>OY288282.1:68635043-69835043 GCA_958450335.1 Hibiscus tridactylites
TACAAACCGCAAAGGAGCATGTTTTCAGGGGGCTTCTTTTCCTTAGCAGGGTTAGGATCAGGATCATAGACTCTCACATAAAGCTCCTGACCCAAGTACCAGTTTTTCAAGTGTTGTGACCTCAAATTCCACATCCCAGGATTGTCTAAATATGCGTAAACCGCTGTCCATCTTCCAGGGTACACCTGACCATATTTTGATTTCATCAGTGAGCGCATGAAACTACGGGTTTAAATGCTGAACATGTCACCTGAATTGTGGATCGGACGACCGGATCGTAGGTGTTGTAAGAAGATCGAGAGTCCGGTGTCCATTGTTCATCACCAAACCTATAACCAATGCAAGCTGAACTGTAAATAAGCTTTGCTTTACTATATGGATTTTGACTCTGACCTTTACTTACCCCACTACGAAGAATCCGAAACCATCCAAATGCCAAGTATGGATTAAATCCAAGTCATTCTTGAACACGAGCTCAATCCAGCCTTGATGGATTCCGGATGCTACGAAAACTCCATTGACAGCTTCAACGTTTGAAGAATTTGTGGGAAATTTGTCGAGCACGTAAACACCGTTCCCGCCATTGGCGAAGGCATCGGCGAGCTTTAATGGAGTTTCGGGTGTGAGATAAGATACGTTGTTGACAGTGTAACGAGGTTTGCCATTGATCTCCACGACAGAGCTTCGGAGAATGAAGGATTGCGATAATGTCACATTCGAAACATTGAAGGTTCCTTGTGGGTTAGGCCTAGCAGCTCCCGCTGTCAAATTCCACCTTCACAAACAACACAATATGGTTAGTAAAAATGTTCAAGTGTCAACTATGTGTTAGAATTGGATATCGAATCCCGCCTTCACAAATCGATTCTCGGTTTACCTGATGGATTTAGCTTGATCAATGGAGAACTGGATATCAAATGGATCAGGCCCCGGTGGCAAAACACCTCTAGGAGGAATAGTGGCGTTTTCGTAGTGCAACACCGCGACGCCGACAAGATCACTGAACCCGGTGGCATTGATCTGCTTGGGAACCGCCACAATGTAATAATCTTGTTCTTCTTGATCTGCTGTGACGAGCACGGAGTAAGATTGGCCGACATGCACGTCGAGAGAACCCACAGGCATCTGATCAACATACGATCCTTCTGTTTCGACCAATACCATAGGATGATTTTGAATCCTGAAGTTGAAACTCCAGGCAGTTCCGACATTTGATATCCTGAACCTGTACGTCTTTCCTGCATTACATAAACAGAGAACTATGTAATTCGGTCTCCGGTACGCGCATTACATATATTTGTATGGTCTGTCCGACCAAATGAAGAGATGTCACATTGTAAAATGCAACAGAAAATAGGAAAAGACCATTTCCATTTCGTACCCTTTGTTACAGTAAACAATTCAGAGGCTTTTGAATCTTTATCCAAATAAGAGCCCTTTCCATTCATCAAGATTTTATCAGGAGGGCTGTCATGGACCGTTGAATTGTTTATGAGCTGGGACCTTATTTCCTGTATGATGCAGAGAAATTGTATGTTATACCGATTCACACAGAGTGTCAGATACGAATATATATTCGACACAAAATAATTAATTTAACTTGGAAACCGTTGATGCATAGGCTCAACGAAAACACTCTGTAACTTACCTTATAACTTTTTTGATACCAATCTCCAATGAGAAGATCAAAATCGGCCTCGGGTTGGGGGAAGGGTACTTTGATCACTGCACGATTATTTACTCGAATCGAACCGTATCCGCCTCCGGCTTTCAAGAAATTGATGGAGGGGAAATAGATGAAGGAACCAATTTGGTCCTTGACCTGAAACTCATAAGTCCAGTTCGTACCAGGCTGGATTGGACAGTTTGTTCCTGAAACTCCATCCTGCCATGAGTTAAGTCTTTGTTGTATCCCATTCCTGCATCACCACCAACATCAAAAACCCTAACTTTTTCGGTACAAAAAAAGTCCGGAACATCTGGACAGACAAAGGATTGTCCATGTCAGAATTCGAACTCCTAACTTAGCCATAGGTTCTTGTTTCTCACAATCTGATTCTAACATACTCGTATCCGACGTCTACATCTGAATTTCAATAACACGGAGAAAAATTGTTTTCGTACCATGTAAATAGTAGTGGCTCGTCTATATTGTTGAACACATTGACATGAACAACGTCATCGGTTGTGGCATTGATGAGTGGACCTGGAAACATCCCATTGATTGTAATAACCTGTGAAGAACACATCTCAGAACATAAATACAAATCAAATCAACTGGGAAGAAGAAAAAAAGAGCAAAATTACAGTTAAAGAAGTTAATGATGTTTTTAACAGAGGACAAACATCATTAGACAAACTTACAGGTTGTTCTTGAGGAAATGGAAGAACTGATGTATTAATGGCTACATTCCACTCTAAGTAAATATCGGCACCATTGATAACGGTGATTAAGAGTGTGAAGATAAAAGCTGATATGGATATTAGCCGAGGGAAGTTGCCGGAAACTGCCATGACAACCACCGGAAATGGTGGTTGTAGGGGTTGTAATTTGGACAATGAAATGAACAAGAAATGCTTAAGTTTTAGAGATGGTATTACTTAGGTTAGGACAGAATAGAATAACGTGGTGGAACTTTCAGGGCAAATAGAAAGGTCCAAATGATTTAAAAAAGTATTGAGAGGAACGTTAATTTGGATGTTAAAGACAATTAATTATCAAGATATGACATGAAATAAGAAAAACAAAAATGTATTAAATAATTTTCCTTGATTTCTCAGAACAATGAATGAACCAGTTAACTTGCTGGCAAAGAGGAGAAAAAAAAACAGACGGCTTTGGATTTCTGACAATTTTATTCAAGCGGATTTTTTCAATATCATAAGAATGGTTAGTAACAATTGGGGTAAACTTTAAATTTATTTTTTTAAGATTTTCCATTTCATTAAAATTACTTCAACTTCTTTTATATTTTAACCAATTATTAATTAATCTAGCACGGTAAAAGATCAATAATTTAAACCATAAGGGTGTGAGTAGAATTGAGTTAGGAATGTTATCTCATAATAAATCTTTATTATTCAATCTACATTAGTTGGTGTATAAATCGAATATCAATTATTATAAAAAAATTATTGTTGGTTTTATGTCTAGCAAGTGTTCATTATTTTTTTTGTAAAAATATAGAATGACAAAGTAGTGTCTGTTCATACTTTTTCTTAACCATTTGATAGCACACACATTGCAGACAAAATTAATTGAATCTGGACCTTCTAGAATATTATTCTCTTTTCTACTAGACCAGTCTACGAGTTCAACAATGAAATTATTGAGGACCACAAAATTATCAATTACAATAAGTGTGAGTATATTTACCATTGCATAAAAAACTCGTGATTAATTCTTAACAAACCAAAAGTCATGAAATCTTTGCACAAAGTTTTGAGCTTAAACACAAATATCACAAGCAAATACAACATAATATGTTTTATCAAAAAAATGTGACATAATATGTCAAGGTTAATTAAATTATATCCTTTCAAAAGCTTTATTGATTTTTTTTATTTTAAAAATATCTTATTTATATTTTTTTTTGAATATGCTGGTGCGATGCAAGGGTAGCATCTGTTCAACTTTATTAGTCTTTTCAAAGACGGCACACACAGCATGGCATAACTGATGCTCGAACACGGGTCCTAAGGGATGATAAATATCTTATTTATATTTTGATTATTTTATTATATATTAAAGTATGTTACGCCTACAATGAGGGTAAAGAAATATTTTTTAGCAAAAATAAATTTATGTAACAAATAATTGCAGGTCATTTCACCCCGAAAAAATATAATTGCAGGTCGATTGATAAAATTATATGTATTTAATTTTTTGTTGTACAGGTTACCAAGCTTTGGACATGAAGTTCTTAGTTAGTTTATTTAAAGACATATAAAAGTATACAAAGTTAAAATATCATTATAATAATAATATACATTATCATTTAAAAATAATTTTTTTTCAAATCGTATTGGTGTTCGGTTGACTCGTAATATCAATTTAAATCTTTTTTACAAATAATTGTCCGCAGTTTTATTGAATAACAAGAAAATAATTAAAATTACAAGAAAAGTGTAACCCCTCGTCCCGGCCTGGTCGGATGATCGGTCCGAGTGGGCCACACGGGGAAAATCGAAGCGAAACTCGTTAAGGCTTCCCCTCGGTTAACGACCCAGAAGTTTTCTTTTTATCTTATCTTGTCTACATGCATAATTTAGACCTAAGTGTGGCACAGCAGCGGAAGACACATTCATAAAATCAAATATCGACCAACCCAACATTCAAGCAGCTCATTTTAGCATTCTGCAGCAGGCCGTTTCGAAACGCTCATAGAGTGTTCCGAAACGCCTTGACTTAGACAACGGGCCAGGGTCAACCATAAGGTGACCGTTCCGAAACAGGGAAGACCCGTATCGGAACGACCTTGACGGTCAATATCTCGTGGTCAACGAGATTTGACCGTTTCGGAACTTCAAAGGCCCGTTTCGGAACGGCTTCATCTCGCCAATTTCTCAAAATTCCAGTAGCGAAAACGTTCCGGAACGACCCTCATCCGTTTCGAAACGGCAGGCCATTTACACAGGGGCCGTTTCGGAACACGAGGACCCGTTCTGAAACACCCCCTGTCTGCAGACTTTTCTGGGCTGTTTTGAGGCACAAGAATGCCCCAAAACACCAACAAACCACCAAGCAACTTCAAGACAAGACATCCTAAGGTATAACAACCATTTTAGCATCCTTCAACATTATTTAGACATGTCTAATACTAAAGCAACAATCCACAACATGCATTCATTCAAACAACATTCAAACACATGTGAAAACTCTTAAGGCATGGGCTAACATTCAAAGCAAGCAAATAGGCATGAGTTAACATTCATCATGGCAACACAACCATGCAAAAGCAATACATATATAGGAGTCTACACATGCTCCTATCAACCAACAACAATCCAACAAAATCATACATGTCCCATTGCTCAAACCGTTACATGTTTAAATACTAAAACACATACTTGATGAACTCAAGTCAAAATCACACTTGGAGGCCCTCCACTTGCCCGAGCAACCCACGAACTAAGGATCTGCAATGTTGAACAAAGAGAGCGTAAGCAATGATGCTTAGTGAGGGTAAGCTCTAAAAACAAACCTCAACATTGCAGGGTCCGAGCACGATCTAGCCAAGGTAAGTCACAAACATACCAAAGGTTCACAAGATATATACAGGAGCAAAGGACAATAATAAAGCCATGATCATAAACTCAATTTCCATGATACATGTAATCACAACCAAGTATTCCAACAAGAACCATGAACCTCAACACATTGATATACACATCAAACAACATTGGCACCTAGTTAAGACCCGAATACGCGGATAGACATGTTGGAGACTCATATCCAACAACCACATTACCTCGGTGGGATTCCACTCATCACCGGTCTCGCGGAGGGGATTCCACTCATCCTCACGCCCCGTCGATGGGATTCCACTCATCACCAACTATATTCAATTACAATTCCGGGCGAACCCGTACTCCTCCTTGGTGACTCAACGCCACCAAGACCACGCGCGACTTTAGACTCATGTGTACACACTAACATCCTAATGATCGATCATTTGTATCCAAGTTTACTAGTGCCAATATTTACTCACATCACATTACTCATTTCATAAACCTTGTGCTTAGCACATACTCACCAACAACCATCATTATGCATGTCTCAAGCATCATAAGTCCAATCTCATTTCACATGTATAAGGCAATATACATAGACATTCATATCGCAATTTATGCAAGACATACACAACCATAAAATGAGTTCAACCAAAGGCTCTAGATCAAGTTTAGGATTAGGCTACCACCCTAATCCTAACTCTAGGTGGGTCTACCAAGCCCAACCTAGTCCGTATACTCGAACCAACCAATTTAAAACCGTTTAAAACAATTAACCACTCACCTAAGCTTCCAAGCACAAGACCAAGCAAGCGACCGTTCTTCAAATTCTCGGATTCTCTTTCAAAGCTTCACCGACGCCCAAACTCGGTTCTAATCAATCTCAAACACAAACAAAACATTCATAATCAATATCTCATCAACGGAAACAACCCGGATCAACACTTCAAGCACTCAATACCCAAAACAAGTCCCAAAAACAGAATTTCCGAGCTGCCCTTAAAGTCCACCAATATCTTCCATTTCAAGCATCCAAATAACCATCAAACACACCCAAAGCAGCCCTCATATATCATACTAACATCAGCCCCCGAAAACCAACATTGAAACACCCGAAAAACCATTTTAAAACCCTCCCAAAACCCCCTTGGTACCCAATTCCGAAAATTGATTAAAATCACTTGAAATTCACATATATCATACCATTTGACTTCTACATAACTTATCTAAACATATTAAATCAACACATTTACTTTAACAACATAAAGCTTTCATTTTTAACCCCAACTCCCAAAAATTCCATTTTCTAAAACTCTCATGAAAATGAAAATAGAAGGTACTTTTAAAGAGGGGAGGATGAGGGGAAGTCAAAAACATTCTTACCTTTCGATTTGGAGCTGAAATGAAGAAGAGAGGTGATGGAATAGTAGATTGGGGATGAGAAGCTCTATTCACGTTGGGAAATTTGGAAGAGGAAGACAATGAATAGTAAATGGGTTGGGGTTTTTTTTGTTTTGTTTTAAATTTAAAAGTCCAATGACCCATTTGCCCTTAATGAAATGGATTATTCACAAGGTCATATGTTCCATGGTCATTTGGGGTTTTAATTCCAAAACTTAGTCCATCATTAATTTAATTAATTTGAAAGCCAAACCCGGACCATTATTTAAATCCTAGAACCGAACCCAAGATAATATTAAAATATTACTTTCACCTAACCCCTAAACCCGGGTGTTACAACTCTCCCCCACTTAAGGAAATTTCGTCCCCGAAATTACCTGGTGGAAACAGATACGGAAACTGCTCAACCATACCCGCTTTTCTCTCCCACGTGGCCTCTTCCACACCTCTATGTCTCCACAACACTTTGACCAACTCTATGGTCTTGCCACGCAACACCTTGCTATCCGAAGCAAGTATCTCAACGGGCTCTTCATTATAAGACAAATCCGGATTCAACTCTATCTCCTCAACGGGCATCACATGAGAAGGATCCGATCTATATCTCCTAAGCATAGACACATGAAAGACATCATGAATCTTCTCTAACTCAGAAGGTAACCTCAACCGATAAGCTACAGGCCCAATCCGCTCAACTATCTCATACGGACCAATGAACCTCGGACTCAACTTGCCCTTTCGGCCAAATCTCATTACCTTCTTCCACGGAGATACCTTCAGAAACACTTTCTCACCCACTGAGTACTCAACTTCTTTCCTCTTCAAATCCGCATAAGACTTCTGACGATCGGAAGCTGCTTTCAAACGGTCACAAATCAACTTCACTTTTTCTGTGGTTCCCTTAAGCAAGTCTGGCATGGGTAACAACCTCTGACCTGTCTCAGCCCAACAAATCGAAGTTCTACACCGTCTACCATACAAAGCCTCGTAAGGTGCCATCTGAATACTAGACTGATAACTGTTGTTGTAAGCAAACTCAACCAACGGTAAGTGCTTCTCCCAAGAACCCTGAAAATCAATCACACAACAACGAAGCATATCCTCTAGAATCTGTATCACTCGCTCTGACTGCCCATCGGACTGCGGATGATAAGATGTGCTGAAATGCAAATGACTACCCAAAGCACTATGCAAACAACTCCAAAACCTCGAAGTAAATCTAGGATCCCTATCTGAAACTATAGACTTTGGAACTCCATGAAGTCTCACAATCTCACGAATGTACAAGTTTGCCAACTTGTCTAAGGAATCCGTAGTGTTCACTGCTAAGAAGTGAGCACACTTAGTGAACCTATCCACAATCACCCAAACTGAGTTCTTCTTCGAAGGAGACAAAGGCAACCCCGATACAAAATCCATGGTGATTCTCTCCCATTTCCATTCCGGAATCTTCAAAGGCTGTAGCAAACCTGAAGGAACTTGATGTTCGGCCTTCACTCTTTGACAAACCATGCAACGGCTCACATACTCGGCTACATCTCTCTTCAAACCAACCCAGAAGTAATCATTCTTCAAATCTCGGTACATCTTGGTACTACCCGGATGCATAGAAAAGGGACTCGAATGTGCTTCACTCAAAATCTGACGTCTCAGCTCAACATCTTCCGGTACAACAATCCTATCTCTAAAGCACAACAAGATCTCACCACTGAATCTATACTAAGTCGGTCTTCCTTCGGCTATGTCTTGAACATGAGAAACTAGGCTCGCATCTTGCAACTGCTTCTCTCTAATCAACTGAATCAAAGAAGGCTTCACTTGCAACTCGGTGATCAAGCCACCATCATCGGACACACTCAATCTAGCAAACATAGCTCTTAACTCAACGGCCACTTTTCTACTCAAAGCATCGGCTACTACATTTGCCTTACCCGGATGGTACTCAATGGTCAAATCATAATCCTTTAACAACTCTAACCATCTTCTCTGTCTCAAGTTCAACTCTTTCTGTGTCATCAAGTACTTCAAGCTCTTGTGATCGGTGTAAACTATACACTTCTCACCGTACAAATAGTGACGCCAAATTTTCAATGCAAATACAACTGCGGCTAGCTCTATGTCATGAGTAGGATAGTTCTTCTCATGAATCTTCAACTGTCTAGAAGCATAAGCAACAACTCTCCTATCTTGCATCAAAACACATCCTAAGCCTACGTAGGAAGCATCACTGTAAATCACAAACTCCTTACCTGATACAGGCTGCACTAACACTGGAGCATTTGTCAAAGCTTCTTTCAATTTTTCAAAGGCCTTTTGTCTCGCATCTGACCATTCAAACTTGACTCCCTTTTGCAACAACTTAGTCAAGGGAGCAGCTACTCTAGAGAAGCCATCAACAAACCTCCTATAGTAACCAGCTAATCCTAGGAAACTCCTAATCTCGGTCACGGACTTAGGTTGTTTCCACTCAACAATAGCCTCAATCTTCGATGGATCAACTCGAATACCTTCGGCCGACACAACATGGCCAAGAAATACAACCTCTTGAATCCAGAACTCACACTTACTAAGCTTCGCGTACAACTGATTGCTCAACAATCTCTGCAAAACAAATCTCAAGTGCTCGTCATGCTCTTCTTCTGTCTTCGAGTACACAAGTATATCATCAATGAAGACAACCACAAATCGGTCTAAATAGTCCCTGAAAATTTTGTTCATCATGTCCATAAATGCTGCTGGTGCATTCGTGAGCCCAAATGGCATCACAAGAAACTCATAGTGACCATATCTAGTCCTAAAAGCTGTCTTCGGAACATCACACTCCTTCACCTTCAACTGATAGTACCCGGATCTCAAATCTATCTTCGAGAACACTGAAGCACCCCTCAACTATTCAAACAAATCATCTATACGAGGCAACGGATACTTGTTCTTCACAGTCAACTGATTCAACTGTCTATAGTCAATACACATGCGCATGCTACCATCCTTCTTTTTCACAAACAACACTGGAGCACCCCACGGAGAACTACTAGGCCTAATGAAACCACGGTCTAATAATTCTTGCAGCTGACTCTTCAATTCTTTCAACTCTTTCGAAGCCATGCGATACGGAGCTATCGAAACTGGACTAGACCCTGAAACTGTCTCAATCACAAACTCAACATCTCTGTCAGGAGGCAAACCAGGCAACTCTTCAGGAAACACATCCGGGAAGTCACACACTGTTCTGATATCTTTCGGTCTAGCTTCACTCATATCCGGATTCATAACATAAGCTAAATAGGCCCCACATCCAGAGTCCATCAACCTATGAGCCTCTAAAGCTGACACCACATTAGACAAGAACTTAATGTTCTCGCCCACTACCACTACCTCGTAGTCATCAGAAAGCTTCAAGGAAATTCTCTTTGTCTCAAAATCCACACTAGCCCGATGCTCAACCAACCAGTCCATACCCAAAATAATATCAAAACCGTAGAAAGGAAGTTCCATCATATCAACTGAGAATACATGACCCTGAATCTTCAGTGGACACCTCCTATACATACGTCTAACCACCACTGTCTCACCAAACGAACTAGTAACATGCATACCTACATCTAAGATCTCAACAGGAATATCTAACTTTTGTGCATGCTTACTCAAAATGTAGGAATGCGTAGAACCCGAATCAACCAAAGAAAGCAAAGACATAGACTGTAACTCAAAATTACCTGCTATCACATCGGTGTCGTTCCCGGCCTCTCTCTGAGCATAGACCCTCGCTGGTCCTCCCGCCTCTGGCTGCACAGCCACAACATGAGCAAGGTTCCTCTGAGCATCTACCCTAGGTGCATCAGCCCTAGGCTGGAAGTAGCCACGACCGCGCCCACGGCCTCTCTGAAAATCATTACCTCTCGCAGGAGCCTGAGCTATGTTCGGTGCCTGAGCTGCCTGACGTGGACAGTCCCTCCTAAAGTGGTCCCTCGAACCACAATTCCAACAAGCATGAAAGTTACCCCAGCACTCTCCAGTGTGCTGTCTCCCACACTGCGCACACTCGGGCAAGCGCCCTCCTCCTCTATGGCCCTGATGGCCCCTACCATGGTGGCCACCGCCACGTCTCTGATCAAACTGATGTCCGCCACCTCTATGTCTCTTAGCATCTCTACCATCAAAGTGGTTATGCCTCTTTCCAGAACCAGAACCACCAGCTCGTTTGGCTGAACCCAAACTATGCTCCAAGTCCTTGGCCCTCGCGACCAACACATCAAAGTCTGAGTAGTCAGAAGCCAATGTGTACCTCTTAACTTCTTCGTTCAATCCGTATCGGAATCGGTTGCAGCGTTCCACTTCCGTAGGAACCAACTCTGGGGCATACTGACCCAAGCGAACAAAGCGGATCTCATAATCAGTCACAGAAGCATCCCCCTAAGTAAGAGCCATAAACTCTCGCTTCTTCTCATCCAAGTATCTCGGTCCCAAGTATCTCTTCCGGAAAGCAGACTCAAAGAACTCCCAATCAATCTCTGTCTCTGGAACCCCGGTAGTGATGGTGACCCACCAGGTGTAGGCATCACCCTGAAGCAGTGAAATCACACAGCCCAATCTACGTACGCCCGCACAACCCATCTGAGCCAAGATACGAACTGTCTTCTCTAACCATAACTCCGACCTCTCCGGAGTGGATCCTCTAAACTCATCGGCCCTTAAGCTACGGAGCCTCTCCAAGGGTAAACTAGCATCATCACACCTAGGCTGAGCTGCAGCCTGAGCTCCCGCAACTGCGGCCTGGAACGCTCCCGCTATCGCTTGCACTAGCGGAGTCATGTCAATTCCAGCTGGACCTTGGCCACCCTGAGGTCCCTCTCCTCCAGCTCCATCCTCGCCCCCAGCTCCAGGTGGAGGGGGTGGTGGTGGTGGAGGTGGTGGAGGAGCGCCAACTCCCGCGGCCCCTGGCCCCTCTATGTGAGCTCCCGCACCAACTACCGGCTCAACAGGAGCCACAACTCGCGGTTCCTGACGAACCAACCTCGGTCTACCTCTCGGTCTAGACATTGCTCTCTCAGATATTAACTACAACAACAACAATAACACACAAGTTGGGTTAGCAAGGCAAGGCTTCCAAGTGTCCAAGTATGTTTCCTCACTTAAAAATCATTTTTTTCCAATGTAATAGTAGCAATGGGACCCACACACACATGCTTTAAATAAAACAATCAACATACTTGTCACATAAGTAATCATTCTTGCAAAACAAGCAAACACCGTGCAATTTAATTTAAAAACTTAAACTTACCTCACTTACCTGCCCAAGGTCTCGGTAACCTTAGGCTCTGATACCAACAAGTGTAACCCCCTCGTCCCGGCCTGGTCGGATGACCGGTCCGAGTGGGCCACACGGGGAAAACCGAAGCGAAACCCGTTAAGGCTTCCCCTCGGTTAACGACCCAGAAGTTTTCTTTTTATCTTATCTTGTCTACATGCATAATTTAGACCTAAGTGTGGCACAGCAGCGGAAGAGACATTCATAAAATCAAATATCGACCAACCCAACATTCAAGCAGCTCATTTTAGCATTCTGCAGCAGGCCGTTTCGAAACGCCCATAGGGTGTTCCGAAACGCCTTGACTTAGACAACGGGCCAGGGTCAACCATAAGGTGACCGTTCCGAAACAGGGAAGACCCGTATCGGAACGACCTTGACGGTCAATATCTCGTGGTCAACAAGATTTGACTGTTTCGGAACTTCAAAGGCCCGTTTCGAAACGGCTTCATCTCGCCAATTTCTCAAAATTCCAGTAGCGAAAACGTTCCGGAACGACCCTCATCCGTTTCGAAACGGCAGGCCATTTACACAGGGGCCGTTTCGGAACACGAGGACCCGTTCCGAAACACCCCCTGTCTGCAGACTTTTCTGGGCTGTTTTGAGGCACAAGAATGCCCCAAAACACCAACAAACCACCAAGCAACTTCAAGACAAGACATCCTAAGGTATAACAACCATTTTAGCATGCTTCAACATTATTTAGACATGTCTAATACTAAAGCAACAATCCACGACATGCATTCATTCAAACAACATTCAAACACATGTGAAAACTCTTAAGGCATGGGCTAACATTCAAAGCAAGCAAATAGGCATGAGTTAACATTCATCATGGCAACACAACCATGCAAAAGCAATACATATATAGGAGTCTACACATGCTCCTATCAACCAACAACAATCCAACAAAATCATACATGTCCCATTGCTCAAACCATTACATGTTTAAATACTAAAACCCATACTTGATGAACTCAAGTCAAAATCACACTTGGAGGCCCTCCACTTGCCCGAGCAACCCACGAACTAAGGATCTGCAATGTTGAACAAAGAGAGCGTAAGCAATGATGCTTAGTGAGGGTACGCTCTAAAAACAAACCTCAACATTGCAGGGTCCGAGCACGATCTAGCCAAGGTAAGTCACAAACATACCAAAGGTTCACAAGATATATACAGGAGCAAAGGACAATAATAAAGCCATGATCATAAACTCAATTTCCATGATACATGTAATCACAACCAAGTATTCCAACAAGAACCATGAACCTCAACACATTGATATACACATCAAACAACATTGGCACCTAGTTAAGACCCGAATACGCGGATAGACATGTTGGAGACTCATATCCAACAACCACATTACCTCGGTGGGATTCCACTCATCACCGGTCTCGCGGAGGGGATTCCACTCATCCTCGCGCCCCGTCGATGGGATTCCACTCATCACCGACTATATTCAATTACAATTCCGGGCGAACCCGTACTCCTCCTTGGTGACTCAACGCCACCAAGGCCACGCGCGACTTTAGACTCATGTGTACACACTAACATCCTAATGATCGATCATTTGTATCCAAGTTTACTAGTGCCAATATTTACTCACATCACATTACTCATTTCATAAACCTTGTGCTTAGCACATACTCACCAACAACCATCATTATGCATGTCTCAAGCATCATAAGTCCAATCTCATTTCACATGTATAAGGCAATATACATAGACATTCATATCGCAATTTATGCAAGACATACACAACCATAAAATGAGTTCAACCAAAGGCTCTAGATCAAGTTTAGGATTAGGCTACCACCCTAATCCTAACTCTAGGTGGGTCTACCAAGCCCAACCTAGTCCGTATACTCGAACCAACCAATTTAAAACCGTTTAAAACAATTAACCACTCACCTAAGCTTCCAAGCACAAGACCAAGCAAGCGACCGTTCTTCAAATTCCCGGATTCTCTTTCAAAGCTTCACCGACGCCCAAACTCGGTTCTAATCAATCTCAAACACAAACAAAACATTCATAATCAATATCTCATCAACGGAAACAACCCGGATCAACACTTCAAGCACTCAATACCCAAAACAAGTCCCAAAAACAGAATTTCCGAGCTGCCCTTAAAGCCCACCAATATCTTCCATTTCAAGCATCCAAATAACCATCAAACACACCCAAAGCAGCCCTCATATATCATACTAACATCAACCCCCGAAAACCAACATTGAAACACCCAAAAAACCATTTTAAAACCCTCCCAAAAACCCCTTGGTACCCAATTCCGAAAATTGATTAAAATCACTTGAAATTCACATATATCATACCATTTGACTTCTACATAACTTATCTAAACATATTAAATCAACACATTTACTTTAACAACATAAAGCTTTCATTTTTAACCCCAACTCCCAAAAATTCCATTTTCTAAAACTCTCATGAAAATGAAAATAGAAGGTACTTTTAAAGAGGGGAGGATGAGAGGAAGTCAAAAACATTCTTACCTTTCGATTTGGAGCTGAAATGAAGAAGAGAGGTGATGGAATAGTAGATTGGGGATGAGAAGCTCTATTCACGTTGGGAAATTTGGAAGAGGAAGACAATGAATAGTAAATGGGTTGGGGTTTTTGTTTTGTTTTGTTTTAAATTTAAAAGTCCAATGACCCATTTGCCCTTAATGAAATGGATTATTCACAAGGTCATATGTTCCATGGTCATTTGGGGTTTTAATTCCAAAACTTAGTCCATCATTAATTTAATTAATTTGAAAGTCAAACCCGGACCATTATTTAAATCCTAGAACCGAACCCAAGATAATATTAAAATATTACTTTCACCTAACCCCTAAACCCGGGTGTTACAAAAAGTCTACAAAACTAAAATGAGCTAATTGAAATTTTTCTATAAAATCATCATAATGGACAAATTAGTCACTTAAAAATAAAATAAATCAATTAAAAATGGTTAAAAATCCAACCAAACAACTTAGACAAATAATAACTACAAACAAACATCATTGTCCGCGATAAAGAATAAACATCATCAATACAAACACAAAAAAATATATAACAATAATGGCTCGTTGGCAAACTGACATTATCACAATTTAATCGTGATTTATCTTCGATGATTGTAAATGCTTATTAATATTCAATCTAAAAATTTAAAACATAGTAAAATAATAAAATAACCTAATAAACATCATTGAAAAATACAAAGTCAAATCCAATCGCAAAATAATGAAAAATTGTACCACAAAATAAAAAAATGTGACACGATAATCTGCTCCGGTTAAAGAAGTTCTAAAAGATAAATACAAAAACAATATTAAGGTAAATTATGTAAATCACTACTGAATTTTATTTTTAAATTTATTTTGGTCATTAAAGTTTCAAAATATTTAATTTATTCGTTAAGTTTAGATATTAAACGTTTTTATCACTAAAGTTTATACATTGAACATTTTTTAGTCACTCTGCCGTTCACCGTCGTCGTCGTTCAGTACCAAATTTTACTAGTCGATTTGTCTCACTCCTGAGTCCGATCGGCCTCCATTTCGTCGAAAAGTGCCCTAAAATTTACGAATCTGACAAAAACTTTCTGATTTCTCTTTCGTCAATCTCCCTCCATCGTTATCGGATGGAGCTCTTTTTCAGTATGTTATCTCTTTCGTGCCAATGAAGCTTTCCACTTTCAGATCTTAGAGAAATTCCTTCGTTCCCTAATATAATCACTAATTTTGTCTATGGTGAAACTTTTTATTTGTGTCTTTATAATAATGGGCTTTTATATATATATATTACCACTATCTATAAAAAAAATATATTATGAGCTTTGTTTAATTTTAACCATGTATATATGTACGTGACTATTATTAAAATCCAAAAGTCAAAATACTAAGTTGAGTGTTAATAAGTCTTATATTATACTAGTTATATATATGTGTGTGTTAACTTCTAACATTCAAATTTCTATATTATTTATTATCATGTTTTTGTTACAGTATTGTCATCCAATTAAAAAAGAGAAAATCCAAAAACATTTGTAGTGTAATATGTTTTTATGTTTACTATCGTATTATACTCTCTATTATCATGATAACAATCATACATATATGTGATATAGATATTATTAATATAACAGGTATACTAATTTTTCTTTTTAAACTAAATTAAAAAATTTAAAAAGATTAATAACTAAAAAGTAGCTCAACTATTAAATAAAAGTCGATCCATACATATATATAGAGATTCCATATAATAATTAACTACAAAAAGCTCAAGTTTCTTTTATATATATCAGCAGTCCATTTACAAATATAATAAGCCCAACTTCTAATTTTAATATATGGCCCAATAAGGCCCTAAATGAAAATAACAAATTGTAATCTAATTTCTTACGTTGTCCTTTGCGCAGCCGGCTCCCAACCCTTGGATTAGGACACAATCAGACGGCTCAGATTAAAACTGAAGCGTCCCTTCATCTGCCCCGAGGCGCACGTGCAATCCACGCGCGACTCCTAGCGTTCTCCACGCGCGCGTGCAAGTCACGCTCCGTGACTCTTCACCTCCCACATGCGCCCAGAGCCTTCCTTCCGGCTTCCATGTCGACATACACCCTTTTAGCTCTGTCTCCACGTTGGCGGAAAGAATCAGTGGCCCGACGCCACGTCACCGTCGCACGGCCACGTCAACAGCCTCATCAGCGAGCCTTATCTACTTGGTCCCCTCTCCTCTCCTCTCCTTATGATCGCCATCACATGTGAGAAACAAAGAGGGCAAATGTCAGACAAAAAATATTGCAAGGTGTTAGGGAACAATTTCAGAAATGCACCAAAATGCAAAGATGTCAGAAGCAGCCAATAGGAATTTTCATTTTAATTTTTCATTTTCATTTCAATGTAATTTTTGGGCTATAAAACCGAAAGCAAACCATTTGTAACCCTAAGTTCAAAACGAAAATTCATTCGAGCAATAGAAAACAACAAGAAAAAGCAAGCTTTCAAAGGTATCTCCTTTCCATTTTCATTTTCAGTACATGCATTGATAAAAGCTAGGATTTTGTGTTTTACCTTTGACGTTTTCGTCTTTCTGTGTGTCGTTTCGCCTTCCTTCGCCGTTGATAAGCCGTCCGGCCTCTTCAAGGCTGTGTAAAGTGAATCGTGGAGGATCAGCCAAAGACGAACTCTCGAGCTTCAAAAAAAGGATATTTTAATTTCGGTTCGTTGCAAAATAGGGTCGTTTCTCGTCGTTGTTGGGAGGTTTGAGTTTGGAATTGGGTTTTAAAAAAGAAAGAGAGGCGTTTTTAATATTTTTTAATAAAAAATTAAATTATTGTTCAAAGTCGGATTCCAAACATTCCGACTTCAAGAACATTGTAGCAAATGCTATATTTCTGAAAATAATTTGAGTTTTGTCATAATTGTGAAAATAAAAAAGTAAATGTAATATTCATACAATTTTTCCCTTAAGGGAGGGGTCTAATATAATATTTCTTATGAAAATTTTATATTACCCCCTTAAAAATTTCATATCCAACAAATTAAGTGAGGTCATTTGCACCCCAATATCTATTCTACATCCGCCCATGTCTACTTAAATATAAAATTAAATGATTTTATACATCTCTGTAACTTTTAAATGCTTAATATTTTTAACAATTTAACTTAAATTTATCAATACCATTGTACTTATTATTCCTGTAAATTTTTTAGTCAATTTGATATCTCTATCATATTGGTCCAAAGTAATGTTTTTAGTAATATATATTTACAGTTAAATATTTTTATATAAAATAAATAGTTATATATTTTTAATTTACTCAAATTTAACATGCATAATTCACGTGAATAGAACATAAAATTTAATAATAAAATTATCAAAATACCAATTGTGAAAAACTTATTAAAATGAATAAAACTCAATCCCTGTCACATTCTTCCACTGCTTTCAATATAGTTTTCTTAATATAAATATAATTAACTTGCAAATGAGTTGACATTTTCATACTTCAATAGTAAGTATTGTATCCCTTACAAGATCATAAAAGCAATGTAAAAAAAAAACACTATCAAATGTGAAAGATAATTCTAACAAAATAAAAGTCTATTAGATAATTTTATTTATATTTAAAAGTTCTTTTTAGTCATCTTATTAAAAAACATTTTAATTTCTGTATTATATTTAAAAGTCTATTAGTCTCCCTACTGTAAAAATGAATTTTAATAGATTAACTTTAGCATTTTAGACTACAGTTTTAGCATTTTGGACTAAAATATTAACCTTTTAACATATATGAACTAAAATGAACTTTTAAGTGTAAAACATGAACTAAAATGTTCCTTTTATAATAAAGGGATTAAAATAAAATTTTATATAAAGTATAAGGACTTCTTAATTTAACTGTGAGTAAGAGTATTCAAAAATACCCAACCTATTAGAAGAAATTCATATTTTTTTCTTAAAAAATTTCGGGTTGGTACCCGAAAACTAGGGATGGGCACGGTCGGGTTGGGTTTTTGGCCCACCCGAACCCGACCCGAAACTAATTATCCTAAAACCGACCCGACCCGATTCAATTCTTTAAAAAACTCGACCCGACCCGACCCGAAAATAAATATTCTAAACTCGACCCCGACCCGACCTATAGAAAAAAAATTAGGGACCTAATTGTAAAAAATGATTTTAAGAGGCATAATTATAAAAAATAATAATTTTAAGGACTAAAATGTAAATAAAAAATATATTAATTTTAAGGACCTAATTATAAAAAATTATATATAAAGAGGGGTATTATTACAAATATCCTTCAAAAATTTAGGGAAAAATTACACTATTAGTCCCGGTTCGGGTCGGGTCGAATTTTTTCACCCTAAAACCCGAACCCGGCCCGACCTCACCCTACACAAAAATCCGACCTGACCCGAACCCGATTTTTTCATAAAAATACCCGACCTGATCGTGCCGGGTCGAGTCAAAACCCGTCGGGTCCGGGTATCGTGCCCATCCCTACCGAAAACCTTATTCTCGTCTTTTTTTTGTTTATTTTTTATTCAGATTAGTTTGTGCTTCTCAATTCTCATTATCCCATTGTAAAAGAGGAGAACTTGCTAGCATCGGAAGATATGAAAAATGTTAGTTTTTTTATTTCAAAATTATTTTTTTATTTTTTAATATTTATTTATATAATGTAAGAAAAATACTTTAATACATAAATTTGTATAAAGTTTAATTTACACTAGCATTTTAATTTTGGGTTTAGAAATTTAGTGTTGATGGGTTTATATTATAGAAATTAGAAATTAGGATTCAAGGTTAGAAAATTAGAGTTTGTGGTTTAGGGTTTAGGCCTTAGGATTTAGGGTGTTAGTGTTAGACATTTATGTTTTAGATTTTATAGTTTAAATATTAAGGGTTGTGTATAGGGGTGTAAACAAGTCGAGTCGAGCCCGAGTAGTGCTAAGCTCGACTCAGCTCGTTAAGATTTCGAGTCGAGTTCGAGCTTGAGTAGTTTTTAACGAGCCTGAATAATCTAAGCTCGTCTCGGCTCGTTAAGAATTTGAGTCGAGTTCGATCTTGAATTGAGTTCAATCGAGTCGAGTTTTGACCAAGTTAGACTCAAGTAGCTCACAATGTGTCTCGTCCATTTAAAGCTCATTTGAAGAAAAAAAAAACTTTGATACACAGGTTGTGCAAACACACAAGCGTGTTAATTTTAGCGTTTATGGTGTTAGTTTAGGGTTTAGAGGTTTAGGTTGTTGGGTTTAGAATTTAGGATTTAGAACTTAAGGTTTATGTTTTAGGAATTTAGATTTTAAATTTAAAAAAATTAAAAATTTTAGTATATTATATTTTCGAGTAGCTCGAGAATTTTTCGAGTCGGGTATCGAGTACCTCGGCTTGTTAAGAACTCGAGCCGAGTTCAAGCTCGAGTCGAGTTTAATCGAGTCGAATATTGACCGAATCGAGCTTGAATAGCTCGCGATCTGTCTTGTCTCATTTACAACCCTAATTATGTAAATTTTTTACACAACTTGTGTATTAAATATACATTGTTTCAACAACTCTAATAGCTTGTGTAAATTTGATTATGCAAAGATACAAGATTTAACTTTAGAGAAGTCCACAATTATTCTTGATGAGACAAACAATGTTTCAGAAATCATATACGAAGAGTCGTACCGATGAGTACATAACTTGAAGCGATGCTTGGTCGGTAGAAAAATGACAATTAATGAACTATATTTCTATGGTTGTATTTTTTTATTTTTAAGTTTTATCTTTAGACTATACAATTTAGATTTCTAAATTTTATGTTTTGATGGTTAGATTTGAACTTTTTAACTTTTGAATTTGTCCATTTGAAATTTTCTAAAATTTTATAGTTTGTAAAAGAAGTGCACAAATTTATTTCAGTATCCAATAACCTGACTCACAGGCACACGATCTTTACAGATCATGACATGTGTCAACATTTTTACTATCTCAAAAATCGAGTACTCGAATCTTCAGGTACTCGAAAATACATGTTTTCGATTATACACACCCCTAACTGTGAGGACTGAAATTAAAATTTTTAAGAGTTGAGTGGTGAAAATAAAATCAACCCAAAATTGGATGACCATTGTACTTTAACTAGGGATGGGCACGGGTCGGGTTTTTGGCCCACCCGAACCCGACCCGAAACTAATTATCCTAAAACCGACTCCGACTCCGACCCGACCCGAAAATAAATATTTTAAACCCGACCCCGGCCCGACCTATAGAAAAAAAATTAATTTTAGGGACCTAATTGTAAAAAAAATAATTTTAAGAGGCATAATTATAAAAAATAATAATTTTAAGGACTAAAATGTAAATAAAAAATTAATTTTAAGGACCTAATTATAAAAATATATATAAAGAGAGGGTATTATTACAAATATCCTTAAAAAATTTAAGGGAAAATTACACTATTAGTCTCAGGTCGAGTCAAATTTTTACCCTAAAACCCGAACCCGACCCCACCATACACAAAAATCTGACCCGACCCGAACCTGATTTTTTTACTTATAAAAATACACGACCCGATCGGGCCGGGTCGGAACCCGTCGGGTCCGGGTGCCGTGCACATCCCTAACTTTAACCTAATTTATTTTACACGCTTTGGCCGAAAAATATTTTATTAGCTAAAGGAGAATATAAAATAACTGAAATTTCTTGCAATCGAAGAAACTCCGTTTCTTCATCACCAATCCAAAAACTCAATATTTATTTCTTCGTTTCGTTTCATTTTAAATCGTTCAACTACTTTCATCACGCACGGGTCCTATTTTGTATTTTTGGTTTCCCCAAACAATTATCTCTATGGGTCGTCAAACTCATTTAGCTGCAGATCCAGGACCAACGGCGGCAGAAGCGGCGGCGGCGGGGAAGACCGGCAGTTCAGCGACGGCTTTAGCACCTGGGTTTCGATTCCATCCAACAGATGAAGAATTGGTTAGCTATTATTTGAAAAGAAAAGTTACGAATAAGACTGTCAGATTTAATGCTATCGCAGACGTTGATATTTACAAGCATGAACCCTGGAACCTTTCAGGTTTAGCTTTTTATTTACTAATTTTATTTTTTAATTTTAGATGTGCTTATAAAATTTATTAAAATGTAAAGGTTTATATTCAATTTTCTTTATTAGGTTAATGCAGTAATTTGATTTTTGTGAAATTTATTTTGGGTTGTTTTTTTTTTGTGAGAACTTTTCTATTACCATCACACTCTTGTGTTGAGTTTTAGTTCATTTTCAATCTATGTTGCTAAGGTTTCTTGTTGGTGTCTGTTTTCAGACAAATCAAGATTGAAAACCAGAGACCAGGAATGGTATTTCTTCAGTTCATTGGATAAGAAGTATGGCAATGGGGGAAGAATGAATAGGGCTACGAACCAAGGGTATTGGAAGGCCACGGGTAAAGACCGAGAGGTCCGTCACAATTCGCAGCTTATCGGGATGAAGAAGACCTTAGTCTTCCATAGTGGGAAAGCTCCGGATGGATTGCGAACCAATTGGGTTATGCACGAGTACCGGATTGTCGAAGAGGAGTTGGAAAGGATTGGAGCATTGCAGGTTTTAAACTATTTAAATTGATGTTGATGTTATGAAAGTTTTTGTGTGCCAACTTTTGCGCAGCATTTCGGCTATATTTTGGATGTCAAAAGATATAGAATTTTAGCTTGAAATACTTGGCAAGACTTGGAGCATTGCATGTTTGAGACCATTTAAATTGAGCTTGATGTTGAATGAGATCTGTTATGTATCACTCCAAGTGTCGGTGTTACGGTTACAGATTAAGCTTTTATGTACATTAATTGTTGCCTTGTGTTTCACCTATAGTTTGGATGACAAAATAGAATTTTAATATGAAATACTTAGTATGTTGTGCCTTAGGTATTGTGCTGCATTGGTCTGATTATACTGAAGAATGGACCTGAGAGTTTGAGACACATTTTTCTGTGTGGGAAAAATACGAGTTATGAGAGATGATGAGAAAATACGAGTTTGAAATGGTTATATGTCTGCTACCTTAGGTAAATGTGATTCCTGTTGTCATATGTTATGATGTTTTTATTGATACAGTTAATAATATGTGTGCTACATGTTACTCCGACTTTTTGTTTCTTTTTTTATGTATTCGTGTCTGACACCCATGTTAGATCTATATGGACATGGGCATGGTGATATCTCTAAGACCCTCCACGTATATGGAAAGACGAATCCAAACTTTATTCTGTAGGGTTATTAGTGTTTTTATTTTCATGGTTTAGAAGTCCTATAATTCTCTCTACAACTGAATTTTACGATTGTACTATCATAAACTACTAAGATTCTATTGTTTCCTCTCTTTTTGGCGGTTTAGGGTTACGTGCTATGTAGAGTAATTCATAAGAATAATATTGGACCGCCAAATGGAAACCGATATGCACCTTTCATTGAGGCGGAATGGGATGATGATTCAGCCACTTTGGTTCCTGGAGTAGACACCAAGGATGATGCTGTGGCTGCTAATGATTCAATAGCTGGCAACGATGTGGCAGCTGCTGGGAATGCAGTGATTGAAAGCAATGGTGTTCAAAGGATCGGTTCCGAGCAGGTTTGTGCTTTATCTTTCTTGCTACTGCATTATTATAATATTCAACTTTATCGTAGATGCTCATGTTTTTAAAGTGTTGAATTTTTCTTTAGATCCTCACTTTGATTACTTCACATGTTTTATAGTATTACATAACAATTTAACATTTTTTAACCCTAAATCCTAAACACATAAGATTCCTTGCCGAAGAACTGTTTCGTCTATCGCTTTATTTGTCTGGAAAGATGATTGCAAATAATATTGCGAGATAGCCTGCTGAGCTGTGATTTACAAGGATAGTTATATAAAAGCAAGTTCTATAAGTGTACTTTATAGCTATGTTACTGGTGTGGGTATTTACACAGATGTGTTCAATGCGGACACGTTCAATTTTTTTCAAGAGTTTCATGTATTTCTAAGGTCCTTGGAGAATTACATGGGTAATTCCAAAAAAAAATATAGAATCTCAGGACTGAGTGGTAACATTTGATTCCGTCTCGGAATATCTACAAATATGAACACTGTGATCGTCATGATGGTCAAAGGACCCTCTGAATAAATGGACAAGCTTAGAAATAAATGAATGTGTGCCAAACACACACTAACGTTTGGCAAACTCGAGTCTGAGTAACGTAACACTTCTCTTGATTTAGTTGTTATCTCTATGGTTTTTAATGCTTCGCTTTATATGTCAGAACAGTCAGATGCTGCTGTTATATTAACTGAATGTGATCTGCCTCTTATTCATAAGCCTTGATTGAAGAATTGCTTGTGAACTCTGTTTTTATGATGGCAGGACATTCAATATCTGGACGAGGATGCTCCGCCTAGTGATGAAGTTCTGAGAGAGTCACCGAATGAGAGAACATATGACCGTACTCTGTTAACTCCATGCAAGATTGATAGATCAGATGATTGCCTGCAGCTATGCACCCATAATCGAGAATCACCCTTGTCTCTATTCCGATACAAGAGAAGGCGGCTTGACGATTCAGGGTCAAACCATGCAAATATTTCCGAGAACACTACTAGAACGACTCAGGCTAATTGCCCATCTACTGCAACAATCACAATGTCTCCTTCATCTGCGACAAAAACGGCGGTTTCTGCACTCTTGGAATTTTCGTTGGCTCCACCGGTAGAACCAAAAGAGAGTCCTTGTGATCCTACACCAATAGAACCAAAAGAGAGTCTTCGTGATCCTCCTCCGCCAATAGAACCCAAAGAGAGTCCCTGTGATCCTCCTCCACCAAATTACATTACGAGCAGTCTAGAATCTGTTGTGCCACCTGGCTTCATGAAACTTATCGTTGAACTGCAAAACGAGGTCCACAAGATTTCCATTGAGAGGGAGACATTGAAGCTCGAAATGATGAGTGCTGGAACCATGATCAGCATTCTAAAGTCAAAAATCAATTCTCTTATCAAGGAAAACGAGGACCTGAAGAGGCGCAACCGAGACGTGTAGCACACGGGGAGCCTAGGTACTTTTCCGGCAGACTTCCTTATCATTACCCTTATTCATGCGTTAAGTATTGTTCACCGGAATGATCATAGAATTCGGATGACATTAGGCATTCGGTTTGTCAATGAATGCTGTAACTTTTCTCCATGTTGAATCTTTGGTTGAACATTTTAAAATGTTACCCAGATAGCCAGATTTTCCATCGAAAATAAATAGAGAAGGATTTTTGAAAGCTTAATTCAAGTGAGTTTATTTTCAGTTGCATCTTTTAATTGTAGCAAAAGTAAAAGGCTCAATTCAACTTCAATCCCAACAAATGTTTACAAATCTCACGTTCCTATTGGGTACAGAACTGCAACACAATGGATCAAGTTGAACCATTAGTTACACAGGTTGAGACCGGACTTTCAATAATCTAATAATGTAAGAACTTATAAATTAGAACTTCTACATTTCTAGTAATCCAAACTAAATGTACTACAATAAAAGTGTTTTGGAGCCAAAAACAAAGATGAAAAAGTGCTTACAAACCACAAGGGTCATAATATAACAAAATAAGGCCCACGCACCCATCACATTAAAAACCTAAAATTCCCAGGAAACCAAGAAAATTCTTTCATCTTTTCCCTTGATGCCTTGCATCTCCTACTCTTTACAAAAGTTGGTCCGACCGGGTTACTCCCTGCCCCTCTTGGAACCACTCTTTCGGGACTTTGTGTTTCCTCGTTTGCCGCTGGAACTGCCTCGGGCAGTGTCGGCAGGGTGAAGAGGCACATGATGCCCAGGAACCAAAGCAGGGAACCCAACAGCAGGGATTCTACAAAAGCAAACAATGATAGAACTATTCAACAGGCTTAAAAGAATGAACCAACGTTAAAAGCAACAGTGTCCTAACAAGTAACAATGAATACAAAAAGCATCGAGTTATTCCAGTCCAGCATAGATTATTAAATCATTAATCTTTAGTGGATAAGAAGCATGATAAGCTGCAAAACAGCCCTCCTCTTGAAATCTATACTACTTCACGAATAAGCTTTGATGCAAGTAGGAAAATGAAATTACGAGCTAAAATCAACACCCTACTCAAGCTAACATGGGCAAGGTTGAATATTTGCCAATTCCATTAATTTGATCTAGAAGAATAAAACTAGAAAAACACCCTTGCAAAGGCCATAAAACAAGTATCTGCTTGCTAGGCAGCTCTGGCTCTCTACTTTTTTTTAAATACCCACAAAATGCATATCCAAACACCGATAGAGTAATGTGACCTTCCAAATACATGAAAAATTCGGGAAAAAGAAATGAACATACACTTATTGAACACATATCATATTAGAATTAAAACCCAAGTCCAGTTATATAGACTATTTATGAAGACTAGCAGTCCAGTAATATACACATGTATGCACACTTCATATAGGAAGTTAAAACCGAAGTTCCAGTAACATAATCCATTTGTGAAGTCAAAGATTGCTTTCTTCCCATTGGAAAATTAAATAGAAGACTATGAAAGCAAGGAGAGATGGTATAGTTAATCATATCATACCCAACAAGAGCACAGCAGACTCCTGCTTGGCTGAGGACGCATCAAATGTGCCACCCTTGTGCAAAGTAAGACGAAGAGCTTGATTCTCAGCAATGAAGCACTGAAGCATACGGCTCAGTCTCCTGCATTCCCCTTCTAAATACCTACTCTTCATCTCAAGATCCTTGACATAAATCTTCTTCCTCTCCCTTGATCTCAGGGCTGCATCTCTGTTTCTCAACTGCCTAGAAATAGAATGAATACATTATCAATCAATTGCACTAAAACCATTTCCTTATCTTCAAATTTGGTTTTAAACAAGACAACACTGTTCACAAACTACTCGGGCCTGATTTAGTTTTTTTATTATTTATTTTTAGTTGGTGTTCAAAATCTCAAATTTAACTTGAGTTCTAATATAAAAATGGAGTTCGAACTTGAGCATGGGAACCAAGTTCAATTTTATTAGGGAAAAAAGCTCAATCGGACGTGTTCAATCATAATCTAATCAAGCTTGAGCTACCATGCAAGTTGAATTTAAGTATCTCAATACTTGACTCGAGTAGCTTCGTGAAGCTTGTAGACTAATCAAACTTTTTCCATTTTTAATATTTAATTTACTTTTTAATTACTATAGAAATATATCAATTTAAAATTCAAATCGAGTTTGAAGTCACCAATGAAAATCAAGCTTATGTTTTTGAAGATGAAAGCTTAGACTTGAGCAATTCGATGTTTATTACAAAACGAACTCAAGCTTTAAAAGTACAATTCAATTGAGTTGATATCGAGTCAAACTAGAGTTTCTTAAGTAAGCAACGACACCTCTTACTTCAAATTAGACATGCAATTAATAAATTCGAAAGAAAATACTAAATTTTAATGAAAATTAGGGAACGATGATAGATTGGGAATATCAAATTCAGTTTTAAAAGAAAAACTCGATTGAGCTCGAGTTTCTCATGTAAGCGATTACACTTCTACTTCAAATTAGACATGCAACCAATGAAATTGAAATAAAATACAATTTTAGTGAACAATAGATAAAAATTATAAATCGGGGACATCAATTTATACCTTCTCTGTTTCTTATCAACGGGATCATCTTTATCGACGTCGATGTGGGTCTGGTTTTGTTTGTGGAAATCAGCACCGTCGACGGCCACACCGCCGCCGTCACTAGGAGGTGAATCAACCAGTAAATCAGCCAAGATATCGTCATCGGAGACAGGTTGAGTGTCAACCCTAGCGTCAGAATGATCATCCTCCATCAAAACCTTCTCGATCTCCCCGATCCATGAAGACACCGCGGGTTCTTGATCACGATTTCCGGCCGAAGAAGGTAGAGGAAGCGCTTCAGTTACCGGTTCCGGTTCATTCAGTAAGATATCTCCGAAATCGGGTAAGTCAGCATCCAGTAAGAGGGCGTCCCAATTGATTTCCTCCATGAAAACCCAAATGCGGAGAAAGGGAAGTTGAAATTTATTAGGGTTTACAGGGGAAGAAGAGGAAGAGGAAGAGGAGGAGGAGGGATCATGTTTAAGATCGGGTGAGTGAGAAATGAAATTGAAGAGAGAAAATGAAAATAGTATAAAACTGTGTTTCCTTAGAGAGGAAGGGTGCGATTTAGCTGAATTTATAAGGGAAAATAATACTCCTAATTCAGATTCAATAACAGCAACAGGAAACTTTTATGGACAGGGTCAGGCTTGTATGCTACATGTTTAGGATGGATCCGGAGACAGGCTTGTATGCTACATGTTTAGGTTGGGTTCGGATGGATCCGGAGACAAGGCCTGTAAGCCTATTTCACTATCTCCATTCCAAGGCTTGGGAAGGATGACCCTATTGAGAATATATAATTCTCCATTCCAAACCAGATTACTACGGATATATTCCTTCCAAACCATACAAACTCCCATCCAAAGCTTCGAGCACCTACCACGTGGGGGAAGCCGGAAGCCCATCATGATTCGTGAATCTACTTCCCCCGTAACAATTGCGTCCATATTTTGGTCTTATTATCGAAAAATAAATTAACATTCTGAAATGACCAAAATGAATCTTCCATAAAAATTCCAACCATTAATGTGACTTATAGAAAAAGAAAATTAATGTTTTTAGTCTTCCATGTTTAAATTTTAACCAATTTAGTTCTTAACAATAAAAATACTTTTATTAAAATATTTTAAAAGTTTACAAAATATTAATAATACACTTTTTAATCATGTATATTAAAGTTTTAATCATTTGTATCTTAATCATTAATGATAAAAAATTAAATCACCTTTTTTGAGAAAAGAAATAAAATTATGTTTCCACATTATTTTATTGAAATATTATTCTTTATTTTTTTTAATTGAAGCGAAGGTCAAGGTCATTACATTAACTAGTTGGAACATAAACGAATCATACACATCTTTATTCGTGTCCATTCGTTTATAAAACGAGCATAATTTTTACTCATACTTGTTTATTTAACTTAATAAACGAACATTATACGAACAATTCGTCGGACGCTCTGTTTATTTACATCCCTAAAACACATTTAGTTAAAAAGTTATTTTTATTTTAATAATTATTACATTAACATTTAACGGCAAAACAGATTAGGGATGACCATGGGTAGGTTTTGGTCGATCCACACTCGACTCAAAAATTTAACACATCTATCCATACCTGACCCAACCCAATATTTTATGATGTTCCACCTTATCCGAACCTCAAACCCGAATTTTAGAGTAAAACTCGAACTCAACCCAACCCAACCCGACCCTACATAAATAAATTTTTTTTTTATCAATTTTCATTATTATTCGATAAAATAAGGAGCTAATTGAACAAAATACAAATAGAGAGGAGCTTATTCCAATTTTATTAGAGAAAATATGGATATAATTAAAATATATAGAGAGAGAGGAACATTGTAGCAATTATACATAAAATTAAATTATTATTTCAGGTAGGGTTGGGTAGGGTATTTTCACCTTAAACTTAAAATCAATCCAAACCCGGCCCCATCCTCAAAAAATCAGACTCAAACTCAAATTTTTTTTTAAAAAAACCTAACTTAATTTATAGGGTCGGGTCGAGTCGGAACCCGTCGGGTATGGGTTAAATGATCATCCCTAAAACGGATAGTGTATTTTAATGGAATGATGATTTTATTATTTCCGAACTAGACATGGCACTGATTCGTGGTTGAACCGGCCTTTTCGTTCATTGTTGTTAGATGGGTTTGAGTCTGGTTAATGTGAGCTGGTTGCTTTGTTTTGACAGTAAATAAGTAATAAGAATGGGGTTGTTGTCAGAGTGAGAGATGAAGGTATTTTTTTGAGTTGTTTCTATTGTTGGTAGATGTATAATTAAGGTTCATCCTCATACATCCATTGAACAACGTTGCTTCAGGTAATAGCTGCCGGAATGACAGTAAATGACTGGACTGCCTTCTGCGCGACCGAACTATCTGTCATCGAGAGCGTCTTCAAGCGCAACCTACTGCCATCCTTGATGAAATCAGGAAATCGTTGATTCACAGCTACGTTTGATTTTGCTTCTGTGGTTTTATTCAACATGTTTTCGTTTTTTTATTAATATTCAAGTCCGAATAATTTAGCACATTTCTTTGAAAGATTATAGAAATAATAATCTTTCAAGTTCAGTTTATTTGATGGACTTAAACATTACAAGTTTGTGACACATTGTAGCGATAATGTTTATATCCGAGTTCAAGTACTTATATGTTCAAGGTGTGTGCATTTATTACAGGGTAAATAAAAGATAAATGAATAAATATATTACTATGTAATTACACTAGTATATTAAAAATTGACCGATTAATGGTGACTGGCAAATTAATTATAATTTATATATTAACGAGAACAATTTCTTTAGTAATTATAAAGTACAATAATATTTTTAAAAGAAGAGATTGTTTTTCTTTTTTTATTTGTATAAAATGAAGGAAAGAAATTTACCATTAAACCATATATCATGTATATGGTTTAAAAGTAGAAACGTAGAACTTTGTGGCGTTACTTTGAGGAGCCATTCCACGTGGTTCCATATTAACAAACACACATTATATGCTACTTGAGTAACTTTATCATTCCAACGTCATTTTCACATGGAAGAACAAATAAAGGAATGTATTAAAGTTCTTGGGAGTCACGTAAAATAAAACAAAACAAATACATGTAGGAAGAGAAAATGACCCAATTGCTTTTATGTACACACAAGTATAAAATAATGATTTCTTAAATTTCTTAAGTTTTGTCGATTTTGAGAAGAAGAAAAATAAACTTAAAATAAAAAAGAGAAGTTGAAGGCAAACAACTTGGTACCATATACGTCATAAATAATGACTAGGAACAGTCAAATTGTGGTGGAAAATGATTGAAGAGTGTAAAAGTTGAGATCAATTTCAAAAATAGAATGCCCAAGACGCGTTGTTTAGGTGCTAGAATTAAAACATTTAATGCTCAAATGACAAAAAAATAAAAGGTGAGTGATGAACTTAAAATATTAAAATTAAATGACCAAATCAAAAACACGAGCAAAGTCGAGTGACCAAAAAAGTACTTTACTCTTTATATAAAATGATTTTTTAGTTCGATAAATTGGTTAGAAATTCGGTAACTGTAAAAAAAAATTGTACCTGTACTACCAACATTTATAGTCAAATACCGAAATTTAAACTCTTGTCAAAATATGCAGCCAAAACCTTTAGAATTTTGGGTGTCTGTATATCAAAATATTTATTCAAATACTAAAAATGTCAACACTTGGAAATTTCCGCACAAGTGTACTGAAATATTTATTTAAATATCAAATTTGTTATCATAATAAAAATACAAAATTTTATCACTCACATTATAGGTGAAAATATATTTTATATTTAAAATATTTGTAAAAAATTATCTAATATTAATTATATGTTTAAATGGTAAAAAAATTATATGTAAATTACATTAAACACGAATCCGGTCATTTAATGAGAAAATTTTAATTATATTATTTAAATGATATATATATATATATATAAGTGCAAAAATATAAAATTATTATAATAACAATATTAATTACCATTTAATAACTTGATTAACGGACGAAACCAACTATATAACCGATTGAATTATTAAAACTTTTCCTTTTTTTAAGTGCACCACAGACATGCCGCAGTCGGTAAACTTTTCCCTTTTTGTCAAGCTTCATTTCGAAACCTAAAAAGAGAGATAAAGAAATAAAGAAAAGTTAAATTACAACATTAGCCATCTAATTATTACAATATTCCATTCGTCAGTAAATTATTTTTTGTCTGCAAATTCAATCACTAACATCACATTTTTTTTACTTTGGTAACCAACAGTTAAGTTTTCGTTAAGTTTTAATGGAGATGATAATATTGGCTAATATAATGATAGTTTTAATCCTCAAAATTTATACATTTTATAAATCCGATCCTAATTAAAAAGATTCAATAAATTTAACCATCAATATTTAAAATCATATCAATTTTATCCTTAAACATATCATAACCATCATCCCACGACAACAACTACGAATTTAACCCATATGTAGGGAAGGTTTAGGCTTAAAAATGAATTTATTATTCTCTTAGTGAAATTCGCAGAGAAATAATCACGTTCTTTCCCTATTATCTTCTTTAAAATCTAATTTTCTCCTAATTATGTCAAAATTTTAATTTTTTCTTATATTTAGAGTTCTTTGTTTTTAGAATGAGAAATTTGAAACCTTGAAATCAGATTAGTAAAAGTTAAATTCATCAAATTACTCCCCAAATTTACAATTTTTTTATCACCAATGTTGAAGTTCTAAATTCATTCTTCTTTCTACCTTATGTGCTTCTGCTTTGTTTCCATCAATAAACCTTCGATCCACGAATACAATGGTGCAACATTCATCATTGAAAGCAACGCATTCGTCGTCCATGGCGGCATCGAAGACATTTACTCTTCTTTAACCGACTCCAACATGTAACTTTCACATTTTAAGAGAAGAGAATATCAAATTGATAGGATATCTGAATGTTAAAAGATAAAAAATAATAAATCATTTCGAGTTAAGTTCAAATTGATATAATCATAAAATATTAGACTAAAACTACTATTTATACTAGCCACGACGCCGTTTCCACGACCAGTGGTCAAAGTAAAATTTGCAGCGTTTTCGACCAATTTTGTAGAAAAAATAGTTTGTTGAACGATTTAAAAAGATGACACTAATAGTTAGGTGGCTAAGGGTGTAGTTTAGCCTAAAGAAAATCTCAATTCTTTAAAAGCCCTAAACTTCTGTTTAGGTCTATTAAATATTAAAAATTAGGTTTATTAAATTATTTTAAATTAAGATCAAATTGATAAAATATATAAAATTTTAGACTAAAATTACCATTATACGAGACAACGACATCCCCATCTCTATTAAGTTTAGGTTAAAACTTAAAATTTAATAGCCAGTGACCAAAGTAGAAAATCATAATGTTAGCAACCAAATTTGTAGAACAGTTAGTTTGGTGACTGAAGTAGAAAAGTAATAATAGTTAGGCGACTAATGTTATAGTTTAGCCTAAAGAAAATCTTAATTCTTTTAAAACCCCTGAACTTCTGTTGATTCTATTCATTCTGCCTAGATGGGTCGTGACAAAGCAACCTCGCTAGCTCCCGGGTTCCGGTTCCACCCGACCGACGAGGAACTCGTTCGTTACTACCTAAAACGGAAAATCTTGAACAAGCCATCTTTTGATTTGATCTCTGTTATCGATATTTACAGATCCGAGCCTTGGGATCTCCCTGGTAATTTCTTCTTTTTTCCTTTCACTTTGATTCTCTTTTGTTTGGCTCTTGAATATTTGGTTAAGTATTTCTAGTCTTGCCGAAATTTTAAGTTTTGAAGCTAGAGTTTTCGTTTTTGGTTCATGGGCTTTCGGGGAAATTCAATTTTGTGCCTGAGGTTTGATTGTTGAAGATACTCGGTTAGGGCATTAATCTTCTTTTAGGGCCTTTTGTTTTAAGTTTTTAAAATTGGGATTTTATTAATTGCTTAATTATACATTTAGCCTACTAATTTTGGGTTAAATTTTACATTTCTGTTTTGGAACTTTTGAAGGCGCGCACTTTACCCCTCCTTAGGTTTTTTTATGTAATTCTTCAAATTCTTTTTTTATTCCGCCTTTATCTGGTTTAATTTAAGTTTGTCCTTTATATAGAACTAGTTTTTTGAGCGAGTTTGTTGAGTTAAATCAAGAATTTCTTCTTAATAGATAAGTCAAAGCTGAAGAGCAGGGACTTGGAGTGGTACTTTTTCAGTGCACTGGACAAGAAATATGGAAATGGGTCGAGGACCAATAGGGCAACTGAGAGAGGCTACTGGAAGACAACCGGAAAGGACCGTGCAATTCGCTTTAGGGAAAGAGTGGTTGGCATGAAGAAAACACTTGTTTACCATAAAGGTCGTGCCCCACGAGGTGAACGGACTAACTGGGTAATGCATGAATACCGCCTTACCGATGAGGCATTGGAGAAAGATATTCAACAGGTAAAGCTTATAACTTTTGTTGTAGTGTTTTGGAGATTTGACATTTGATGGTTGTTTGGTAATTAACATTGTGATGTTGGGGCTGGAAGGATGCTTTTGTTTTGTGTAGGGTGTTTCAGAAGAGTGGGTCTGGGCCAAAGAATGGGGAGCAGTATGGGGCACCCTTTGTCGAAGAAGAATGGGAGGATGATGAGGCAGTTGTTGTGCCTGGTCAACATGATGTAGCCGTCTACGAAGAGGCTGCTGGTGATGATGCTTTTGTTGAAGTAAATGATATTGATCAGGTGTGTAATGTTTTTGGCTTGTCTCGTGCTCAGAAACTTGACTTGCTATATTTTATTTTGTTATTTTTTGAAGTTTGAATGAACTTTTTCGCACGACGCCTTGCAATTTAATTGAAAATGATAGTAACTAGTAAAAGGATACTCCTAGGCAAGTTATTTGATTGTCTATGCTTGTTGTTCCTTGTTGAAAAGAAAACATGCTCACTCACTCGTTCTCGTGAAATCTTTGAGACACTATAGCTTTCGTGAATATAGGTTAAAACACTCGTGCTATCAATGAGTTTGATTTCAAAGCTAGATGAATGATCATAGTTACGAAAAGTGTTGCTTCTTGTTGATAGAATCTTGACATTGGTGTCTACTGTGGAGAGGAATCAAGCAACCATATGGACCATTCAAGGGACTTTAGTGAAGACAATCAAAAGCTATCAGACAATACGTCTGAGAATGCATTGCTCCCTCCCAATTTCTATTATGGTGAATCAAGCAACTGTGTTGAACACTCATTTGAGTTTAAAGAAGAGCCAAATGCGACAGATATAGATGTAAAACCAATCAAGGATGAATATGTGCTTGAACCAATTGAAAACATCCATTCCGACTATGTGCTTGAAGACCTGTACCAGGATGTTACTGATTATCTTCCGACCAAGGATGAACTTTTCCTGGAGGCTAATGATTTTTCAAATCCAATTGACCCAGATTCTGACCTTTTTGACATTGGCGAGTATCTTTCATTCGATGATGCTGATGATCAGTTATTAGGCTTTGATTATGATCAAATTGTGGAGAGTGAGATTCCTGTTTCTGGCCAAGAACCTCTTAACCAAATGGTATATAGTTCTTTTCTGTCTTTTGTTTTTGTTGTAGTACATTCAGAAAATTTATCCCGTTTCTAATTAAATTATTTTTTGATAACAGCCTACAAATGAAGGAACTGAACAAGGGCTTAATGCAAGTAAGCATATTGAAGAACACGACAATAGTGAAGCATCTTCTTCAAAGCAAGAGCTGGAGGCCCCACAAGTTCAACTTGGTAAGATGTTTGGAACTGCCTAGCTCTTGATGCCACATTGTTTGCAGAACATTCGTATTCGTTTGAGCTCACTTTCGTTGCATTATTTGTGGTATAGGTACCAAGTATCCATTTATTAAACAGGCTAGTCAAATGCTGGGTAGCTTTCCTGCTCCTCCTGCATTTGCCTCTGAGATCCCTTCAAAAGACGCAACGCTCAAGCTAAATTCTGTGTCACATGCTTCCAGTTCTGTTCATGTTATGGCTGGCATGATAAGAATAACGGACTCAGCTTCTTCTGGCAACCGATTGGACTGGTCGTATAACAAAAACGGGACTGTCAGCATTGTTCTTTCTTTCAACTTGCCGCAAGGTGATATCAACTCCTCCAGTTTTCTGTCAACGGCTGGCCTACTTTCCAGCAAGACGGGGCCTGTTGTTTCAAGAGGTTGGTTCTTCTCGATGCTAGTTTTGGTCCTAATTATTTCTACGAGTTTAAAGATGGGGAGCTGCCTTTGCTCGAGGTATGGGCTATTATGAATGTCAGGTAATATATGTGTTACCACTGTAGGTTGACTAGAATGGTAGACCGGGTGACGTTTCATCATTTATTTTCTTTTTTTATGATGATTGCCGAATCCGAACCATAACATATACATTTCTCATCTCATTACAGTCCTCCAAGGATTGTTCACCATATAAAGTTGTACGGTACATCGTATAGGACAATAATACTCTGGGTTTGTAAGCTATTATGCAACAATTGCTGGTTGCTCCATTCTCTCATCCTTTTTTCTCTTATTTTCGTGTGAGATGCTCTCATAAGCTGTTTTAATTGGACTTCGGTACCGGTATCTGTTCGACATGTGTTCGGTTTTCTCAAAGTATTTTCATATATCTGGGGTCTTTTAAGGGTCTTAGTTTCTTATTTTCTCTACTTGGTGTATGAATATGAGAATTTGATAACCCCAAACCCCTAAAATTTTTGGTTTAGTGAAATGAGGACCGTCTTCGTGACGAATCTCTATAATATTTGATCTGTGGATTAGTTGACCAACAAACTAGATATCAGGAATTTTAAAAAGAAAATAACAAAGTATAAAAAATGACTTTTTTGTTATATATAAAATAAAGATCGAAGCTAAGTAATGAATGTCGACAACCAGCATTTGAGGAGTAGGAAATGATGTTGGTTCATCAATGGAATATGAATATCCAACAGAACCGTCAATATCTTAATGTCTAACCTAAAAAATTTAATGTAGTCCTTTTATGACAACTCACAAATTAGTTGTCCAGTTTAATTGAATTTTGTTAAAAAAAACAAAATAATAATTAAATTTTTAAATATTATAATATGACAATTAAACTTTATGTTTTGTAATAAATGGTAACATTTTCGTTAAGTACTTAATGTGGCTGTTATAAAATTTTGTATAATAGTACATTTAATTTTTTATATTTACACACATTCAATTTATAATGGTATTTTTTTTATCTTTTACTTTCCTCTATTTCCCCATCCACCAAACGAAAACAAGTAATGTCATGAACCGCAATTGAAAAAAGAACCCTTTAGTTACCATTTTTTGTTAAATTTACAAAAGTTACATATTATAGATAAATGTTGTGAGTGCTTCTCATTTTTTGCATCTATATTTGTTTGTAAATAGGATGGATATTGATGCAATTATGGGTGAAACAATGGCCCGTTATGTGAATATTCCAACAAAGAGCAATACTTGAGGATCTCTAAACAGCTATCGCCCGAGCTTTTTGGTGTTCCGGCGGGGGCAAATGCCCGTTGGTTGGATATAGCTTGCGGCCCTGAGCACACTACGTCGGTGGCCTCAGAAGGGTCATTATTCACGTGGGGTTCGTTTGTTTTCTTCAAATGATTTTTTTTTTCATTTTGAAAATGACGTGTGTTCTTGATGGCTTGAAATTGTGGAGAATGTTGTGCATGTTTTATTGGTTTTGGGACTGTTCATCCTGGAGCCTGTTTCTTTAACTTTTTGTATTGTAATTCAAGTTTGAAGATTATAGAGCATTTGGTATTTGTATGCTCCTTTGCTCTGATTGTATTGATCTTTGCTATTTGACTTCTGTTTCCAATGGCTAGAATTGTTCTGGTTCAATGACGTAATTTTGTGTTGTTTGGTTTCTTTCGAGCTGATTTGGCAGTCTGTATTGCTTGAATTATATTAGGACTAAATTGATTGAATATGTAAATATAGAAGATTAAATGTGCTATTATACAAAGTTTTATAACAGCCACATTAAGTATTTAACGGACAAGTTACCATTTTATTACAAAACATAAAGTTTAATTGTCATTTTGTAACATTTGAAAGTTTAGTTACCGTTTTATTTTTTTAATAAAATTCAGTGACCATTTGTAAACTTTACCCCAAAAAAATTATACACATTTGTTTGAGTTGCTAAAGTTTTAAGATATCATTGTGAATATATTTTTAATTATTATTTATTGCTCGTTTGAATATATTTTTAATTCATACATCAACTTTTTTATTTTTAATTTTGATATCATTGTGAAATTTTGTATATTCATCATTTTCTTTGAAGGCTGTGTATGTTAATTATCTTGAATTGCTTTAAATTTTATCTGTAATCTAAATTTGCCTTGTTTATGCAAATCACATATATTTGAACATTATATCTATTTATTTATTTAAATCTTCATTAATTTATATTGGATTTTTCATAGAATTAATTTAATAAATTCAACTGATATTTCTATTTAAATTAGTTGAAAAAGATATTATTATTGGATGCATATTTGGATAATGATATTCGTATAATAAGTTGCATTTCTCATAAATTAAATCTATTTATTAAATAGTTTTCAATTTTTTTTTGGGTAAATGGATAGTTGAGATTAATTTTTATGTTTTCCCAAAGAATCATGATGATTCAGATTATTTGTACAAGGCAACATAAGCCAGTTTACTGATAATCATCAATACAAGATTGCTTTTGCTTTTGTTTTTATTTGATGAAATATTATTTTTTTGGAGAAAATTCTGAGAAAAATGCATGCAAAGATGCTATGGGATTTCTTCTCTTCAAAATTATACTGAGGCTATTGAAATCACAAGGAACATATACTTCAATTTCTGGAAAAGACAACATCGATTTCGTAGATTTCTGATCACATGGGGGCAAATCAATGTGTAGTATGCAAGAGGATACAGAACAACTAGCATTCAATAAAAAGACCTGGACACAACCGAGACAGAACAGAAACTACAACTTGAACAAATTCAGAATCCATCACCTTCAAAAAAAATTAATACCCAAAATCGAAACTCAGGAGCTCACAAACAGTTATTAAGAAAATTCCGAAACACATGTAAACGGTGTGCATGGTCCAAACGATGATGTTCAAATAGACCGCACCTAGTATGGTCCTTTTGTCGGGTTGGGAACTTACCTTAGTCATTGCTTCGGAGATACTGGAGCAACTCTAGCATGGTCCTTTTGCTTCGAATGAAATGCAACTTCTATGTTCATCCAGCTATCCACCGCCAAACACCGCCTGAACCTTGACGCTGGGCGGATGAAAGCTCCTCCATCTCCTGCTCCAGAGCTGACTTTTGTCTCCTAAGTATTTGCACTTCGTTTTCTACGGCCTGTAATGATTCCAGCTTCTTCTGTAGTTCTGCAATTTGAGCCTGCATATATAACCATGCGTCACATCTCAGTCCGAGAAATTGACAAAAAGAATACTCAAAAAGCTAGAATGATATCAAAAGATATGAAAATTGGAAAACCTCAAGTTTAAAGCATCTTGATCTCTCTGATATCAGCTGACCTTGGACAGATTGGAGTTCCTGCTCGAATGCAAGAAATTAAATATAACAAAAAAAACTTTAAACCGATTTGTTAATCATCTATGTTGCTTGGAATTGGGTGTAGTGCTGGTTAGAGATATGTGTTCCGAACGTGTATGTTTATGTATGCACTAAACACGAGTGCTGGACATGTACTTCAAGAAATACGAAGAGTCGGAGCTACATAATTGACAATGACCTTTTCTGAGTCACTTCAAGAGCATACCTTTGATAATTCAGTATGATTGATTTTTAATTCATCAATCTTCTCCCTCATCCTAGAGTTTTCAGCCCTGACTTCCACAATCGATGACTCCAATGCCTTCTTCTCTTCTTTAATTGCATTAATTTTAATATTGATATCCTTTTGAGGAACGCTCTTTTCAACTCCATTAGAGTTCAGATCTATTATTTGTGGGAATTCCAATTTTTCGGACTTCGCCAATGCATATGCAGCAGTAACAGAAGCCGCCGCCGCCGCTGCTGCCGGGGACTGGAAAATCTTCGGATGAGACAGGTCTCGTGGTTTAAGTTTCATAACAAAAACCTATCAACAAACAACCGATAAAATGGTGCATAATGAAATACAGATCAGCATGAGCACTTCAAGAAAGTGATTTCAAATAAACTACTGTTTAACAAATACCTCGTTATTATATTTCCCATTGTATCCACCAAAGGCAACCAAATACTTCTCCCCATCAATTACAGCCGAGCAAATACTGAGGCCCTGCAGTTTAAATGATGATTAGATCAGATCACTCATAGAAAAAGTCTAAAATGTTTCCTGCCAAAATTCATCCATAAGGTCGGATTATTTAGATTAGAAATTGAAGCATAATACATAATGTTGGATAAATTGCAAAATATGCTTCTTTGGCAATGTTCACGAAAACAATAAATTAATGTTTCCTACGGAGTTTCAGTCATAAACAAAGTCAGGTCATTTAGATTAGAAATTCAAGTATAATACATAAAATACTGGATAAATTGCAATCATGTGCCTCTTTGACAATATTCATGAAAACAATAAATAGAAGATATTGCAGCCTGATAGAGCATCGTGAAAACAATCCAGTTGAAGGTTATCATTAAGCTGGATTCCCAGAATTAGAAACATAATGAACTGGGGCAAGATAAAAACCATAAAATTCACTTTGCATGAGTATGGAGTGACACTAGTGGAAACACCCCATGTTAGATATGGAAATTCAACTTTCCTCAGCTTTCAGACAGTGGCATGGACCATCACCGAAAGTTATTTTAAAAGGGGAAAAAAACTAAATCCGCAGCCAAATTCCAAAAAGATTGTCCGAGTAGAAGTTTAGAAGTCACATATATACAGTTGTACTGAGGCATAGAATAGTAACCTCACTAGCAAGTGGATGTCTCTCCTTCAAAGTTGTCAAAGTGGACCAAACTAACTTGGACATATTTAAGGCAAGAGTCTCTGGGCAACCTGTATAAAAAAAAAGCGAATTAGCACATGAAATCCCAGCATAAATAAGCTTCATGAAAGATCATACAAACCATTGTTGTTATCTCCACCACCAACAATATACCACATTTCATCAATGGAAATACCGGCATGACCAGCCCTAGGACTCACCAAATCACCCTGAACTTGGGGTTGAGACCACTCCATCTGCATCGCAATCCAAGCCCAATCCAATCAAATATACCATTCAGACTACTTAAGCATAAAAGTACCATGATATTAGAGTAACTGTATATCTAGCTTATTATTATTATGAAGTCTGCTTCAACTTCTGCAGTTCACATTTCTCTAGGAAGGAAGGAAAGATCAAATTAGAATAGGTAGTAATTGCCAAGGAATACACTATGCTCTATACATAATTGATTATTTTGAATGGAATGGAATGTAAGAAAATCTCCATTTATTTGGGTTTATTTTAATTTTTTATGACAAAAAGATACTTTGTTACTTAGACTCAAGTGTGAGTAGCGGACAAAGATATGTCTCTAAAATGGTCATGTTTAATTTTTTTCCAAGATTCCCATTTGGAGTCCTCAACAAATCATATACCAATACCCATGTCCAGATCTGAATCAAGCACAGGTATTGAAGATTGGACACAGATATTTCAAGAAAGATGAAGAGTCGAAGCAACAGAAGGTCAAGTAATGGCAATAACACTTGTATAAAAAAAGTTTCAGCATCCGTTGTGTAATTTACATAGAATGTCTAGCAAGTTAGGCTGGACTCAGCTTTATTGAGAATGTTGTGAACGTCTTGGAAGATTCTTTGTGCCTTACAAAATACACTTCAACAAGCACACATGAGAATAAGCACTCATCTACAATATTTTCCGGCTATTCCAAAACAACACTCAGGTGAATTCAGGAGGCCATGTTAGTCATAAACTTGTTTGATAAGCCTTTTGCACACACACTAGAATCAAGGAAAATTGAGAGCTTACCAAAGAAAGGGAAAAAATGACAAATAATGGCATTCAACTCATACCCAAAGACAAAGAAAGAATTCCAAAACTTACAGTCTGCAAGTCCAATACATGAAGATCATTGAAGAATACTGAATGCGAACAACCACCAAAAATCAAAAGGTAGCGCTCTGAGTGCACTGCAGCTGAGTGATCAAATCTTGGAGCTGGGGGTGTCTGCCTATCAAAATACAAGGAAGTGATGCAGGCTACTTCTTTACTTGAAAAGAATAACCAGCATTTAAAAGCAGAAAAGATGTTTACGTTGCCTCGACTACACTCCAACTCATTGTCTGTAGATCAAGAACATGTACATCATTAAGCAATTTCCGGCTCCTGTCTTCTCCACCAAACACTATCAACTTAGAACCCACTAGTGTCACGGAATGACCCCCGCGTGCTACCTGGAACATATAACACGGCAAACCAATAAGTGAAATGAACTCTACACATCTCAAGGAACACATAACTGAAAATTATAGATCAGAGGAAAGAATAAAATAAATGAGTAAGCATAGAGAAGGAAATTGAAAAGTATATTAAATAAAAGCTGTAAAATTGAGTTACCGGAATTGCTCCAAAGGTATCCATGACACCACAGACATGTGTCTCCAGATTGATGAAATGCACTACAAGAAGTGCATTAACTATTATTAGATTCCAAACAATGTGCCAATGTTTGTCTGTCACAAACCATTAAACAGAATACCAGATTCATAAACTTCTGTTGTAATTTTACCAAATGATCCTCAGAAATACAAACCTATCATTGCATCAGAAGATTTCTTAGGATGCCCGCCAAGAAGAAGAAGTTTATTTTCCCACTTAATCTGAAACAAAATAAATACGAGGAGTTTAGTAAGGAAAAAAGGAATTATATCTATTGGGGTGATGTAACTGAAGTCTTACCATACGGTGATCTGAAATGCCTGGAAGAACTTCCTGTAAGCCATTTTCCTCTGATTTATCATCGCTAGGCTCAATCTTCAGTTTCAGACTAGACCATGTCAAACTTCTAAGATCAAATACCTGCAAAAGCGGCCAAAGAGAATATTACAAACAATAAAGTACTTAATACGTATGAACCGAGGTCACGTGACAAAACCTGAATATCAGACAGGTATCGACCATTCCGACTTCCGCCGGTGATATATAGTTTCTCATCAGCCACTACTGCAGCATGCTACAGTGATAAGCCAAAATAACATGATAAGCAATCTAGCTACATAATGATAGAAAAAAGAAGAAATGGATAGCAACCTAATTAATGATTAACAGCATGATCAAACAACCCAAATGAGAGAGAAGACAAAAAATGACAACCAGTATGATCTTGTCTAAGCTTCACAGTTTAAAAGCAAAAAAATACCTTGTATCGAGCTGATGGTCTTGCACCAGAAACTGGTAGTGCAACCCACTGCTCATGGGCCAAATCTGATGGCCAACAGCTGATATCCATGTCTGTTTTAATTTCTTCTGCTCCCATAACAGTAGTCTGTCTGTCAGTCAAGTTCTTCAATGGAAAAAAAATATGAACAATCAAGAGATGCGCAATTCATAAGTAATAAGTTTTCAGAAAAAAGCTAGTGGAGTTGAACTTAAGAAGCATGATATAATTTTATATTTATATGTAAATTGACGTGACAGCAAAAAATTGCAAAGGAAACAAAATTCTAGAGCAGTTTCAAAACCCACTTCCATTTCCCTTGCTCCAAGATCTAAACAGTACATCAATCTAAAGACTAGAGAGATACAGAGTTTTTAAATATCATACATACTGTCCTTTAGTACAGAAAAAAATGGATACGCAAAAACTTATCAAGAACGAAACAGGTACATTTTTAATTCAAAGAAATGGAAGGTTCAGTGAGAAGGCCAGAGGAAGCATACAACATGAACAAGACAAGAGTAAGCAGCCTAAATTAAGGGCAAGTCACTGAGAAGAGAACCAATAAATATAAACTAAAGGACTTAAAAAAAAATCCACTACCACAAAGTTACCTCTTTTATATACATTATACAGCTTATACAAATAGCAAACACTATCTACTGATTAACTTACGGAAAACATTTTAGTGGGATATTATATTTGTCAAACTTTACTTGATCATAATATTTATGTACTGGGGAACACAGATATAATACAGAAAACATTTAAATACGATAATTATGCTTGTCCAAGAACAATTTGATCAAAACAATTCTTGAAATTCTTCAACTGAAATCTATCCACTAACTGACAAACTTTGCCATACTACTTGAAATCAATCAACCCAAGTTTCAACGGCAAAAAAATAAGTACAGAATTGTCGTACCTGAACTCCAATAAAATGCAAAAACAATGGCCAGTGCTAAATTACATACTCGTTTGAAATTCAGCTATAATTATATACTATTTCATTGTGGTAGCAGAGAAAAGGCAGGAAAATCAACAAACAGCAGTAATTCACATCTCTTCGCTCAAATTAATCTGATAAAACTTATTTGACTTAAACAAGTGAACACTCTCCCATTTCCTTGGAAACAAACAAAATTCAAATTCCTTCCATTTGTCTCAGCCACCAAACAGAGTTCACCAAATTCCGCATTCCTACCGGAGATCTAAACCATTAATATACAAATCCGAACCAAAGTCTAAAGTATACAATGCTTAAAACGAAAGAAAGAAACTACAATTACCTGAATTATGAAAAATTAGAGAGAGCTGAGTTTAGAACCGTTGATTTCGGAGAACTGGATCTGGGAAGCTATATAGGTATATGAGATCGGAGGTCGGAGGTGGGGCGAGATCAGACGAAGAATCGAACACCAACCGTTAAGATCTAAATCTCTGAGTCCAGGTGAAGAGTTTTCTTTTTTGGTGCCTACGTGTAATTTTTTGCACACAAAAAAACCGTAAATAGATTAAATAATTTTAATATTTTGATTTTAACTATTTATTAATAATTAATAGTTGTTAAAAATTCTAAATGTAATACATTAATCCTGCAACAAAATTTGAATAAGAAAAATTAAAAAGGTATAAATATATTCTGATTATAGCTTATATAATTGTCAATTGTAATTTTAAAGAGAAAAAAACTTTAAAGAGTAATATGGTTTGATCAAAGGACAAATGCATGCAAGCAGAGTAAAAGAAAAATAAAGGAGTTCTAAATTTTCCTTCGTCTTATTCTCTTTTTTTTTTCTCAATTTTTATTTTCACGGTTTTTTTTCTGATCTATATTTTATAAATCCACTATTTATTTTTATTTAATAAATCATTTATTTTTTATTCGCGCTAGAGGCAAACTGATTTTGGTGGGAAATATATTGGCAGTATTATGGCTTTTAAAAATCGATCGATTTATTACCGTAACGGACTAAACTGAATTCCATCAGTTGAATCAGTTCTGTTCATTGGTTTGTTTCTCAAAAAGGACTTATAGAATATTCCATCGTTTACAACCGAAGATATAATCTCGAGACAAAATAGATCAAAAAAAATAAAAAATTATTGAACCGAAGGGCTCAGGTTGCCAGAGAATGGAATACAACATTAGCTGCGCTTTTTACAAAAACAATTCAAAAATCACTATAAGCTTGTAGAAGGAGGCAGGCCGAGTTAAGGTGTGGGTTCAGGACCGAAAGATTTTCAGTCGAGTGACTCAGTTTGTTGATAACAATAGTCGAGTCCGATTCAAAAATAACTCGATGTCATCCTCTGTCGAAGGCCAAATGTAGTCCTACAATAATGGCATTCATCTTAGCGAGGGTGGCCTCATTACATCTAATTGTTTCGTAATTGCTTTAAACTCAAGCGAAAAAAATGCTATTAATGACTTACTTCTAAAGACTGCTCTTCTTTCACTACAAAAGATATGTGCATATCGCAATGTCGACAATTCCTTTGTTCATCGGAGTTATTCACTATGATCGGACGGCTTCGACAATTTCAAGAATCAAGCATTGCATGTTAGAATCAAACCATAATATAATACGAAATTGTTGAGTTGATTAATCAATTGCAAATGGCCAAGAGGGGTGAATTGGCGATTAAAATTTGAAGGGAGAAATTGGATGAATGAAAAATTGAAAACAAGGCAATTTACAGTGGTTCAAGTTCCTAAATGAACTCTACCTCCACTAACTTAGCTCACACCAAAGATTTTCAACCAATTCACTAATTGATTATTCCTCTTTTCTTGGATGAGAAGAAAACCTTACAAGACCGATTAAGCTTTCTAGCCAAAGCTTAATCTAACTTACTCTTTACAAAGAAGGAATTTGGTAAATATTATAATTATCTCTCAAAGATTGATGTTTACCCAAATACAATAAAAATTCAATTGAGTTGGGTACAAATATTTTACTCTAAATGATCAAGGTTTAGATTTGAATGCTTTGATGTTGCTTAAAAGATCAATAATTGTTGATGTAGCTTTAAAGACTTGTTTTTATATCTTCTCATTGATTTCTAGCTGTTTGGGTGGTTGAGATCATCAGTAGAACCGTTGGGGCTCTCTCTCCCCCCATAAATACAGTTCTACAACTACCCGTATCGAAACACGATACCCCTATATCGAAACGGACACTCAAAAAAGAAAGAGTCGTTATGTGTAAAATGGGCCCGTATCGAAACGTTTATAGGTCGTATCGAAACAATAAAAGCAAAAAGAAGGTCATATCGAAACGGATAAGGGCAATATCGAAACGTTTTGAAATTGTCAATTGGTGTTTTGAAACTGCTTAAGGGTGTATCGGAACACTTAACCAAATCTTCAAAAATCAATTTCTAACAAGTAACAGCCAGTTCATTTAATGCCCGATTTTAAAATTACTTAACCCATGTATCGAAACGGGTGTGAGCCGTTTTGAAACAATACTCAAAAACCAAAAGCTCAGATGAAGGTCGTATCGAAACGAGTGTGAGCCGTTTCGAAACAGATGTCTCCAGTGACAAAACGTATCGAAACACTTTGAGGGTGTTTCAAAATGCTTGGGTGATTTTGTATATTTTGGCTTAGAAACACTTAGAAAAATTTATGACGTTTAAGTTTTGACTTTAAAACATTTTAAGTATAAATTGTACTTGTCAAAATCTAGTGTTTTGACTTTTGATTACTTAAAAATTTATTTAATTTTCAATTTAGTCCTTGAATTACTTGTCATATCAAAATCAAATATTAGTTTTACAATCTCCCAATTTTGATATAACAAGACTAAAGTAAATTTTTAAGTAACCCCTAAATTTAAGCTAGGTTTTGAAAAAGATTTTAAAAATTTAGCTTAACCTTTATCCCTTTTTGTTAGATCAAAATCAATGAAGGAATATAGCAATATAACACAAGTCAAACCACAATTAAAGCAACATAATTTCATTAAGCATTATAAATCAAAGCAAAATAAGTTTATAAATTAGAAACATAAATCAAAGAATAGGTCTTAAGGTAAAAACATAAATACGTGCATAAAAATAGGGAAATTCTAAGTTAGATGAGATACAATGGAATGTTGTAGAACTAATGTTTTGATATAATAATTGAAAAATGTTTTAGACTAATTTGAAAAGAATTTAAAACTTGTTTTTAAGTCCAAACAACTTGAAATTATGTTTGAGGTATATTAAGAGGTTTTTGGCAAGGATTTTTTCATGTTTTTAATAGCCAAACTTGTGTTTTCAGAGTACCCGTATCGATACGGTAAACCCTCGTACCGATACCTTTTTGCCCCAGTTTGCCCACTGTCAAAACCCGTATCGATACAGGCCCTTGCCGTTTCGATACGGATCGGGATCGTATTTGTAACACCCGGGTTTAGGGGTTAGGTGAAAATAATATTTTAATATTATTTGGGCTCGGTTTTATAATTTAAATAATATTAAGGGTTTTTGTTTTCAAATTAATTAATTTGGGTTGACCATGTTTTAAGATTAAACTCCAATTAGCCATGGATTTTCCTTCCTTGTAAATGTCCCATTTCATTAAGGGTAAACAAGTCTTTTGAGCCTTAAAATATAACACATGTCAAATAAAACACCCACCTTTCTCATCTTCTTCCCCTCCCTCTTTCAAACCTAACGTCTTCTTCTTCTCTCCTTGGGGGTTCACTATTCCATCACCATACACTCACATCCTTTGTGATTTTTGAAAGGTAAACATGTTTCTAGCTTGTCCTCATTTCCCTCTACATGCTCATACCCTTAGTTTTCATTAAAACTCTTGTTTTTGTATTATGAAGTTTTAGAGTTTGAAATTAAAAATGTTAACTTTGTTAACTTTAAGTTGAGATTTTGATTTGGTGATGATAGATGAGTCATTTGTTGTTGAAAAGGTCCAATATATCTAATTTTTATAAGGTTTTATAATGATTTCTGGAATTGTGTTTCAAGGGGGTTTTAGGAGGGCTTTAAAGGGGGTTTTGGGGGTGGTTTGACGTTGGTTTTTTAGGGCTGGTGCTAGTATGATATGTGAGGGTTGCTTTGGGTGTATTTGATGGTTGATTGGATGCTTGAAATGGAAGATTTCAGTGGGTTTTGTGGGTTGCTCGAAAATTCTGTTTTGGACTTGTTTTGGGTGTTGAATGCTTGAAAATGTTATTTCGGGTTAGTTCCGATGATGAGCTTTTGATTGTGGATGTTTTGTTTGTGTTTGGGATTGATTAGAATCGAGTTTGGGCATCGGCGAAGCATCGGAAGTAAATCCGGGAAGTTGAAGGTGGTTGCTTGCTTGGTCTTTGAGCTTGGAAGCTTAGGTGAGTGGTTAATTGTTTTAAATGGTTTTAAAATAGTTTGTTCGAGTATATGGACTAGGTTGGGCTTGGTAGACCCACCTAGAGTTAGGATTAGGGTGGTAGCCTAATCCTAAGCTTGATCTAGAGCCTTTGGGTGAACTCATTTATGTGGTTATGTATGTCTCGTATGAAATGTGATATGAATGCTTATGTATATTGTATTATACATGTGAGATGAGATATGACTTGCGATGCTTGAGACATGCATGATGATGGTTGTTGGTGAGTACGTGCTAAGCACGAAAGTGATTGAAATGAGTAATGTGAAATGAGTAAATGTTGGCACTAGTATACTTGAATACAAATGATCGATCATTAGGATGTTAGTGTGTACACATGAGTCAAAAGTCGCGCGTGGCCTTGGTGGCGTTGAGTCACCAAGGAGGAGTACGGGTTCGCTCGGAAATTGTATTTAAATATAGTCGGTGATGAGTGGAATCCCATCGACGGGGCGCGAGGATGAGTGGAATCCCCTCCGTGAGACCGGTGATGAGTGTAATCCCACCGTGAGGTGATGTGGTTGTTGGATGTGAGTTCCAACATGTCTATCCGCGTATTCGGGTCATAGCTAGGTGCCAATGTTGTTTGATATGTGTATCAATGTGTTGAGGTTTATGATCTTTAATGGGATACTTGAATGTGAATACATGTATTGTGGATTTGAGCTTATAATCATGGAATTTATATTGTCTATTGCTCATGCATCTTTACCTTGTGGCTTTTGTGGATCCTTGGTAAATTTGTGTTTACCTTGGCTAGATCGTGCTCGAACCCTGCAATGTTGAGGTTTGTTTTTAGAGCTTACCCTCACTAAGCATCTTTGCTTACGCTCTCTTTGTTCAACATTGCAGATCCTTAGTTCGCGGGTTGCTCGAGCAAGTGGAGGGCCTCCAAGTGTGGTTGTTGACTTGAGTACATCAAGTATGACTTTTAAATGTTGAACATGTAATAGTTTGAGCAATGGGACATGTGTTGTTTTGATGGATTGTTGCTAGTTGTTTAGGAGCTCGTTTAGATTCCTTGATATCTTGCTTTTGTATGGTTTGTGTGGCCATGTTGAATTGTAACCCATGCCTAAATTGTTTATTATGAATGTTAGCCTTGTGCCTTAGAGGTTGTCTTTATGTTTGAATGATGTTGTATGAATGCACGATTTGTGAAGTCTTATCTTAGTGTTTAGACTCGTCCTAATCTTGTTAAAGCATGCTATTATAGTTGGGTTGCCTTAGGTTTATGTGTTTTAATGTTGAAGTGTGTTTTGGTGGTGTTTTGGGGCACCTTGTGCCACAAAACAGCCAAAACGAGTCTGCAGACAGGGGGCGTTTCGGAACGGGTCACCCTGTTTCGGAACGGTCCCTTTGCATTTGGCCTGCCGTTTCGAAACGGATGGGGGTCGTTTCGGAACATTTTTGCTACTGGAATTTTGAGAAATTAATGAGATAAAGGCGTTCCGAAACGGGCCTTTGATGTTTCGAAACGGTCAATTATCGTTGACCACGAGAAATTGACCGTCAGGGTCGTTTCGATACGGGTCACCCCCGTTTCGAAACGGTCGTCCTATGGTTGACCCTGGCCTGTTGACTAAGTCAAGGCGTTTCGGAACACCCCAAGGGCGTTTCGAAACGGCCTGCTGTAAAGGACTAAAATGAGCTGTTTAATGTTTTGGTTGGTCGGAGTATGTTGCATTGTTTGTATTTTCCGCTGTTGTGTCCCACATAGGATTTAATTCTGCCTATAAACAAGATAAAATACAAAGGAAATTTTCTGGGTCGTTAACCGAGGGGAAGCCTTAACGGGTTTCGCTTCGATTTTTCCCGTGTGGCCCACTCGGATCGGTCATCCGACCAGACCGGGACGAAGGGGTTACATTATCGATACGCCAGGTAAGCGTACCGATCCCATTTCAACTACCCCAACGGCTATTTCCCAACGGCCATTTAAATGTGAACCCGTACCGATACGCCCTCAAGTGTATCGATACGCCTAAGCTGGCAAGAGCTCAACAGCTAGTTCTTCATGAAGGTCGTACTGATACGGTTCCACGCGTATCGATACGAATAGCTGTAGAACAACATTTATGAAGGGAAATAAAGTCCTCAACGGCTCCAATTCATCCCCAACGGCTAGTAACGGCTACAAACTCATTTGGGAGTATAAAAGGGACCTCCAAGCATCAAGAGAAGGCTAATGCTCATATTGTCAAACATCAAATGATCAAAAAGTGTCTTAGTGCTTAAATTGTCAATTCTTGTATAGACAAACACTAGTGAGCCAAAATTGTCATATTTGCTCAAGTGTTTTAGGTTTTGGGTGAGTGCTTAATTGTGCAAACAAACACCTATTAGAGGGTTTTAAGTTTGCTTTATTTATCTCTTTGTAAAGAGGGTTCCTTCAAGCTTTGAGGGTTGTAACGGTTTCCTCCTAATCCGAGAAAAGGGGATGAAATTCTTAGTGAATTTGTTGGAAATCCTTAGTGGGGAGCTAAGGTAGTGGATGTAGACCTTGGTTAGAAGGTTGAACCACTATAAATCTTTGTGTCATTATCTTTTAGCTTCCTAAACCCTTCCACCCAAAAATTCATCTCTCCACCACATGGTGAGCTAAATTGGTTGATCGAAACGAGCCCCCAAAATCTCAACAATTGATATCAGAGCTTGGCTTAATCGAAGAGGATTAACATCCTATTGAGAAGATCCGGCAAGCTCGATCACTATTTCATCAACCGGCTCAAATGGCACAATCAATCGACAAACCGCATTTCTTTGACGGAACCCACTATGCCCATTGGAAGACAAAGATGAAGTTCTTCATCAAATCAAGAGATTACAAGCTATGGGATGTAGTTGAAGATGGTCCGTTCGTGCCTTAAAGAAGTAAAGCGGAGTGGAGTGCCAACGATCGCAAGAAGATGAAGCTAAATTGCAAAGCCTTGCACATCTTGTTTTGTGCTTTTGGCCCTTCCATCTATGAGAAGATGTCTTCTTGTGAGAGTGCCAAGGAGGTATGGGACAAGCTTGAAGTCACATACGAGGGAACCAATGAAGTCAAGGAGATCAAGATTGGACTCCTAACCCTTGAGTATGAGAACTTTAAAATGGATCCGGAAGAGAACATCGAGAAGATGTTTGATAGGTTCTCCACTATCACCAATGGTCTCAAAGGCTATGGAGAAGCCATCCCGGAGGAGAAGCTTGTTCGAAAGCTCATCTACTAACTTCCCGAGTCTTGGGACTCAAAGAGGACCGCCATCATCGAAGCCAAAATTTTGAAGACTTTGAAGCTTGATGAACTCATGGGGTCTCTCCTTACTCATCAAATCATGAAGAAGAACAAAGAGAATGAGAAGAAGAGGGAAGAAATTAGAGCTATGGGAGAGAAGAAAATCAAAGGGCTTGGCATCAATGCAAGTGCCATAGCTCTCAAATCCTCCACTTGTCATCATGTCTACTCAAGTGAAGAGGAGGATCAAGATGAAGAGATAGTTTACCTCTTCAAAAAGTGTGCCCCGTTCATGAAGAAAGCCTTGAGAGAGCTTGAACGAGAACCTAAAAGAAAGGAGAGGGCAAACACTTCAAGCCATAAGAAGAAGGCACATGTGGCTACTTGGAGTGATGAGGACTCCACCGACGATGAACAAGCCAACCTTTGCCTTATGGTCATCGAAGAAGATTCAAGGGTAACTTCTAATCCATCTACTTCATGTTCTTATTCCTTTTATGAATTACAAGATGCCTATGATGATTTGGTTTTAGATTTTAAAAGCCACATTTTGAAAAACAATAAATTGATTTCAAATTTAAAAATTTAAAATGATATGCTTTCTAAAACCAAACTTGAACTTGAAGCAAAACTTGAAGAGTTTGAATTAAAATGTTTTGATTTACAAAAATTGCTTCAAAAAGTTCAAGAAGAAAAAGATTTGATTTCCAAAGAGCTTAAAAAGAAAAACAATTTTGGAAAATAAAATTTCTATGTTAGACAATCTAGTGCCCCTAGATTTATAAAAGGTAAATGTTTTAGAAGTGTTTGGGTCCCAAAAGGACTAACCACTTCAATTAAAAAGGATGACATTGAAAAATGGATTCCTAAGGGGACTAAAATTTGTGCTACTAATGTTCTTGGATCTAAAGCAATTTGGATACCAAAAATTACTTGATTGTCTATTGCTAGGTGTGATGGAGATGTTTAACAAGTCAAACGTTGAGGGGGAGCTCCATGCACGCAAGGAAGAACACTTGAAGAAGGAAGGCTTCACATCCTACCTTGAGTTCAAGTGTTGGTAAAAATATAATTGTTTTAGCATTTAGTTGTTTTATTTTTAGTTTTATTCAACTAGATGATCATAAATGTTGGACTAACATTTTTAATGATGCTTTGAGTAAGGGGGGCCATTTTAAAATCAAATTCTTATTTTTGTCAAAGCTTTTACCTCTATTGTTATTTTGAACTTAATGTTTTAAATTCTTTTTGATATAACAAAAAGGGGGAGAAATGGTTTGAAAAATTGAATTTTCAAATGAATAAGGGGAGCTTTATTTAATTTCATATCTTTAATCTCTTATTCACATTTTTAAAGTTAAAGGGGGAGAAACCCAAACAATTTTTCAAGTGAGTTTTATTATATCAAAAATGGGGAGATTGTAGAACTAATGTTTTGATATAATAATTGAAAAATGTTTTGGACTAATTTGAAAATAATTTAAAACTTGTTTTTAAGTCCAAACAACTTGAAATTATGTTTGAGGTATATTAAGAGGTTTTTGGCAAGGATTTTTTCATGTTTTTAATAGCCAAACTTGTGTTTTCAGAGTACCCGTATCGATACAGTAAACTTTCGTACCGATACCTTTTTGCCCCAGTTTGGCCACTATCAAAACCCGTATCGATACAGGCCCTTGCCGTTTCGATACGGATCGGGATCGTATTGATACGCCAGGTAAGCATACCAATCCCATTTCAACTACCCCAACGGCTATTTCCCAACGGCCATTTAAATGTGAACCCGTACCGATACGCTCTCAAGCGTATCGATACGCCTAAGCTGGCAAGAGCTCAACGGCTAGTTCTTCATGAAGGCCGTACCGATACGGTTCCACGCGTATCGATATGAATAGCTGCAGAACAACATTTATAAAGGGAAATAAAGTCCTCAACGGCTCCAATTCATCCCCAACGGCTAGTAACGACTACAAACTCATTTGGGAGTATAAAAGGGACCTCCAAGCATCAAGAGAAGGCTAATACTCATATTGTCAAACATCAAATGATCAAAAAGTGTCTTAGTGCTTAAATTGTCAATTCTTGTATAGACAAACACTAGTGAGCCAAAATTGTCATATTTGCTCAAGTGTTTTAGGTTTTGGGTGAGTGCTTAATTGTGCAAACAAACACCTATTAGAGGGTTTTAAGTTTGCTTTATTTATCTCTTTGTAAAGAGGGTTCCTTCAAGCTTTGAGGGTTGTAACGGTTTCCTCCTAATCTGAGAAAAGGGGACGAAATTCTTAGTGAATTTGTTGGAAATCCTTAGTGGGGAGCTAAGGTAGTGGATGTAGACCTTGGTTAGAAGGTTGAACCACTATAAATCTTTGTGTCATTATCTTTTAGCTTCCTAAACCCTTCCACCCAAAAATCCATCTCTACACCACTTGGTGAGCTAAATTGGTTGATCGAATCGAGCCCCCAAAATCTCAACAAATGCAATGATCTAAGGCTCATCATCTTCGTCATCTTCATCATTGGCATTGCTCCTTCGGAATTGTCTCCATTCATCATAGAAATCGGTAAAGGACACGTCCATAGAGGGTTGTTGAGTTCCAACCGAGGTGAGCAATTCTCAACATTTTGGATACGTCCCTCCACGGAAGTGAGGCGAGTATTAAGAGTAGAAAAACTGGAGTCCATTTGAGTGCGCAAGCCGTTAAATTGTTCGGTAAGGAAGGTCATGAGGGCTTCGTTGTTTCGTTGGGCAACTTAAGGTTGAGGTTCGATGGCAGCAACGAGTGGAAGATTCTCAACACGAGTCCACTCTCCATCAATATAATGAAATTTTCTCCGTAAAAGTGAGCCCTCATCGATGAGATCTTTGAGAGGTTTTGGATAGTCAAGTGAGCAATCAATCCCCAACTTAAAGAACGAGTAGCTCAAAGTTGTGCCATAGGTGAATGAGGTGACAAGATTGGAGTTGGGATTTTGGACAAGGTACACCATCTCGAAAAACATGATTTGACAAAGATTCAGTTGATGTCCCTTACGAAAGCACCGAATCCAAAAATCATCCATTTGCCTAATGTGAGATAACTTGCATCCGGAAGGGCGAAACCACCACGAGATCATTAGATGTAGGATGCGATCACGAGCATCAAGAACCGTGACGGAGCAACCAAGGGTATGGTCCAACGAGTTCTCATCCAAGATTTCCTCATCTTCAAACCCGAACACATTAACCGAAGTTTCCGAATCAACCCTAAACTTCTTCCCCATGAGATAAGACTCAATGGCAACCACTTGACCGGCATTGGAGATGCAACGAGCATTGGCATAAAATAGAAGTACCATGTTACGGTACAGAGTATCAGGTAAGCCTAAAAAAGCCATAAAATTCCAACGCGTCAATAGACAAGATATTGAAATTGAAAATGCTCGAATTCCAAAAAGAGAAGAGAAGCGATACGCTCACGTCGGATTGACCTTGAAATAGCTTGAAATAGGTGCAGGCATCTTTGTTTCAAAGAGACTTTTGGTAGAGCAAATTAAGATTTGGACGAGTAAAATCGTCATCAATGGTGGAGCTTCCACCAGCCTCATTGGTTCTAACTCTCTTTCTATAACTCATATTTGAAATCTGGAATGAAATCAAGGTAAAAACATATGTATGCGTAAATCAACCAAATTCAATCCAATATACAATCCGATAATCAAGGTATTAATAAAAACTATACAATATAGTTTTAAATATATATATAAATATAAAAAGAATTTTTGGTGAATTTTTTTAAAAAAAAGATTGAAAAATTATACGGTATAAATTTATATTTGAAAAAAAATCAGATTTTGAATTTTTTTTGCAAAAACTATACTATATATATATATATATATATATATGTTTTTATACAAAAACGAATTAAAAACACCCTATAAATTTAAACGAAAATTGAAAAAAAAAGATTTTATACCTTGATATGGGATAGGGATGATTGATGCACCAAATTACTTGCAAAGCTCTAGCTTTGATATGTAAATTGAAAACCCTAAAAAAAGTTTAGGTTTTGACGTGAAAAATCAAGTGATTTGAAGAATTTTTATAGGAGTTTTACGGTTAGGATTTGATAGAAAAAGAGAGTTGTGTTTTAATTCAAGTTTGATATTTTTTAATGTCTATTTAAAATAAACTGTGCGGTCGTATTTCGATACGCTACTTGGCTATGGAAAGAGAAAGAGAAAACGAGAGAAAATAAAATATAAAAACAAATTATAGGAGAGAAAACATAAATAGATGCAATTAGCCAGTTACTTCAAAATTATGTTTTTTAAGTCAAGTTATAACTCGGTCCATTAGTGCTTAATGCTATGGACGAAGCTATGGCTTGTCCCGGGGGCCACTGCCCCTCCTATTCTTTTATTGTTAAAAATGTGTATGGATATTTGTCTATTTTGCCCCCTAATTTCAGTTTAGTTTGATTTTGTCTCCCTATTTTCTATTATTAATTATATTTTGCCCTCTTAAACCTAATATCTTAGCTTCGTCCATGCTTAATGTTTTTCTCTTACTCTTATAATAATAATAATAATAATAATAATAATAATAATAATTCATCTAATAGTATACATGCACGTAATGCTTGCCACTAATCTTCGTTGTCTTCCATATTGCCTTGCACTTAATTTCTAGGCACCAAAATCATTTCAATTCACACTCAAGGTCGGCTATAAGGGTAGCCCTTGAGCCACCGCTCAAAGCACCCAATCGTCTAAGAACTTTAAAATTTAATTATAAATATTTTTATTTTTATTTTTTTAGTTTATTTAATAAATTAATTAATTTAATAATAAAAATAATTTTTTTTCTTAAATAAATAAATTAATTAATCTAACAATAAAAATAATGTCTTTGAAATATTAAATTAATTGTTCAAAGTAATAAAATAATAAAAATTCTCTGACTTTTTCAGTGCTCATTTCTATGCCCAATACTAAAAAAACTAAATTCTAAGTCATAATCCTAACTTTTAAATATTGAATACTAAACTCTACACCCAATACCTTAAACCCTAATCCTAAATCATAACCTTATACCATAGCCCTAAACTTTAAACCTATTTTTTACTGCTTGGGCATAAATAGCGGCAAAGAATTTCTATTCGTGGTGATATATGCTTTCATTAAATAAGGCTTCATTTTTACTATTCGCTCATGGCCTCGAAAATCTCCGAAACGGTCATGTTCACACAGAACTATAATTCTATATCTTATTGATGAATATTTAATGTATGCATCAATTGAACAATAGGTTAGTCCAAATACTACATAATTTAATATCATTTAATCGGATTTTAAATTCGAAGTATAATGTATATAGAAAATCCCGTTAGAAAGTTCACTTATCAAAGTTCTAGCAAATCGAGCCGAATTAGTCATAACTTTAAAAAAATTAGAAGAACCAAAAAAATGAATACATTAATTGTATAATCTCATCTCGAATTTAGAGGGTAACATACGAAACCACTTCTTAGAATGGTTGACAGATGTCACTACATTATCAAACTATATAGATAAATTTAAAAAGTGTCCTCCTTAAAAATAAATAAATAATCTAATTTTGTTGTCTCTCTATATAAACTCCCCTTACCTAAATAACTTTTTTATTTTCAATTATAATAATTTTAGAATAAATGTTGATAGTTTATTTATAAATTTAGAGGTTTTTCTATGTTTTTTTTTATTAAAATGGTACAATTTGGATAAGCGGTAAGCTGTCGTTTTATCAATGTATTTTTAGTTTTTTACCCTGAAATCCACCTGGACAGCATTGTGGAGTGGGCGGCGGTGGGATTTATGAAATGGGAAAAATATTATCTCCTATTGTGTACATCAATATATGGATTAATATTTGATACACTGTCAGTATAAAAAAAATTTACACAAGCATGTTTATTTTCAAACCTAAATTTAAAACTTAAAATTTTAACCTTAAACCCCTAAAAATCTAACCCCAAGCCCTAAACCCTAAACCTTAAATTCTAACTATAAATCCTAAATTCTAAATCATACAACCTAAACCCCTAACTTCTAACCCCTAAACTAAACCCCTAAATAAATCCGCTTGTGAAAACTTTATTTTCCACCGCCAGTGTATAAGATATTAATCCTCGATATATATGATGAAAAAAAATCATTTGTTATTTTTTGTGCTTTAATATTTAATAAATTAAATTTTAAATTTTATACTTGAAAAAATATATCATACACATAATACTTTAAGCTCTAATCTTAAGTTTTAAATACAGTTTATGTTTGGCAATTAGTGGATAACTGATAGCGGATTACATTAGCTGGTAATTGGTAGATAATTGCATTAGCTGATTTGACTAGCGGATTGTATTAGCTTATTGTATAAAATTGTTTGGTAAAATTAACTGATACCTGATAGCTGTTTGATTATTTAAACAAGCAAAGTGACATATAAGGACAAGATTATATTCGATACTTATTTGAATACTTTATTAATTGATATTGTGTATTTATTAATATTAATTATATTATAAAAAATAAATTTTAATATAACATTACTAAGCATATTTGAAGGATCTATATATTAATTTATTATTTATATAATTATTTTTAATATAATTTAATTAATTATTAAATTTAAATACAATAACACTCAAAAACTCAAATCCCGATTTGACATGATTTTACCGACGATTGTCACGTCACCGCCCATCACATCCGTCGTTGGACCATCACGATTATTTATCCAACCACCTCGTCGTCAGAAATCGACCGACACCGTGCAAAACGCCGAAATCGTAGAATGGTTCATTTGAATAATTTATGACGAAAGACGGCATAACGGACGATAAACGGTGTGCGAGTCATTTGACAATGGGAGGACCATTTTGTCACCGAAAACGTGACCAACACTGGTGGGAGTGGCTGGATTTGAGGGTTTAGGGATTTGAAGACTATTTTAAGATTATTTGAAAATTTCAGGATATTTTAAAAATTCTGATTTAATTTAAAAATATATAAAATTAAAAAAAATATTTAATAATGCCTTGTGTTTCTATATGCTAACGAAATTTTTTTAACGGATGTTAACGGCAAGACACCTATTTGAGTAATGTTAAAAATATTAGATACTATTTAACTCAAAAAATACTTTAAACACACATCTTAAAAGAATGTATAATTTAAATACTTATTTACCGACCAATATGATTTTGACAAGATGAGAATAAATAATGAGACAAGTTTGGAATATATAGAGAAATGCAGCTCCCAGTCTCCCACAATGTTGAAGTGCTTAGTAGCTGTAATTCATTAAATAAAAAGGCATGATTGAAAGCAAAATAAGAAGCAAGCATGGTATACAAGTACAGATTGGTAGTCAAGCCAAGTCTGGAAGTGAAAGGCCACATGTCATTCAAATACATGTATAGATTAACAAACAAGTAACCATCCCACTAAATTTGGGTAGGTGAGTTAGTGGAATTATACACATATATACAAAAATATATATATTAAAATTTACGTAAATATACAAAAAAAAAACGTAGAATCAAACATATTTAAACCAATCGAGCTTAATTATTTCATTTATCACCATTTAACATTGTTGTCTTGAATCTAAAAATTAGTTTATGAATCAAACTTAAAGCATTTATTAAAGGAAAATTCTACCACGGGCGACGAACATTAATGAACACTATTAATGATGAACACTGATAAACACCATTAATTTTTTTTAAAAAAAATTTAAAAATTTAAAGGACTAAAATTATAATTAAAATTATCTCTTAAAAAATAAAAATCAAATTTAATAGTTACTTTAAATATTTTTAATAGGTTAGAATCAAATATACACAATTCTCTTAAACCCTAACAAAATCAATCTCTTAAAAAATAGAAATCAGTTTATAATTTTTTAATAGATTAGAATCAAATATACCCAACTCTCCTAAACCTAAATCCTAACAAATTCTAATCTATTAAAAAATTATAAACTGATTTCTATTTTTTTAAGAGAATGATTTTGTTAGGGTTTAGAAGAATTGGGTATATTTGATTCTAACTTATTAAAAAATATTATAAAGTAAATATTAAATTTGATTTTTTTTTTATTTTTTTAAGAGATAATTTTAATTATAATTTTAGTCTTTTAACTTTTTAAATTTTTTATAAAAAAAATAATGATGTTCATCGGTGTTCATTGTTAGTGGTGTTCATCAATGTTCGTCGCACATGGTAGACTAATAAAATTGGACTGAAAGTTGAATTTAAATATTCGCAAACTGTCGTTTATGTATAATAACTTATCTAGAAAACAATTTAACAAATGAGGGATCAAATGGTCCTAATCTAAAGATAAATGTATATCTTAATTATAGAATTTCCATGTGTTTATCATTTGAATTGACTTTTTAAAATGTTTTACGTGGCCAATATAATCATTTGTTTATCAAGATTATATTTTATCATCTATAAATATTAAAATTAACTACCGATTAATTAGTAAGATAAGACGTTATTTTTTTAAGTAAAATCGTAAATTTAAATTTTAATATTATAAATAAAATAAAGTAAATTACTATGATCATATCTATTAGGAATCTTTATGGTATTTAATTTAAATTAGTTGACAAATAAATCAATACTAAACGTTATATATATATAGGAAAATACTTTGATGCACAAGCTGTGTAAACTTTAGTTTACACAAGCCCTTTAATTTTAGGGTTTAGGGTTTAGGGTTTTATGTTAGGGTTTAGGGGTTTAGTATGTAGGGTATATAATTTAAGGTTTATGGTTAGAATTTAGAGTTTAGAGTTTAGGGCTTAGGGTTTAGGGTTTAGGTTGCTAGGGTTTGTGATTTAGATTTTATAAAAGGATTGTGTAAAAAAAATTTACACAGCTTGTGCATCAAAATAAAACTCATATATATATATATAATATTTAGTGCATAATGGATTTGAGGTTGGAAACGAATTGTAATTACTTTATTTATTAGTTGATTATCATGTGGCGCGACCATGTCTGACAAGCGACCATTATAAATTTTCTGAACAGATAAAATTCACCATTTGGATCAAATTACATACTTGATCCTCTTATTTTTTTTTTATCCTTATAACCTAACTTTATGAGAAATATTCTAACCATTAAATTATTTAAAAAAAATAAAATCAGAAATGATTCAATTAAAAAAACAAACTTTGAAGTAATTTAAAATTAAAAAGAACCCTAAACTCAAAACTTACGAAATTGTTATATTCTATACAAATCTTGAAAAGATTTAAATCAACCAGGCACAGATTAATTTTAAAAATATTGAAATGAAAAAGTTAAGGATGTTTTAGATTTAAAAAATTAAAAAAATATATTCGTACTTATAGCTAGTCAGTGGCGGAATCAGAATTTTCATATAGTGGGACATGTGGTATGAGAAATCTCATACATTACAATAAGTATTGTCAACCACAGAAACACCAAATTAAGTTGGGTTAAGTTTAATATTTTCTATAAAAATTTCTGATACAATTCTAATATTTTTATATAGTAGATACTTTTTAATGAGATCAATTGCACCTTAATATTTTCATATAGCTCCGTCCATGCTTATAGTATGAATTTATAAATTTTTATAACATGATTTTTTAGTACATATAATGGGTTTCATTTTTTAGGTGTCAATTATTTTAAAATAGTATGGACATACTTCTAAAACAATGTTATTATTTATAATATATTTTAATAGTCTTAAGGTGATTATAATATAATATATGTTCATATATATTCTTAACTCGTTGACAATGCACACACATCTTATAGACAAGGCGATTTAAATTTAATTCTTTTAAAATGAATATTATTTTTTTCATTGAGATCATTTATCGAGTTATATTTTTAATAATTTTTTATATAAAATTTATAAGGGGTATTTCATTTTGCAAAGACTTTTGGGTGTCATCCGCCCATGTCAATTGGTCCCATACTCCCATTACGAAATCCCAAATCATATAGAGTTACATAAATCCAAAAGTCAAAAAGTGGGATAGAATAAAGCTTCATGCTCAACAAGACACTAATCCACTAACAAACACCATCCCAACACCTCCAGCACCGTTAGTCCGCCGCGTGTTACTATTATATATATATATATATATATATATATATAATTTAATTCACACGAACATGCTAATTTTAAGATTTAAAGTTTTAATTTAAGATTTGAAGGTTAAAAATTAATATTGTAGGGTAATGAAATTAAGATTTATGATTAAAATTCAGTGTTTAGAGTTCAAGGTTTTAATTTTAACATTTGAAACTTAAATTGACACGTTTATGATTTTTTTTTCAATATTAGTGCATCAATGATTAACTCATACGTACACAGAGAATTGAAGATATCTGATATTGAATTCAAAATATAATATTAAATAAAATTAAAATGATAGTATTTTTTGATATTATTATTTTAACATCAATTTAGCACATTTTATTTATATCAAATTTTTATATGAAAAAAAATGAATGTGGACAAGACAAGACAATGTAGACAAAAAAAAGAGCACTAAAATTGCTATCATCATCTCTGCTTGTTGTTGTAGCCGCGGAAGAAGATACTAGAATTTGAGGTAGGTTTTAGTGGGGGATTGATTACTTTAATGTTTTGGTCCCCTTTGCAATGCCCTATAAATACAGGACCCTGCCCTTCATTTTTTACACAATTCAGAAAACCAGACTTGTTGAGTTTCCTTGTACTGTCAACTCTGAAAGTGGTATTTAGTGTTCCTTTTATTCTTGTTTTTTGTTCACCAGCTTTACAAATATGGGGAGTGCTAGGGTTATTGGTGCTGCATTTTTGGTTTTGTTCCTACTGGACATGGCCTTTGCTGCTAGGTCTTTTAGGGATGCAGGAAAAGGCGGTGGAGGTGTGAATGGCTTGTGGTCCGGATACGGTTCAGGTAGACCAAGTGGAGGCGGAGGTGGCGGTGGTGGTGGTGGAGGAGGAGGTGGAGGTGGAGGTAGCTCTGGATCAGGTCAAGGGTATGGGTCAGGATATGGGTCAGGGTCAGGGTATGGGTCTGGAAGCGGTGTAGGAGGTGGCGGAGGTGGTGGTAGAGGCGGAGGAGGTGGCGGGGGTGGTGGTAAAGGCGGAGGAGGTGGAAGCGGATATGGCTCAGGCTATGGATCTGGATACGGAAGCGGTAGTGGTGGTGGTAGAGGTGGAGGTGGCGGGGGTGGTGGTGGAGGAGGAGGAGGAGGTGGTGGTGGTGGGAGCAATGGGTATGGACAGGGTTCGGGCTACGGCAGTGGGTCGGGCTATGGTTCAGGGTACGGCGGCAGTGGCGGGGGAGACGATGATTACTCGCCATAAACAAATGAAGGGGTGAATATTGGAATTGGAATTAGGTATATATAGAGAAGTCGAGGGTTAACCATTGTGATTTACAAATTTCAAAATAAATTAGGAAAGTGTTTGTTTTTGCATGGATTTGCATGGGGGGTTTGCGCATATTTATGTGGACTACAATAATATTGTAAGACTTGCACGTCTTTTGTAAGGCATATTACTTATGTCACCAATATTAATAACAATAAATAATACTCTACTTATTTCTATTTCTCTACTTAAACCATCAAAATATTATGTAATTATTGTAGGTCAAATCGGTGGCGGAGCCACATGGCTCACAAAGGGATCATTTGCACTCACATTATTTAGGGGGGGGGGGGGGGGGGGGGATTTTAGTGTTAAGTTTGTTCTAATTTTTTTTTCAATTTAGAGTGTAAAGAAGTGGAAATGAAAATTTACATTTTTATTTAAAAAATATTATTTTGAACCAGTATTGTTAAATTTTTAGATTTGCTATTAGGTCAAATATATATCAGACGCATGTCCCGTATATGAGAACAATATTAATGAAAATTAATCATTTTTATTGTCGTTGCTTTGTCGCAATCGGGACGATTTTGAAATTAGAGATTAAGAAGGTAGAGAATAAATTTATAAATAATTTATTTTTAATATATATATATATATATATATATATATATATGTGTGTGTGTGTGTATGTACGAAAGATTAAAAAAAATCTATGCGCGGAGGCTCTTAACCTTTCTTAGCATAATTTCGTCACCGGTTCAACTCTACCCATAGATCAAGTTAAAATATGTTTATTATTGGAAAACAGAGTTTCAGCGTAAATATGTTTGTTATTGGTTTTTTAGTTAAAATATTCATCGTTGTAATAATGATCAATCATTTGTCAAAAGAAAATTTTATTGATTTTTTTTTCACAAATGGAGTTTTTATAAGAGTTTAAGTTGTATGATCTAACCTTTAATGTTTTAATGTTTAAGGTTCAAGATTTTAGAAATTTAGATTTTAAATTTAAACTTGTAAATTTTCTTACATCCACAGGAGTATCAAATATTCACCCATAAAAAATAAATTGCATCCATGGATAAGTAAAATTGCTGCATAAATTGAATATAAAAAGGTATTCTCTCAAAATTATAATTCAGCCATTCAATAAAGTAAACGATTGCTTGCAGTTACAATTATATGTCCAAAGGAAAATTATGCTACTTTAAATTCTCAGTTATGCAAATTATATCCTATTCTAACATCTTTTTTCTGTTTATTTTATCAATAAACTTAGTTTGTATGTTTCGAAAAATACCTAATAAGAGCTCTGCTCGATAAAAATTTTCCGTTCCTGCTGCTACCTTCATGCTCTTATAGCTTTGTCAACAACTCATTGCATGCCAATGAATGCAAATATGTTTTCAGTCAAACTATGCGAGGAAGTCGTGAGCGGCTCCACGAAAAGACTGACGATAATGGTTTTGAATCTTTTGATAACCGGAAGACTAATCCATCGCCCTCTCATTGGCGTTTGCCACCTTCTCCATTATCATGGACTCAGCTTCACGAATTGCTCTTTGTGATCCCGTGATTGTGACCTTCCTGTTGCACAAGGTAAAGGGAAAAAATTTACCTAGGAACTCGAATGCTTAATGGCGGATTGATGAAAACGGGATTGTTGTACCTGTCGGATGTTCCAGACATGAAATCACCTCTATCCGATATTTTTATCCTGGAGCCGCTTACCTACAATGACAAAGTGCTCAAATTCAGAACATAAGCAAAAATATTATGGAACCAAATGTATATATTTCTCATTTATAAACCTGACTAATTTGCATGATATTCCTTCCACCACGGCCTAGAACCAGTCCAATATGCTCATCGGAAACACCAATTGTGACGGAGTTGCTATGATCCTCCTACATGTAGAAGAATTTTGTCAAGCAAAGATCGATTTAACCACCATATGCGCATATAGAATGAGTTGTTGATTTCAGAATATCAGTCAAATTACTTGCAACATAAATAATAAGGATATGGGGAGGCATTAAAAATCAAAATGACACTAGAAATACAACTATATTGCTTCTATTCTTCATTTAGCTTAAAGGCACCCGTGTCCAACATATTCGGACATAAGACACTCCCTAGTCCCTAAGGACCCCACAAAAACATGGAAAGTATTAGAAAAAATCAAACTAGTGTCAGACACATATCCATATCCGACTCTCATATCCAAGTCCGAGTAACATATTACAACACAACAGTTCTGGAAGTACGGTAAAATTTGGCAGAACAGAGTTAACAAATAACTATTATATGAGTCTGCAAAAAAAAATGAAAGGAGGATGTGATTCCTCCTCCGTGAAAATGCCAAAGCAAAAAGTAAGAAACTAGTATACTTTGCCTAGCACCGACAAAGTAAATTAGCATCAGGCACTCAGGCAGAACAGAGAAAGCACACAGAAAGAGATGAACCTTGTGATTCGGAAACTTCACTCCAGCCCCATTTGGTGCATAGCCCACTGAATTGTATGTCGCTGTAGCAACAAAAGGAAACACGTGTGTATGGTATACCATGAAAATCAGAGAGAGAAAAAAAAAAACCTAAATTTCAAGTTAAAAAAAGCTTACTAGGACCAAATTAAAGAAATCTTACTGGTAATATATATAGTAAGAACTCTACAAAGGACATAATACCTAGGTAAATAACAATTGCACATCACCAACAACTCACATCATAAAATTTAAAAAGAAAAATGACCATTGAGAATCAGACTATTTGACAATTAAAATTTGTTAAAACATCCTTAAAAAAACAAACTTCCGAAGAAGTGAGCGTTTGGAAAATAAACACATAAAGGAACATCCATAATATCTCATTCTCGGTACAAAGTTGAAAGAGACGTCACAATTTTTTGGCAATATTTTTTGAAGACTAAAGTAATTTCCACTCGTTTGACCACCGTCAGTAGAAATCTGTAATTACTTCACAATTAGGATAAGTTACATAGGTGCAACACTTCCAACTTGTATGTTTGTTATGCCCCTTTGCTTTAAGGGTTCTGCGATCATTCTAAATGGCCCAGGTCCAACGGAAAACAATATAACAGTTGTCTAAGCATTCAGCCCTCAAGAGTTGTTTATTTATGTATTTATTTTATACATGTGAAGACAAAAAGAGCATTGAAATTTCAGAAAAATGAGATTAAGAGTTAAGACTTGTGTCAGACGTGGTCTCAGTGGACCGTGAAAGAGGTGGGAGATAAAATGGCAATATAGTGCACATAAAGCAGAGACAATTAATGCAAACATATACACAATAGCCAAATAAAAAGAGAACACACCTGCATATGCAAATGGGGTATGCATAGCTTGTGAGTAATGAGGGTCTTCACAAAGCTTCGAAAGAATCAAATCAATTGCTCGCAACTGCTCATCTAGAGTGCCAGTCACTGTTACTAGCCTATCATTCAAGCCATAAAAGTTATTATCCTGTGGAGATATCTTAATGCCAGCTTGGGAGCCATCAATAAATGACCTACAAAAAGGGATAAATAACAATCAGGATATGTCTAAGGCAGACATACTCAATGAAAAGGGACAAATAATACTTCAACAGCAACTAACAACAGAAATTTCTTTACTAAATTTATTCCTATCACCGAAATTTCTCCTTTTCTATTCTAGAAGTTGTTGAATCATCCCTAACTTAGTTGGCCATGTATAACTTACATTGTAGACATTCTCACACGTTATTCAATTCCAAAATAAGCAGTTCAAACGCCAGTCGTGCCTATTTGAACATACTATAAATCAACTGTAGTTTAAAACTTTTTATGAAGTTTGTCCCAACAAATAAACACAGCATTATGGAAGAAAAAAACAAATTCTTTATAAAAAACAAGCCAGCTTTGCATGCTACAATTCTATGAGCATTACTAAAAACTATATTAAAAATTCCTTTGATTTCAAGCCTGCAAAAACATCATATCCAGGTTAATTGCCAAAAACAAAGGAACAAAAATCCGCACAATAATCAGAGTAACCAACTAGAATTCTTACTTTATGGTAGCCCCTCCTTTCCCAATTATGCTGCCACAAGAACTATTGGAAACAATTAACCTCACTTTTGTTCTAGGTTCATCATCATCGTTATCTTTGATATTAAGCTAACCAGAAAAAAAAAAAACCTTCATTATTATAAAAAAGGTCAGAGAATTTAAAGAGTTAAAACTTAAAAGTTGTGAAAAGAAAGATCACCTCATTCAATAATTTTGCAAGGATAAGTTCCATGGCTTTGAGTATATCATCAATTGCTCCAGAGACCATAATGATCCTGTCTGATGTTCCTGGAAAAAACTCATGACTGCGCGACAACTGAATTCGAGCTCCTGATTTTGACTGAAATTCAGTAATAGTTGAACCACCCTTTCCAATTACAGAACCAGCAGCAGCATTGGATACAAGAAACCTGATATACATAGGCTTCTCTGCATTCTCTGCCAGAAGAAACATGCCCCCCCAAAAAAAACATCACCAACGCATTTGTAGTCAATGAGGAACTTTGGAAGCAAACATGACATTTTCATCAATTAGAGCAAACTCCTCCAACTCAATGCAGAAAACAAAAAAGAGGATTAAAAAATCAATAAAACAATATGTAATTTTCCACTAAAAAAATGTTTGAAGTAAATGCATTAAATAGAGAACCCGTGGTACCCTGAGCACAACAAGTACTGCTTATTAAGACATGCCACATTGATTTCAGATAGTAATAATATCATCTCACACATGGAAGAAGTGGAAAATCTGATCTTAAGGTAATATAAAACTTACATTTCCAATATTCACACAATCCCTATCAACATTTTGATATACATTTGATTAAGTTAATAGCACGCAACACAGATCGGTAAAATATCTCCTACTACTAGCATCACCAAAGTAACTTAAACCCTATCATCAGTCACTTTACATTTAAAACCCAAGGGAGAATCACTGAAGTAGATGGTAACTGCAAAACAACAGGTCATAAGCTTGGAGAATATGAGTCAGAGAAAACTACAGGTATATGAAAGATAAGAATGCAAGTTGTAGATAACAGGATATACACTAGATGTTCTACATTTTAGTATTTAAATAAATTTGAAGGACCAGTTTACTAAATATAGCATCTAGAAAGTCCAATCAATTACTTCAATGATATAAGAAACAAAACATTTGATAAATAGGCCTTTCCATCAATTACTTCAATTGGAAAGACATCTTTGGTTTCACATCTAATTTTTAATTTTACTTTAAAAATGAAACACCAACACCATGACCAAAAACAACCCTTACTTGCAGCTCCTCACAGGCTCACACCTCTCAACACTGTTGAACTCATAGTAGGTTCAGCTTTCACAGTTACTACTATACAAATAAAAGCAGATAAAAGACTGAGAACACATTCTTTCCTCACTATCCAATTCACATTTCTCCGTTTCTCCCCAGCGCAAAAATGCTAGGGGTTAGAGTTTCAAATTCTAATCAATACTAATATTTACATTAGGAAAAGAAAAGGGGAAAAAAAGGAAGATCAAATCAGAAACTTACCGGAAGTTGGCGATTTAGGCGGCGGCGGAGATCTATCCCTCACCGCCTCTGGTGATGACATGTAAGACGACTCCGTCGACTCCATTAGTCTCTTCTCCTCTCCTCTTCTAAAAAAATCAAAAGAATAAAACAATAACACCAAACTACATAAATCAGTAGAACAAGAAAACGCAAAGCTTAAGCAAATTAATCAAAATATTCATCTAAATTAAAGTAAATTTTAAACAAAAAAAGGATTTATACTCCTTTTCAAAATTAGCTTTCTAATTTAGCTTCTTCTTCTTTTCTCTTTGAGTTCGCAGCTTTCTTCTTCTTCGGTGTGAGCTCAAGGTTTCTCTGATATATTCGTTATCCATACAAGGCTCGCTGGCTTATGCTCATGGCTCGTCCGGTCCGAGAGTTTAATTATTTTTATTTTTATTATATTTAAGGCTTAAATGAAAAGTCACCGCTTAAACTATATCTTTTATTTATTTTTTACTTTTTAGTTCTTAAATTATTTTTTAGCCAAAACAAATACTTAAATTGTTATTTTTTTATCACTTTAAATTTGATAATTATTTAAGTAAAAAATTATTCTGATTAATAAAATTTTACCACATCACAAATTTTTTTGACAAAAAATAATTTATGGGCTAAAAAGTAAAAAATGATACAACGTGTTTTTTTTACCAAAAATTAATTTAAGTACCTAAATTGACTAAAAATAATACTTTAATCACTTATTTTGATAAAAATATAATTTACAGGCTCAAAACAAACTATGACTATAGATTAAGGATTGATTTTTCATAGAAGTCTTATATTTAAAGCGCCGCCTATTTTTGTAAAAATAAATAGTAATAAATATTATTTAATTCGGGATCGGTGAAAATGAGGAGAAAGGGGCGGCCCATGTTGCGACCACGCTACCCGTTTCGGCTAACCTGTGTTAAACTGAATTCAAATATACTAATAATTGAATTCGTTTAAAATTTAATTAATAAAACTCTTAAAATTTTAATCGCTAATTAAATTTGTGTTTTTAAAAATTATTAATCAAACCCCACTAAGTTTGAAAATTTTGATGATTTTTAACTAATTGTGAATTATGGGTGTTCAACTGTCGGTTTAGTTAATAATTGAATTGTTTAAAATCAAATAACCAAACTCTTAAAATTTTAATCATTAATAGAACTGTTTTTTAAATTACTAACCGACTGATGCTAAGTTCAGTTAATTTAATAGATTTTTTTAGTTAATTGATTTTTTAATATTTTTAGTTTTGATCAAAATAGTAATTAAAATTACAACAATTTGAAAATGAGTTTATTTTCTCTTTTTTTTTGTTATTTGTAGTCTTTTATTTTTTATTCTGGATTAAACTTAATATTTAAGATTAAAATATAAATATTTTGTTTTAAATATTATAGGTCAATGAGATTTGAGCTTAAAATTTATCAAAATTTTAGTTATATATAAAAAATTTGTTTATTTCAATTAATTAACCAGCTCCAAACCAAATTAACTGACAGAAAAATGTAAACCGTTCACGAACACTCCAATGATCAACCGAACTAAATTCCAATTCAGTCAAATAATTCGGATTTAATCAAACATTCAGCACTCTAATCAATGTCAATAGTCCTCAAATCATCATCTTTAGAAACTAAACTTAGCTCAAATATTTTTCGAACCAAACCCCAGTAGCTAGTAAGAATTACTCTCATTACACCCTACATGAGACAAATTTCAGGATGGAAAATAATTTCTTCAAGGATCCGATTATAAAATTTGCCTTTCAAAAGCTATCAATGAAATAAACAAATAGAAACAAAGACGCATCAATGAATTGAATGTTCTTGTATGGTGAAAAAGAATTACCATAGTCGTCACCCTGTTAAACAAAAAACCCAGAACTGGTATGCTCTATGCCTCAGGAGGTAACCCTGTAAACCGGCTTGAACCACAAAAACACCGGGAAGCTATTTTTGTTTCCCCTCAGCTTCTCGAAAACAATTTACTTGATAGAAACGAATTGGAAGAATAAACTGTCTCGAACAATGCTGTTAGATGTAACACTCTTGTCTGCAACACTTCTTCCGGCTTCCCGGTTTGAGAAAAGGAAAACGGGTTCAGTATCCATGTTAGGAGTTCGGTGATTCTAGGTTAGACTTAGAATATGGTCATCTGAATTAGCTTCTACGTATCCTATAATCCAAGTGGTCTCTGCCTATACCCATTCCTCATCCTTTCCAATAGTTTCTCTTTAGTTTTCCTCTTTTTGTCCATCTTCAACCGGTATCTTTCTTCCCTCTCCCTCTCGTAAATTCCTTGCCAATGTACTTCTCCTGTCAATGGCCACAACCACATCTTCCTCGGATTGTCATCATCATCCGCAGCCTCAGCTAGATCTTCATCCATGGTCTTTAATAATGTGAAATTAAAATATCTAGCCCACATATATTCTTTCCGTTGTTCAACCAGATGCTGCTCTTCAAGTAAACCAGAGTGTGGCTCAACATAGACCATCCTCCGCCCACTATGGTAAGCCCAGACATTGACCAAGAGTTCCAATACCCGACAGTAACATTGTTTTTTCTGTCCATTATTAAATAAACCAGAAGAGCAAATGTTAGATTAGACTCTTAACGGAACGTACAAATATTAAGGAACAAGGTTTAAATAGCGGTCGTGGATTCTCGTTGCAGTCATGTTTATGTGGTTGAAGGGTTAATGAATTGTTGACCGTGAATATCAGTGGCAGAGAGAGCCGAAACTTAAGAATAATGGCCATAACATCATGTTGCGGGTGCTATTTAAATCACTTATAGGAACAAAAGAGCTTACCTCAAGATACGTTGAACCAAGCAAACACATACTGGGATCACTAGAATTGGAATGCAAGGCATCAAGAGAATCAACAAACATCCTGCAGTCGAATTATATAAGTTTTCAGTCACCATCAACTGCACTGTTCTCTACAAGGATTTTAGAGAGGAGATAAGATGCAATAAAATGAGTAAAAAACTTGTAAATTACCGTGAAAACATAACGAACTCCAAAAAGGACTTGGTTGGCATCACCCAGCTATGCAAGGAAGACCAGTGACCTTCGTCTTGGGGCATGGGAGGAAGAGCTTCCATATCTAATGGCAAGTTATACATCTTGCGGAAGGCATTTTCAAAAGCAGCTCTGCAGGCATTTAAAGCATAAAAGCAAAAAGTCATATAGTTTTCATATTATAATAAAAGTCATCTAATATGCACATAAATCTATTGCAAGTTAAATCACAAAGAAGCAGTTGAAAGGTAACTCCAGTGGCAGAGCTAGGACTTCCATATAGTGGGGTCAATTCAAGATTATATATATTGTCATAGTATTGTTGACCTCCATACCCCAACAAATCAAGTGGGGCCAATTCTAAAATTTCCTATGAAAAAATTCCCTCAAATGCAATCATGAACAACAACGGTTGAGATTTGAATAGAAAAGGCATGAAATAAGTCTCAGCCAATGATCATTGTGTATCTTCTCACACATTGAACCTGATCTTCGCCCATTTTCAGGGGGGGGGAATTGAACCCTAATCGGGCCAGGGTTAACAGCTGATAAATCACAGGTAACGATAGCCTATTCCCGACCCCACTTATCTTGTTTGTGGCTTATAAAATTTTATGGTGAAAACTATAGAATGATGTTTTCCTTGGTGCCATTATAATAAGAGTAATCAAAATGGTACCATGATGGCTTCAGCAGGGGGAAAATTAACATTTTGTTCAGTGCATCTTAACAGGATGAAGAAACTATGGAGAAGCAACTTAACATATAAGAGAACCTCTATGCTAGGGCCAGGGAGATAAAATAGAAGCAAGACCAATGGAATGGAAAACAAATAAACTGGAATATTAATGATGGTCATTCTTCCACAGCTCTGGATTTCCTCCTTGAATAGACATGTAAGGGAGTTGTATTACTCTATATCCAGGACATGAAAAGATGGCAAGCAAAAGACCCTCACTCAACCAGTCAACTTGTAGAAAATTAAAGTGCAAATATTGGCATCAGCAAGGTGTTACAGTGCAGATGAATCTGTCTGTCTATTATGCTTAATAATCATATATCCAACTGATATTAGGTGAAACAAACCTGCAGTGTCCAGCATTTAATATATCACACATCGACCAAAACGTAAGTGCATCACTGCTTCCTTCACCTCCACCATCAACATCAAGGCGCGCCCAAAAATACATCACATCTCCCTTACTTGTTTGTATTGTTTCTTCTAGAACTTTTTCGGCTTTTGTGGACAATGAAACCTATTTCAACAAAAAGACTGAGCAGTCAATAATTTTATACTCTAAAAACTGATACTTGTACGCTTGAAGCAATAGGTACCAGAACGGAAGCAAAAATGAATCTCTTTAGTTTTAGGATCTTTTTATTTTCTATTTTTCTTTTGAACAGACTATGAACGGTTTAAAGATAAATGACAGTAAACAAATGGAAGGATGATAGCATATGAGAGTAAACCACTATTCATTAATTTATTTGAGAGTAGTTGAGAGTAAAATAAGTGAATTTTAAGCTAGTTATTTCGATAAATATTGAGGGGTAAAATGGAAATCATAAAGCAGAAAAGAAAATGAGATTAATGGGGATTTGTTCACCTTCAAACCATCCCCCAATACCCCACATTACATTACCTCTTTCCGAAAAGAAAAGTAGAAAACACAAAAAAACGCACATATAAAAGGGATAGAGTTACCATTAACTCTCTTCGTTATAGTCCGTTGAACAACCCCCGACCCCCCCCCCCCCAAAAAAAAAAAAAAAAGTGGAAGAAAATTGAAAACAAGGATTGGTTCATAAAACTCCAGCTAATATTCAACACATTGAATGCAATATTAAATATCAATATAAGGAATACCTTCCTACCAGCAGCATGCCATGACTGAAAACCAATCCAGGGTCTCTTGTGAATGCTATCCACCCTATTTGCAATAGAGAACATTCCTCCAACTTCACATAATAAATCCCTATAGTAAGTATCATTCAAAAGCGGAAGTCGGCCAACTGCATCCACATCATCTGATGTCAACCTCCTTGCTCTTCTAGACTGGCATATAAAATGAACAGTTACAAATGTAGAAAGTATTTCACATCATTTTTCAGTAGGCAAACAAAATAAAAAGGAAAGCTCCTCTAATAAAAGGGGAGAGGAGACTAAGGAGCACTACAGAAAATACAAGAAATCAGCTATGCCTAAAAAAGTAGACTACATTAAGGATGGAGGTGAGGTTAGCAATGATGGTGGAGAAGTTATTATCCGTACAAAAAGTTTCCTAACATTGCAAAATCACATGTCACATTGCAAGAAGACTAAGTTACCCAATAATTACATTAAAACAATCGAAGCATTTTCATCAAGAACCATATGAATATATTATTTATACAAAAAATTCTGCAGAGTGAAAATGACCCCGTGGCCCAATGGATAAGGCGCTGGTCTACATTCTAAATTCATCTAAAAAATTTTCTGCAGAGTGATTTCTCTTCATCAAATCACACTCAGCAGTTAAATAATAAGTTCCCCATTCACAGAAACACTTATGAGACAGTGATGGAGTATAAGAAAGATTTGATTAAAAGATGACACGGCAAATATGGATCAGGAGAAACTCACGAGACTTAGCCCACGGTACAACGATCCATGGTGCAAGAATGGCCAGGCCCCAGCTCCACTATAGATCTCATATATGCATACAGGTTGACCTGTCCTTTCTAGCTCTCCCTCATCTCTTTCGTTTGCTTCAAACCTCAGTTTCTCAGATTTCCGAGCATTTCGATATATATCGTCCCATACACCAAGATCTCTCTCTGCTCTTTCATTAATCTATAGATTTAAGGGGGAAAAGAAACATTTTTCACGTCACAGTTTATTCATGATAATGTTCTGTAATGTTAGGGGGGAAAGGCAGGGTGGGGAGAGATCAAAACAAGGGGCTGTAATAGTTAAGCATATTATACCTCCGCCATTGCAAGTCTTTCGTAATCTTCAAAGTTCTCTATTTCTGTCACGAGATCCAGATCTTGTCCGGTAAGGGCATCCTGATCCTGAATCCCAGTCCTATTCTTAGACTTGTCAATAATGTTTTTGGTGAATTCCTCCTCAAGGGCATGAACAACACTAGAATCTATGGAAATATCAACATTGCTCTGTTCTATTTCCTTCCTGAAAAGGTTCCACTCCCAGGATCCCTGCTTAAGTTCAGAAACAGAACCGGGCAGCAAAACGTCTGATGGGAAATAAAGTAAATTCACCAGAAGGTTTGCGAAACCAGTTATGCATTCAGATGCCAGAATGTTCTTAGCAAGCAGTCTTCCAGACGAAGCAACTGTTTCAGCAAATCTAGACAGTCTGCCATTTGATATCAAAAGCGAGAAAGCCCTCAATAGAGCATCAGGGTTATGTTTTGGGAAAAAAACACAATGGGTTCCATCAGCCACCTACAATAAAAAAGCAGGTTAAAATGTAATATGAATAGAAAGTCCCTTAATTTCCCTCTCTATCTCTCTCTTTCTCACACACAAATCAGGAACTAAGAACTAAGAGGATATGATTTAAATGGACCTACGTATTTTTTGATGATAGGAAAATCAGGTGTGATGACAGGGATTCCAAATGTCATGGCTCGGATAATTAATGGAGGGAAACCCTGTTCTTCTTGGGAGGAACCATATAGAACAATGTCAGCCATTAATAAAACTCCATTGGCATCACCATCCAAGCCATAATGCCTAACAGAGCCTTGAGTAAGTCCCAAACGTGATGCAACTTGCTGCAGAGAAGCACAAGGTATGACATCAATCTTGAACATAGAATAGAGGACAAAAGGAAATAACATAACAGGTTCTTATTATATTCTCTCCAGGTTTAGCAGTCTTATTAATATTTATAAGCCCCTATCCTTCCAGCAATATATAACTTATTGAAAGACAAAAAGAGAAAGAAAAAAATCTGAAGTATGAAAGACAAACTACAACTGAATGACTTAAGTGAGATATCCAAACTAAATAGCAAAATCAGGTATTCTCATTTAATACATGCAATATGACATTTCTTTGTTACCAACTTAATGTATTATTGCCCTTTTCACATTAATCACACAAGTTAGGCAATAAAGATTTCTTTCAATTCAAAATGGGAGCATCAATATGCACAACGGAAAGGTATAAGGAACTTAAGAACATAATATGTATATATATATATATGGTGCATGTATCAATAGTTGGCTACCTGTAAAGCATCATTATATCCATCAGTGGAGTTACCACTCAAGAAAATAAATTTAAACGACCCTTCCGCATCATTTCTCCTAGCGTATCTCATAAGGAGAGGTCCGATAGTTTGCATTGCAACAGCATAGTCCCACGATAACTCATCATAGAAGAAAGAACTTCCAACAACTAGAACCACCATATCATCCGTACTAAACCCATTGTCTTTCCTTAACTGATGTTTTGCATGGGAATTAATGTAACTTTCAGCACCCCACACATCCACCGGTGATCCAGGAATTACATGGAAGTTTCCAGTGTCTAGCATGCTATATAACATCTGACACGAGAAGGAATGGAAATTGAGAAACCACATAAATGTCTGCTAGAATGCCATCAAAAAATGTTGTGGAAGTACAAACGGAATGTCAGATTTACCGGTAGTGTAAAGTCAGGGAACAGAATAACATTGGCCCTGGTAAAAGTAGTTTTCCAATTGGAAACAAGATGCTCCAACCCCATCTCCTTATAGACAGGAAGTCGTTTTGCCAGAGTATCTTCTTGAATTATCCATATAAGTGGTACTGTATCAAAAGGCTCCTGCATAAGGCTGCATGCAGATATTACTCACTAACGCATCTCGAACTAAAACGAAATGTTAGAGGTGTTTGTAGTGTTCTGAAAGTGTCTGTATATGTTAGAAATAGTAAGGTAGATATAAAAGATACCTTGAGATGGCTACTTTTGCTTCAAGAGAATCAGCAATAACACCTTCAAACCTGTAGAAAATGCAAAAAAAAAAAAAAAAAACATCTAGAATCAATGACAAGTAAAACAAACAAAACTAGTTATCACCGCAAACTGAAAATCCAGATAAAAACCAATACAAACACAATTGAGAGAAAGAAAAAAAAAAAGAGAAAGAGAATTCATAAATACAAGAATTAGAAAACATACAGAGACCAATCAATATGATCAAATTGCTCTGGACCTAAAAATGAAAACTGAGCACTTAGGTTCTCCCATATTGCATGTGCTTCGCCACTTCCTAGTGCATAAATCTGTCAATTTGACATTGTAAGGATCCATAACATTTTCTGAACTAATCAGTAGGAAATATAAAACTTTTATGCCTAAGCTGTTAAGTTGCATGAGCATGTTCAAAAAATAGCAGCACTAACAGAAATAATTTTTTTTAAATAAATTCACCTGAAATACATAGCCAAGCCTCTGAAGACTCTTTACCACAGTCACCAGCATCAATGATTGTGGATTTTTCTTCATGTTCCCCAAAATCTGCCAATTATGAAAAATGCAGAATGTAAATGCAAAACTCAAACCGCTCAAAATAGAGAAATAACATAAAGAAGCTGTGCATTTTTTGCAAGGTGTGGGCTGAATGATGTTAAATGACTTAAAACCAATGTTGTCAAGGACGTAAGGCACACTCTAGAGTCTAGACACTAGAACCCTTGTATTGCCTCAGGCACAAGGCATAAGAGAAAAAGGGCTTACATGAGTCATGTAAAGCACAATATGTATATATGTGTTTGTTGTGTGTGTGTGTGTATACAATAAGCTTAAGATATATGATTATGATAGTAAACTCTAAAAGTGTGGTCTGGCATTGCAATTTTTTGGTTTGCCAATTTACATGATTTCTTTATGGTTGCATGTTTGCTGTTTAATACTCAAATATTGGCAGAGAGTTTGATACTAGCATCCTTACTAGTAAAGGTACATGTAATGGAAAAGCTGAAAAATTATAAACTAAAGAGAACTTCAATTAAGCGGGTGTTTTTATGTCTATCACCTACAAAAAAAGGTGTGTAGGCACAGCAGACGTGTTTTTGATAAAATGTGGTCCAAGGTGCTGTTTCTGACTAATGCTAAGGCAAAGGAGTAGGCATATCTAGAAGCATGCCTTCACAACACTGCTTAAAACATCTCCATCCTAACCAATAGATTGAAAGGCATATCATATCAGTATAACTTTGAACATCTTTCCATTCAACTTTCAATCTCATAACCACTTTCTGACAAATTAGTCAACTAAAACCGGTTTATCTTTTAATGGCCTTAGCAGGAAGGAGCAAAAAGTTAGGAAGTTGTACTTTCTTGAAATTACAACCACTATAAAGATCAGTCTTGTCAAGTCCGCACCGGCACCTTATCACTAGACAACAAAAGCACCTCAAACCCTTTCGGGCAAGTCCCATTTGATCAGGCGAATGCGTACTTTTGTGTAAGGCAATAAGCATAAAAAATCCACCAGATTGATGTTCTCTATAATTTTTTTTTATTTTTCACTAGTTATAGCTTTACTAGAAAGAAAGGGATAGTACCAAACTCTATGATTCTTGATATTCAAGTATTAAAAAACAAACATGAGTCGTAAGGATATCATGTATACCGAACTAATAAAAGAAGTTTTTGGATGTTCCTTGGATCATCTAGACCACAATTTAGAGTTTAAATTTACAAAACCTAGCTTTGTTTCTAAGAATTTGATAAACCAATGAAAATTCTTGGAAATTCAACTTCCCAACCATATCATATATATGCAAATATACATATATTTACATTTACATACCAATGTGTATTTTTTTCTTAATTTGGAAGTTTTCAGCAGTTAAGACCAGAGAAAAAAATGTGATCTAATTATCAAGTTATTTTTATTTAAATTATTTCAATTTTCTTTTGTTTTTAATTCTAATTAATATGTAGTCATAACTCATAAACTCCCTCTTTAGCCAAAAGAAAAATCAGAACCTACTGAATATTCAACTTTCAACAATAAACAAATCATTTCCGTGGCCTCAATTTAGTACTAAAAGTAAAAACATCATATGCTAAAATTCAGTACTTAAATGTTCAAGAATTAATAAAAAGAATTTTTTTGCTTAACTCCGATCAACGTTATAACAAAAAAATAAAAAATAAACTTATACTGAAGCTTCTGGTTTAGCCTTTCAAGATCTCACAATACTAACAACATTCATTTTTACAAAAAATAAAAAAGAAACTCACCAGCAATTCATAACCAAAGTAACCGTGGGTTATTCATAAACCAAAACCACTATCAACAATTTAGAAATCTAAAACAAAGAATATACAACTTCAATAAGCTAACCAAAACCATAAACTACAAACAGAGAGAGAAACAAATAAATAAATATAAACATCTGATTACGAACTGAATTATGAACTTTAAGTGCACTTAACATTCTAATGAAATATTAACATCTGAACTACTAATTCACAACCGAAGATAAAGTTTCAATCAATTAATCCAATTATATAAAGGAAATATGAAAATGAAAATTGTGACTTACAACGGCAAGTCTTGGGCCACGAATTCCAAGCCTATCAGTCGATCTCATCGGATCAAGTCCACCGCCTTCTGCAAGCAGCCTAGAAATCCCTGCCGGCATAAACTTCAACGAGCTCCCGAACCTCAACCCTTCTCTAATAGACCTCCTCCAACTCCTCTCTCCTCCTTGCCTAAACAACATCACCGTGATCGAACTCTGCATCACCATTGATGCCACAGCAAAAGCGAACACGGAGAAAAATATCAAGAAATAAAAGAAATAAATGCCTCGGAAAGGGAAGTGCAATAATCCTTTCCGGTTGAACCGGGCGCGGTTTCGAACTAAAGGCCGTTCGAGGAGAGAATCTTGTTTGGTCCGGTCCCGACTGTGACCGGGATTTCGTTTGAGAGGAAACCGATCGCGGATCGAGTGGAGTCCTTGATCGCTGTTATTGTTGTTGTCACTGTTGTTGTTAATGGCGTTGTTTTTTCCATTTCCGATGTCATTGCCGTCTAGTCTCGGAGGAGACGAGTTTCGGCCCATAGGAAGTGATTCCTTCTTCTCTTTTCTTTCTTTTTCCCTTTGTTATTTTCTCGAGAGAGTGACGGAAATTTTTCAGAGAGTTTCGTGACAGTTGGCTTTGAAAGAGAAATCAAGAGTAAAGAAAACGAGATGTTATTGGTATTTTTAGGGATACATGATTCTTTTTTCTTTTCTTTTTTCCAGGGAGAAACGGTGGTAAAAGTTCACGCGCCGATAATAAAACGCGTCTAATTATTCGTTTTTTTATTACTGACTATTAGGCTGGCTCCGCTTAGACTTGGCCCAAATGTTTTTTCTCTTGATATTGAAAGCTTCGAATATATTAGCTCAGAGTCCTTAAATAATATTTAAAAAAAAACATTAAATTTGTTAACATTTTAATTTACTAAAGAAAAAATTTAAAATAACGGTTTTAAAAGTAAAATAATATTAGATCCATATATTTTAATCCACTGTACGTAATAGTATATTAGATTCAATTATTTTTTGGTTATCCTCTCGGTTCTTCAGGGTTTTATTTCGACTAATTTAAATTGTCCTGTGTTGCAGGTCTAGTTTGAGTGGGTGAGTCTCCCAACAAGAATTTTTGTATACACAAAGCCTCGAACTCAAGACCTGCTTAAACGATGTCAAATTGCTTACCACTTGCACCAACTCATTGGTTAGATTCAAATAATTGATTCACATACCTAAACATATTATCCGTAAAAAAAATATGTTGAACCCAATAAATGGTCTCAGTAAAAAAGTGGATGATGCTCATCCTAGAAGACATGAGTTTATTCGCTATGTCTACAAAATTTATATACATTATTAAATAATAAAAATAACTATAAATATATACTAACATGTAATTACTTTTAAATTATTAAAAATAAAATAAGTTAAACCGATTGATATTTGAGAATTAATATTTGTATCCGCTTATAATTTAATATGAATCTAGTTATAAATTGAATTCGCAATTTTATAATCGGTAAAAAATAATAAATCAAACTATAACTGAATTTGCACTATAAATTCTTATTAACAAAACTTATCAAACAAATTTTAATTGATACTATGATTTGTTTAAATATTTAAAATTCTAAATTATATATTTTATATTGATATCGTGTATATTATGATTAAACTTAAATAAAAATTTACATAGATAGGAATCCAAAGCATCTTTATCCAAAACAGATAAAATATTAATTCATATGATAAGTCTATCTATGCAAACTATTATTTTCAAATAAGTATTTGAATATTTCTAATTCAATTCCAAATTATTAAAAATTAATTATCTTATATTTTAAAAAATTATTTATAAAATTAAACATATCAAAATAATTTTGTTTATATTATATGAAAAATTATTAGTGATAATCGTAAATTAAATCAATTGATCAATTATAGATTAATGTTTCCTAATATATATTCTTAATATGTTATTAAAGTGTCGTATCTCATTAAACCTCTTACTTTTCTTAAAAATTTAGTGCATCATCCGCCAAATCAACTAATTAATGATATTACTACTGTAATATATATAGACAATAATTCTAGTGTGTTTAAATACGCACTCTCTTTTAATTCATTGTATGGAGGATGATTTAGGTAGTTTCAAGATTTTATCATATATAGAGAAAAATATTCGATTCATAGACGGTGATTTTTTTACAATGGTTTAATTTTAGTGTTTAAAAAATCAATTTTTTTTTTTTTTGAATATGCTGGTGCGATTTAAAAATAGGGATGAGTCTACCACGTGCGACGAACATCGATGAACACCACTAATGATGAACACCGATGAACACCATTAAATTAATTAATAAAGATTTAAAATTTCAAGGACCCATCAAATAATTAATAATTACTTTAAAAATTTTAATTAAATTATTATATATATATTAAAATTTTATTTTTTTAATAAGGGTAAACTATATACTTAGTACCTCACATATTTCCGTATTTCTATTGAACCCTCATTATTTAAATATTATTTCAATTTGACCTTATTCTTTATAAAAAATAATTTAACCCTTAACCTAAAACCCTAAACTATTAAACCTTAAACCCTTAAACTCTTAAACATATACCCTAAACCATATATCATTAAAAATAATTTCACCATCATCAATTCAATTCAATTCAATGAATCGTTGAATTCTTCTAAAAAATTTAATTAAATTATTTTTTATATATATCAAAATTAATTAAACTCGAATCTCCTAGAGTTAACGCTATCATCTTATTTGATATGAAGATAAACTCGAATTTCCTTCATCCAACATCCTCTCAAAAATACCAATCGCTTCCTCAGCATACCCATTACGAACATAACCATCAATCATCGAATTCCACGAAACGGTAGTCCTTTGTCTCATCCCATCAAAGATCAACCTTCCAATTCGAATATACCCGCATTTTGAATACATATCAACCAATGCAGTATTTACATTCACAAGCCCTTCAAAACCAGCTCTAAAAACATAACCGTGAACCGACCTTCCTATCTTAACCGACCCTATATTAGCCACGGAAGGCAAAATGGAAACAAAGGTAATTGAATCAGGCCTCTGCCCTTCCTCCTGCATCTAGAGTTTAATGGTATATAGTTTAATTAAATTATCTTAACCGGCGTAATATTTCCATCAACGGCCCTGTAGAATCAGAATATAAAATTAAAACAAATATGATGAATTTTTGAAATTACAAATACAATCAGAATACTTTTTTTAAAGTAAACAATGTCCCTGTAGAATTTCAATACTTATGGAGATTTTACAAATACTGAGATACAAGAGAAATCCTTCGTTGATTCCTTAATCCTTTGCGATCTAAAATAGTAAAATATTACAACTTTATTGCTCAGATGCCATGCTGAGCATTTTACAAGTTGTGACCAATTTCACTCGATTTCCATTTGGAAATTTACACTGATTTTATTTATATGTAAAATGTTTTATGTATAATTTCGGGTTATGAAATGAACATTCTCTGGTAAAGAGTTCTGAAACTTAATTATTCGCCCAAAAGAATCAATTGAAGCTCTCTAATATAAATGATCACCAAACTATCTATATGACTGGTAAAGGCAACGATCTATCGAAGCTACCGCACACGGCTCTTCCCTTTGACAGTCTCCGCTTCTTTAGCTCCGCTTTTGTCTCGATCTCTTTTATGATTTTCCCGTTTTCGAATGGAGTCGGAACCTTCATAGCGGCGACTCGTGGCATGCCGACGGTTGTTGTCGCACCACCATGGATCAGTATCCTGCTGATGCCTGCATAATGTAATGAATCCGCAATTTGCAAGGGTTTAACACCTTTGTTAGTCCTTGATTTCACATCCGCGCCTTTCTTTACCAACAATTCAACCACTTCAGCATGGCATGATTCCACCGCACAATGCAAAGCCGTGTATCCGTCTTCGTCTCTCGAATCGATATCGATCCCTTTACGGATCAGCATCTTCACGGCATCCGTTCGACCTTCGAATGACGCTCGATGTAATGCGGTCCATCCATATTGATCTCTCCCATCGATCGCCGCCCCGTTTTCAATCAGCCTCTGGATGGCCCTCACTTCACCTTTTCGAGCGGCTAAACACAAGTTGTCACCAAGCTTAAGTGCATCAAACAGTCTAACATGACCATGTTCCGTCGGTTAAGATAATTTAATTAATTTTTTTAGAAGAATTCAACGATTCATTGAATTAAATTGAATCGATGATGGTGAAATTATTTTTAATGTTATATGGTTTAGGGTATATGTTTAAGAGTTTAAGGGTTTAAGGTTTAATAGTTTAGAGTTATAGGTTAAAAGTTAAATTATTTTTTTATAAAGAATAGGGTCAAATTGAAATAATATTTAAATAATGAGGGTTCAATAGAAATACGGAAATAAGTGAGGTACTAAATATATAGTTTACCCTTATTAAAAATAAAATTTTAATATATATAAAAAATAATTTAATTAAATTTTTAAAATAATTATTAATTGTATGATGGGTCCTTGAAATTTTAAATCTTTATTAATTAATTTAATGGTGTTCATCATTAATGGTGTTCATCGATGTTCATCGCACGTTGTAAAATTTTTCTAAAAATAGACTTTATAGTATAAAATTAATGTTTAACTTTTAAGATTTAAGCCCCTAAAAAGGATATGTAACCGTTTTAACATTTGTAGAGAAAATTTATTGATTGTACATCAAATAATTACTTAGATATGCTCTAATATTTATTTATTTTTGAATAATCTAATTTATTTAAAATAAATAAAATGTCTTTTCATTTGTGAGTCTAGCTTTTGTGTTCCACTGTCTTCTACTTTTTACATTAATATCGATGGCTTTTTTTTATCGAAATAATGCAATTGATTATGTTAACATAATCATATTTTATTATTATATTTCCTTCACATTAATTAAAGTACGTTATATCATGACATACCTTCTCAAATTTAACATATTTACTCTTGAAAGCACAATTAATGGTACGCCGGCTCTACCATCAGCATCGCATGTTCGTTTTAACGTCATTCCATGGCATTAAAATTGTTTTATTTTTTTATCAAATAAAAAATAATTATATTCTCGAGGCAAGTAACAAGATTCGAATTTATATATAAAAAATAATATAAATATTTTTTATCATCTTTTTTTATCAAATTTTCATACTTTAATTATTATATTTAAAAATAAATTTTATAAGATACATATTTAAAAATTACTTGATTGATTTTTAAATATATATATATATATTTATGACTAATAAATTTTAAATAAAGATAGCAATACTATTGGCAGAATACATTATATTGGTGGGGTGGGCATGGAAAGTGATAAGAATTTTGAGACTATTGGCTGCTTTGGACAGTTGACAGGATCATACCATGGGGATATGGCTTTAATAGTCATTAATGAAGATACCAAGACGTTTTGGTGTTGAAAGCATGGGTTAAATTTTCATTTAGCCCCCCAAAGTCCTATGTTTTTATCACTTTAGTACCTAATGATTTTGTGTACAATATGCAAATACCTAAACTACCTAGAGCCCATAAATCAAAGGTAACTAACTACACATAAATACACTCGAACTCTCAGTTTTGAAAAATTTATAAATACAACATGATAAAATTATAATAGAGATGAACTCAGAGGGGGTTGGAGGGGACGATTTAAAAATTTTTTATGTATTTCCTATTAAAGATCTATCTTCGCCCTTCTAAAATTTTATAAGTTTGTCCCCTAAAATTTTATAGATTCGCCCCTTTAACATAAAATTTTGTGTTCTTCCCTAAATATAATGTATCACATGTCAATAATATCTAAAGAAAATACTCTATGAACTTCGAAAAAAAAAGAAAAACTCCATGAACAAAATTTAGAGATACCAGAATTCTAAAATTGCATGAGACATGTGATGAGGCTATCTCGAGCATGGTGCCTCTCTTGTCTGCCTTATTTTAAAGGGTAAAGTATACAGACGGTCACTGAACTTTGGTAAAAAAAATAAAATGGTAACCAAACTTTCAAAAACCACAAAATGGCAATTAAACTTTATGTTTTATAACAAAATGGTAACTAGACGTTAAATGCCGTTAAGTGGCTGTTATAAAATTTAGTATAATAACACATTTAGTCCTTCATATTTATACATTCAATCAATTTAACCCTAATTCGAACCAATTCATTAAATTTAGCCCTCGTAATTTATGCATTCTTTCAATTTGGTCCTTAAAGCAAAATTCCAAAGTATGGTAACATAATAAATAATTACAATTAAATTTTTATAGGAACTCGAAAACTCAAATTGAAAAAATTTCAAATAGAGTTTGAGTTGTAAAATATGACGTGTCAACTCGAATAACTCAAAATTTTTTTACTCGACTCGATCGAACGCTCATCTCTATCTTAAGATATGACGTGTCAACTCGAATAACTCGAAATATTCAAATATTTCAAATTATTTTTTCTTTTAAATCGAATATTTTTTAAAATAGAATATTTAATATTTTCATATTTAAATCACATCAATTATTTAATAACAACTTTAAATATTCGATTTAAAAAAATTGATTTAAAATAATCGAATATTTAATTAAATTTTTATAGGAACTCGAAACCTCGACTCGACTCGAATCGAAAAAGTTTCAAATAAAATTTGAGTTGTAAAATAAGACGCGTAAATGCGTAAACCTGAAGAGTTGGATTTCATGGATTCAGATTAAGGGAAAAGGAAAGAAGAACATTGTTAGGGTTCATTGTTCTTCATCTTCTATTACGGATCCTTATAAGACTCTCAGGATCCAACGAGGCGCCTCTGAATCTGAGGTCAAAAGGGCATTCAAGCAACTTGCTCTTCGGGTACTTTGAATTTTCTCTGTAAATCAAAGTTTTTAAAATTTTCTTCTTTTCTCCCTGGCTTTGATTGATCATTGGGATTTTGTTTTTTTGAATGATTTCAGTATCATCCGGACGTTTGCAGAGAAAGCAATTGTGGGGTTCAATTCGAGACGATCATTGAAGCTTATGAGGTATGTTTTTACTTTCTCTTATTCTGGAACGGTACAATATATAGCGATTTAAATTGTAATTGCGGATGTGTTTTCGATTGCATTGTGTTTTCGAGTTATTCAAGTTTACGCGTCATATTTTACAACTCAAATTTTATTTGAAATCTTTTCGATTCGAGTCGAGTCGAGTTTTCGAGTTCCTATAAAAATTTAATTAAATATTCAGTTATTTTAAATTATTTTTTTTCTTTTAAATCGAACATTTAAAGTTGTTATTAAATAATTGATGTGATTTAAATATGAAAATATTAAATATTCTATTTTAAAAATATTCGATTTAAAAGAAAAAATAATTTAAAATATTCGAATATTTCGAGTTGTTCGAGTTGACGCGTCATATCTTAAGATAGAGATGAGCGTTCGATCGAGTCGAGTAAAAAAAAATCGAGTTATTCGAGTTGACACGTCATATTTTACAACTCAAACTTTATTTGAAATTTTTTCAATTCGAGTTTTCGAGTTCCTATAAAAATTTAATTTTAATTATTTATTATGTTACCATACTTTGGAATTTTGCTTTAAGGACCAAATTGAAAGAATGCATAAATTATGAGGGCTAAATTCAGTGAATTGGTTCGAATTAGGGTTAAATTGATTGAATGTATAAATATGAAGGACTAAATGTGTTATTATACTAAATTTTATAACAGCCACTTAACGACATTTAACGTCTAGTTACCATTTTGTTATAAAACATAAAGTTTAATTGCCATTTTGTGATTTTTGAAAGTTTAGTTACCATTTTGTTTTTTATACCAAAGTTCAGTGGCCGTCTTTGTACTTTACCCTATTTTAAATGAAGTTGACCATTTTGAATCTCTAACCGGCCAAACCATGGGCGAATAAAAAATATGAAGATTTTTTTTTAGAAATTTAATATAAGATAATATTAAAAATTAACATAACTTTTAAAAAATAATTAATTAGTACATTTTTAAAAGGAAATTAACACTTGTTATTTGTTCACATTTACTTAAAAAAATTATTCATAAAATTTTTAAATTATAACAACTCAAATTAATTTTTTTGGCTATGTCTCTGACAAAATCATTTGATAGAGTGATAGTTAACTTGCTATTGTACATTCTACCTTTACTGAGAGTGTTGAAACTGGTTTTATGACTTGTTTTATTGGATCGAATGGTCGTTGGATTTTTAAATATTTTTATGTTTAAGTTTAAATTGAATATAAATTAATAAGTTGATATATTTGAAATCAACAAGTGTCTCAGTGGAAAAATAGATGATATTTATCCTAGGTGTATGTGCATTGTAAAAGAGTTAAAAATATGTATGAACATATACTACCTTGTAACCACTTTTAGACTAGTCAAAAAATAAGTTGATTTATTTTACGTTAAAATTTATATTTATATTTTTATTAAATTTAAGAGTTTTATTAGTTAAAATATTGACCGAGTGGGTTAAACTTGGCCTAAACTCAATAATTTTTTTGTCTAGCAACTCTAAATCGTTTCATAGAGATATGTAATTATGGTAAAATTAAGGACCAATGCAGAATTTTATGTTAGGGGGCAAACTTATAAATTTTTAGGGAGGCGAACTTATAAAATTTTAGGGGGCGGAAATAGATTTTCAATAGGAAATATATAAAAAAAATTCTAAATTATATAGGAATTTCAAATTTTTAGGGGGGCGACCGCCACTCCAACCCCTTTTAGGTTCATCCCTGAGTACAATTAATTATTCTAGACTTCTAATAGTAAAACATGTTATTTCAATTAGTTAATCAATAATTTTATAATTATATAAAATTATTATCATACTAATTGAAACATAAATATACGTCTTAAAATAAACAAAACTTTTAAAAATAAAGGAAAAATTAAAAGTATTGAAAAAACAAAACAGTGATGAAGCCATTTCCCCCTAATTGGGTCTATTGGCTTCGTTGGGCCTTCACGCTCCAGTGGATTGGCCAATTCACTATGAGACTAATACATTATAGATGATTTGTAAGTTACAATATACTAACAAATTATAGATAACTGTATTCCAAAAAAAAAAATTTTCTACTAAAAAAATATTTTGATACATAAGCTTGTGTAAACTTTAGTTTATACAAGCCTTTCAATTTTAAGATTTAGGATTTTAGGTTAAGGTGTAGGGGTTTAGTGTGTAGGGTGTAGAGTTTAAGATTTATGGTTACAATTTAGAGTTTAGAGTTTATGTTTTGGAATTGAAGTTTTAAATTTTATAAAATAGTTATTTTTTACACAGCTTGTAAGCTTGTGTATCAAAATATAGCACTTAAAAATAATTTAGAGATAATTTTATGAATTATATTTTGATGTGTAAAAAAATTACACAATCTTTCATATTTAAACTATAAAATATAAAATGATTATATTTTGATACACAAGCTGTGTAAAAAAAATTTAAACAACATTTTATAAAATTTAAAACCTAAATCGCAAACTCTAGCACTCTAAAACCTAAACCTTAAACCTTAAATTCTAAACTCTAAATTCTAACCATAAACCTTAAATTCTACACCCTACACACTAAACAATAAACCCTAACCTAAAACCCTAAACCCTTAAAATGAAAGACTTTTGTATCAAAGTATTTTCTAATATAAAATTTAAATCCCAATTCCTAACAATCTATATTAAAACTTTGAACAAAAAATAAATCATAAACTATAAACCCTAAAAGGCTAAACTTTAAATTCTAACCTTAAACCTAAATTCTAAACCATGTAACTTAAAGCTCTAAACTCTGAAATTGAAAAGTGTAAAACCTATGTTTGATTTTGATATAATTAAATCCTTAAGGATCATTTTGTAAAACTTAAAATTATTTTTTAAGTCCCTTAATAAGTTTTAAAACACCAACACTTTAAAACTGATTTATAAAACTCAAACTCAAAATATTTTCTAAGTGTTCCAAGGCAAAACCATTGAAAATCGTTCAGGCGTATCGATACAGCACCAAGCGTATCGATACCATTTTACCAAACTTGGTTACTGTCGGAACCAGTATCGATACCCCAAACCCTCGTATCGATACTGCCCTGTGTTAAAATTCAAAGAGTTTGAATATCGTACCGATACGGCAAACCCTCGTATCGATATGACCCTTATAATTTTTGAAAGTTAAGTCGGTTTAAAAATATGACCGTTGGTGTCAGTTGGTTGGTAACCAAACTTTAAAAGTTAGTTGACCCGTATCGATACGCCAAACCCTCGTACCGATATGGTTGTGGACAGTGAGCTAAGTTCAGAAAATAGTATCGATACAGCCCTTGCCGTTTCGATACCCCGTACCGATACGCTTACGCGCGTATCGATACCCCTTATTAAATGCACACAACGACTCTTTCTTTTCTGAGACAGGTACCGATACCCCTTCCCGCGTACCGATACCGGTAGCTGCAGAAGTGCATTTATGGTGGTAAGAGAGGGTTCCAACGGCTCCATTTATGTTCCCAACCACCCAAACGGCTAGAAATCAATGAAGAAGTATAAAAGACACATCCAAAAGCTACAGCAACAACTATTGATCTTCAAGAAAACACTTATTCATCAAATCCAAGCAATTGTGCTAAAATTCCTATTTGTCTAGAATTCCCAATTGTAATCTTCATTCATATTTTGTCAAATTGGGTTGAGTGCTTGTATTGGGGCTATCATTTGTATTGAGAGATACCTTTTTAGCCATCTAATTTCTTTGTTTAATTGTGTGAGGATTGAGTTGATTTTTGGGTAGAAAAATCAACCGAAATTGTAAAGGGTTGCCTCCTTGTCCTAGAAAAGGGGAAGAGCAATTTAGTGGAATTGTTGCAAATCCTTAGTGAAGCTAAGGTAGTGGATGTAGAGTTCATTTGGAACTTGAACCACTCTAAATCTCTTGTCCATCATTTTTAATTTGCAAATTTCCACCACAAAACTTTAAATTTCCAATTCACCCCCCTCTTGGTCAATATCGATCTTGCGATCCACTCAACAATTGGTATCAGAGCTTAACTCTTTGAGGATTAACAACCACAAGAGGAAATCCTTGGAAGAGTGTGATCATCAAAATATCAAGAGATGGCTTCAACCTCCGGTTCCGGCATGTACGAGTCACAATCGACCACAAAGCCTCCCTTCTTCAACGGTGATAACTATTCTTTTTGGAAGAATAGAATGCGTCTATTCATCAAGTCAAATGACTATCTTGTGTGGGATGTCATTGAGGATGGGCCATACATTCCATTGAAGCAAGACGGTGAAGGCAAGATGGTGTTGAAGAAGAAAGTAGAAATGAGTGAAGAGGAGAGGAAAAAGATTCAAGTCAACGATAAAGCTCTTCACATGCTATTTTGTGCTTTCGGTCCGGACATCTACTCAAAGGTCTCATCAATTGAAAGTGCCAAGGAAGTGTGGGAAACTCTTGAGACCACTTATGAAGGCACCAATGATGTTAAAGAAACTAAGATTGGGATTCTCAATCTTAGCTATGAAAATTTCAAGATGGAGCCCGATGAGACGGTGTCAAAGATGTTTGATCGATTCTCCACGATTGTAAACGGTCTAAAGGGCTTTGGAGAAATCATACCGGAAGACAAGCTAGTCCGGAAGCTACTCTATTCACTTCCCGAGTCTTGGGATGGGAAGAGAACCGCTATCATCGAAGCAAAGAACTTGAAGACATTGAAGCTTGATGAGCTTGTGGGTTCTCTCCTTACTCATGAGATCATGAAGCAAGGAAGGGAAGATGAGAAGAAGAAAGAAGAGAAAAGGGTAGAGAAGCTTGAGGTTGAGAAGAAGAAGAAGATGGGAATAGCTCTCAAGGCTAAAGCTTCACAACATGATGAGAGCTCATCTTGTGAGGAGGATGAACTTGAAGAATTGGCTATGATAGCCAAACGATTCTCACGCTTCATGAGGTCCAACCGGGGAAGAAAAATCCAAAGGAAGATGGACTTCAAAGGGAAGAACAAAGAAGAAGGAAAGGATCCTATCATTTGCTTTGAGTGCAAACAACCCGGCCACATCCGTTCGGAGTGCCCTCAACTCAAGAAGAAGGGCTTTGAGAAGAAGAAGAAGAGACTCAAAGCCAAGCTTGCTACTTGGAGTGATGAGGAGTCATCGGAGGATGACGAACAAGAAGTGGCTAACCTTTGCCTCATGACACTTGAGGAAGATTCCTCCTTGGTAACCTCTAACTCATCTACTTTAGATTTTTCATATGAAGAATTAAATGATGCATATGATGAGTTGCAAGAGGTATATGATGAATTAGTTGAGAAGTATAAGGAGTCGGTCATTAGGAATAAAAAGATTATTCTAGAACTAAATGAGAAAAATGACTCACTTACTCAAGCTAATTCTAAATTTGAGAAAAAGATTTTAGGATTAAAAGATGAACTTAAATTTTTTCAAGATGAAAATGTTGATCTTAATAATCTTTTGTCTCAATGTAATTGTGAACACCAAAAGGTGTTGGGTGAGCTAAATGAGCTCAAGAAGTCTTTGAAAAATGTTGGTAGTGTCAAGCTTGAAGTAGGAGAATCATCTAGAACACACCAACCTAAGAAAAAAGACTAACTACTACAAACAAGGTAGCTACCCTAGACATAGTAGAGCTAAAAGAATTAGAAGTGTATGGGTTCCTAAGGAACTTGTAAAATCTAATAATATCATTGCTATGTCATCTTGGATTCCTAAGGGAACCAAGGTTTTGGGAGCTAACACTCATGGACCCAAAATGATTTGGGTACCAAAAACCAAAGTTTAATATCTTTGTTTGTGGGGGGAGCATTGCTACAAGGCCAAAGCACAAAGTCAAAACTCATGGTACCTTGATAGTGGATGCTCGAGACACATGACCGGAGACAAGAGTCGATTCATGGATCTAAAGCCAAAAAGTGGAGGAGTAGTAACATTTGGTGACAACTCCAAAGACCACATTAAAGGTATTGGCTCCATAGGTAATCACTCTACCATTCTCATTGAAAATGTCTTATATGTCGATGGTCTTAAGCACAATTTATTGAGCATAAGTCAATTGTGTGATAAAGGATGTAATGTTTTATTTGATAAAAATGGATGCAAAATTGTAGACATTAAATCTAATAATATTATGCTCATAGGTCATCGCATAGGAAACATATACATGGTGCATTTAGATGACATACATACATCTCATGCATGCTTAGTTGCTCAAAATGAAAATGATGCATGGTTGTGGCATAGGAAGCTAGGACATGCTAGCATAAGTGTTTTAGAAAAACTAGTCTCTCTAAATCTAGTTAGAGGTTTACCCAAAATAAAATTTTCAAATGATAAAATTTGTGATGCCATGCTCAAAGGGTAAACAACATAGGTCTTCCTTTAAATCCATTAATGATGTTTCTACTAGTAGATGCTTACAATTAATTCACATGGATTTATTTGGGCCAATTAGGACTATGAGCTTGGGTGGTAAGCCTTATGCTTTTGTGCTAGTTGATGATTTTTCTAGATTTACTTGGGTTCTCTTTTTAAGTACTAAAGATGAGGCTTTGGAAAAATTCATCACATTTTCAAAATTAACCCAAAATGATCTTGAACTTAGAATTTCACATATTAGAAGTGATCATGGAACCGAGTTTCAAAATTTAGGGTTTGAAGAATTTTTAAATGAAAATGGTATTAGCCATAATTTTTTGGCTCCTCGAACTCCTCAACAAAATGGGGTAGTTGAGAGGAAAAATAGAACTTTACAAGAAATGGCTAGAACTATGCTTTGTGAAAACAATTTACCTAAATATTTTTGGGCGGAAGCCACAAACACCGCTTGTTATATTGTAAATCGAGTAATGATTAGGCCAATTTTAAAGAAAACACCTTATGAGATTTTAAAATCCAAAAAGCCTAACATTAGCTATTTCCACCCTTTTGGGTGCAAGTGTTTTATTTTAAATAATGGAAAAGACAACTTAGGTAAATTTGATGCAAAAAGTGATGAAGCCATTTTTATAGGTTACTCTTTAACCTCTAAAGCCTATCGAGTATTTAACAAAAGAACTTTAGTAGTAGAAGAATCTATTCATGTTGTATTCGATGATAACCTCATTCCTAGGAAGGATTCTTGTGATGATGATGATGTAGGGATCATAAATGCCTTTGATGGAGGTCAAACTTCAAAGGAGGATGAGATTCCAACAAAGGAAGAGGACTCACAAGATCCACCTCTTGAAGCCTTGAAGGACTTGGCCATTGATGAAAAGGAAGTGAGCTACCCAAGGGAGTTGAACTATGTCAAAGATGGTGAAATCTTGGGTGATCCATCCAAGGGGGTAACCACTCGTTCTTCTCTTAGATTAATGAACCATGTTGCATTTATCTCATGCATAGAGCCTAAAAATATAAAAGAAGCATTGAAAGATGATTTTTGGATTATGGCTATGCAAGAAGAGTTAAATCAATTTGAGAGAAGTAATGTATGGACATTAGTTGATAGGCCTAGTAATCAATCTACAATAGGAACTAAATGGGTCTTTAGGAACAAACTAGATGAGAGTGGTAACATTGTGAGAAATAAAGCTAGACTTGTAGCACAAGGTTACACTCAAGAAGAGGGAATAGATTTTGATGAAACCTATGCACCCGTAGCTAGAATGGAAGCCATTAGGATATTGCTTGCATATGCATGTTATCATAATTTCAAGCTTTTTCAAATGGATGTTAAAAGCGCATTTTTAAATGGTTTTATAAATGAAGAAGTGTATGTGGAACAACCACCGGGTTTTGAAGATTCAAAATTTCCAAATCATGTTTTCAAACTTACCAAAGCTCTTTATGGTTTAAAACAAGCTCCTAGAGCTTGGTATGAAAGACTTTCAAATTTTTTGATTGAAAAAGGATTTGAAAAGGGTAAGATGGACACTACACTTTTTTATAAAAATGACATCTTAGTAGTTCAAATTTATGTTGATGATATTATTTTTGGGTATACTAATGAATGTCATTGTCAAGAGTTTGCTAAGTTAATGCAAGGTGAATTTGAGATGAGCATGATGGGGGAGCTCTCATTCCTTTTGGGACTCCAAATCAAGCAAAAGAAGGATGACACCTTCATCAACCAAGCAAAATACATAAAGGATATGCTCAAGAAGTTTGGCTTGGAGAATGCAAAGCCTCAAGCCACTCCTATGAGCTCATCTACAAAGCTTGACAAAGATGAAGGAGGTAAGTGTGTTGACTCTAAACTTTATCGTTCTATGATTGGATCTTTGCTTTACCTTACCGCAAGTAGACCGAATATCTTGTTTAGTGTTTGCTTGTGTGCTAGGTTTCAAGCTAGTCCTAGAGAGTCTCACCTTATAGCCGTTAAGAGAATCTTTAGATACCTTAGAGACACTCCTTGTTTAGGTCTTTGGTATCCTAGAGACTCTACCTTCAACCTTCATGCTTACTCGGATGCGGATTATGGGGGTTGCAAAATTGATAGGAAAAGTACTTCGGGAACTTGCCAATTCTTAGGTAGTATGCTCATATCTTGGTTCTCTAAGAAACAAAATAGTGTAGCCTTATCTACCACCGAAGCCGAGTACATATCCTTAGGGAGTTGTTGTGCTCAAGTCCTTTGGATGAAGCAACAACTCTTAGATTATGGAATTAAAGTTGAAACCATACCCCTAAAATGTGACAACACTAGTGCAATATGTTTAACTAAAAATCCCATCCAACACTCTAGAACCAAACACATAGAAATAAGGCATCATTTCATTAGAGATCATGTCCTTAAAGAAGATGTGGTTATAGAGTATGTAGACACTTTGAATCAATTAGCGGACATATTTACAAAACCCTTAGACAAAGAGCGTTTTTGGTCCCTTAGGAGAGAGTTAGGTCTAGCTAGCCTATCTTGACCTTTTAGGACCTCTTTTGTACTTAAATATGCTTGATTTTGTGAAATGCCATGTTTATATGCTTAAACTCCCAATTTCTTCCATGCCTATAGTTAGGGGGAGTATGTTTCTGTTAAAATATGCTTAGAACTGTTCATACATCATTTGCATACTCATAGGAAATGTTAAGTTCGAGCCTTTGGTTGTTCTTTGAACCAAATATGTAATTCTGGGCATACAGTATCGATACCATTGTACGCGTATCGATACATGTTCTTCATTTCGTTTCCCAGAATTTTCTTCGCTTCACGCGTATCGATACGATTCATCCCGTATCGATACGGGTCGTTTCGATACGGACCCATCCGTTTCGATACGACTGTTCCAACGGGCATATTTACAATAGGATATTGATTGCTCCTATGACTCTCCAACTCCACTCACCGATCCCATTGATGAGAGATCTCTTGCTCGGGCAAAATTCTCTTATGTTAATGGTGAATGGATACGTGTTGCCGAGTTACCACCGGAAGCCGCCGCTGCTTTCGAAGAGGCTCAAGCTCCTCAAGTCCAACAACCCAATATGGATGCTCTCATGACCTATCTCAATGAGCAATTTACCGGGTTGCGTACGGACATGAATACTCGTCTCACTTCAATGGAAACTACCTTTGATACTAGGATGACGGGTTTGGAGAATCACCTCACATCTCTTGAAAGTGGGCACAATTCCTTGAATATTTCCATTGCCGCTTTCCATGATGAGTGGCGTAATAGTATGCGCACTAATGAGCCTTTGGGAGATGATGAAGAAGATGATGAAGACGAAGAAGACGATGCTTAGATGTTTCCTCTTGCATATCATTCATATCATCTAGGATTTTATATTTTTATGCACCTATGTTTTATGTTCTTAGGATTAAGGTTGTTTTAGGATTAAAACCTATGCTTTGATTTCTATTTTGCCTTTGTTTGGATTTTAAGTATGTTGCTTTAATGAATAATATCTATGTTGCTTATTATACCTTTGATTTCTTTATGCACTTAATTGTCTCAAAGATTTTTTTGATCTAACAAAAAGGGGGAGAAGAAACTAGCTCACACTCACACTTTAAAATATTTTGATTTTTATTCAAAGGTTACCAAGCTTATATTAAGGGGGAGTTAACTTTGTAAAGGTTTTTCACAAATGTCAAAAATTTTAAGTTTTAGTTTTGTTATATCAAAAAGGGGGAGATTGTAAAACCTATGTTTGATTTTGATATAATTAAATCCTTAAGGATCATTTTGTAAAACTTAAAATTATTTTTTAAGTCCCTTAATAAGTTTTAAAACACCAACACTTTAAAACTGATTTATAAAACTCAAACTCAAAATATTTTCTAAGTGTTCCAAGGCAAAACCATTGAAAATCGTTCAGGCGTATCGATACAACACCAAGCGTATCGATACCATTTTACCAAACTTGGTTACTGTCGGAACCAGTATCGATACCCCAAACCCTCGTATCGATACTGCCCTGTGTTAAAATTCAAAGAGTTTGAATATCGTACCGATACGGCAAACCCTCGTATCGATACGACCCTTATAATTTTTGAAAGTTAAGTCGGTTTAAAAATATGACCGTTGGTGTCAGTTGGTTGGTAACCAAACTTTAAAAGTTAGTTGACCCGTATCGATACGCCAAACCCTCGTACCGATACGGTTGTGGACAGTGAGCTAAGTTCAGAAAATAGTATCGATACGGCCCTTGCCGTTTCGATACCCCGTACCGATACGCTTACGCGCGTATCGATACCCCTTATTAAATGCACACAACGGCTCTTTCTTTTCTGAGACAGGTACCGATACCCCTTCCCGCGTACCGATACTGGTAGCTGCAGAAGTACATTTATGGTGGTAAGAGAGGGTTCCAACGGCTCCATTTATGTTCCCAACCACCCAAACGGCTAGAAATCAATGAAGAAGTATAAAAGACACATCCAAAAGCTACAGCAACAACTATTGATCTTCAAGAAAACACTTATTCATCAAATCCAAGCAATTGTGCTAAAATTCCTATTTGTCTAGAATTCCCAATTGTAATCTTCATTCATATTTTGTCAAATTGGGTTGAGTGCTTGTATTGGGGCTATCATTTGTATTGAGAGATACCTTTTTAGCCATCTATTTTCTTTGTTTAATTGTGTGAGGATTGGGTTGATTTTTGGGTAGAAAAATCAACCGAAATTGTAAAGGGTTGCCTCCTTGTCCTAGAAAAGGGGAAGAGCAATTTAGTGGAATTGTTGCAAATCCTTAGTGAAGCTAAGGTAGTGGATGTAGAGTTCATTTGGAACTTGAACCACTCTAAATCTCTTGTCCATCATTTTTAATTTGCAAATTTCCACCACAAAACTTTAAATTTCCAATTCACCCCCTCTTGGTCAATATCGATCTTGCGATCCACTCAACAAATATTTTTTAAAATAGTATTAAGATGATTACAAGGTAATATCTGTTCATACATACTCTTGACCCTTTGACAATGCATACACCTTGTAGACAAAGTTATTTGAACACGAATTTTTTAAAATGAACATCATCCATTTTTCACTGGAATCACTTATTGAGTTCTCAAATACAAATATTTTAAATAAAATAAAATCACTCATATTTAAATAGAATTGATTTTTGTTCTCGTAAAATCCATTAAACAAAAAATATATAATATTAAAAAAGATATTAAGTACATTTGTATAACTGTTCCGACTGGGGCTGAATTGTCCGCTATATTAAAAGTATGTCTAATTTTTTATGCATCTAAATGGAGTAAGAGTTCGTCCCTAATCATTGAAACTGATTGCTTTGATCTGCCGGTTCCAGCTTTGTTGCTTGGCCTCAGTACGGGTGACTTCGTCCTCGTCATCTGGTCATCAGATTGTCAGAATTTTAGGGGACGACGACGGCTGGTGGATTGCTCATAGGAGCTAAGGTGGTAGAGAAAGCGAGGGCGTGTTGCGAGCTACTCTTGTCACTCGTCGCAGAACCTCATCGCACAACCTCAAAGCGCGCCCGGTGGCCGCCAGAGCTCTCCAGGTTTCACTTTGCTACCAGTAATTTGTTACCTTTCTTCCCCTTGGCGATTTCCCTCTTTTCTGGTCTACTCTCCCATCCCCTCACCACTCCTCATTTTCTTGTGGCTCGATCATGTTCTTTACAATTTTATTTGGTTTTTTTTGTCTGGTTCTCATATTTCCAGAGTTGTTCTTTTTTTTTTTCTATTGAATTATATGTTTGAATTGGTTGGTCAAAGTTTTGAGCATTCTATTTGGTTGGTCTTCTATGGTTTTCTGTTGTTGAAGTTTATTAGCATCAGTTGACTTGCTGCGACACGTTACCCTTGTCATTTTTGCTGGATTCTTCTTACTGGAATCTTCTCATGTTTGGCCCGACGCTCTTTTGCTGGAAGTGTTTTTCTTTTCGGACTCGATGGGGCTGTTCCTAAGGCCTTTGTTTCTTTTTTCATGAACAGGGTCAGCTCTGGGTATGCTAGTATTGCTTATTCGTTTGGGTCCTTAGTACGCTTGATTGTCCAGATGGTTTTTCTTCTCTTTTGTTGGAATGGAACTTTGTTTGGATGTGGTGTAACTGTTATTTTGGCCTTCGATACTCTGTCTGTTCGCCCCAATATTGTGTTTGTGGCCTGAATGTCTTAGTTGCGCGATTACTACCTATCCTGAGATATGTCTATTCTTGCTTGGAACGTGCGCAGATTGGGGAACCGAGAAACAGTTAGAGCCCTACGGAATTCTGTGACTAAGCATAGACCGAATATCATCTTTCTCAGTGAAACTAAGCAAAAGAAGAGATATCTTGAGAAAATCAGGATGAAGATGAGAATGAACTCCTCCTTCTATGTGGAGCCAAGGGGTCTAGCGGGCGGGCTTGCCCTTTGGTGAAGTGAAGATGTAACCATCACTATACTAAACCATACCAAGAACTTCATTGACATAAGAGTAGTATTCCATAATGTAGATGAATGGTTTGGAACCTTTATTTACGGTCCTCCTTACAGAGACGAAAGGCAAGCGTTTTGGGAGGGTTTATCTCAACTTCGAAGGTCACCAAATGATAGGTGGCTTATTATGGGAGACTCCAATACGGTGATTAGACAAGAGGAAAAGGAAGGGGAAACCCATTCAATCCTGAGGACTCTAAATGTTTCCTTGACTTTGTCGACTCATTTGGTCTTATTGAACTCTCAATTAAGGGAGGCAATTTCACTTGGTTAAACCAAAGAAGTGACGATAACTTCATCCTTGAGAAATTTGACCGAGTACTGTGTTCCGCTGAATGGAGCATGGATTTCTCCAAAGCTATGGGGGTCATGAATATCGCTATTGCCTCTGACCATGCACCTATTATCTTGCTCACTAAGGGTCTCTCCAGGAAATACAAGAAGGATTTTAAATTTGAAAACAAATGGCTTTTGGAAGAAGATTGTTCCCAAACAATGTCCGGAGGTTGGCAAGTTCCCTCCGGAGAGTGAACCGTCTCAATCTTTGGAAGGAAAATTCGAAGCACCAGAAAGGCTCTCATTAAGTGGAGTAAAACGAAGACTGAGATATTAAATGAAAAGAAGAGGGCACTGATTACCAGGATTAAAAAGCTTCAGGGGAGGAAACTCACTAGCTCAGAGCTGGAAGAGTATAAACAGTTAAAGAAGGAGCTTGACTCTAAATGGGAGAGAGAGGAACGATATTGACACCAACGCTCCAGAGTTAACTGGTTAAAATAGGGTGATAAGAACACTAAATTCTTTCACGCAACAACCATCCAACACCAAAGAACTAACTTCATTATCAGATTGAAAAGAGATGATGGATTTTGGCTGGAGGAACCTGCGGACATTGCTAGCCACTTGTAGAATCATTTCCAAAAGTTGTTTTCTAAGGATCAGTCTATCGAGTTCCAAGAGCTCAGGGAGTACATTCCTAAATTGGTAACCGATGAGATGAATTCTGAGCTGAGCAAAAAAGTGTCCGAAGAGGAGATAAAGAAGGCAGTCTTTGATATGAGAGCGTCTAAGGCGCTTGAGCCGGACTGCTTCCCTGGTAGTTTCTACCAAGCTTTCTGGGATACTGTCAAAGGTGATCTCATCGTGATGGTTTTGGCTTTTTTCAGTGAGAGAATACTGGACTACATGCTAAATACAACTAATATCGTCCTTATTCCAAAGAAACCAAATCCATCTGAAGTTTCCCACTTTAGAACGACCAGTCTTTGTAATTTTTCGCTTAAAGTCATCACTAAGATTATGACGACGAGACTAAAAAAGTTTCTTCCAAACATCATTCCTCACCATCAGTCAGCTTTTGTACAAGGCAAAACTATCCATGACAACATTATTCTCGCAAACGAAGCTTTCCACGCGATCAAACGGGCAAAAAAGGGGAAGAAGAGGATTATGTCTGTGAAGATTGATCTTGAGAAAGCATATGATAAAGTGGATTCGGATCTTCTGCGCTTCGTAATGAACAGATTGAGTTTCTGTGAGTGGTGGGTTGCTCGAGTCATGGAATGTGTTACTTCCATCTCATTCTCCCTGGTCCTAAATGGAGAGAAAGTTAGAGATTTTCCTGCTAGAAGGGGCTTGAGACAAGGAGACTCGTTGTCCCCTTTCATTTTCACTTTTATCTTTAGTATACTGTCGTGGATTCTGGAAAAGGAGGTCGAGTCAGCCAGGTTTGAAGGCCTTAAAATTAAGAGATGGTGCCCGATTCTTAGCCACCTATTGTTTGCAGATGATTGCCTTATGTTTTCTGGGGCGAGTAAGAAGAGTTGTAAAGCCGTCATGCGAGTTCTTAACCTGTTCCAACTTTCCACAGGCCAGACGGTAAATTTCCAGAAATCATTTGTGGGTTTTTCACCTAATGTTAGTAATAATCTCAAGATTCACATGTCCAATGTTCTAGGGTTCCGACCAATGGAAAAACATGATAAATATCTTGGCCTACCTTTCTTTTGGAGGTGAAGCAAGAAAGAGGCCTTGGCGTTCATTAAGGAACGAGTCCAAAACAGGCTTACGAGATGGAAAACCAAATTCTTAAATCAGGCAAGGAAGGAAGTTCTAGTTAAGGCTGTCGCTGAGGCAATCCCCACTTATGTCATGCAATCCGTTCTCCTACCTATTACCTTTTGCGATGAACTCAGCTTGCTTGTAGCAAAGTTTTGGTGGAGTAACTGTGGGAACAAGGAGAAAAGTATTCACTGGATAAGTTGGAAAGACCTTTTTCGACCGAAGGACCAGGGAGGTTTGGGCTTCTGGAATCTCAGTACCTTTAACAGAGCTCTTATCGCGAAGATCGTATGGAAACTGGTGAAGCGCTCGGATTCTCTCCTGGCTCAAACTCTCCGAGGCATCTATTACCCGAATGGAAACATTTTTTAGGCTTCCAAAAGCAAAAATCCTTCTTGGGCTTGGGCCAGTATAAGGGAAGGGATTGAAGTTATCAGAGAGGGCTCGATGTGGCGGGTCAGAAATGGCAGGCGTATTTCGACGTGGAATGATAAATGGATCCCAAAACTACACAAGTTCAAGATTTTCTCCCAACCCCCACCAAACCGCCCCTTTCCCTCCGTTTGTGGCCTTATGAATTCGGATCATTGATCTTTGGATAAATCAAGAATCGAGAACCTATTTTCACCGGACGAGGCCAATACGATCCTGTCTATTCCAATTGGAGGGCCAGATATTAAAGACACACTTATATAGGCAGGAACGAGAACTGGGGACTACTCGGCCAAGTCGGGGTATAGATTCATAGAGGAAAACCCTGGATCCTCGACGGAACCTTCCTCTAGAAATTACCCGGGAAACAACAAAGCCTTATGGAAATCCATTTGGGTCTTGAAAGTACCGTCCAAGATCCGGTCCATTCTCTAGAAGCTCTGCCATAATATTGTCCCCACTAAAAGCATTCTTGCGGCTCGTTTTCATGGCAAATTTCAGGATTCTGACCAGTGCCCTAGATGCAGAGAACAAAGGGAATCCATTGAACATCTCCTTTTGTAATCACTAATTTTATCTGAACCTTGAATACCTTCAATTAATATGGGATTATTGGGCATTTAATAAAAAAGAAAGAAAAAACAGAAAATGTACACGTGTATATATATAAGTGTTGCCACTATATCACTATTACTCTTTTAATATTGTTTATACTCGTTATACTTTTGAAAAAACCCTAAACACTACTAATATATTATGTTTAATACCATCTTGTTATAGCATTCTTTTATTGGTTTGCCCATGTTATTGTCATTATTTAGTGGCATTTAATAGGTTGCTACTTAGCTATTAGTATTATTGTTATTATTATTTTCATTATACATTATCGGATATCATTACTAGTGTATTATTATTATTATTTATTATTATTATTTTCGGATATTATAATAAAATAAATAAATGGATAAATAAAGAAAAAACCCAAAATATGTTGGAATTAAATAAAAGCCCAAATAAACTTTGGTTAAAAAAATATATAGTCCATTAAAAAAATTAATTATAAGCCTAAAAAAATAGAAAGGCCCAACAAAAAAACCCTAACACCCTTATCCCCTATGTGCAGCCGTTTTGGGACCGTTAGATCGGGTGATGATCTAACGGTCCAGATCGCACCCGCAAAGGAAAACCCTAAAGGAGTCTTTTGAAGCCCTCGCGCCACCAAGCCCCAACCGTCAGATCTGCTGAGATCTGACGGTCCAGATTGAATCTCAAAGAAAACCCTAGGGGAGGCCCTCTTATCCCTCGCGCCGCACACCCGCTGCCGTCCGATCTGGGCGAGATCAACGGCCCAGATCAGGTCTGAAGGAAACCCTAATAGGGTATTGATCCGCGCCGCACGCCTCCCCCACCGTTAGATCAAGATCTGATCTAACGGACCAGATCTGCGCGTGCAATATACCCGACGCCCGTCCGTGTTCCACGCGCGCGCCCGAGACGATCCGGATCCCACCACGCGCGCGTAGCCATGCCCGTAACCCCTCGTCTGCATGCCTCTGCCATTCTGCCCCGCCTTGCACCCTCGGCCGCCCCTATGCTAACACCATTTTGGGGCGGTTTCATCATGTAACAGAAAAGAAAAAAAAGATCAGAGACCCAAGAATAGAAATGTAAACAGACAATAAGAAAAGAGGGAGAGAGAGAGGATTTATATTGTCTGGCTTTTTTCTATGTAACCCGGGTATAAAGGAGCCCGAAGAACAACTTGTAATCCTTCTTCCAAGGAGAAAAGAAGAGGATTTTTTTTTCAAAGCAATAGAAAAACTGATATTTCCAGAGGTACCCAAAACTTCAACATTCAATCCAATGCATGCATGAGTAATAAAGAGTTTTTTTGTTTTTTTTACCTTTCGAGAGTTTTCTTTCTTCCTCCCCTGATTTTTTTGGCGCCGCCGGCAATAAGCCTTAGGTTTCCGCTTCGGAAACCGTCGGGTGAGCCACCGAAGCCATCACGTTACCCCTTCGGATCTTTGTGTTTCCGACAACAAGCCTCTGGTCTCCGTCTCAGAAACCGACGGGTGAGCCACCGGAGTCACTATATGACTCTTTTCCTTTTTTCTCTAAAGATCCGAACGAAGGGAAAGTTTTAGGGCATCGTCTTTGTTTTTTTGGTTTCTTTTTAAAAGAGAAAGTGGGGAGGGTTTTTTTTTCTTGGTTTCTTTTCGAGATCACCGGTGTCGGTTAACGGCCGACGGCGCCGGAAAATTTTGTTTTTTAAAAAAGGAACCCTAACCGGGCAGATAACAAAGGGGAAGGAGGATTTTTTAGAGATTTCATAAAAACACCCCAAAAGAGGCAAAATGGCCTTATAAAATGGCATTTATACTACCTTTCTTTTTTAAAATTGGTTTATTCGCCATTTTAGTCCCTCCGTGCTTTAAATATATCATCAAAGGGGTTTCCGCTTTTTAAAATCATGTCCTTGGTCACTGTTACTTCAAACCTCTTTGCAATTTCGTCCCCAAATGCGTTTTAACCTTTTGCCGAATGGCTAAATAAGCATTTCGGTCCTTCCAGGTTACGGTGTCTTTTTGTTTTGGTCACTGTTTTAATGAATCAATGTTTGTTTTTCATGGTTTATTCCTTTAATCAGTCCCTGGAAACCGTCTTGAATTATCTTTTTACCATTTTCAGACTTACATTTATTTTGTACATATTTGTTCATGCATTTAAATGCCTTAGTTCATATGCTCGTTTTTTTATGCTATATCTATTCCATGCACTTAAATATCTTTGTTTATATATTTGTTTTTATGCTATGTTTATTTTATGCGCTCTTTGATTTATTCGTATTATTACATACGTTGTTTATTTACTTTCGATATATATGTGGCCATGTATTATATTAAGTTGCCTCCGGATTTTTTAAATTGCAATGCGAGTGTCTCTTTATTCGGGAACGAACGAGGCCAGTACAAGTCGTAGCGGTGGTGGTTCGGACGTTCTTTCTCGAATATTGAGACCTTTAAAATTTACTCGCTCGTATAACCAAATTAAGATACGATTCGTCACTTTAATTCGCAAAATTTAATATTAATTAAGCGATAATGTTTTTGGTACCGGTTTTCGGGCACGACGGGGGTGCTCATCCTTCCTCGCGTGTAACCGACTCCCGAACCCTTTTTAGAAAAAAAAGAATCTCTGGTTTTATTTCGGTGTCTGGTCTACCATTTTTAAATGGCCGGTGGCGACTCCTCATTTTTTTACAAATTCGACTAAATTTTTCAAAATCCATTTAAAACCCGGTTCTTCTAAGTGACACCGAGGTACTTGTATTTTTAGTCGCAACAGATGGCGACTCTGCTGGGGATAAAAATTTGTTTTCAAAAACAAAAAAGAGAGTCAAGCCAAAAAAACTTTACCGCTCAATTAATATTAGAAGTTGCGAATTAAAGTGACCAAATCGATCGATATTTGTTTATAAGTGCGAGTTTATTTTAAACGCATTTAAAATTGGCATTTAAACCCGTTCGTTTAAGTGGGGGGAAAACGCTAGTGCTTTCGTGTGGATATTGTTCCTCCGTGTAGGCCTAGTAAGTACCTTCGGGGCTCGAGTACCCTATATCTTCGTGAGAATATTGTTTCTCCGTGCAGATATAGCGAAAGGGTCCCCTTGAATTGAACTCGGTTGAGAGGAGCCTATAATGGGTGATGACCGGGGGCCTTGCTACCCTTAGTAGGGGACAGCAAGGACAATTCGAGTACCTCCTAGAACCAAAATTGCATTTAGAGAACTAGAATGCCCACCCTTTTTAGAGCCATGCGGATAACCTAGGTTTCGTAGATTTAATAAGGTTGCTTGTTTATTGCGTACTTTGTTTCCTTTCTACTTAATGTGTAAAATTATGTTTATTCGATACTGACATGCTCTCTTTGTCTTTCTTTTTTTCTTTTTCCTTTTTGCATTACTTCGGCATTTGCATTGCATATTCTAGGGGTGTTGAATCACGGTGGTTCTACTCAGTACCAAGGCATTCATTATGGACAGGAGGTTACTTAAAAAGGAAGAGGTCAACTCGCAAGTCAGGCTGTGGTCAGAGACGAATCAGAGGGTTCAGGGGGACAGCCCACCAAGCGAGCGCGTTGTACAAGGATACACGTATGTAAGTCTCCAACAAAGCGATCTGTACGAGTTAAGAGAAATTTGGGAAAGTTGGGATGAGAGGTTGCAAGGATTGTTCCGAAGTAATTATGGTGATGTGGCAGACCTGATATATGTAAGGATCAATGAACCTTTGTTCCGTGCTCTGTTTGAATTTTGGAATCCCGTTTTCTGTTGCTTTACTTTTAATGGAGAAGATCTGATGCCCACGATCGAAGAATATACGGCCCTCCTTCATCACAAGGAAGTAAACCGGGATTGGATTTATTCAAAACCTTCCAGATCTCAGAACTATTCAGCTAAGCTCCGGGAGGCGGCCGGAATGAGCCCGGATTGGGTTAAAGGTCTGATTCGGCAAAGAGGGGACAACATGGTCTTCTCATGGGAATGTATTCGGGACTTGATACCGTCGCACCCAGATGAAGTAATGAAGATGGATCTTTTTGCCATAGGAGTATACGGATTGATTATCTTTCCGAGGGCCCTAAACGACATTGACGTGGCTGTCTTAGATATTTTTGAACGACTGAAGAAAAGAGCAAACCCTTCCGCAGCAATCTTAGCCGAAACTTTCATCTCATTAAATGCAATCCGGAGACATGAAGAAGGACACTTTAGAGGTTGCGCTCAGTTACTCCAAGTTTGGATTCAGAGCCACTTCTGGGTAACACCGAAAAGGGTTTTGCAAGGTGTGTTGTTCGAAAATTTCTCTCCGTTACAAGCATACTTAATCAAAGAATGGCGGGAAGATATCGAAAAGACGCAGTGGGTCACGATCCTTAGGAACATCCAAGAAGGTGATATAGTTTGGAGAGCACCTTGGTTGGGTCGAGCTTCCTACTTTCTTTATCGTTGTGGAGATTATGATTGGCTTATGCTTCTGGGGCTCTACGGGGGAGTTGGATGTGCCCCTCTCTTGGTATCAAGGCAGTTTGGGTCCCGGCAATTTGTACCTTTTACTTTTGGTTTGAGCCAAAGCGAATTCCTTTTCAAAGGTGAATTTAGGGCAAAAATTGTGAACGCCACTCGGGCATGGGATCATTGCTACCGTATTCAGATTGAGGAGAATGCGACCAGTATGATTACCCCAGACTACGACTTTTGGAGGAAGTGGAGGACCAACAATGAAATTCGGAGACCCGATCAAGGGCCAATCATGACTATGGAGGAACACATGAGGGTTGTGCCCTCCGATGCGGACATAGCAAGACAAGAACTTGACGAAATGAGAAAAAAGTTGGAAATTTTGCAAACCAAGCATGCCGACGAACTTTTTCAGTCGAGCTTGGACATCGACGTTAAAGAAGGTACAATCAAGGATTTGAATAAGGAAAACGTTGAGTTAAAAGAAAAGATTACCTTGTATCAGCGAGACGCTGTCAAAATGCAAACCTCCTTAAGAAGAGCGAGTCAGAGGAAGCTCATGGCGATCGAGAAGGAAAGAAGGTATGGTATGCGATTGGTTGAAGAAGAAAAGAAAAAGGGTAAGCGAGAAGTTGAAGAAGAGAGAGAGGGAAGTAAATTGGCGTTAGAGAAGGAAAGAAAGGCTCTGAACAGCGTGATCAGCCGAGAGAGGGGAAAGGAAAAACAAGAATTGGAAAGGGAAAGGGAGAACTCAGTTGCATGGAAGAGAAAGGCACATGATCACAAGAATCGAGTGTAGGAGCTGCAAAGCTTGTATGAGTCAACCACCGAGAGCTTAGAGCATAGTCAAAATTACATCACTCAGCTAGAAACAAGAGTGGAGGAATTAGATGTCGCCTTTCACGAATACCGTGAACGCAATGGTTTCTTCGAGCTCCAGAACGCCCAGCTAGAGAACGCTACTCTCCAAGAGCAAATCGAGACCTTAAGAGCCACGGTACAAGATTGCGAGGCTAAGCTTTTGGTTCTCGAGGAAGCCGCAACCGGTGGAGATGATTATTGGAGGCGGAGGCTCCGAGACGCGACCCGGATGATCCAAGATAGAGACGATTACTTTACTACCCTGATGGTGCAGGTACAAGAGGTGGCCCGGCACATGAAGAACTTGTCTGTAGAAGCCGAAGCATTACGCCCTTTCGTCACTCCCGATATGGCCGAAGCCTCGAGATTCACCCAGCTACTCCAGGCGGTGGGAGAGTTAGGAGTTAGGGCAGCAGCCTATCTTTAAATGACTATTTTGGCTATTTTGTAAGAAGGGTCTCCCCTTTGTCGACGTTGGTCCGCCTATCGGATAACGTCTTTTGTTAGTAAGCGGGGGGCCCGTTGGCAAAACTTTGATGTCATGACCTTTATTCCAAAGGGACTTCCCGATTAATGAAATGTGGCCTATGAGGAGCCACCCTTATGATCAACACCTTAGCTTACATACATGTTTGCATACATTCGTTGCATCCCTCATTCATTCCACAGCATTACATGCATTGACTGATTAACTTCAATAAGTTGATAATAGAAAAATATTTTCAGAATCTCAATCTACAATCATTCCGCGCTTGTACGATATCCGTTCACAATCCAGAGCAATGGAGGAGAGAATGGCAAGGGTCGAACAAGGACAGAGAGACCTCGAATCTCGGTTAGACGGATTTGAAAACAACATCAAGGATCAAATTTCCCAATCACAAACTAGCATCATCGCCCAATTAACCGAACTACTCACAAAGAAGTTCGGTAAGGAGGGGGGCTCAGGGGAAAGAGTTGAGGAAACCACGTCACACATTCCGCCGGAACTGCCTGCTATGGGAAAGAGAGTCCACATCAATCTCGGAGGGACCTCCAACCCGGTTGGCCCTCAAAATCGCCACATGGGTTCCACGGCTCACCAACCATTGGACGTAGGTGAGGGCCCCGAACATGAGGTCCCAGATTTGAACATGATGAACGAGGTGGAGGAACGAATTAGAGCCGAGATGGAAAGAAAATACGAGGAGAGGTTTCGTTTCTTTGAAGAAAGGTTCAAAGCTTTGCAAGGAATGGATGAGCAAGGGGGTGACGCTAGCGATCTAAGCTTCATGGCGGATCTGGTAATACCGCCAAAATTCAAGGTTCCCGACTTCGCTAAGTACGACGGGACGACTTGTCTTTCTGCGCACATCACCATGTACTGCCGAAAAATGGCGGCCTTCATTAAGGATGAAAAATTGCTCATCCACTGCTTCCAAGACAGCCTGACAGGTTCAGCAACCCGTTGGTACACCCAGCTCAGTCGAGCCAACATAAAATCATGGAAGGATCTCTCGAAGGCCTTCGTGGAGCAATACAAGAACGTGACGAATATGACCCCTAATCGCATCATGTTAGAAGGAATGGAGCAAAGGTCGAACGAAACTTTACGCCAATATGCACAAAGATGGCGTGATGTGGCCCCCAGATTCAGCCTCCGATCCCCGAGTACGAGATTACTCCTATGTTCGTGAATACCTTGAGAGGAACTTTGTTTGACCGCCTAATAAACAACACCACCCAAAACTTTGCTGATATGGTAAGGACCGGCGAGTCAATCGAAGTAGCTATAAAGAGCGGCAGGATTGATAGCGGGGAGAATTCCCGGAGAAACTACAAGAAAAAATATAGCGAAGTAAATACTGTGGGGACCTACAATACCTCGAAAAACTTCACTATCTCCCAGCCGAGAAACGTGAGTGGAGGAGGGTCAGGCTCAAACAACAAAGATTCGAGGCCCCCGAGGAAGGAAAACGAGAAAATGTCGTTTACTCCCCTACCAGTCTCGTATGCCGAATTATACTCGCAATTGCACAAGGCCGACTTGGTTAGGCCTCATTATGTCCCTCCATTTGAACCCCCGTTTCCCGCATGGTACGATGGGAAGGCGAATTGTGAATATCATGCTGGTGTCCCCGGGCACACGATTGAGAATTGTATTGCGTTCAAAAAATTTGTGCAAAACCTGATCAAGACAGGAGTATTACAGTTAGACGAACCAAGCACAACTAACAACCCCCTGCCCAACCACGGCGGACGAGGTGTTAACGCCGTTGAAGAGGATGGCGCTAGGAGGGAAAAACAAAGCGTGTCCGAAATCAGATCCCCGTTGAGATGGGTTTTTCAGCAACTATGCATGGCCCGACAAATTGATCGGGGTATGGTGATCGTACAGAAAGGCTGCGGCCCCTATTGCGAGTATCACCAAGATCAGGGTCATGACATCCAGGACTGTGAGGATTTCAAACAACAAATCCAGAAAATGATGGACAATAAGGAAATCGTTTTTTTTAGAGAATTGAAGGAAAGAAAGAATGGGACATCTGTGCCTCGGACGGCCCCAAGATTTCATATGGAGTCGAGAGACCGTTTAGAATTTTGGTCAAACCAAAGGAAGAATCACTCCAAGAGACAGGTGTCAAGGAGACTCCCAAGATTGTAATAACGGCACCAGCGTCGTTCCCTTTTAAGGACACCCGGAGTGTCCCATGGAATTACGCCGCCCAAATCTCTATACCAGAAGCTCCCAAGTTGCAAGAGGGCGAAGAGACATCAAAAGGGAAGGAATCAATGCAAGAAGAGTCAACAGAGTGTGACTCTGGACCGGTAAATGAAGTAGGACATTTCACAAGGAGTGGTAGGTGCTATTCCTCGGAGATGGCTGAGGCTGCCGAAGAGTCGAAGAAAAAGGACGAGAAAGAAGGAGGTAAACCCGATAAGATTTTCGGAGAGGATCCACCACCCAAGATCCACCAGCCCGTCACGGAGACGCAAGCTCAGGAATTCTTGAAGTTCCTAAAGCATAGTGAATATAGTATCGTGGAACAGCTCCGGAAACAACAAGCCAAAATTTCGATACTCGAGTTACTGCTAAGCTCAGATAAGCACAGGGATGCGCTACTGAAAGTGTTAAATCAAACCTTTGTCCCAGATAACATATCAGTGGGAAAGCTGGACCGAATAGTGGGGCACATCGCTGCCGACAATTATATTACTTTCAGTGATGACGAGATCCCGGATGGAGGTATGGGATCAACTAAAGCTTTAAACATCACCACCCACTGCAAGGGGCATATTTTACCCGGCGTGCTCATCGATAACGGATCGGCTTTGAATGTATTGCCTATGGCCACCTTGCAAAGGTTGCCAATAGACAGTTCACACATGAAGCCTTGTCATAGTTCCGTTAGGGCTTTTGATGGAACTCAACGAGAAGTGATTGGGAAGATTGAAGTACCACTAGTGATTGGACCGACCGAATATGTTATTGATTTTGTAGTGATGGACATCCGGCCAACTTATAATTGTCTATTGGGTAGGCCCTGGATTCACTCGGCATGCGCCGTACCCTCATCATTGCATCATAAAGTCAAGTTCGTCATCGACGGAAAATTGGTAAGCGTGGGAGCTGAGCAAGACATCATTGCATCCGTAACCACTGACACACCTTATGTGCAAGCAGACGAGGAGGCCTTGGAGTGTTCATTCAGAGCCTTGGAATTTATCAATGCCACCTTTGTGGCGGAAGGAAGTCAAATTTTGCGTTATCGATTATCCAACTGCACCAAGATGACGGTTCAGGAGACGTTGGGACGAGGGGCCAAGAAGGGAAAAGGTCTCGGAAGAAATCTCCAAGGATGCCTGCGTGCAAGAAGTGTGATTAACAAGCAAGATAAGTTCGGGCTGGGCTTCAAGCCCAATTTTCAACAAAGGAAGCAAGAATGGAAGAAGAGAGAGGAGCGCAGAAAGGCTAGGCTCAGGGGCATAGACATCCCGTGGGAGCCCATGACTTATGTTGATTTGAAAAAGATCTTTTTATCTGGAGGGATAGTCAACGTGGAGCAGAAGATAAATGAGAATGACCAAGAAGTCTCCCAGCTCCTCGAGGAAGAAAGACTCAATGAGGCTTTTGAAGAAATGGACGTTAACGTCATAACCAGTGACAAGCACAATGGCCAACTGCTAGCCAGAATTCGCCCATGCCGCCCAGGAGAGACGCTCAATAATTGGACTAGCATGGACCTACCTTTAGTTTCTAGGTCAGCATCAAAGTAATGCTTGGAATCAACCCTATCCACTTTTTGCCCGCGAGCGATAGGGATCTTTTGTAAAGGGCTCATATCTTAGCTTATTCAATGAAAGGGACGCTTCCCAATGTTTTCACAAATGGAAAACATCTCATTCATTACATTTTTTCATTATTTATCTTGAAATCATGTTATTCTTTCAATTCCCTATTATGTTTTTCTTAAATTTTGTTTCAGGACTCCTATGATCAGTCACGTGAATGACCTTGAACCCGTAGCCAAGGTAGATTTTGATCAGCCCTTGAACGCCGTCGAGTTCGATGAGGGGGAGGAGGATGAAGACTGTGAGGTCCCAGATGAGTTGCTTAGATTAATGAAAAGTGAAGAAAAGCAAATTCTACCCCATCAAGAGGACCTAGAGCTTATCAACCTAGGGACTGACGAAGAAAGAAGAGAAGTGAAGATTGGCATCGTGTTCTCACCCCGGAATAAACATGAGTTGATCAAGTTACTCGTAGAATTCAAGGATGTTTTCGCTTGGACTTACCAAGACATGCCAGGGTTAAACACGGATATTGTGGTACACAAGTTACCAATAAAGCCCGAGTGTAGGCCGGTTCAGCAGAAATTGCGACGAATGAGAGCGGATATGCTATTAAAAATCAGAGAAGAGGTGAAGAAGCAATACGAGGCAGGCTTTCTCCAAGTCGCCAAGTACCCCGAATGGGTAGCTAATATAGTCCCAATTCCGAAGAAAGATGGGAAGGTTCGTATGTGCGTCGATTATAGAGATCTCAATAGAGCAAGCCCTAAAGACAACTTCCCGTTACCCCACATTGACACTCTAGTAGACAATACCGCGGGGCACTCATGGTTCTCATTCATGGACGGTTTCTTAGGGTACAATCAAATAAAGATGCACCCCGAAGATATGGAAAGGACTACATTTGTCACTATGTGGGGAACCTTTTGTTACAAGGTTATGCCTTTCGGATTAAAAAACGCCGGGGCCACGTATCAAAGAGCTATGGTAACCCTCTTCCATGACATGATGCACAAAGAAATCGAGGTGTATGTAGACGACATGATAGCCAAGTCACAAACCGAGGAGGAGCACATCAAAAACCTAAGGAAGCTCTTTCAAAGGTTAAGGAAGTATTAATTAAAGCTCAACCCGGCCAAGTGCACTTTCGCCGTCACGTCCGGGAAACTACTAGGTTTTGTGGTCAGCCGAAAGGGGATCGAGATTGACCCGGACAAAGTCAAGGCGATTCAAGACCTTCCTCCACCTCGAACACAAAAGGAAGTTCGAGGGTTCTTGGGGAGATTAAATTATATATCTCGGTTTATTTCACAATTAACCGACAAGTGTGACCCCGTTTTTAGATTACTCCGAAAAAACAATCCTGGAGTATGGGACGAGCAGTGCCAAGAAGCTCTAGACAAGATCAAGGAGTACTTGACTAAGGCACCAATCCTAGTGGCCCCAGCGCCAGAAAGGCCTCTGATTCTATACCTAACGGTGTTCGATAACTCAATGGGTTGTGTATTGGGACAACATGATGAATCCGGAAGAAAAGAGAGGGCCATTTATTATCTGAGCAAGAAATTCACGGATTGTGAGGCCCGATATCCACCCATCCAGAAATTGTGTTGCGCTTTGGTATGGGCTACCAAAAGGCTACGACAATATATGTTATACCACACCACGTGGTTAATATCGAAGTTGGACCCTTTAAAATTTATGATGGAGGCGCCAGCTTTAACCGGGAAGATGGCACGATGGCAAATGCTCTTATCTGAATATGATATTGTGTATGTGAGTCAGAAGGCGATAAAGGGAAGTGTAGTAGCTGATTTCCTAGCCAGCCGAGCCTCCGAAAACTACGAGCCTTTGGATTTTACATTCCCCGATGAAGATATAATGCATACCTCCACAATAGAAGAGGATGTCACAGAGGAGGGATCATGGAAGCTTTATTTCGATGGCGCCTCAAATGTCTTAGGGCATGGGGTAGGGGCAGTGCTGATCTCGCCCGAGAACGTCTACTATCCTTTCACGAGTCGATTAGAGTTCTTTTGTACCAACAATGTAGCCGAGTACGAAGCATGTGTCATGGGACTTCGTGCAGCCATCGAAAGGAGGGTCAGGGTCCTTCAAGTTTTTGGGGATTCATCTTTAGTAATCTTTCAACTTAGGAAAGAATGGGAAACTAGAGATTCGAAGTTGGTCAAGTATTACGACCTGATCCAAAGATTAATCCAGAATTTCGAGAAAATCAGCTTCGCATACCTCCCTAGAGAAGACAACCAAATGGCGGATGCTTTGGCCACTTTGGCCGCCATGTTCAAGGCAAGCACCGAAGCAGAAATGAGACCAATCGAAATGCAGACTTTCGACTCACCAGCCCATTGTTGCGCCTTAGAAGAGGAGGCGGACGGAAATCCTTGGTTTTTCGATATCCTCCAATTCATCAAGCTCCAAGTTTATCCCAGAGGAGCCAATGAAAATGACAAAAGGACCATCAGGAGAATGGCAGCGGGATACGTGTTAGACGGGGAGGTTCTCTACAAAAAGAGCAAAGACCAGGTATTGCTAAGATGTGTCAATGCTCAGGAGGCCAAGAATATTCTAGCCGAAGTGCATGACGGATTGTGTGGGACCCATGCCAACGGTTTCTCTATGGCTCGTAAAATTATGAGATACGGGTATTTTTGGTCGACCATGGAAGGGGATTGTATCGACTATGCGAAGAAATGCCAAATGTCAGGTGTATGCCGACATGGTCCATTCTCCACCATTACCACTGCACACCATGAATTCACCATGGCCTTTTGCTGTTTGGGGCATGGACGTCATCGGGCAAATTCACCCAAAAGCCTCTAACGGGCATCGTTTTATCCTCGTGGCCATCGACTACTTCACTAAGTGGGTAGAGGCGGCCTCCTACGCCAACATCACAAAGGCAACTGTGTGTAAATTCTTGAAGAAGGAAATCATCTGTCGATACGGGTTGCCGGAAAGGATCATCACTGACAACGCTACTAACCTAAACAACAAAATGATGGAAGAGGTGTGTAAACAATTCAAGATCACCCACCACAATTCCACCACTTACCGTCCCAAGATGAATGGAGCAGTGGAAGCGGCAAATAAGAACATCAAGAAGATCATTTAAAAAACAACCGATACCTTCAAGGATTGGCATGAGAAGTTACCGTTCGCCCTCTTCGCTTACCGGACATCAATACGAACGTCCACGGGGGCTACGCCTTACTCCTTGGTATACGGCTTTGAAGCGGTTCTGCCCATCGAGGTAGAAATCCCGTCGCTTCGAATCTTGAATGAAGTAAAATTAGAGGATGCCGAGTGGGTGCAAACACGGTTCGACCATTTGAACCTCATTGAAGAAAAAAGGCTGAAGGCCATCTGCCACGGTCAGATGTACCAGAGGAGAATGATACGAGCCCATGATAAAAAAGTTCGCCCGAGAGAATTTCGGGAAGGGGACCTAGTACTTCGAAGAATCCTACTTAATCAGAAGGACTCTCGAGGAAAATGGATGCCTAATTGGGAAGGCCTATTCGTTGTCAAGAAGGCCTTCTCTGGAGGGGCATTAATTTTAACAGAAATGGATGGAAACGAGCTAAAATACCCGGTGAATTTGGACGCAGTGAAGAAGTACTACGTATAAGAAGAAGCACTCCTTAAAGAAGAGAGAACCCAAGGCGAAAACCCTTAAAAGGGCGCCTCCAAAAAAACAAACAAAACAAACAAACAAAAAAAAAACAAAAAAAACCAAAAAAAGGGGGGGCTCACAAACAAACAAAAGGAGAAGGGGGTGGGGGAAAGATCAGGTTCAAGGCAAATCACGGACCCCGATACCTTTAAGCTAGAACTTTCGGTATAGTGCGAGGAATTTCAAGATCCAGATTGGTCAACGGGTTCTCGGCCATTCACGCAACTAATACTTGAAGTCTTGTTTTGTTTTCATTCTTTTTGTTTTGTTTTTCGCTTTTTTTCGTTTGCCATGACTTTTAAATCATCCAGGAATTATCAATAAAATTATGTCTTCTCTTATCTTTCTCCCAAGTGTTCCATGAGTATACCAAGGTAGGGATTATAACATGCAAAGGATTTCCTAGCATTACTATGATTTAACCATTTAAAGAGTAGGTTGTCCAAGGGCAAGCACCAACGTCAATTACGTCCAGGTCAGAACAAGTAATCAAGAGAGCTCTAGCAAAAGTCAGTAAAACATCTCCGAAGGGATAGGGGCACCACGAAAAGTCAAACCTAGTGAAAACAAAAATCCCTAACGAAGATAGAAGAAAGGGGAGAGGCAAAGAAAAGAGGAGACGCAATGGAAACCCGAAAGGCACTTTGCGAGTAAGGAAAAAATAAGAAGGACACTTCAAGACCACGACAAAGGAGGTAGAAACTCAAAGCCAAGAGATTTTAGAGCAAAAGAGGAAGATACTCAAAGCTCGAGACAAAGGCATAAGACATCTGCTCATCTATTCGAGCGTTTAGAGAATAGAATCCACCTATCCGTTCGGGTACCCGGAGAACTAAAATCCGTCTATCCATCCAGACCTCAAAAAAAAGGAGGAAAGAAGGGTCCAAAGTGAAAACCCGAAGGGGCACTTTAAAGCAGATAATTCCGTAAAAAGGGATCAAGAACAACGGTCCGGGAGAACCAAGAAGAGAGGCAATCAAAGCAAGGAGCAGCACCAAAGGACACGATGTCAATAGAATTAATATGATTAAACGACTTGCAAACCCCAACCATGCATCACAAGTAATTAGGCATCTCTAGGTTAGGAGCATACTAACTCATACCATCATAGCATTTTTATCTCTTCACAGATTTTTACATCTTGGGATAAGGAGAAAACGATAAAGCGAAGACTTCAGGCGAAGCTTTTCAGGCCGCCGCTCCAGAATGTCAGGTGAAGCTTTCATGTTCGCCACTCAAGGATTTCAGATCAAAGCTTTCAAGCTTACCCTCAGATTCCAGAATGAAGGACCTTATAGAGAAAGGATCCGAGGAGGTTCCGTATAGGGGGAACGTATGGCTTCAGGATCTCGAAAGCGGAAGGTCCCATGGAGAGGGGACTCGTAGATCCTTGATTTCAGAGAAGAGTTCAATAGAGAATGAACGACTACTCGAAGAAGATGCAAAGGAAAAGTAGTTCTGAGGAGAAAGAACTTAGAATCCTAAAGCCTTAGGTCTCAAAAGCGGAGGGTCCTACAGAGAAAGGACTTGGAGACCCTTGAAACACGAGGACGAAAGTTCTGTATAGAAAGAACTATCACTCGAGGGATAGGCCGAGAAAAGGAGTTCCACAGAAAGAGAATTCTTGAAGGCTTCAGAGAGAAAGTTGCTTAGTCTGACGCGTGGCGGTTGGCGATAAGCCTACCAACATGGAAGTGGGACAAAATTAGTGCTTATGGTCTTTGCTTTATTCTTGTTACACAAGTATAAGCAAAGAGGGGCAGCTGTAATCAGTAATTTTATCCGAACCTTGAATACCTTCAATTAATATGGGATTATTGGGCTTATTGGGCATTTAATAAAAAAGAAAGAAAAAACAGAAAATGTACACGTGTATATATATAAGTGTTGCCACTATATCACTATTACTCTTTTAATATTGTTTATACTCGTTATACTTTTGAAAAAACCCTAAACACTACTAATATATTATGTTTAATACCATCTTGTTATAGCATTCTTTTATTGGTTTGCCCATGTTATTGTCATTATTTAGTGACATTTAATAGGTTGCTACTTAGCTATTAGTATTATTGTTATTATTATTTTCATTATACATTATCGGATATCATTACTAGTGTATTATTATTATTTATTATTATTATTATTATTATTATTTTCGGATATTATAATAAAATAAATAAATGGATAAATAAAGAAAAAACCCAAAATATGTTGGAATTAAATAAAAGCCCAAATAAACTTTGGTTAAAAAAATATATAGTCCATTAAACAAACAGTCCATTAAAAAAAATTAATTACAAGCCCAAAAAAATAGAAAGGCCCAACAAAAAAACCCTAACACCCTTATCCCCTATGTGCAGCCGTTTTGGGACCGTTAGATCGGGTAATGATCTAACGGTCTAGATCGCACCCGCAAAGGAAAACCCTAAAGGAGTCTTTTGAAGCCCTCGCGCCGCCAAGCCCCAACCGTCAGATCTGCTGAGATCTGACGGTCCAGATTGAATCTCAAAGAAAACCCTAGGGGAGGCCCTCTTATCCCTCGCGCCGCACACCTGCTGCCGTCCGATCTGGGCGAGATCAACGGCCCAGATCAGGTCTGAAGGAAACCCTAATAGGGTATTGATCCGCGCCGCACGCCTCCCCCACCGTTAGATCAAGATCTGATCTAACGGACCAGATCTGCGCGTACAATATACCCGACGCCCGTCCGTGTTCCACGCGCGCGCCCGAGACGATCCGGCTCCCACCACGCGCGCGTAGCCATGCCCGTGACCCCTCGTCTGCATGCCTCTGCCATTCTGCCCCGCCGCGCACCCTCGGCCGCCCTTATGCTAACACCATTTTGGGGCGGTTTCATCATGTAACAGAAAAGAAAAAAAGATCAGAGACCCAAGAATAGAAATGTAAACAGACAATAAGAAAAGAGGGAGAGAGAGAGGATTCATATTGTCTGGCTTTTTTCTATGTAACCCGGGTATAAAGGAGCCCGAAGAACAACTTGTAATCCTTCTTCCAAGGAGAAAAGAAGAGGATTTTTTTCAAAGCAATAGAAAAACTGATATTTCCAGAGGTACCCAAAACTTCAACATTCAATCCAATGCATGCATGAGTAATAAAGAGTTTTTTTGTTTTTTTTTTTTACCTTTCGAGAGTTTTCTTTCTTCCTCCCCTGATTTTTTTGGCGCCGCCGGCAATAAGCCTTAGGTTTCCGCTTCGGAAACCGTCGGGTGAGCCACCGAAGCCATCATGTTACCCCTTTGGATCTTTGCGTTTCCGGCAACAAGCCTCTGGTCTCCGTCTCGGAAACCGACGGGTGAGCCACGGGAGTCATTATATGACTCTTTTCCTTTTTTCTCTAAAGATCCGAACGAAGGGAAAGTTTTAGGGCCTCGTCTTTGTTTTTTTGGTTTCTTTTTAAAAGAGAAAGTGGGGAGGTTTTTTTTTCTTGGTTTCTTTTCGAGATCACCGGTGCCGGTTAACGGCCGACGGCGCCGGAAAATTTTGTTTTTTAAAAATGGAACCCTAATCGGGCAGATAACAAAGGGGAAGGAGGATTTTTTAGAGATTTCAGAAAAACACCCCAAAAGAGGCAAATGGCCTTATAAAATGGCATTTATACTACCTTTCTTTTTTAAAATTGGTTTATTCGCCATTTTAGTCCCTCCGTGCTTTAAATATATCATCAAAGGGGTTTTCGCTTTTTGAAATCATGTCCTTGGTCACTGTTACTTCAAACCTCTTTGCAATTTTGTCCCCAAATGCGTTTTAACCTTTTGCCGAATGGCTAAATAAGCATTTCGGTCCTTCCAGGTTACGATGTCTTTTTGTTTTGGTCACTGTTTTAATGAATCAATGTTTGTTTTTCATGGTTTATTCCTTTAATCAGTCCCTGGAAACCGTCTTGAATTATCTTTTTACCATTTTCAGACTTACATTTATTTTGTACATATTTGTTCATGCATTTAAATGCCTTAGTTCATATGCTCATTTTTTTATGCTATATCTATTCCATGCACTTAAATATCTTTGTTTATATATTTGTTTTTATGCTATGTTTATTTTATGCGCTCTTTGATTTATTCGTATTATTACATACGTTGTTTATTTACTTTCGATATATATGTGGCCATGTATTATATTAAGTTGCCTCCGGATTTTTTAAATTGCAATGCGAGTGTCTCTTTATTCGGGAACGAACGAGGCCAGTACCAGTCGTAGTGGTGGTGGTTCGGACGTTCTTTCTCGAATATTGAGACCTTTAAAATTTACTCGCTCGTATAACCAAATTAAGATACGATTCGTCACTTTAATTCGCAAAATTTAATATTAATTAAGCGGTAATGTTTTTGGTACCGGTTTTCAGGCACGACGGGGGTGCTCATCCTTCCTCGCGTGTAACCGACTCCCGAACCCTTTTTAGAAAAAAAAAAGAATCTCTGGTTTTATTTCGGTGTCCGGTCTACCATTTTTAAATGGCCGGTGGCGACTCCTCATTTTTTACAAATTCGACTAAATTTTTCAAAATCCATTTAAAACCCGGTTCTTCTAAGTGACACCGAGGTACTTGTATTTTTAGTCGCAACACCTTTTTCTCTGCCCGTTTGCACAAGCGGTCTAGAAGGCTTCAGGCTTCAACTATGAACCATCCGTGATTGGCTTTCCCGGCTTTCCTAAATGGTGAGGTAAGGTCCATGAGTTCCGTCGACTGGGAAATTTTGAAGATGGCTGCGAGCTTATTGCATTTCTCCTTTGGGCAATTTGGAAATCGAGGAATACTCTGGTCTTTGAAGGGAGGAAAGATTTCTCTTGGGACGCGTGGTTGAGAGCTGAACGAGACTTTATGGAATTCTCCCAAGCTACAGAAGGTGCCCCCCAGAGAAACCTCAGCTACCTAGCGAACCGAGTTTATGGTCCCCCTCCTCCCAATAGGGTTAAGATCAACTGCGATGCTGCTTTTGACTGCCAAACTGGTAAGGCTACAGTGGCAGTTATTGCACGGGACAGCTCAAGATCTTTTATCCAAGGATTATCTGCACCAGTTGTAGCTTCTTCTGCAGCGGTAGCTGAAGCCTTTGCCATCAGACTTGGTATTTCTCTTGCATCCATGAGTGGTTTCTCAAATATTATCATCGAGGCAGATTGCCAAGCTGTCATTCGAAGACTCAGATCGGGTTCCCACTCAGATTGGGTTTTCTCAGCAGCGGAAGAAGATATTAGAGCTCAAGCCAAATCGTTCGGCTCCTGCTCCTTTTCATTCGTCCCGAGATCTTGTAACCAGGCTGCGGACTGTCTAGCCAAATTCGCTAGGAATATTCAATGTCAAACTTTATGAGGACCTAATTTGCCCCTTATTTTGCGTTTGTATTTGTAACGTGGCATGAAATTAAGAAATATCTCTATTTGATCAAAAAAATCATTGAAACTGATTGTTTGATGATGGTACAGTGGCTCAAACAAAAAGGCCTCTTCTCTGTTGTTATTGTTGATGTTATCCTCAAGTGTAGGGACTTTAGTGCTAACCCTCTTTGGGACATTTCGTTTGCTTATAGAGAGGTAAATTGTATTGCACATAACCTTGCACGGGAAGGTATGGGCAGACTTGCTGATTTGCTTTGGGTGGAGGATTGATTGTATTATGCCATAAACGTGTGTATTGTACTCATTAATATTAGGTGTAGTGTCGTACTGTACTGGGCGATGTTACGTGGGTATGCACCCTTGCTGCTGGTGATTTTTGTACAAAGTTCATTTGGTGATTAATAAAATTGGTCATAGTTAAGTTTAGAGGGAGTTTTTAAGGAGGCCTTTCTCCTTAAAAAATACTAAGCTTAAGATAATCTATAGTAGAGATTCTGTTCTTTTAATTTAATTTTGATATTTTGTATTATTCGATATCTAGTTGTACGAGGAAATGAGTTGTCTAAAACATGCATGATAAACTTACCCGACGTTGATATTGGTAACAATGAACCTTAAGCTATAGCAGAGTACTGATATTTTACCATGAAATGAGCATCCCTTTAGCTGTATTTACTCCGTCTTCGAATAGTTTGAATTCCAAAACTTGGTCAACGATCAATTTGAGTTAACTCGATTCGAATTAAGTTTAATTCAAGATCTTAACGAGTTGAGTCGAACAATGTCCAACTCTACTCGATAAGTACACAAGCAGCTCGGCCAAAGATGTTTAAAATGATTTTCGAGGCTTCTAATAACCTATGTTGCACTAATATGGATACAAGGACGGAGAGGAGAAACAACATTTTTAAAATTATAGGGTACGAGTACGGCAAGGGTACATCAAGTAGTAGTAGTAAATTGTGAAAATAAAATTTATAAAAAACCATAATATTAAAATTACAAATCTAAACAATAAACCAAGTAAAAATATTAAACAACAACATTTTCATTTTAAATTCAGGTCATAAATATTTTAAAATATTTTAGTGATTTAATTGTGGATTCGAATTTTTATTTCACGATTTGAATCTTGGGTTCAAGTTATGATTATTTTAGAATGCATGATAATATGCTTGTTGGGTTGATTTTGGGCTTAATCTCATTTATTTTCTCATTGGTCCAACTTATCTTGGTGTAACTTTTATGATATTTCACAAATAGAAGGGCTAAGTGGTAATTTAACCCTTAACTATCCCAAGGAAGATATGCTTTCAATTTTCACGAGATTTGGAGATTAAATTTCAACTTAATTTTAAGGGTAAAAGTCTTCTCCCTATTCATGCCCCTTTCTATGTCTCACACTAAAAATCACTTAAAAATTAAATTTTAAACTTTAACTCTAAACCCTACACCCTAAAAATATACCCTACCTATAATTGTCTAAACACTAACCACAATCCCTAACTTTAAACCCTAAACTATAAACCTTAAACCCATTACTTTAAAGTGAAGGCATAAAAGAGACGTGATAAAAGAGAGACGATTTCTATCCTAATTTTAATGTTTACAACAGCCTCTCCATTGCCATATCTCTCTCCATTGTTTCTTCATTTTCTTTTCTGATTTTTTCATTCTCTTCATCTTTTTTCATTCTTTTTCAATTTTTTCATTCTCTTTACCGTTTTTTCATGAGGAGTTCTACTGTAAGGCGGTTAATATACGTCATGATCGGTTAAATAGGTGACCGGTTAAAGATTAAAAAAATGGTAAAATTACTTATTTTGTTGATAAGAGTATCAACATATTCGGTAGCGCCTAATTTGTTGATAATTTTGAGCTGATTGAGCATTGGAAAATTCCACGATAACAGAATCGGTAAAATTACCTATTTTGTTGATAAGAGTATCAACTTATTCGGTAGCGCCTAATTTGTTGATAATTTTGAGCTGATGGGGCCTTGGAAAATCCCACGATAACAAAATTGGTAAAATTACCTATTTTGTTGATATGAGTATCAACATATTCGGTAGCGCCTAATTTATTGATAATCTTGAGTAAATTACTTATTTTGTTGATAATTTCGAAAGTATCTATACTTTTTTAAAAGCAATGTAACCGGTTGAAAAAAGTATCGAAAATATCGATACTTTGTGCACAGTATTTTGTAATTAATTGAAAAAAAGTATCGAAAAAACAGATACTTTTGAAACTATTTATACAATTTTATCGATACAAAGGGATCGAAAGTATCGATTCTATTTCCACAGTACTAATAAAAAGTATCTATCCTTTAGAAGCAAATTTGACATAACCGGTAAAAAAAGGCCAAATCGGTTACATTATTAATACATATAATGTAACCAGTAAATTGTTACTGAATTGTTTGTTTGGTGTCGATACTTTTGTAAGAACATGTACAAAAGAATCGGTACAATAGAAACAAATTTGACATAACCGGTTATATTATTAATACATATAATGTAACCGGTAAATCGTTACCAGATTGTTTGTTTGGTGTCGATACTTTTGTAAGAACATGTGCAAAAGAATCGGTAAAATAGAAGCAAATTTGACATAACCGGTTACATTATTAATTCATATAATGTAACCAGTAAATCGTTACCGGATTGTTTGTTTGGTGTCCATACTTTTGTAAGAACATGTACGAAAGAATCGGTCCATTAGTAATTTAAAAGGATTTTGAAACAGATAAGGGGTCGAAAGAATCGACACAATTCAAAAAAGTATCGACACTTGGAAAATTGTATCGATTAAATATAATTGATATAACCGGTTTAAAAGTATCTACTCTAATACAATCCTTGTATTGCATTGCATTTACAGAAAACCTAAGAGAGTATTTGAAATTGAAGCGATTTTGGTTGCTGGGAAATAGAAGGGAGACATTTTTGAAGTCGTGGTGTATCAGAATCGAAAGGAAAGGTATGTTATCGAAACCCTAATTTTTTAGTAATGTAGTATTCAGAAATTGGAGTTAAGGTTTTGGGTTTAGGGATTTTGAAGTAAAATAGGATTTCGGATCGATTATAGGTCGAAATTGTAATTATATGTAGAAAATAAATATCGGTACTTTGTTTAGAGAACTTATAGGTAGAAATTGATATTGTCGGTAGAAAATGAATATCGATACTTTTTTTCAGAGAACTCAAGCGGTTACTATAAGATGAATGCAAAGGATCATGAAAATGTTGTTCGTGAAGATGACATTGAAATGGAGCCGGAGAGTATCGAAACTGATGAAAATCGAAAGCAACCAATGGGTCAACAATATATGTACTTCTAGTAAGTATCAATGTATTTGTGTACTTGTTCTTGAAATGGTAATTGGATTAAAGTATTTAAGAACATTTAAAATTTCCTATCATGACAGTATGAATGAAGTACAAAGGATGAAGGAATGTAGTACTTACAAAAGCGGTTCAGTATGTAAACTGAATTTGTAATAAGTATTATGTAGCTTTAATATTTTGATTAAGAAACATTTATGCATAAGTTTCAGGTGATAGAAAAGGTGGTGAAGAAATGGCACTCGATGGCTGATACTGAGAAGGAACCATTTATGAAGTTGTCCACAAAGGCGAGAGCAAAATATTCAGCTTCGAGGAAAGCACATGAAAACATTGAGAAGAAGGTATTCGTTAAACTTGTAAATACTTTGATAAATGATATATAAAAACTCTAACATTATATGTAAATAATTTAGGAAGTGTCGACAAGGTGTAGCATAAAACGAGTTCACCACATAATAGAAGACTTGAAAGTGAAAGATAAAGCCAAAGTGTTGGAAGAAATGGGGTTTGGATCTCTGATTGGATTGAAGAACCGACCAATTCGGAGGGAATTGTGTTGATTGTTGATGGAAGAATTTGATTTGCAAAAGTGTGAAGTTCGATACGGTAAATATTCTTTTCATTTTGGTGTCCGATGTGTTGAAGCGTACCGGGGCTAAAAAATAAAGGGAAGAGTGTACAAGAAGTAATTAAGAGGGAGGACTGGAAATAACTTGTAAACAAGTATGGCTTAAAGTTCAAGGTGACATATGCTACACTCGAGGACGATATTAAATGCGGCAAGTATGATGGGGATCATCTGAAGGCCCGGGTACTATTGTACCTTGTCGGAGTATTCCTTTGTCCAGCGGGTGATACATCCCCGAGCAAGGAATATATAAAGTTGGTTTGCGACTTCGGGTTGAAAGGTGAATTAAATTGGGTATCATTTGTCAATGAGAAATTATTTGATGCAATCAAGAGCTTTCAAAAGGCCGAAAACCCCACATACCTCAAAGGGTGCATAGCTGTCTTAGAGGTAAATGAGTTGAAGGATGTGTTGGTTTAGAAAACTTTGTAAGTATAGTTATTATAGAAAATGATAAAGTTTATTATAAAAGCAGGTTGCATTGTTTGATTTTTGGTCTGATTCTTCAAGTGTACCGACCTTCCAAAGAAACGGAGTGGCACACATTATTGCATGGGGCAAGGAAGAAGTCGCCCGAGTGATGGCAAAGTTAAAGTTGGAAAGATCGAAAAAAAAGTAAGGGTAATAAAAATATTTATATATTAGTAAGGACTTAAAAAAGATGTTCTAATATTGTAATTTATTTTTGAAGGTTATTGGCGAGGAGGAAGAGGAGAAGGTAGAAGAGAAGGTGAAACAGAAGGAAGAAGGGGGAAGTAAATATGACATTTTGATGTCTGAGTTGGCGGAGCTTAAAAAAGTCATTTCTAATTGTTTGTAAAGACAATCCAGAATCGAAGAGGCAATTGAGAGCATTAAGGGGGAAGTAGGGGAAAAGGTTGATGGAGTGGTGAAAGAAGTGGTGGAATTGAGAGGTGAGTTGAAGGGGGGTAATTGGAGTGGTAGAAAAAAATGGATGAGGGGAAAATTTTAAGTTCTGAAATGAAATAAATGAGGAGTTATGTTGAGGAAAAATATGATGAACTTAAAAAATATGATGAAGACAATGTGAAAGAATTGAGTATGAAGAAGGAAAATATAGAAGTCCACGATCAAGATATGAGAACACCAAATAGTGTCATAGATGTAGATCTGGATTCAAAGTGTCGTGCACCAAAAAAGAGGCAGAAGGTAAAATGAACAAAAGAAATTGACATCCATTTTGATTATCGTGTTGTGGCTAATATCTATAAGGGAAAACTACCCAAATCATCACTCAACTTTGGTCATTAGACCTATTTTAGTCACTCAACTTTAAAAACGCCCATTTTCATCACTCAACTTTCAACTTTGTGATGTTTTCATCATTCCACCGTTAGCTCAGTTAACACCACACTGACATGGCTTATTTTAATAATTTTTTATGCCATGTTGGATTAATAAAATATTTTCTTATGCCATGTTGGATTAATAAAATAAATAAATAAAACATTTGGGATACTTAAAGGGGAAAACACGTGAAATCCTTTCTAACCCTAAATTTACAACACTTGAAGAAAAAGGGGGAAAACTACCGATGGGCAAGTCTGAGAAGCCGGTTGAAGTTGAAGACATGGAGTCATCTGAAGGGAATGAAATTCCGATCTGCTGGTGTGACAAGCCATCGACGTTGAAGAGTTCTTGGACAAACAACAATCCAGGAAGGCAATTTTTTGGGTGTAGTAACTATGGTAAAAAATTTCGCAAATCTTGTGGTTTTTTCCAGTGGTATGATCCACCGATGAATCCACGTGTGAAAGTTCTTATAAATGGTCTCCTAAAGAAAATCAGAACTAATGAGAGGAGAAGAAGAAATGAGAGGATTGCTTGGATTCTTGCTTTAATATGTATTGCTTTAGTGAGTTATTTATTTCATAACTGTTAGTGATGATTAAGAAGCTGAAAATTGTGTTAGGGATAATTTCGAAGCTGGAAATTGTGTTAGTGATGATTTCGAAGCTGAAAATTGTGTTAATGTAGGTTGGAGTTTGATGTAATGGAATGTTATTCAATGAAAAAAATGTTTGTTGTTAATTATGCCCAAGTGTTATGCTCAAGTGATCATTTAAGATGTTTGTTGTTCTTATGCTCAATTGAAACTGTTATTCAATGAAAAGTGTTTGTTGTTAATTATGCCCAAATGTTTGTTGTTAAGTATGCCCAAGTGTTATGCTCAAGTGATCATTTAAGCTGAAAAAATGTTATTCAATGAAAAGTGTTATGCTCAATTGAAACAAATTATGTCCAAGTGTGATGATTTAAGATGTTTTCAACCAATCATTGTTCATAAGCTAATCTAAGAATTAAAAACTGTTTGACTAAAGGTAGAAACTGTAAATTCAATTTCCATTAATATTATCCCAAATGGGAGAGGCTACAAATGTTGAACAATGACATTTTGACAATAATGATCATATCACTGTTTTTTGTCAATTTTGTCACTAAAGGTGTACAAAAGATGAACAAAATACCACAAAGGTATACAAAATGATGAACAAAAGACTAGCCTAGAACAGTTTCCACAAGGCTATTTGTGCCTCTTTGACAAAATAACTAAACAGTCTCAAAATGACATCCATAAGTCTCCTTTCAAGTAGACTTCTGCCTGTTAGACACATTTTCTTGTGTTTGAGATCCTTGAACACTGCTCTGCTGTGATGGCATCCATCTTACAGTCATTACTGGTCCCATTGTTCTTTGACTCCCTTGTTCATGATGTTGGTTGTTAGTAGGATGAGTAGAAGTTACTGAATTGGAACATGTTGGTCTCCTAACCTGCATTGATAGATAAGAATTAATTAGAATTTTAAATTTAAAAACAAATGATATTAATGAAGTTAACCAAACTTACAGGTAGTTTGGAAGGTCTAGCACTTCCAGTAGGCATCCTTGATGTTGAAGCCACCCTTGCATGACCAGTAGGCATTGGTTCAGAGGTCACCCTTGCATGACCAGTAGGCATTGGTTCAGAGGTATTAGACCTACTAGGCCTTGCATTTCTTCTTGGAGCCATCTTGCACTCCTTGCATTGCCACCAACTTGTCCCCTACAAGATCTTTTGTTGTGGCCTTTACTTCCACATTTTGAACAAGTCATATGGACTCCAAGCTTACTCATTTTTCCAGTTTTTTTGACTTGCTCATCAGGCTCTTTTCTTCTTTTTGTTTGAGGCCTGCCAACAGGCCTTCGAATTGTAGGGGGTAGGAGTGGTTCATCTGTCTGATAATGAACCCATTGTTTTGGACCTCGAACTGGTTTAACCATATGAGAATAGATTTCCAGTTGAGTGTCCTTTCTGTAGCAAGAATTGACAAAGTCTTCTGGTCTAGCTCCAATATGCAAAATTACAGATGCAACATGTATACAAGGAATCCCTACAAGATAGGATGGCATTTTAAAATCACTTTAGAATCACTCAAATTGTTTTCAAGGCATTACCCAACCATTTTAATTCATTTGACACACTACATTACAACATTATCAAGAATACATTTATGCATTACAGAATTATTAAAACTGCATTTTTGCATTACCCAAACAACATTTCAGCATTATCAAGACTCCAAAACAGACCACATTATATAAACAAATCACATTTTATAAACAGACCACACAAATAACACTAAACCAAGCAAACAGACCACACAAATAACCCTAAACCAAGCAAACAGACCACATTATATAAACAGACCACATGTTTCCTATATCCAAGCAAAACACCACATTTTATAAACAGTCCACATGTTATAAACAGACAACAAATAGAGTTTGTCCTATATAAAACTTTATCTAAACCAAAACTATGAAAAATATACCTGTAAGGTCCCATTTTCTGCAACTGCATGTTTGAGCTTCTAAGTCTACAGCATGTTGGTCTTCAAATCCTGCAGAAACCTCCCACCTTTGTCCACCTGCATTCCTAGGCCAACACCTGTCAGCATTGATCAAAAAATCAATTAATTTTTGGACTGTTGAAATAATAATTATTTAAAGTAAATAAATAATCAAAACAAAAACAATTAATTAAAGTTCAAAATGCCTTATAGACTGTTCAATAATCTTGTCAAGCTTTTTTTGAATTTTTGGACAAAGTGTCCCAATTATTTTTTCAGCAGCTTCCTTCTTAGATGCAATTCTTGTCATGATTTTGCATCTGATCATCTCCATCATAGTGAGTATTGGCTTGTCCCTTGATTCCAAAATCATCTGTCAATAAATAAGTTAGGTTAGTAAACTTATTTAAAGCAAATTTCAATTTAAACAAGTTAGGTTAGTAAACATATTTACCTTATTAAAGCTCTCACACAAGTTATTTAAGAGCATGTCAGACTTGCAGTTAGTTAAGAAATGAGCTTTTGACCAATTCTTAGGGTCTTTAGCCACCAACCAGTTGAATGCAGGTTCTGACAAGGCCTTCAGTTCATTCATTGCATCGGTCCACTCTTTCATGTGTGTTGCCCTTGCTGCCTTCCATAAAGCATCTTTTAATGCTTTGCCTTGGTTTTGACTTTGCAGCTTGAAATTGTTGTACAAATGTCTCACACAAGTTCGACTGCTGGAATTAGGAAACAACTCTAAAATTGAATCTATTAGACCCTGTAAAAAACAATAAAATATCAGTCAAACACTATAATACAATGAAGAAAAATATCTAAAATAAAAAAGTAAATTATTTACCTTTTGCTTGTCTGACATGAATGTATAATGGAAAGAGTTTGTGAGCCCCAAGTCAGTCTCTAAAATCTGTAAAAACCAAGTCCAGGACTCTCTATTTTCACTCTCAACTACAACATAAGCCAAAGGATAGATGCAGTCATTTGCATCTATTCCAATTGCTGCCAGAAGCCATCCTTGGTAATAGCCTTTTAAAAAACATCCATCTAAGCAAATCAGTGGCCTACATCCAGCCCTAAATCCATCTTTACAAGCTTCTAGACATACATACATTCTGACAAACAACCTATTATCTAAATGAAGTATGGTTGTTGTCCCAGGATTTGTTCCTCTCAATTCTCCAAGGTAATCATAGATTCTTGCATATTGTTCTTCTTGATTCCCAAGAATCATCTCCAAGGCCAGTTTTTTTGCCCTAATACATTTAGACCTTTCAACTACAAGCATGTGGTCTTTCATCACATCATGTTTTAGGGACTTGGCAGAATAGTTTGGGTCAACTCTGAATTTTTCTAAGTACTCTGTAGCCAACCACCTAAAAGTACAATTCCTATTCTTTGTATCTCTAACACATTTATGCTCTCCAATATATGTCTTAATCTGCCATGTACTGTTAGTCTTATCTTTAGGGTGCATTTTAGATGCCCAAACCATCCATGGGCACCCATCCTTGCACACAGCTTGCACTCTTGCAGTGTCATTAACCTTTAGCCTTAAATTAAACCTATTTTCACTGCATATTGTTTTAAAGCTGCTTTGAAAATTTTCTGATCAGAAAACAATAAACCTTTTCTAAACTTGGGATTTTTCATGTCTAAAGTACTGTCAAACTCAGGGAACCTTTTCTTTTCAGTTTCTGTTTCAGAATCAGATGGACTGTGCAGTGATTCAGTTTCATCCTCACTATCTACACTCTCATCACTATCTTCAGTTGAACCTGCCCTAAATCCAGGTATATCCCTCCCAACACCAACATTTTCCTCACAAACTAAATCATCATCAACTAAATCATTTTCACTATCTTCAAATGGGCTGTCAGATTGCTCACTCTCAGAACCAACATAGTCAGTATCTTCATCATCCTCACTATCAGAAAAATCAAGTCTCCTAACAGTATTTTTAACAGTTTCAGCATCAGTAGGTATATTTGTTTCTACATTCCTAACAGTGTCCACATGTTCAAAAATTCCAGCATCATTAACAGTGTCCACATGTTCAGAAATTCCAGCCTCATTAACATTGTTCACATGTTCAAAAATTTCAGCATCATTAACAGTTTCAGAATCAGGCATGTGTTCCTCCACTATTTCTTGTAAGTAAACATGTGCATACTTGTTCCTAGGCATACTAGCAAGCATAGATAACATATCAGAATCAGTTTTCAATGCATTGACACTTAAAACACCACCTGGTGATTGCCAAAAAATTTCCAGTGGCCTATCATATCCTAACTCCTTAACCATGTCATAAACCTCAAGCATAGACATAGAGTCAATGTGACACATATCAAAGAAAGATATCTTTTTACCAGTATATGTCACAGTAGGATGATTTACAATAAATCCCCCATGATGAAAAGCTATAGTACAATGCTCTGATGTTTGACCTGTAAAAAATAAACAAATATATATTAGGATGATTTAATTTCGAACACTGTAAAGAAATAGGGACTGCACTAATAGCTTTGTACTTTAACAATTTGGGGTTCATTATTGTAATAGTTAATGGTCCCCAACTAACACATTAACTGATAAAAAACACTTATCCCCACTGGTCCCCTACCAACATATAAAAACCCCACTGGTCCCCCACCAACATATAAAAAACACATGAACCTATTTAGTATACATATATCCACTAACATGTGCACAATTTGGGATAAAAAAAACACATACATTTTTGTCATATTCTACTGGTCCCCCACCAACATATAAAAACATAAAAAAAAAAACACATTCCCATATCCCCACATGTTTCATATATCCCCACAATACACATTCACAGAATAGGAGTATGATATATATATATATATATATATATATATATATATATATATGTATACAAGCAGCCCTATTATTCAAAGACAATACCCAATTATCCCCACAGTACACATTCCCATATCCCCACATGTTTCCTATAACTCAATTTATTCACACTAAAACATTGTTTTCATTACAAAATCAAACTGTTTTCAAGGCATTACCCAACCATTTTAATTCATTTGACACACTACATTACAACATGTTGAGTGTGTAAAAGTTCTATTATTTACACCCTTTTTAACCCATATTTCTGCTGCATTCAAGCATCATTGCATTGCATTTAGGTTAGTTTTCAATAAAACATCACAATTATATAAAAGGCACGGATTCTACTGAAAGATGGCTATTTTTGCAGGTATCTGTCACAGTAGACGTTGAAGGCAGGCGCAGGGCAGATAAGCAGGGAAGCTGAACTGGACAAGCAGCCGAAGAAGACGAACCTGTCATGGACCTGTCGTGACAGCATGGTGACAGCAGACTTATGAAGAGGAAAAGTAAAGTGGACCTCGATAGATAGAGAAAAATTTGCTCGTCTGTCGTGTGAAAGCCAAATATTTTTCCAAGCCCCGGATCGAAAGATATGTCAAGCCAAAGCTCACGAAGAGGAAATTCCCAAAAAATAAGGATGCGGCTGGAAAGTAGGAGACTTTAGAGATTTAATCTTTATTAGAATCTTACTTTTAATTAAAGTTGTAATCCTTGTTACCTTAGATAACTTGAGCCCAAAGCTTATATAAGGGCATAGATTTAACCTAGGGCATACCCGATTACCCCATAACCGAAACCTAAACCCTGCCGTTTACCTGTCACCGATATGTTCTAAATTCCCCCTAGGGCTACGGGTTGTTTTGTAAAGTAGTTGCAAGGGTTGCTTTGTTTTAGGATTTTTCAAGTTCAATAAAATAAACTTTAAGTTCTTTTATCTTGGTTTTAATATCTTGCAAGAGCATCGGGAGAGCATTGTGAGGTTATCTATTTACTTAGCATCGGGAGAGTTAAGTATACGAAAGAGATAAAAGCGCGTTCTCTAGTTTATAGTTGAACCATCTCGTGCTTAGGGATAAGGCGAGGTTAAGTGGCTAAGGAAGAATTCATACACATCGGTGTTCATCCTTCGATTCACGCCGGGAGGTATCATCAAAGACGTGATCATCGACAGACTTGTGCCTAGGGATAGGGCAAGGCAGATCTGGGATTCTTGCCAAGCTTGAAGTACTGAGTTAGTGTTCGCTGCCGCGACAACTAACGGACAGACGCCGCGACAGGTGCTGTCGGCGACGGGCGCGACGACAGAACTGGAGATCCTAAGCAATTCAATACCTGCACTACTGAGCAATTCAATACCAGCCCATTCTCTCTATCTTGATATTTCAATTCCTTTATTTACGTTTTTACATTATTATTCGTGACAACTTCTCATAATTATTTCCTTTACTTCGTGCAGTGAATTTAGGTGAAGCTATTAGCCCAATCCCTGTGGAGACGATATCCGATACTTCGTATCACTTTACTACTTGCGTCGTGTATACTTGCACTATAATTGCGATAGACTATTTTACACGCAACAAGTTTTTGGCGCCGTTGCCGGGGATTGGCAACATAACTACACTTTTCTTTCCTTGCACTTTTTGTTTTTATTTTCGTTTTTGTTTTTATTTTTATTTTTCTTTAATTTTTCTTTTGTGTTTTAAACTCTTGCTTTTCACAATGTTTTCCTGTTTATGCGCAGATCGAAAAGAGGTGAAGATCCTGAGTATAAATTAGATCCGGAGATCGAACGTTCCTTTAATCTTAAGAAACAGATTCGCCACCTATTAGACCGGAACGAATACCTTGAGAAACAGCTAGAGCAGATGGCCCGTAATCAGCCTGCTGGTGGAGATATCCCGCCTGTCAATGACCCGCCCGCGGCAGGTGGATGACGGTCATGTCGTGACTACATGCTGAACGATCATGTAGAGCTGGAGACCACGCTGCCGGATATCGATGTTGACAACTTCGAGCTTAAACCTGTCATGTTTAGTATGATCAACAACGCCGGGCAGTTCAGTGGTTCTGCGACAGAAGATGCCAGGGAGCATCTCAAAACATTCTAGGAGATCTGTGGTTCGTTCAGACTGCCAGGAGTTAGTCCGGAGATACTGAGGCTTCGGTTATTTCCCCATTCATTGAGGGACAGAGCTAAAACTTGGTGGAATAAACTTACACCGGGTTCTATTATGACTTGGGCAGATTTAACTCGTGAATTTTTGTCTCGTTTTAATCCTTCTCATTTAGCTGAGCGATTACGTAATGAAATTGCTACTTTTCAACAGGAAGATGACGAGCCAATGCACGAGGCCTGGGACAGATTTACAACTCTTCTTCGAAACTGCCCAATGCATGGATTCCCCGTCTGGAATCAGGTAACTAAGTTCTATAATGCTGCTAACTTACAAACTCGCATTCGAATTGATTCTGCAGCGAATGGACTATTATTGGATAAAGATCCGGACGAGGCCCTGCAAGTTTTGAAACATCTAGCTAAGAATGAGGAGCAGTTTCCAACCGCTAGAAGAGGAGGTAAACGGGTACTTGCTGTCAAGGACTATGAGGCCGACAGCACTATGAAATCGCAGGTAGCATTCCTTACTAAAGCCATGAAAAAGTTATTGAATGATGAAGAATTACAAGGATTTGCTGTCGAGGAAGTTTGTGCTACTTGTGAGGGAAATCATAGTAGGGATGAGTGCCCGATAAATATAGAAGAGGGAAAATATGTTGGAAATTACAAGCCAAATTATAACTCCAACAACTACAACCCTAATTGGAGGAAGGATCCCAAATTCTCCTGGAGTAACCCCAACAACGCCCTGAATCCACAAGCGCATAATCAGAATCAGGGGGGTCCTAGATTGTTGACGCGACAGCATCTGCCGCAGAACCTGCCGCCTCAGCAGCAACAGCAGCCACCACCTGCCACGAGTAGTATATTGGAGCAGACTCTGGCCACCTTTATGTCTCAGACTGGTACGTATATGGAGAATATTAATCAGTTTGTCAAGAAGACGGAAAACTTTATGGATGAAACCAAGATGAGAATGACAAATCATGAGGCTACCTTGAAATCTCTAGAGACACAAATGGGTCAGGTGTCGCAGCATATTAAGCCACGGCAGAATGGAGGATTCCCTAGCAATACTGAAAATGCTAGACCGCCCCCACATGAGCAATGTAAGGCGATTACTACTAGGAGTGGGAAAAAGTTACCAGGGCCGGAAAAAGAAGCTGAAACAGAAAAGGAACCTGCCTTGGATAAACCTGCCGAGGAAGCTGCCCCGACAGGTGATAAACAAACTGCTGCCGATGAGCCTGTCACGACAGCAGAAGCGACAGAGGAGAAAAAAGATGAGTATCGTCCTCAGATTCGCATGCAGTGGGAAGGACGCATTGCTGATTACCGTCCTCCACCACCTTTTCCGCAACGGATACAGCAAGCTAAGCATGAATCTCAGCTTAAAAAGATTTATGATATTTTTAAACAGGTTCATATCAATATTCCGTTATTAGATGCTGTTAGGGAGATGCCCGGTTATGCTAAATTTCTCAAGGATGTGATGTCGAAAAAATCTAAACTTGGGGAATTTGAAACGGTAAAGATGACAGAAGGATGCATGAGTATTCTTCATCGGCAGCCACCCCAGAAAAAGAAGGATCCGGGGAGCTTCATCATACCTTGCGTAATCGGCGACAGATTTGTGGGTAAGGCATTATGTGATCTTGGTGCTAGTGTTAATCTAATGCCCAAATCTGTTTTTCAGAAACTAGGTATTGGCAAGGCGCGGCCCACGACAGTTACCCTACAGCTAGCCGACCGCTCTTACGTTCACCCCGAGGGAAAAATTGAAGATATTTTGGTAAGAGTTGATAAGCTTATATTTCCTGCTGACTTTCTTATTTTAGATTGTGAGGTAGATGAGAACGCACCAGTCATCCTTGGGCGACCCTTCTTAGCCACGGGCAGATCATTGATTGATGTGGAGAAAGGAGAACTCACCATGCGCGTGAACGATCAAGAAATTAAGTTGAATGTTCTCCAAGCGATGAAACATGTTGATGTGGATGAGGAATGCAAGGCCATCATTGAGGTGACCTTTGATCAACCCTGCATCAGGTCGGGCTGCCGTGATATAAAATTTGGTCACTGCTGCGACAGCCATCTACAGACCTGTCACGACAGCAATGACGACAGCGACGACGACAGCACCGACGACAGCGACTCCTATGAATCCGATACATCTGATACTGAAGGTCATGAGGAGGTAGACTGGTTAGACCATCGTCCAGGTAAGTTATTCGAACCTTTGAATTACACTTCGGATAACCATTTAATCCAAAAGCCATCTACTGTTGAACCACCTGTCTTAGAACTTAAGCCCCTACCAGGGCAGCTTAAATATGCTTATCTTGGTTGTGATGACACACTGCCCGTAATCATCTCTGCTAAGCTGCCGCAGGAACAGGAACGACAGCTGATCGACATGTTAAGGCAGCACAAGAAGGCGATTGGATGGACGATAGCAGACATTCAAGGCATTAGTCCGGCATTATGCATGCACAAAATCCTCCTTGAGGAAGATCATAAGCCGACTATAGATGCCCAAAGGCGGTTAAACCATGCGATGAAGGAGGTAGTGCGTAAGGAGATCATTAAATGGTTAGATGCTGGTATTATTTACGCCATCTCCGACAGCAAATGGGTAAGCCCGGTGCAATGCGTTCCAAAGAAAGGAGGCATGACCGTGATAACCAATGAAAACAATGAGTTAATCCCAACCAGGACTGTGACCGGTTGGAGGGTTTGTATGGACTATCGGAAGCTTAATAAAGCTACCCGAAAAGACCACTTTCCTTTACCCTTTATTGATCAAATGCTTGATAGATTAGCGGGTAAACCTTACTATTGTTTTCTTGATGGTTATTCAGGTTATAACCAAATTGCTATTGCACCAGAGGATCAAGAGAAAACGACGTTCACATGCCCCTACGGTACATACGCGTTTAGGAGAATGCCGTTTGGACTCTGTAATGCACCTGCCACCTTCCAAAGGTGCATGATGGCTATATTCTCCGACATGGTTGAGGACTTCCTTGAGATTTTCATGGATGATTTTTCCGTCTTTGGAGACGACTTTGAGAGCTGCCTCGGCAACTTACAAAAGGTACTTGAAAGATGTGAAAAAGCTAATCTTGTTTTAAATTGGGAAAAATGCCACTTTATGGTGGATGAGGGGATAGTCCTTGGCCATAAGATTAGCTGCCGTGGGATAGAAGTCGACAGGGCCAAAATAGAGGTAATTGAGAAGCTGCCGCCGCCAACCACAGTCAAGGGCATTAGGAGTTTTCTAGGGCATGCTGGTTTTTATAGGAGATTTATTGCGAATTTCTCAAAAATCACGAAGCCCCTATGTCATCTCTTAGAGCAGAACCGACCCTTTGACTTTAATGAAGAATGTACTGAAGCATTCAAGGTTCTGAAGGAAAAGCTAGTGACAGCCCCCATAGTACAGCCACCAGACTGGACACAACCATTTGAGATCATGTGTGATTCCAGTGACTATGCTGTCGGGGCAGCACTTGGGCAGCGCAAGGACAGGCTGTTTCATGTCATATACTACGCCAGCAAAACATTGAATGATGCCCAAGTAAACTATACCACCACAGAAAAGGAGCTGTTAGCTGTGGTGTTCTCCATCGACAAGTTTCGTTCTTACATACTTGGGACGAAAGTAATAGTGCACACCGACCATTCTGCCCTTAAGTACTTGTTCGCAAAGAAGGATGCAAAGCCTAGGTTGATACGATGGATCTTGCTATTACAAGAATTCGACCTTGAGATCAAAGACAAAAAGGGGACAGAAAATCAGGTGGCAGATCACTTGTCGAGGTTGGAGAAGGGACAGAGTCTACCATTCAATGAGACACACATATTGGAGACCTTCCCAGATGAGCAGCTCTTTGTCGCCGCAATCGCTGTCGCGACAGCCATGGCGGCATGTAAGTCTTCTGACCTTCCCTGGTATGCTGATTTCGTTAATTTTATAGTTAGCGGAATATTACCTTCTGACCTTAATTATCAAGCCAGGAAGAGGTTCCAAAATGATGTTAAGCATTATTATTGGGACGAACCTCTTCTTTTCAAAATGTGTGCAGATCAGGTTATAAGGAGGTGTGTACCACAGGAAGAGCAAGAAGACATTCTCCATCACTGTCATGCTTCACAATATGGAGGCCACTTAGGAGGTAATAAAACTGCTGCCAAGGTGCTGCAGTCAGGGTTCTACTGGCCGACACTGTATAAAGATGCACAGGACTTTTACAAGAACTGTGACAGGTGCCAGCGGACAGGTAACATCTCGAAGAGAAACGAGATGCCACTGCAGAATATCCTAGAAGTCGAGATCTTCGACGTTTGGGGGATTGATTTTATGGGACCTTTCCCATCTTCATGTGGAAATCTTTACATCCTCCTAGCAGTGGATTATGTCTCCAAGTGGGTAGAAGCAATCGCAACTCAAAAGAATGATGCCAAAACGGTCCAAAAGTTTTTGCACAAAAACATCTTTTCTAGATTTGGCATCCCTAGGGCGATTATCAGTGATGAAGGAAGACATTTTGATAATAGGGTAATTGCTGCCGCCTTGAAAAAATATGGTGTCAAGCACAGGATCGCGACAGCATACCACCCACAGACCAATGGACAGGTTGAGATTTCCAACAGGGAAGTGAAGAACATTCTTGAAAAGATGGTTAAACCAACTAGGAAAGATTGGTCTTTACTTCTGAATGATGCATTATGGGCATACAGGACAGCTTTCAAAACTCCATTGGGCATGTCTCCATACCGTTTGATTTATGGGAAAACCTGTCACCTGCCTGTCGAGATAGAGCACAAGGCATATTGGGCAATCAAGGCAGTAAACATGGACTTGGACAAGGCAGGCCAGAAAAGGCTGTTAGATTTGAATGAGATCGATGAAATACGGACGATGGCCTACGACAACGCAAGAATATACAAGGAGAAAACAAAGAAGTGGCATGACAAGAAGTTGCTGCCACGACAGTTCTGCCCAGGGCAGCTTGTGTTGTTGTTTAATTCTAGGTTGAAACTCTTTCCAGGGAAGCTCAAATCTAGATGGTCTGGCCCGTTCCAAGTGGTTCAAGTTTTTCCCCATGGTGCCATTACAATTCAATCATTAAAAGACGGGCACCAATTCAAAGTCAATGGACAACGCCTCAAGCATTATCAGGGGACTGAAGCCCCAGGAATACAGGAAGTGGTTACTTTAGGTGATGCCCCACAAGGCATCCCTAATTTAACCTAATTTTTATTTTTATTTATTTTATTATTTATTATTATTTATTAGGAAATTAGGTTTATTTTATTCGAATAATGTTTTATTTTTCTAATTTTAGTTTTTAGGAAATAAAGGAGTCAAGTGAGAAAGAAGAAGTGGCCCAAGACCACCGCCCATCCACCAGCCCAATAAAGCCCATTTATGATAACCTGTCGTTTCAGCTGCCGGCGCAGACGGACTTGACAGGCTGTCAACAGGCTGACACTGCAGACGCAGAAGCGTGCGGCAGACGCACAGCAGACGCATAAATGCGTGTCAGACGCGTCAGACACGCTACATTCAATCTGCCGCCCCGTTATTCCCGCCTACCGTTGCGGCATTAAATGGGCAGATCCCCAACAGCTATATAACCCCGTTCTCCCTTTCATTTTCATCACTTCTGATTTTTTCTCTCTTGTTTTCTCCTCTAGTTTTATCTATTTTCTCTCTTTTTCAGCCCTTGCAAAGAAAATGTCATCGAGACAAACCCGTCAGAACGCTGCTGCCGCTTCTTCTTCAGCAGCAGCATCACCGTTCGCTAAAAAGGAGCTATGGGAAGAGCGGGGCTTTATATACAACAGAGATGCCCCTCATATGGGACTCCGGCCGTTCATTATGAAGGCCATAACAGCACAGCTATGGGAGGATTTTGCCGAGCAGCCGGCAGAGCTTAATGATACTTTGGTCCGAGAATTTTATGAGGCCATCGACAGCAAAACGGCGACATCTGTCACCGTCCGAGGAGTGGCAGTTCCCTTCACCGCCAACAGCATCAACCACACGTTCGGCCTCTTCTTTGGCCCCAATGATGATGCTCACCAACAATTTTGGGACACCCTCGACGCTGCTGGACATGATGCTGTCATGAGGGAGCTGACAGAGGCTGGGACGACATGGAGCACCAGTAAGAAGAACCCCCACTCCGTCAATAGGGCGCAGCTGCTCCCTGAAGAAAAACTATGGAACGCTTTCATCAAAAAGCGTATCCTGCCCTCGTCCCACCATACGACAGTCAACAGACAGCGGTTGGCTCTCATCCACTCCATTCTGCACGACAGGCCCATAAATGTGGGCAGATATATGAGGGACAGCATCCTCGACTGTACTTTCCGCTTAGACTCACGACTCTGCCTGCCGTTCACCATCACCGCCCTCTGCCGCTGTGCTGCCGTACCAAAGGAGCCCTCCGACAAAATCAAGACGGGCAGCGGCTGGACAGACAACAACATCTCCAGCCTCATGGAGGTCATAGTCGTATCGCCCATCAACGCCTTCGACCCAAACGCCCCTCCTACTGATTCCGATGATGAACCTGCCACCGAACCTGCCCCAGAAGCTGCCACCAACACCGCTCCGACAGATCAGACTGCCCACATCCTTGCCGCCATCCTGAGGGTAGAGGAGCGCCAAATGGGGTTGATGACTTTTATCCGTGACTTCTCAAATGCAACGATAAATTTCATCACTAATACTTTGAATTATTCGGATGTCATTTTCCCCACCTTCCCCGCCCATTATTTCAATATCCCCTCCCCCACTCCCACACCACCTGTCTCCCACCATACACAATCTGCCAATTCCACACCATCCCCTGCCCCGACGGCAGCCGGCAGCCCCCCAGCAGACACCTCCCCTCGAGGAACCAAAAGACCTGCCACTGCCGACAGCCCTCTCATCCGAAGGAATTTGGAGAGCGACTTCATGCGGGTAAAACGAATCAAGCACGTGGCAAACAAGAGAAGGCTGTCCAAAGCCATCACTAGTAGCAGCTGGAATAGTGGCAGCAGTTCAGACGTCCGGCTAGTGGAGCAACCTGCCCCTCAACTTGCCGATGCACCTGCCCCTCCACCTGCCAATGATCCTGCTGATCAACCTACTCTTGAACCTGCCCAGCCCCCTCCTCAGCGCAGGCGCCGCCATCAGATCCGCGTCAGCAGCAGCAGCGAGAGCAGCGCTTAAAAATTTAAGTCTTTATTTTCCTCTTATTGCTGCCTGCCGTTATATTTTGTGATGTACTTTGTTTTTCTTTATTTTTCTTTCTTTCTTTTATTTTCCATGTCATTTTGCATTGAGGGCAATGCAACCCTTGAGCTTGGGGGTGGCAACCCTCCATCATCAATGGAGTTTTAAGTCTTTTTATTAATTGTTGCGTTATTTAAGTTCTCTAAAAAAAATTCAGAAAATTTAAACTGTTGGCTTAAAACTTTGAAGTTAACTTACCTGTCATGACGGCTCTGTCGTGGCAGCATCTTTAGGACAGGTTAAGGAAAAGTTTAGAGCCTTTCTATAGTTCTGAAAACTTAAACACCATTGTGACTGTTATATTGCTTAGATTTCTTTTAGCCAAACTAGAATAGGAAGCTTAGAACTTGAATAGCCCCTAGAGGTGCCTAACACTGGCTCTAGGAAAGAAGTTTAGCAAAAGAAATTTAAAAACCTAGAGGTGCCCGAAACCGGCTCTAGGAAGCTAACTAGAGGTGCCCGAAACTGGCTCTAGAAAAACTTAGCTTGAAAATAGAAGAAAAAGAAGCATGAAAATGTGCTTTCTAAAAGAAAGTAAACTTTGGCATAAAAATTCGAGTTAAGGAGTTGAATATTCTAGTGAAACTAAGAGAGTCTTAGCATATAACTGTTCACAAGCATGCACACACTACACGAGAGCTATAGGGAGATTCCGGACAGATCCTAACCTTTCCGACAGGTTGCTGCCGCCATAGAGAATGAGCGACAGGTAAGGGACAGTTCACTGTTTGAAGGCCAACACAAAAATTTTCAGTTTTCTTTTAAGTCTTCATTGCTTGAGGGCAAGCAAAAACTTGAGTTTGGGGGTGTGTTGAGTGTGTAAAAGTTCTATTATTTACACCCTTTTTAACCCATATTTCTGCTGCATTCAAGCATCATTGCATTGCATTTAGGTTAGTTTTCAATAAAACATCACAATTATATAAAAGGCACGGATTCTACTGAAAGATGGCTATTTTTGCAGGTATCTGTCACAGTAGACGTTGAAGGCAGGCGCAGGGCAGATAAGCAGGGAAGCTGAACTGGACAAGCAGCCGAAGAAGACGAACCTGTCATGGACCTGTCGTGACAGCATGGTGACAGCAGACTTATGAAGAGGAAAAGTAAAGTGGACCTCGATAGATAGAGAAAAATCTGCTCGTCTGTCGTGTGAAAGCCAAATATTTTTCCAAGCCCCGGATCGAAAGATATGTCAAGCCAAAGCTCACGGAGAGGAAATTCCCACAAAATAAGGATGCGGCTGGAAAGTAGGAGACTTTAGAGATTTAATCTTTATTAGAATCTTACTTTTAATTAAAGTTGTAATCCTTGTTACCTTAGATAACTTGAGCCCAAAGCTTATATAAGGGCATAGATTTAACCTAGGGCATACCCGATTACCCCATAACCGAAACCTAAACCCTGCCGTTTACCTGTCACCGATATGTTCTAAATTCCCCCTAGGGCTACGGGTTGTTTTGTAAAGTAGTTGCAAGGGTTGCTTTGTTTTAGGATTTTTCAAGTTCAATAAAATAAACTTTAAGTTCTTTTATCTTGGTTTTAATATCTTGCAAGAGCATCGGGAGAGCATTGTGAGGTTATCTATTTACTTAGCATCGGGAGAGTTAAGTATACGAAAGAGATAAAAGCGCGTTCTCTAGTTTATAGTTGAACCATCTCGTGCTTAGGGATAAGGCGAGGTTAAGTGGCTAAGGAAGAATTCATACACATCGGTGTTCATCCTTCGATTCACGCCGGGAGGTATCATCAAAGACGTGATCATCGACAGACTTGTGCCTAGGGATAGGGCAAGGCAGATCTGGGATTCTTGCCAAGCTTGAAGTACTGAGTTAGTGTTCGCTGCCGCGACAGCTAACGGACAGACGCCGCGACAGGCGCTGTCGGCGACGGGCGCGACGACAGAACTGGAGATCCTAAGCAATTCAATACCTGCACCACTGAGCAATTCAATACCAGCCCATTCTCTCTATCTTGATATTTCAATTCCTTTATTTACGTTTTTACATTATTATTCGTGACAACTTCTCATAATTATTTCCTTTACTTCGTGCAGTGAATTTAGGTGAAGCTATTAGCCCAATCCCTGTGGAGACGATATCCGATACTTCGTATCACTTTACTACTTGCGTCGTGTATACTTGCACTATAATTGCGATAGACTATTTTACACGCAACACAACATTATCAAGAATACATTTATGCATTACAACATTATCAACACTGCATTTTTGCATTACCCAAACAAAACTTAGTTCATTATTCTCATTTCTATCTTTACAAGACACTCCTGCCAATCAATACAAAAACACCTAATATACAAGCTTTAATCCGAAACAAATTTTACTCATCAAAACAAAAACACCTAATTATTATCACCCCTGTTTCGAACTGCCTGAAATCAAAACAAATTTGCCAAACCCTAAACTCATCAGTACCCACTAAACAATTTTACTTTATTCAATAAACCCTAAATTTACAAGCTTTAATCGAAAAGATAAAAAAAACTTACTATATGACATGCTTTTCATACCCCTCGCACGCAATACACGACAATCCATCACTCCGATTTGCAGCCACGTTGTTGAATCAATAGTTCCCTCAACTTCGATTTTCAAATTATCACTCGCACCCAAATGTTCCCCAAATCTCTAACACAATATCAAGCCCTAATTTTCTCAACGTTCAGAAAAAAATCGCAAAGAACAACTTTGATTTTCAAAAGTTCAGACTAATGGGGAATAGGAACGGTTTAATTTTGGTTAATCGGTATAATTAACCCGATGTTCAAAACACTGTCGTTTTAACCCAATGTTCAAAACACTGTCGTTTTGTTTATTTTCTTTTAAATGACGTGTAATTTTATAAGCCATGTCATAACGGTGTTAACTGAGTTAACGGTGGAATGATGAAAACATCACAAAGTTGAAAGTTGAGTGATGAAAATGGGCGTTTTTAAAGTTGAGTGACTAAAATAGGTCTAATGACCAAAGTTGAGTGATGATTTGGGTAGTTTTCCCTATCTATAATCAATATCGTAAGTTGAAAAGGTCAAAATACCATAAGAAATTGGTTCAATGGAGGGTGCAATGTGTTAGTATGTATGGAATAGTGGGTTGTTAGATGATAGGTAAGTAATATATATTACTTTGTAAGTGATATTTAAATATTTATGTGAAAAATTAATCTAAAAATTTTCCTATATAGGGATGTTGTCATAGATTTCAGAAACCAACACGCCATAGTAGGCGACGTTGCGTCGTTAAAACCTAGTAAATGAATTTTCGGTCAGGTTATTGATTTGGTCGGCTGGTTGTTGGCTGACGAGTCAATGAAGAAGAGATCAGGGAACCAAAAGATTTTCTATTTTCTATACTACTTTATGGTAAGTTAAGTTTATACATGTTGAAAAGTTGTGTTATGCCTATGGCTGGTTAATTAATAGTGATTTATTTGAAAATGCAGTCATCGTTGTTAGAGGACAATCAAGATCTGTCGTCTGTTGTAAGCTTTTGGAGTAGCATATTGGTAGAATATAATAAAATAAACGATTGTGACACGGTAAGGTATTTTTGCGTACATGTTGTTTTGTATGTAAATAATTACAATAAATATTCTAATTTCTTATCTTAGGTGTGACATTTATTGTAGATCTTCTTTGCAATAAACGATAGCAAGAGTCATTGGTATCTCTTGGTGTTGGATATGGTTGAGCGTGTAGCAGCGGTTCTTGATAGTCTAAATTCATCTTACCGGCATAAGAAAAGAGTGCAAAATTGCATGTAATTGGTATATGTCGATAAATTTTGTAATTTATAATGCGTAATTTCTTCGTAATCTAATTTAATAATTTTTTGACGCAGATGAGATGTTTAGATAAATATAATAAGGACGCGAGCTTTGTTGATGCATTTGGGAAGATGAAGGTCCCAGTGATGGATTTAGAATTAGTGGACCGTAAGATGAAGGAGCAAACGAACGAGTATGAAATTTGAGTATTTAATAAGTCAAATATTTATCATGGTTAACTATTTGACATTTGCGGCAATTAATTGTTATAACAGAGATGATTGCGAAATGTATGTGATTATGTGGATGGAAGCTATTGTTGATGTGAGGTCAACGAATGATTTTGTAAGTGGTCTGAAAAGGACTTTTAAAATAAAATTTGGGTACTCTTACATTGAATGATGTGGTAACAAAATGTTCTAATGTGAATGTAGGTTGTTGGGGAATGTGATCGTATGAGAATTTTAAACGATCTTATAAGTCACGAAGGTAATAAAAGGAGAGATCAGTTCACAAATGGTTGCCTGAAACATATGAAAAATTCTTATGAAACTATAAATTCCATAATTGTTGAATTAAGATAATTTTGTATGTAATTATTTATCACATATAGGTTGTTGTAAATTATGTTCTAATGTGAATATAGGTTGTATGTACAGTTAGGTTGTTGTAAATTATGTACATATTTAACAAAGTTTATATGTTATGAAACTATAAATGTTAGCATCAAATTATCGATACTTTTGAAAGCAAATGGATTGACATAGCTTACGTGAAACAAAGTGTCGAAATTTTTGTCCCGCTATAAAAACAAATTATCGATACTTTGTTTAAAATTAATGTTTCCAGTTGCAATTTCGCTCGATAATATCGATTCTTTCTTCCCACTATGATAAAAAAAAAATATCGATACTTTTGAAAATAAGGATTGACATAGCTTACTGGAATCAAAGTGTCGATACTTTATTCACGATATGATTAAAATTATCGATACTTTTTTATCAGAATCAATGTTTCCGGTAGCAAGTTTGCTCGAAAACATTGGTACTTTCTTCCCTCTATGAACAAAATTATCGATACTTTTGAAAAAAAGGATTGTCATAGCTTACTGGAAACAAAGTGTCGATACTTTTTCCCTCTATGAACAAAATTATCGACACTTTTGAAAATAAGGATGTATCGATACTTTTTTTCCGATATGATTAAAATTATCGATACTTTTTATCAGAATCAATGTTTCCAGTAGCAAGTTTACTCGAAAATATCAATACTTTCTTCCCTCTATGAACAAAATTATCGATACTTTTGAAAAAAAAGGATTGTCATAGCTTACTGGAAACAAAGTGTCGATACTTTTTTCCCTCTATGAACAAAATTATCGATACTTTTGAATTAAAATCAATGTTTCCGGTTGCAACGTTACCGTTTTCATTATTGACTACATCAATGTTACCGGTATACTTGTCAAAGTATTAGGTAGCGCTTTGACTTTGAATTTTAGGCGCGATTTCTCTTTAACCTAGCCCTAAACTTAAATCCTCATTTTCCTAATTTTATCGATACTATACTAGAGATTTCTTCCACTCCAACGACGATTACCACCGTTTAGAGAAATTGCACCATTCAAGCTGCTTATAAAATCATCTCTGACTATTACTACGATCAAATTTGTAGGTAATTTAATGGTATTTTTTTGTAATTTAGGGTTAGTGGTTTGAACGATTTGGGAGTAACCGTTTTTCTTTTGCATATAATAGTTCTTCTCAAGCAAAAAAATGGCGCCCAAACGTCCGAGACGTAGTTCTTCTCAGTTAAAGTCTTTTTCTTCTAATTCAAGGTCTGCTGCTCAAGTAAGTTCTTCTGAAGCAAGTATGTCATTTGATACGCAAAACTTTAGAAGCAAGGAAGAGAAACTGAAATATGATCGCATTTTCAAAACAAGAAAGATTCGTCCAGAACGTGTTATTGACATGGACTTCTTCTTCGATGAGAAAAATAAATTTGGTTTTAAATAGACATTTACAGATTGGGGATGACTTGAATTGCTTGGTGTAGAACCAAAATATTACCCCCAATCTTGTTAGAGTTTTCTACAGCAATGCTACATTACACCGCCAGCCTAGTACAGACGAAATATTAGGAATTAGGACTTATGTCATGGGGAAAGAGATATATATAGATCCGAAATCTATTGTTGATGGTATAGGTGTTAAGAATATAGGAGATTTCGATGAACATGTTTTAGATCCTACCATTCAACGTATGGATCAGAATAGCCCCATTAATCTTGGTGTAGAGGGCAAATTGTTCCACCTTCTTGTGACTTGGTTCTTCGGTCTTCCGGTGAAATTTTTTTACAAATTCGAGATAGTGATTATTGGTGGTTGTCTAAGTTTGCATCAAAAAGCGCTCCAAACATTGCAAAACTGATTTATGAGACAATTCTTAATATAGTAAAAAAGGGTGCTTCTATTATAACTTCACTACCATATGGATGTGTAATTAGTCATATATTGAGGAAGCAAGGAGTGGAATTCAATCTTGACTACCCTCTTCGATTATCCCGGAAGACCGACATGTTATCCTTGACTAAAGTGGGATACGAATTTATTGAAAATGTCGGTTGGATAAACAAATCTGGCATTGGAACGGAACAAAAAAACGATCAGATAGACAACGTTCAAGAAGAATTCCACGAGACGATGGAAGAAGATGAGATCGAAGGGGTGATTACGATGAAGTCAGTGATGGCTTACATGGTTAATTTCCGCCAGCATTTTGATTCTCGTGTCGGCGAGATTAATGACCAAATCGGACAAATGCGAGCAGATATTTCATCACTGCGTGATGACTTCTCCAACTTCCGCAATCAATGCCTTCAAAGAAAAGACAAAGCTTTAGATATGACAATGCTTTAAATTGACTATTGGCATGCGGTTAATTGACTATTGACATGCTTATAACAGAAGTGGTGAATCCAGTGGTGAATGAAGAGGTGAATGATGAAGAGGTTGACAGTTCAGATGATGATCATGAAGACCCAGACATATATATAATTTCTGCAACACCGACTGCCAAAAAACTTGTCATTTTTTATGTCAATGGAGTCATTGCCTATTATACAAAACAAACTCCCAAAGGTAATAAAATGGCTTCAAATTTGTTTATAGATGTTTTAACCTATAAACATACAATTGTGGTTGAATTTTTGTTCATGTTATAGATGTTATAATGAGGCCGGGTGTATCGGAATTTATCCATTTTTTTAGAGAACTTTGTTGTTGCCATTTGGTCATCGAAGTTGATGTAAGCACCGTTAAGATTTTAATTGTTAACAATTTGATCTTGCTCTTAACCAATTTGATGTTTCTCGTGGTAATTATTAACAATTTCAGGCATAACATTGATCTTGCTCTTAACCAACTACCTGTATTGTATGCCCAATATATATTCATCTGGGTAAGATGCATCTTCTTTGCGTTTGATAATTGTATTTGTTTATGATTCTTACAAATTGATGTTTTATAATTTTCTATAAACAGGATCAAGCAAAGTGCAAACGTAAGGAGGAATTCACCTTCTGCAAAGATTTGCATGACGTTTAGAATGAATTTCCTCAATTCCACTTGGAAAATATACTGTTGGTAGATGATTCTAAAGAAAAAATGATTTATAATCCAGTGAGTTATATATATATATATATATATATATATATATATATATATATATATATTTTCCATGCATATTTTTTAAGGTATTTATTATTTTTTATTTCCACATCATAACAATGTTAGAGATTTAACGGTAGAGTAATCATAATAGACCAATGTTTAAAATTTAATGATAAAATTAAACATTTTGAAAGTTGAGTGACCAAAATAGGTCACAGAGCAAAGTTGAATGATGATTTGGTTATTTTACCCAAAAAAATAATTGAGTAATTTCAGTAGGGTTTGATATTATTTTTCATTAATGATTTGCTATTTACTTGTGAGACAAATAAATATTTCAATATCTCGTGGATGCATTATTATTTAAGAAATTTATTAAATAATTGAAGATTTTATTGAAATAAATAGAAAATCATTATTATACAAATCCATTTTTATTTTTATTTTTTCCTTCTTCTTATTATAGATGTTATGGGAGTTCGATCTTAATCTTTGAAATTAAGAATCTAGACACTCAAACACATTAAGCGGTCCTAGTAAAAAAAGAATGTTGTTATCTTTAAGTGATCAGTGTTCGAACAGATGCTTATTCAATGTGTATTATAAAATGGCCAGAATTAATGAACAAATACTATTTTTTAATCATATTAGATGGTCCAAAAATATCTAGATACTTAACAGTGAACAAAAATTATGTCCCTTTCTGGTGCAATTTTTATACCTCAACACTAAAAATTTAAATTTTAAGTTTTGACCTTAAATTCTAAACCTTAAATCCTAAAAATTATACAATATCTATAATTATCTAACCTCTAACCCTAAATTATACCTTAAACCTTAATTTATAAACCCTAAATCTAATTTTTTTTTGTGAGACACATATATATGGACACAAAAGGAGTAGATAAATTTTATTCCTCAACAACCCTGAAAGTTCGAGATAGAAAAACAACCCTGAAAGGGTTTAAGGTAGAAGACAACAATCTAGAAAAGAAATATTTTTATATGAATTTATATTTTAAAAAATAATATAATTATTTTAATTATAATAAAAATCAAGGGTTTGGCCACTTTCCTTTTGTAGTACTAGTGTGTAGTGTGTACATAAAGAATCCATAGGCAGTTTTTTTAAGCTTCTAGGGTTATGTACTCTTACTATTAGATTAAAATTAACCGCGAGTTACACAATTTCTTATAAAAATGGTAAGAATTTATGTAGTTACACAAATTTTTACAATCAACATAATCTACACATTTTCTTATACAAATAGTAATAAATTAGATTATCATATAAGAATTTGTGTAATTACACAATAATTACGTAGTTACACAATAATTATGTAGTTACGCAAATAATAAAATTTTTTGTAGTTATACAATAATTATATAGTTACATAATTTCTTATCTATTTTACACAAATCCTTATCATAATTGTAAAAATTCATGTAATTATATAAAAATTCTCTTAATTTTAGCCTAATTTTAAGGTCTAGTTTTAGACATCTCCAATTTTTTTAAACTGTTAGCTTGATTAAATTAACTCGGTCTTTAATTTGACAGCAAAAATGATCTTTTTAGCATTTTCATTTTTTTTCAAAACAATATTTTTACTCTTTATTTTTGTTGATTCAAAAAAAAAATTGTCGAGTTTAATCGATTGACGAAAAAGTGATGAAATTATTAAACTAACGCAATTGATTAAAGTTAATTATTTAATCTTTTTTAAGTAACTAGTAAGAATCCTTATATTTTTATATCATCCAAATTAATAAGTATTTGTCATTAATTTTTTAAACATAATTTTTTATTTCAAATAAAACAGTTTAAAGATTAAGGATTAAACACTTATAAAAGCCAAGTATTTTATTTGAAGGTTAAGGGTTGATTTGAATATAATAAATATCTACTTAAATAAATATAAAATTCATATTTTTCATTATTTAAAGGAAAGGAAATTAATATTCTTTTGGCTATACTATAGGGTTAGGTTCCTCTAAATCTAAACCTAATTATGTCATGAAGTGTAATGTTAAAGTACACACCTAAATTTAGACCAAAGCCAGCTAAGTACCTAAATTTAGTTGGTTTTAAATAAACGCATTAAGCATCTTTTAAATAAAATTTGTTTTAACAGGATTTGCATTTACCAAATAAAAAAAAGGTGAACAGGCAATTTTCTAATTCCAGTGTGAAAAAAAGATAATTATCATTTGATAAATTGTAAAATGGAAATATAATAATTTATTTAAAACATATAGCGATATTGAACATACGATGACACCAATTTTTTATTTATTTTGATAAGTATAATCTATTTATTTATCTATATATATAATTATTATTAATATATACATTATAGATGTGGATCTCAAATTTTACTGAAAAACAAGTTAAGATTTTGACAAAAGGCATGTGACTTGCTACTTCTACGAAATTTCCTTTAAACATATTTGGGCAAATTACATCGGACTCCAACTTTCTTTAAAAAGTGAAATTATTTTCATTTAAACAAATTCCTTTAGTTATAAAAGAATTAAGTCGTTTAAAAAATTTAACACAACATGAACGGAAAAATTCTTTTAACTTTTTTCCATAAAAAACATTATTTAGCTTTTAGTTTGTTACATTATTAAAAAATCATTTTTAAATATAATATATATAAATATTATATTAAATATGTTTTATATAACACATCAAACACGAGTTAAAGAGACTAATAAATAAGAGCGTATAACATTAGATCACTAAAGTGACCAAAAAGGTTTAATGTTTGTTTTGTGCACAAAATACCGATTTATTTTCGTATATAAATCTATCGAAATCAAAGTTATAAAACATACAAATTTAAAAGCAGTTATACACATATTATTTATGAAACAAAATAAACTATAGAGTACAAACCAAAATAGAGTAAGTTTTTACGAATACTTATGCCCACTAAAGAAAAGTTTGGAATTGTACTCTAATGATGGTGATGAAAATTCCCACAAATAATATTATTATGATTCAATTTTAGGTCGATTAATATCTGCACGAAAATGATTACGAATATCAAGTTTTACAAATTTAATAATATACATTTATTCTATTATACTTTATGGATGTTATAAATATAAATATGCGAGATCAAATACAAGCATTTATCACGAGTTTAATAAAATCAAGCCTTTTATAATCAACACAAACATCTAGAAGTATTTGATATTTGTAATTTACGTGTTTACTCATCCAAACATATGGATGAGTCTACCACGTGCGACGAATATCGCTGAACACCACTAACGATGAACATCGATGAACACTATTAAAGTGATTAATAAAGAATAAAAATCTTAAGGACTCAATATATAATTATAAATTATTTAAAATAAAATTTTAATTAAATTATTTTACATATATATTATCTTTTTAAAAATAATAATTGGATGAAATATCAACCCTAAATTAAAAAACCCTAAATATTTTTTAATCTACGTTGGATTTTCTCGAATTGAAGCAAATGGCAATGGCCTGTCAGATTCGACACTGAATCTGGTTGATCTGGAAAAGTTGACGACACTGGCCTATGGTTCAAGAATTAATCGGATAATTAAATATATCCACATTGCATTGCTATGTGTTCAAGAAAACATAGCCGCTAGACCAACCATGGCTTCCAGTTCCCTAATGTTGAATAGTTTTTCGACCGCACTCGCAGTGCCGTCACAACCTGCGTTTGCTATGCAGAGCTACATCGAATCTGACAGGCCATTGTTATTTGCTTTAATTTCGAACAAATTCAACGTAGATTAAAAAATATTTAGGGTTTTTTAATTTAGGGATTGATATTTGATCCATTTATTTTAAATTTGATTTTATTTTTTTAAGAGATAATTTTAATTATAATTTTAGTCCTTTAGATTTTTAAAATTAAAAAAAAATTAATGGTGTTCATCGGTGTTCATCGTTAGTAGTGTTCATCAATGTTCGTCGCCCGTTGTAGAATTTTCCCAAACATATAAGCACATTTTAAGAGAAGGGTACTTTGAGAGTAAACACCACTTCTCTAGAAAATTGCCTTTTCACCTTTTTTTTTGAACAAAAGAAAAATACCACTTCTCTTGAAATGTGCTTATATGTAATATTTAGGATTATAAGCTGGATTAGAGAAAGGGGTATTCATATCTAACTCACACCAGTTAGGTGATATAATAGGTTGTATCTAATACGAGTGTCGCACAAACATATTTAAAGAGATTTTGAAAAAAAATCCTAAGCTGATACATTAGTATGAGACAATAAAATGATCAGTGTTTGGAGTAGTTAAAGAAAACACAGATGAATATTATTTTATCTTGTACAGGTTCAAATCTCAGTATGAGAATATAATATCTCTCTATTTAATAATAAAAAAAGAAAACAAAGAATAACGATTTCAATAACGGCATGAGATAAGAATGAAATTTTAAAAGTTTTGAAGTTGTTGTAAAGAAGATAAAATAAAAAAATAGATGGACAACAAAGGTCTTCCACGCCAGCAAAAAGGGTTGTGTCACCTTGCTGTTTTTGGTTTAATGTATGAGTGACAAAAGGAGCTATGTCAAAATTGAGTGCTCAAATTGAAACTTTTTAAAGTTTAATGGTCAAAACAAGAATAATGTCAAAGTGGAGTGATGAAGTGCATAGGTCACACAATTATAAAAATGCAAAACAATATTAAAAAAGTTAAAGAACTAAAATATTTAAAAAATTCAAAAAAGTCAAAAAAATTTTAAAAAAAGAATCATGAAATTTTAAAACTCTTATCATTTGAAAAGTTTTTAAAATACTTAAAAGTAAAACACTGTTAAAATGTTTAAGAAATCAAAATTATGAAGAAAAAAAACGTTATTAAAAACTATATAAATTAAAAACTAAAAAAAATATGGGACATTGTGGAAAAATTAAATGTAAAAAAAACAAGATTATTTTAGACTTGGAAATTAATTTTACATTCAATAATTAGTTTAAACTTGGAAATTAATTTTACATTGTAATTTTGAAGTCTAATTATCTCGAGACGATTCGGCTTGTTGAGAGTGCAGTAAATACTTGTAGGATATTTACACTAATCGATCGTATTGTGAAATTGTTGAGGCGTTTGTAGGGGGTCCGTATTGTATATGTTTCTCGAGAAAGAAATATGGTAGCCGATAGAATGACTAAGATTGTTCGGTGTAATGACTTGATATGTCACAGGTTCCTATCGCTACCATATGAGATATTGTCTCTGTTACACAATGATGTAGTCTTAATTTTCTAGCGTGAGATTGTTTTGTTATTTTTGTTGAATTATTTCGTACATTATTTTTGTTCTTATTACCTAATATACTCTTTTTTTTAACTAAACTTAAAGATATTTTTTAATGAGACAAAGGGTAATAATTTTTCATTTATAAAAAATGATAGGACATAATTTGTATTAAATTGACGCTCCTATATTTTATTTTAGACTTAATTTTTTTTCTTCTAGAAGTAGCTACATGGTAAGACGACATCGTTTGAGTTTTATACAACAAACTCTATTGCGTTTAGTGACGGGCCGTAATCAAATGTCGGAAAAAAAATCAAATTATTGAATTTTAAAAATATAAAAATTTATTAAGTATTCAAACCTAAAATTAAAAGTCATAATTTAATTTATTTAATATTTAAATCAATAAAAATTAAATTGTCATTAGATCAAAAAATTAAAAGAATCAAATTAAAAGTTATAATATTTAATTAACAAAATTAAAAAAGATAATTTTTTTATTTAAAGAACTTATTATAAAATTTTTAAAATTTGAAGGCTACGATCCTCCTGGACCGCATCATTTTTAAAATGGAAAAAGAAACCTAAAAAGTCATTGTTATTTAATATAACGTTGATTCAATTGAAAATATACTTAAGAAATTATAATAAACTTAGACCAACAAGTGATAAGTGTAATCCCGTTAAGATTATACGAAAAAAATTGTCTTTGTTCAAATTTTGTTTTTCTAATTTCCAATCATTTGTAATATTTTTGTGTTTTTATTTATTTTATTTTAAAATTTTAGACATATTATATTTTTAATAACAATATAAAATTTACCCGTGTTTGTATAAAAATATATGAGGAAATATGTTTGTATATCATATATGGTTATATAAAGTGATTTATATTTGAATAAATCACTACCAATAGAAACATTAACAATTCAATTTAAAAAAAATTCATATAAAGTTTAGATGATAAATTAAGACACATCAAATTAACTAATTCAATTTTTTTAATTCGACTTAATTTTTTTTTTATAACTCGATTTGTTTGAATACTCACCACTACATTTACATCTCTCTTATTTGCCGCATACCGCTTAATCACTAAGTGAAGCCTCGACGTGTCAAACATATGAACCTGATTTACATTTGGCATCCATGTAAAGCAAGTGAACATCACGCTACCTCAATGCCAGCTCATAAATACATCAAATTAAGTTCCCCATAAAAAAATTTAAAAACAATTTATTAAAAAAACTAAGCTTTTAATTTTATTAGTATTGGTTTTTTTAAGAATAATAATGATAGTAAAATCTTTTTGTAAATGTGTATGCTATAATTTTTGTAATGTAACGTTTCCTTTGGGCTCTGCCTATAAAACATAAAAAAAAGGAAAAAAAAAACATAGGAAAACAGAATGGTGATGATTTTTTCTTAGAGAAAAAATTTCAAAAAAACAACGGCGGTTTCTATGGTAGTCGCTGGAGGCGGTGAGAACGGCGGTGGTGGAAGAAGTTGCTGCATGAAGTGGTTGCAGCATAACCGTAATCACTATAATCACCACCACCACCACCACCACCACCACTACAGCCACAACAACAATCATAGTAGCAATGTTAGTGGGAATAATAACAGTGCGAGGGTGGTGGCGGCGGGGTTCGTTTTTTGTTTGGTTTGTTTTGTAATACACTTCTTGATCGCCGTTTTGTATGGGTGGCTGATTTTAAAGCCGCCGTTTAGTTTAAACGAAAGAAAGGGTTTGCCTTGGCTTGGTTGTCAAGAAGACAATGAAGGTTCTTGGGCTATTGGTGTTTTCTTTGGTCAATCCCCTTTCTCTCTCAAACCCATTGAAAATGTGAGTTCTTTTTTTTTCTTTGGGGGAGGGGGTTATTGTTATTTCCCATCATTGTATGTAGTTATCAATTATCATGTCAAAAAAATGTTTCTTTTCTTTTCTTTTCAGTTCAGTTGAGTAGAATTCTCCTTTTCCTTTTGGCTATGAGTAAATGCAAATGTCTGGGTTTTGTTTTTTGTGATTAATTTTGGGTTCCTAAAAAAATTATGGGGGCTTTTTCTCTTATGCATGTACAGTTAAAGGTAGAGAATTTTAAGCTGAATTCTTTTAAAATTTTGGGGTTTTTTTGTAGTTTTTCTCTCAAGCAAGTTAAAGACTAAACTTTTATCTTGGGAGTAGATTTTTTTTGGCCATCAATACATGCAATTTTTCTTAGTTCTGGATTTTGTGTGATCTTTTTGAAGTTTTTTTTTTTTTTTTTTTTTGCGGGGTATAGTTAAAGATTGAATTTTTGTGCCGATTTCTTTAATTTTCTACTGAATGACCCCCCCCCCCCCCAAAAAAAAAAAAAATTGCTTTCTATTTGTTACTTTTCATCATTGTATGCAGTAAGTATGTAAAACTGTCATTTAACCTTTCAAAAAAAACTGTCATTTAAAAATGATTTTTTCTTTCATTCCAGTATTTTTTTGGCTATCAATACCAGCAAAACTATTATTTCTGGGTTTTACTTAGTTTTTGTGATACTTTGAGGATGCATGTACAGTTAAATATTGGATTTTTTTTGCTGATTTATTTTCAATTTTTTGGGTTTCTTAATGGTTTAATAATTGGGTCACAATTTTTAGGCTGAGATATGGATAAATGAGAGTGCAGCATGGCCAGTGGCTAACCCAGTTATAACCTGTGCTTCAGCTTCTGATTCTGGTTTCGCTAGTAATTTTGTAGCTGATCCTTTTCTTTATGTTCAGGTAACTATTGTTTATTATCTTTCTAAACATTTTTATTATTTTATTGCCACTCATTTCTTTATTCATATGTTTCTGCTTGTTGATTCTGTATCTTTAACCAAAGTAGGAGAATTTTTTGGGACCAATAAACAGTAGTATGTTGAGAATTATATATATTTATTTAGTTTCATACATCCAACTTCACTGTGTTTGACTTTTCTGTTATTGTTTATTTCAGTTAGCAGAAGAAAATTTCTTTTGTTTATATCTTCAGGTCTTTGACCAAAATATATGTTTTGTTTCAGATTAGTGTTGATTGTGTCACGCGTGTTACGTGTTGTTGAATTTTGCTAATGGATTGGACCATGTAGGATATCGATTTAATGTTTGTACAGTATTTGTTTCGGGATTTTTTTGTCTTCAACTCTACGTTGTTGGAGGATAAACTATGTAAGAAATGGAGTGCAGAGCTGAATAATTGACTTTCCAGATACAGATTCTTTTTAGTTTATCGGTTAAGATCTCTATTCACAATGAAATATGCAGGGGAATCCACTGGATTTGTGAATATATTGATTTTGTTTTGGCTCGATATGTTAATGCAATAGAAAAGTCTGCTGAGAGGGAGGAATTGTAGGATTCATGCTGCTGTTTTAGTTAATTATTGCTGCTTTCTATTCGGATTTGGGTTAGGCACTCCTGTGTTGTGTCGAACGTAAACCGTCTCTGAGTCCGAGTAACATAGTTGGTACTGTAGAATGGGTATTAAAAAAGATTTCAGCATTGAAGCTGCTCAAGGTAACAATGCAGAGTTGAAATACGAGTCCCATTTTATTACCGGCTCTGTTCCGTTATTTTAGAATTATTCCAAGCTTATCAGTAACAAATTACGAAAGTAGCTAGAATACACTTTTGAGTCAACACTTGGTAAATTACTCCTTTTGTTTTGCTTGAACTAGAAAAAGATCAGAATGGAGATTGACCTTGGAAGACATGAGCTTGATTCTCAAGCATCTTTACCTATTTTATCTCGGAGATAACGCGAATGAGAGTATCAGGCCTGCATCAAGAATAGGGGTAGAGGATTTTGAGTAAAAGAGTTAATGATTCTTGCCTTGAGCCCTTGACTTGTGGCGTGGTTAGTTTTGTGCGAGTCATATAACAAAGTTCTCGACCTAGAAGTCTGTCAGTCTATGTGATTATCAGCATAGGAAATACCTTAAATTCTATGAAAGTGCTTGTTCCCCCCTCTTCTTCCATCTTGTTGCTATGAATTATCAGTAATCGTAAAGGAAGAGTTGATTGCCGGCAAAGTTTCTTATGATTCTTGGGTTTACTGCACTCAGATGGAATAAGGAATTCAACTTCTATTAACTATTGTCAAATCTAGTGTAAAATGAACTAAGCTTATCTCTTATGTACTTACGAATTGCAGAAGGTACCTAGATATGGTGCAAATCGGGTCCTTTAAAGCATTATTATTAAAGTTTATCTTATACGTTAGTTTTTGTTTGTTTCTGAAATATACGCTTGTTCTCTTGATCCAGGGAGATACCTTTTACCTATTTTATGAAACAAAGAACTCATACACCATGCAAGGGGACATTGGGGTAGCAAAAAGTATCGACAAGGGAGCAACATGGCAACAATTGGGCATAGCCTTGGATGAGGAATGGCACCTCTCATACCCATATATCTTTAACTATCTTGGCCAAGTAAGACTATCGATTTCTTTCGTCCGTTTTTCTTTTACCATCTATATTAGGTTAGATATACATGCAATTGATGCTTAGTATCAACAACTTCAAGCACCTTGTGATTTCATAATATCTGAAGGCAAGATGGAACATAACTGGTGCAATCTAATACGGCATGACCAAATTAGTGATGAACATGAACATATAGGTTCATGTAGGTTGGTGAAATCACTAGTGTGCCGAATTAGTTGACACAAACCCGTACCCGACACATATTCGGATATGAGTATGAAAGTGTAATCCTCCACTTTTTTTACTTGAACTTGCCCATGCTGTATACATACACACATCCAAAACTCACCCTCAGGTCCGGATGGCATAGGAATTTTGAACACCAATCTTTCTTGTTTCTACTATTGACCAGTTCAAATGTTACTGTTTCTTATAGTGATCAAGTACCATCATATTCATGATGGTTATGTAACCTACTCGGTAGGTTATCTCGTTTATTGACGGAATTGTTTGTTGCTTTGCTCATGACTGCAGGTATACATGATGCCCGAAAGCAGGCAGAAAGGAGAACTTCGTCTGTATCGAGTAACGAATTTTCCCTTAGAGTGGGAACTGGATAGGATCATCATGAAGAAGCCCCTTGTTGATTCATTTATTATAGATCATGATGGAGCGTACTGGCTCTTTGGATCAGAACACCACTATTTCGGAACAGCGAACGGACGGTTGGAAATTTGGTATAGCAGCTCACCTCTTGGTCCTTGGGAACCACACAAGAAGAACCCTATTTATAATACTTACAGTAGTTTTGGGGCTCGTAATGGGGGCCGACCATTTAGGTACAATGGAAATGTTTATCGGATTGGTCAGGACTGTGGCGAAACATATGGACGACGTGTGCGAATATTCAAGATTGAAGTTCTTTCTAGGGTTGATTACAAGGAAGTGGAAGTTCCATTTCCCTTTGAAGAGCCCAGTAAGGGCCGGAATGCCTGGAATGGTGCCCGGTATCATCATCTCGATGTACAGCAGCTAAGGTCTGGTGAATGGGTTGGGGTTATGGATGGGGACCGAGTACCTTCAGGAGACTTGGTCCATCGTTTTCTTCTTGGCTGTGCTTCAGTTGCAGCAGTTTCCGGCCTCATTCTGTTATTAGGTGTCCTACAAGGCACAGTGAACTGCATTGTACCTCTTAACTGGTGTTCAGATTACTCGGGAAAGAGAAGCGATACTCTTAATGCTTGGGAAAGAGCAAATGTTTTTTCTTTGAAAGTGAGGCGGGGTTTCAGCCGCATAAATAGAACACCTTCGTATCTGCGAAGCTGGATAAAACGAAACACCTGTACCGGAAGATTAGTTTTGGCACTGGTATTTGCTTTAGGAGTTGTGTTTTCTTGCACAGGTGTGACGTTCATTTACGGAGGCAGTGGTGCAGAAGAACCATACTCTTGGAAGGGTCAGTTTTCGCAGTTTACATTATTAACAATGACTTACGATGCTCGTCTCTGGAATTTGAAAATGTTTGTGAATCATTATTCGAGGTGTGCTTCGGTAAAAGAAATTGTTGTGGTCTGGAACAAAGGGATACCCCCTAAGTTGAGTGATCTTGACTCGGCAGTGCCTGTTCGGATCAGAATCGAGGATCAGAACTCCCTCAATAATCGATTCAAGATCGATCCGTTGATTAAGACTCGTGCGGTTCTTGAGCTTGATGATGATATAATGATGTCTTGTGATGATATTGAGCGTGGATTTATGTTGTGGCGCCAGCATCCTGATAGGATTGTAGGATTCTATCCTCGGTTTGTCGACGGGAGCCAATTGGAGTATAGCGGTGAGAAATATGCGAGAAAAAACAAAGGGTATAATATGATTCTTACAGGGGCTGCTTTCATGGATAGTCAAGTAGCCTTCAAACGGTATTGGAGCGAGCAAGCTAAGCCGGGGAGAGAAGTGGTAGACACGTATTTTAACTGTGAGGACGTGCTAATGAACTTCTTGTATGCGAATGCAAGCTCGTTTAAAACCGTTGAATATGTGAGACCTGCTTGGGCAATTGATACATCCAAACTTTCCAGTGCAGCAATCAGCCGAGACACAAACGGGCATTACAGAATAAGAAGCGAATGCCTCAGGAAATTTACTGATATGTATGGTAGTATGAGTGGCCGGCGATGGGAATTCGATTCCCGGAAGGATCATTGGGATGTATAGCAATGGCTTCGTCCTACTGTTCCAACTTGTTCATCCGATTCTCTTACCTGACGGGTAAATTCTCGTTTCCTCCTCGCATTGAATGCGAGTTGTTCGATATTAGGTTGCACAATGATCTTACAGGTTTTCTTATTACATAGAAAATGTTTTAGAATGTTGAATACAGATTGTTTAATCCCCTTCACTCTTCTTAATTATAAACAATGATATCTGATAATGGCATGTTTAGATATGTTCAAAGGATTTAGTCATGGTTCAGAAAATATATTAGACATAGCAATAGCATGATTGAGAAATAATTACATTTTTTTATTAAAAAAAGTATTGTATATTCATGTTGAGATTCTAATCCACACAGGATGATATAAGATGAATATTTTTAACTACTAGGCTAATTAATAGATTTTGAAAAATAATTAAAATAATTAAATTTTTATGAAATACAAAAATGAAGATGACATATACATATGAATTATCACGGCCTTAAATTTATTTAAATGTAAAATATTTAAAATTATATGAACATGCTACAGGTCTCGGCATACCCTATTAAGTAGAGTAAAAATTTTCTGCTCCTAACTATGTCTTCTTATATGTTCTATACTAAAAAATATGTAAAAATTAAATTCTAAACCCTAACCTTAATTTTTATACCCTAAATCATAAAATATATACTATACCCTTAATTTCTTATACCCTAACTCTAAGCACCAACTTTAAACCCAAACCCTAAACTCACTATTTTGAAGTAGAAACACCAATGAGAGCATAATTAAGGGGTAGACGATTTTTATCCTATTAAATAGAACAACAAATGTATCGTTAAATTTTGTCAAGACAAATTTAATGCAAAAAATAGATTTAATAATAATCACTATTAAATTAAAATTCATTTTTGGATGAGTAAATTTTAATTGTTTTATTTACAATTATATTAAGATATTAAGAAGATAAAAAGTGCATGTAATATTAATTCAACCAGATTTGATAATATATAATATTAGTGTGCTATATATATATATATATTTGTCTAATAAAAAATATTCAAGTTATGCCTATAGTATATGTTTGTTTTACATTTGTATTTTTAATTATATTTTGTTGTTTTTTTAAAGTGTTTAAATTCATTTGAATCCACGATCTTCTAACTATTACAATAATAACAATGTCAAACTTAATTAATACTTAATTCACATATTTTATACCACGTTTAATTATTACTTTTCATGCCATTCGAATAAAAGAAGTTCATATGGTTGGATCTGAACTTTAAATGTAGTGACGGATTCAGAAATATTTTTGAGGGTGGACACACATGAAATCTCAAAATTTCAAGGTGGGCACAACTTATAAATATTAAAAAAATTTAAAGACGGACTCATAAAAATTAAAAAGAAAAATTTAGAGTGGGCACATATCATGCACTTGTATCCACCACTATTTAAATATATGGAATATGAAATTTTAGAATACATTCAATTTGGACGTGCATGTGCATGTGCATGCATGCTTATTCATGGATCATACGTTATTGATTTATTACACAGGAAGTTTATTCTTTCCGACACAATCTAAGACTATGACTTTCAAGTCTTTGTCTTTGTCTACGTCTATGTTTCTTTCTTTATTTTTTTACTATGTGATATGTCTTTGAGCTCGTTTGGTTTGGGTCCATGTATGACTTTATGTCCCAATCAAAAGCTAATAGAAAATAATATACATCACATGTCACGTAGTTATAGGTTAAATGATAAATACATCGATTTTCTTTTAAAACTAATAATCTAATCATTTAGTTTAAATATTTTTGACAAATAATTTATTTTTCTTTAAAATATTATTTAGTCACTAAATTAAAAATCTATAACATGTTTGTCACTCTATGATTATAAATAGCTATAAATAAAAATATTATGTTCGTTTAACAAATGAATGGACACGAATAAATATGTGTTCGGTTAGTTTATATTCACGAATAAATTCGTTGAAGTTCGTTTATTGAACCGTTAATTTATTAATGATGTATTCTTATAAAAATATTGAAAATAACATCCCTTGTTTTTATACTTGAATATGTCTAGGAAATATATATATATATATATATTACAGTTGTCGTTGATAATTTGACAAAACTAATCACTAAAACTAATATTCAATAAAATATACAATTAAAAAGTATAATTTGCAAATATATTGACACTTGTCACTTATGTACAACGTTATAAACATTGATAATTTATTTTATCCCGTTGTAAATAAACATTGATCACTTATTTACATTATTATAAATAAGCATGAATAACTTATATAAATCTAGTCATTATATTTGCGAACATATAAATGAATATGTTCACGAATGCTATAGAATTTAGTCTGAACACATCAAATAATAAATGAATCAAATTCGAACATATATTAAAAATTTAAACGAACTCGAGCCGAAATGAACAACTTTAAAAATAAACAAACAAACACCAATACAACCTAATTTGTTTGATTCCAGTTCATTTACACATTAGTTATAGGGATGAGCATTTCACTCGGACCCGACGGGTTCCGACTCCACCCGGCCTGATCGGGTCAAGTTTTTGTGTGTAAAAAGTCAGGTTCGGATTTAGTGTTAAAAATTCGTCCCAAGAACTAATAGTTAATTTTTTTTATATATTTTTAGGGATATTTACAATAATATCCTCTCTTTTATATATTTTTTTATAATTAGGTCTCTAAAATTATTTTTTACCATTAAGTACTTAAAACTGATTTTTTTTATAGATGATGTTAGTTCGAGTTGAGGTATATAATTTTTCGATCGGGTCAATTTTTTTAAAAAAAATAAGTTCGAATCATGTTCGAATTTAAGGTAATTATATTTGAATCGAATTCGAATCTACTAAAAACTCTACTCGACCCGTGCTCATCCCTAACTAGTTATTCCGACGGTCATATTCAATTTGGATCCCACCATAAAAGATCGATCGGGGATGGTTGGCGTCCCCCTAATCTAACCCAATAAAAGAATTTCTTTTTTTATTCCTCTTTGACTGGGACCAAAAATAGCAAAAAAAAAAAAAGAAAAAGAAAAGCTGTTCCTCTGACACCCAATAATTTATTTTTGTATTTTTATTATTAGTTTTTTTGGAAATTGCTTCTTTTATTATTATTATTATTATTATGTTAAAGGGAAAAGTGGGGGAATTCTGGAGAGAGAAATGTTGGCAATGGAGAAGGATTTTGATCCAAAGCTTGGGATTCAGGGAACCAATAATGATGATGAAGATGATGAGAAAAATGCTAATTGTTCTTCCAATGGTGGAGCTTCCAACAATATTCTGAAATCTAAAAGCTTTTCGTTTAGAGCTCCTCAGGAAAATTTCAGTATTGATGACTTTGAACTGGGCAAGATCTATGGTGTTGGTTCTTATTCAAAGGTAAGCTTTTTGATTTTTTTAATTGGTTTTTGGATTTCTGGGTTTGTTTTGTTTTTGTTTTATGTTTGATTATTTATTTATAAATGCATGCTCTACCTTTATGAATTCGATGGGCAGTGACGATTGATTGATTTGTGATGAATTGTATATTTTTTAGATAACTTTTAGCTTTCTTCATGATTTGTGTGTATTTTCCTAGTCATATAATTTGTTCGAACTTTGAATTGAATTGGCCTTAGTTTCCTTGAAATTTGATGCAAAGGAAAGAAAACTAAATACTATTGATTTTTCTTCCTGTGTCCGTTTCCTAAAAGCTGAATACATTTTTTTTTTCTGTTTGAAGATGTTTGGCGTCCATTTTGCTTTGAATCTTCATTTTTCTTGGAGTATTTATGTTCGACAATTGTGTTCGACATAGGTACGAATACGACCTTCCTCCAAATACATGGGAAAACTCAGAAAAAATTGAACTTATCCTTGCTGGGCACATACCCATATCCAGTACTCATTCATACCGAGTCCGAGTTTCTTGGTAAAGGGTTGGAAGGACACTCTCATAGTGTCTAATGGTGTTCCACACACTACCAATTATCTGTGCTTCTTTGTCATTAATGGTTCGACTTCATGTAAGCACAGTCTGGGATTTGAAGCTATGCCTTTGAGGCTCTCAGTCTCAGCTTTTCCTTATATTGCTGGATCAAGCTTTTATAGGTTTCTATCTTTTTGTTTCTATTTCTTATATATAACGGAAACCTTTGGTTGGTTTGGAAATCCAGCAGTTTCCTGAGGAAGTCCATTAAACACGTTATTATAAGCTGTTCGGTTCATTTGTGTGCTGTTCATCTCTTTGGCCCTTTTGCTATTTTATGTTTCCACCCTCTCTGGAGCTAAATGACATGAAAACATCTTTATGTTCATATTTGTGACTGTTCCTTTTGTTAGAAACTTCTGTGATATTTTGAGATTGCGAGGCTAAATTAAAGTACACGTTTCCGTTTATTGAACATTTTTTGTTTTGTCCTAGAGATGGTCTGGTTGGTTAAAGAATTGCCATTATGATAAAGATGAGAACGAATGATTTCAATAGCGAAGTGTACTTTTATGTTTCATGCTACTCCTTTACAATAATCACTTGAAAATTATGTTCCTATGGAAATTAAAATCTGTACTAAGATCTCCCATCAATGTGGCACCTCGATATCTGCTCTTCATCACTTGGTGCTGTAGTATGTTCCAAGGGTTGCGCTGTTCGCCCAATAAAGTGGTAACAACTGCTTGATATGCTAGTTGGTTAAGTATATATCTGTTGGTTGAAATTGCAGATAAATAAACATCCTTTCTTTAAGCTAAGAGTTCTAGATGATTGATAAAACAGACCTGCTTATTCATTATTATCACTTTTTCTTGAAGTTTGAAGGTAGTATCTGTTGAAATATTTATTTACTGTATGTTCATTTTCCATGTTCTTCACAATTTTTCTCATGTGAGCTTCGTATTCACATTGGTTTGTTCTGAATATGATTTTATTGTTGTCATTAGGTTGTGAGGGCAAAGAAGAAAGATACTGGCATGGAATATGCGTTGAAGATCATGGACAAAAAGTTCATCACCAAAGAAAACAAAACAGCTTATGTAAAGTTGGAACGTATTGTGCTCGATCAACTGGACCATCCTGGCATTGTGCGGTTGTATTTTACATTTCAAGATTCTCTTTCTCTGTGTAGGTATTCTTGGCTGTATCAATTGGCACTGGCAGTATTATGTGCATGCTTGTGTAGTTAGTTTTTACAACTCTTCTCCCTTGATGCACTTCCATTGGTTTTATCTTCCCGGTTTATTCAGTTTTCGTTTTTGTTTGACATTGCTTTCTTTGATTATATTTTGAAGACATGGCGCTTGAATCCTGTGAAGGTGGAGAGCTTTTTGACCAAATAACAAGAGTAAGTTATTCTTAACATGCGATCGATTCACACATAAAAAGGGTTCCTTGTGGCAACAGTTTTCTCATAGAATATGATTGAGTTGTTTGAGATTGAACTGGTTGCGCCTTGAATTATTATTGAACCTATCTTTCATTGTATATTTGCTTCAGATTTTCCTGTCAAATTCATTATTCATTATAAATCTGGAATAGTCGTGTATATACTTCTTTATGGATGTTCTTAAAATTTTCTTGAATATCACCGTTTAAGGTTTTTAAAATTCATTGCATAATGTTGCAAATGCATTCCATCCCCTAGTTTTGAAGTACAAATGCTGGAATGTTCCTGAGCTCGAACTTTATTGTTGTGATTATGCAATTTGAACCTATCTCTGTTGGTTATTCATGTTCACTTCAGTATCCAACATCTGGTTACATTTCATGCAGAAAGGTCGTTTAACGGAGGATGAAACACGTTTTTATGCTGCAGAGCTTGTAGATGCTCTTGAATACATACATGGAATGGGATTAATACATAGAGATATTAAGGTATTTTCCGTGAAAGTGTGTTTTGTTACATCAACATTTGAGAAAATGCTAAATGCTTGATTTATGGCAGCCAGAGAATTTGCTACTAACCAAAGATGGTCATCTTAAGATTGCTGACTTCGGTAGCGTAAAGCCAATGGAAGATAGCCAAATTACAGTCCTTCCTAATGCAGCCTCAGGTAAATTCATCACTATATCATATAAAAAAAACACCCCTTCCTTCGCATTCTTGAATGTTAAATGCTAAGATTGGTTCTGTTTCCTTGTCCAGATGATAAGGCATGCACATTTGTGGGGACAGCTGCATATGTTCCTCCTGAAGTCCTTAACTCTTCTCCAGCAACTTTCGGGTTAGTGATCTTAACTCAACGAATTAGTCTCACAATCTAGATTAAAATCATCAAACGAAACCAAATCTTAAGCTCGTAGCAACTAGTTAAGCTTTAATTCTTTAACATTTTGCTTCCCCCTTACTCCCTATTCCACATCTGTATCCCCCCCCCCCCCCCCCCACTATGTCGCTGTAACACTTCATTTGTACTGAAGAACCTGTGTTTGACATGGGTACGAGGATATGATCCTCCCAGGGTTGTCCAAATAAACGGGAAAATTTAGAGAAAAAAAATAAACTAACCATACCCGTACTTTTGTAACATTTTTTGCCTACCATTTGATTTCCGAAAAAAAATGTAGAAACTAGAGATTTAGGTTAGTCTTTTTTTATTATTATCTTGTTAAATTGTTGTTTATAGGATAACTAGTTTGTTTTAACATATTCAAACAGAAATGACATCTGGGCACTTGGCTGCACCTTGTACCAAATGCTTTCAGGGACTTCTCCTTTTAAAGATACAAGCGAATGGCTTATATTTCAAAGAATTATAGCCAGAGATATAAGATTTCCAAACTACTTTTCCGAAGAAGCCAAAGACCTTATTGATCACTTAATGGTAAGCTACAATTTTATGCATGTCGGGATTTGGTTTCTGTTATGCATTTATAACCTCCTATTTAAGACTTTGAAGTCTTTTTTCCGGTTATCTATTTATGTTATTCGACACATATCTGATTTTTTTCGGTTCGTTTCGTTTTTTATGGGGAAATGAAAAGTGAAAGCCTTATCATGCTAAATTCTTCTATGTTGTGTGATCTTGATTTACAAGAAGAAAAAAATTGCAGCCTTAGAATTATAATATGAATCTGATGCAGGATATCGATCCCAATAGACGAGCAGGTGCTGGACCCGAAGGTTATGCTGCACTCAAGAGGCATCCTTTCTTTAGGGGAGTTAACTGGAGCAATGTAAGAGCAGAAACCCCTCCAAAGCTTGCATTACAGAGTGGGGTATGACAGCAGACATGCTTCAATCACTGTTTACGACAGAATCCAACTTCCCTTTGTATTCTGTCTTTCGAGAGTTTTAAAATATTATCTTTATCTATTTTTTTCAGGCTCATTCAAGTGACGGTGATGATCAAAGTGATTCTTCACAGAATCCGATCCAAATCAGATATGGTTCAGGTAGACAAAATGATGGAAATGATGGATCATCATCGACTGAATCATCTGGCCATATAAATAGAATGGCCTCCATCGACTCCTTTGACTCAAAATGGTATATCTTTTATGTCTTGCTATTTTCTCCTCATTTGTTCTTAGATTTTGTTGAAAGGAAATGACTTTAGCTTGCAAGCTTGTCCACCTGTGGATTTATAGAACCTATTTACATTTAGAAACATCATCGATCCAGTTTTATCCAGATTTCTCTAAAATAGTTGTATTACATACTGGTTTTGCTGTTTGTAATCAGAGTATTAGTGTTTTTGTCATTGCCTTTTCCATCTGCTGGATTGTGGCTGACTGAATTGAACTTGTTTAATTATGTATATTGTGTTAACAGGCAACAATTTCTGGATCCGGGAGAATCTGTTCTTATGATTTCAATGGTGAAGAAAATACAGAAGTTATCGAGCAAGAAGGTGCAGCTTATCCTCACCAACAAGCCGAAACTGATTTACGTAAACCCCGCAAAAATGGTCGTAAAAGGGAATATTATTTGGTCCGACAATTCTAGTGACCTTAGTGTCCAGGTCACAAGCCCGTCACAGTTCAAGATTTGTACGGTAAGTCTGTGCAAGTGTTCCAATAGGATAGAAATGAATTCCTCAAATTTAATATTCCCCATAGTGCTTTGTGTTCCTTTTGCTTCTTATGTGCCGGTGATGAAGAAAATGTGAATTTTCATATTAATCTGTTCATGCTTTCGGTTTGTTCTTTGCTTGTTCCAGTCGAAAAAGGTCTTGTCATTCGAAGATGCAAAACAAAGAGCATGGCAGTGGAAAAAAGCTATCGAGAGCCTTCAAAACCAGTGAAGTGATTTATTCATGGTCAAGAAGCACATTCATTGTACGTTCTGATATTATTGAGTAACTTGAGAACGTTAAATACAACCGACATCTCGAAACAACCATTTATGTCATGAAAGCGGCTCAAGAGTGTTTCTATTCAGCAGTTTTCTGGTGCAGGGCTCATATTAAGCTTTTCATCCACTCTCTTGTGGAATTTGGTACGTAATGAAGGTTTTTCTGATAATGTACATGTTTTAATGTATTGAAAGTAGATGTTTCAAAGCCATTAATGAAAAATTCTTTTCATGAAATACTTATTTGAGAACTAATTCCCCATAGTTGTGGCAGAATTACTCCTTCTTTCTTAAATTATTATAATCATTATTTAGTTAAAACCAGAATTGTTGTTGTAACCATATACCAATGAGGCTTTGGTTTTAGATTCCAGGTTCGAGTTCTATCATACATAAATATCACGTATTTATTCTATAGTTTAGGTCCGAATTATTGATTCTGATTGAAGTCATACTTATAACTTCAAAGAAATGGCATAGTTGCAGAGAACTACCTTACAAAACAACTTATAATACACATATTCCTTAATTACCGTATTAATCTTGTGCAACTTCGTTCAGGAATTTTCTTTTGATATTCCTGAGCATGGAGATAACATTCTTCATATCTGTTCTGTCTTCGGGTAACTCGGCTGAACAATCCAAGGCTAGTTTTATAATCGATGATATACAATTCGCTTTGACAACGAAGTATTTATCATCTTCTTGCACTAAACTTGAATCTCCGGCCCCGATTATTCCGTTAGATAATGACATCTGCACCCACTGCTTCAAGCTCATTTCTCCGACGAAAGCTTCGTCTGTCGGTTTCTTTCTCGTGAAAGTCTCCATTAGTAGAATACCGTAACTGTAGACATCACTTTTAACCGAGATAATTCCTGCTGATCCGTACTCTGTATTATAAACATATAAGACAATAATATTATGCCATTTGAGCTTCATTGACACTCAATAAAAGAGTACTAAAACAGAACATCACCTGGTGCCATATAGCCGATGGTAGCGAGTGTCATTGTCTGTTTGAAGGAATCTTCTCCTAATAATTTGGAAATTCCGAAATCTCCAACGTGCGCAACCATGTCTCCGTCTAGTAAGACGTTACTCGGTTTCAGGTCACAATGGATTATGGGAATTGAATATTCCAAGTGGAGGTATTCTAATGCCAATGCAACGTCTATCATTATGTTGATCCGTTGCAGGATATCCAAGGAATGATCTGCAGAATACAACCATTTCTCGAGGCTTCCATTAGGCATGAACTCGAGCACCAGGGCTTTGAAATCAGTATTGGAGCAGCAAGTAATGACCTTGACAAGATTGCGATGAATGATTTTACTCATCACTTCGCATTCGACGTCGAAACTCTTGAATGCTCCCTCTATCTGCAAATCGAACACTTTTACTGCAACTTGTGTCCCATCTGAAAGTGTTCCTCTATATACAGTGCCAAAGCTTCCTGAACCAAGTATGTTTGCTTCACTAAATCCTCCGGTCCCTTTCGATAACTGATCATACGAAATTCTTTTCCATTCCTTGAGAAGAATTGAATCCTCTACATTTGTCGAAATCGTACTCTTCTTCTTCTCCTTCTTCTTTAATTGTACGCAGACAACAATGCATGCAACAACTATGATGATTGAGGCAAATGTTGGCAAGACATACCTCAAAACTTGTAAGGGAGTCCTTTTGCGATTTCGATGGACACAAGGCGAGACTCGAAATCTAGGTGAACCACACAGTGCATCGTTTTTCACAAACGATTGATCTGTGAAGTTCGAAAAGGGGCCTCCACTCGGTATTTCCCCTTCCAATCTATTTAAGGACACATTAAAATAGTCGAGGTGACCAAGTTTTTCGAGAGATTTGGGAATGACTCCCGAGAGATTGTTGTCGGATAAGTCCAATCTCGTCAAACTCACCAAGTCGCCTAAGGATTCAGGAATAGGACCTTGGAATCTGTTATGAGAAAGACTTAGAGCCTGTACATCATGAAGACGTCCGAGAGCGGGAGGGATATCACTCGAGAAAAGGTTTCCGGACAAATCCAAAGTAGTAACAACCTTCAAATTTCCGATGTCGGGTGGAAGTGAACCATTGAAATAGTTGGACGACAAGTATACTTCTGAGATATCTTCCAAGCTCCAAAAACTTGAAGGGATTTCCGAATGCAACTTGTTGGAGTACAACCTGAGTTTTCTCAAAGAAGTAAGCTCACTCAAACATGCCGGTAACGGTCCATCGAGCTCATTCTCCTCTAATGATAATTCGTACAGATTCTTCAAGCCACAAATGTGATGTGGGATAGAGCCTTGTAACTGGTTTCCAGCAAGACTCAAAAGCTGGAGGTTCTCTAGCCTTCCTATTGTCACTGGAATGGTTCCAACGAATCTATTGGAGTTAAGCTGTACCATCATGACATTGTTTAAGCTACCGATTTCCATGGGAATGGTGCCTCCGATGTCACATTCTGCGACCGAGAAAACTTGGAGCGACGTAGGGAGGTTCGAGATGGATGTGGGAAGAACTCCTCCCAAGGGGTTCACTGACAGGTCTAGTTGTGTTAAGGATCTGCAATTGAGCAAGGAAGGGAAAAAACTCCATTGGCCATTTGGAGTGGTCAAATTGTTTTTCCAAAGGTGTAACTTCTCTAGAAACCTTAGATTGCCAAGGTTATTTGGAATGTGACCAGAGAATGAGTTTGCTCCCAAATTAATGACTTTGAGATTGGAAACATTGCAGATAGATTCTGGGATATTTCCACTGAGTTGGTTGCCCCATAGGTGAAGCTCCTCGAGATTGGAAGCAGAGCTCATCTCTGGTAATTTGCCTACAACAAAACAACAACCTTGCTTTCATTTCATAGAGACATGATTAATTGGCTAATTGCTTTGCTCTGCTATTTTAAACATAATTAATTACCAGATAGTAAATTATTCCATTGGAGATAAAGTTTCCTCAAAGAAGAAATGTTGAAAATAGAAGGTGGAATCACCCCACTTAAGCTCATATTTGCTGCCGCAAATATCTCTAATGAACCAAGATTTCCAATCTCCTCTGGAATTTCTCCTGCCAAAATAAATAAATATAATTAAAATACGATATAAAAGATAACTAATACAACACATATATGAACATCTCACTATTTATATATATATGAACATGTCACTATTTATATAACACTAATTCTTACTCCAGAATTGTTACATAATTTATCAAATCTACCTAAGGTCAGTTTGGATTGTTAATTTAAAATTTTAGAGTTTAATATTATTATCAGATGTTTTTTAAATAAATTTTAAACATTATTTTTAAAATATAAAAATCGATAGTACAAACGATGAGAGATACATAATTTTACTTCAAAATATTATTGACTAAAACAATACTATTTTTTTTAATAATACAGAAGATAACCTTAGTATTGCGAAATTATTCACTTTCTAAATTGCAACCATAGTCGACGAGACCCTCAAGCGTTATCTTGAAATACAATCTAATCAAATACCAACTTTTATGATGCTTTGGGTCACTCTTTAAAAAAATCTTTTTATTTATTTATTTTATTTTGTAAATGATAAAGGCTTAAATAAAAAATAAATATCCAGATAATATTTCTTTTAAACTTTAGTAGTTTGATGTTTACACTATTATAATATTAAGTGTCTAATTATTAAGAGGTTTTTAAAAACTTTATTAACCAATTAATGCTTGACACTTGACAATAATTTGATTTTTTTATTTTTTAAGAAAAACCCTCAATTTTTTTTTTAGTTTTTCAAAACAAATCTCGAAATTCTCCAATTTTTACAAAACAGTCCTCAAATCCTAAAAAATTTTCAAACTCAAACTCCCAAAATCACCGCCACTTTCATCGTCGGTCGTTGTCCCTAAGCACACCCTCTTTGGTCGTCAAATCTAGTCGGTCATTTCTCCCAACACGACGTCATCGAAAACAAAGAATGACGTGCTAGTCGAACGTCGAATGTCAAACGCAAAATAAACGTTTAGTGGGCACGTCGTTCATTGTTTCCGGCGACGCCGTGTTGAGGGAATGATCGGCTAAGTCTGACTATCAAAGGGGTGTGTTCAAGAACGACGACTGGCGTCAGAAGCGGTGGTGATTTGGGAGTTCGGGTTTGAAAAAATTTAAGGTTTTGGAAATTGTTTTATAAAAATTAGAGAATTTTAGAATTTTTTGAAAAAATATTTTTTATGTAAAAAATTGTTTTAATTTTATAATTAAAAAAAATAAAATAAATATATTATGTATCATGTTTTGATTGGTTAACGATTTTTTTTACCGTTAACTATCAAATATTTAAAATTAACGAAATAAAATATTAAATATTATTTTTACTTAAAAATAGTTTAGAGGTATATAACAAAGAATGATACGAAGAATCTTTACCTTGTAATTCGTCTGGACCTAGATATAACTCTCTGAGCCTGGTTAAATTTCCAATACTCCTTGGAATGTGTCCGGTAAGTGTTATATTTCTAGCTGAAAATATCTCCAAATTCACCAGATTTCCAATTTCCCAAGGGATCTCACCTGTTGAAATAACATAAATCAATTTGCAAGAGAGAGACACATCAAGTTGCCAAAAACCATTTTGATATTATTAAAATATGTTGTTCTTTTAGTTATAATATTTATTCAAAATTAAACAGTCTAAGTAAATAAGTAACTTTTTTTTTTGCCAAAGCTTAAAAATAATTCTAATTAAAAATAAGTATTATTATTGATGTATCAAATATTTACTCTCTACATTTTTAATAGGAGTAAAAACCCAATGAATAATTTGGCAAAAAAATGATAAAATGTATGCAGGTTTAAACTTTAAAAACGATATTATTGAAAATAATAGTCTCGCATCCGAAATATGTACCGTAAAACGTATATGCATATTACTAAAAGTAACAATACCTGAAATATGTGAATATGTAAACTTACCTTGCAAATGATTTTCATCCAAGAATAGCTCCTGGAGCGTGGTTAAATTAGCGATACCGGTGGGGATGCTGCCACTTAATCGATTGGAATCCAGGTAAAGTATGTGCAGATTCCTGCATTCGTTTATACTGGTGGGAATGGTGCCACTCAATCGATTGGAATCCAGGTAAAGTATCTGCAGATTCCTGCATTCATTTATACTCGTTGGAATGTGACCTGAAAACTCATTTGATCCCATGTCAAGTTTCTGCAGATTCGGAAGATGGTGGCATATATCATCTGGGATTTCACCAGACAAACTATTGGAGAATAAAGAGATGATCTGCAACGACGACATGTTGTAAATGGAAGCCGGTATAGACCCAGACAGCTGGTTTCTTCCCAAAACTAGTCTTCTCAGATTCACAAGATTACTTATCGACCCAGGGATTGCGCCACTCAAGCTGTTGGCCTGCAGATTCAGGTCTACAACTTGATTTAAGCTTCCGAATGACGGTGGGATTTCGCCGGTGAGGAGATTGAAGCTTAAATCCATGGTGTTGAGACGACTCAGTTGCCCCAACTCAGTGGGCAAATCGCCATGGAATCCGTTGCCACTCAGATTAAGAGAGGCTAAGAAGGAGAGGTTACCTAACGCCGGAGGGATAGTTCCCGTGAGATTCATGTTGGCAAGATTCAGAAGTTGGACTCTGCCGTGCTTAGCGGCGCAGGAAACACCGATCCAGTTGCAGATTGAGTGATTGGCGGTCCAGCTATCGGCTAAGATGTTTTGAGGATCATCGATTTGGTGTTTAAATTGGAAAAGAACTTGCTGATCGGTGGTGAGATTTCTCACAACAACGGCGTGGCTAACCATGAAACAGTGGATAAACGTTAAAGCTAGCGGAAGAAAATGGGATTTCGCCATGTTTATATTATGGCTTTGGGAATTGATAAAAGGAAGAATGTTTAAATAGGATTAAATTCAACCCCAGTAGGAAACTTCTCTGGGGGATCGTCTTGGTCTTCGCAAGTCGCAACAAACAAGTTAGTTTTTTGAGTTTAGACCGCTTAAAAGTACGTAGATGATAAAGAGCGGTTTTGGTAAAAATTAGATGTTAGAGATATAATTAGAAGTTTGACTAGTCAAATTCGTTAATATTATTGTTTGATGAATATCAGAGTGTGGTAAAACCGCTAGTTTTGAAAAAGCTCATATTAGGAGCCTTTTGAGATTAGAGGTTTGATATTAGAGTTGTAAAGACTCTTTTACCCTTACCAATTACCAAAAATCTCCAAATAACCTAAATTAAATATTTTTTCACCCTATTTATAAGCTAATCATATTTATTTTTTCCTTTTTATTATCGCATATTTATTTGTGTATTTAAATTTATTAATTAATTAAATTATATTAAAATAATTATATAAATAATACATTAATATATAAATCATTCGAATATGTTTAGAAAAATTATGTTAAAAATAATTTTTATAAATCTAATTAATATTAATTAGATACAAAATATTGATAACTAATAAACTATTCAAACAAATATTGAATATAATCATGTACTTATATGTCATTTGCTTGTTTAAATAATCTAACAGCTATAAGCTATCAGTTAATTTTACCAAACACTTTTATACAATCATCTAATACAATCCGCTAGTCAAATCAATTAATGCAATCAACTATCAACTAATGCAATCCACTATTAACTATCAATTATCCGCTAATTGCCAAACAGGACCATAATCTACTATTTATCACCTTCTCCAACCACTTTTTATCTTTCATCTACCCCACATCCCTTCCTTTTATTATTCTAGTTTCATTAATGTCTTAAGACTTTGAAAATATAGCAACTACCATTGTTAATGAGAAGAGACAGATCGCAAGCTACTCGAGTTTAATTCGATTAAAGTTCAGTTAAAATTTAATTTGATTGAACTTGACTCGAGCTCGAACTCGACACGAGTTCTTAACGAGCCGAGACGAGCTACTCGATACCCAACTTAAATAGTTCACAAGCTACTCGACTCGAAAAGCTCGCGAGCTACTCGAAAATATAATATAATATATGTTAATTAAGGTTTAATTTTGGAGTTTGAGATTAATTTAGGGTTTAGAGTTTGGTCAGAGATTTATGGTTAGTCTAGGTTAACAATGGTTGGTATATTTTTTAGGGAATAAGGGTTAGCAAATTAGGATTTAGTTGGAGCTTTTCGAGCTCGAGCTCCAAATTTTGTTTTCAAGTCCGCTTTTGAGCTTGATAACTTTAAGCTCGCAAGCTTTCATGTCAAGCTCGAGCTTGATAATTTAAGCTCGTGAGCTTTCGGGCCGAGTCGAGCTTAACTTTGAGCATTTCGAGTTCGAGTTGAGCTTAACGATACTCGAGCTCGACTCGGCTCGTTTACACCCCTAATGGCAACCTTAAATATTTGATGGCAGAATTTTTTATCTTTATAATCTTAAACAAATGTCCCTTTTAATTGCATATCAAATACTCTTTTTGTCCCATTAAATTGGTCTTTTATTAATTTTTTTAGTATTTTTTTTAAAATTTGACTCATTATTATTTAAAATTTATTATTGATAAAAATATAAAAATATATATTTTATAAACCATCAATCAAATAGGTTTAAAATATATATTTATAAAATTTCATGGTCAAAGTTTAAAAATTTTAACTATTAAAAAGTCAATAAGAGACAAAATTAATGGGACGAGAGTATATAATTCTTTCCTTAAAAAATAAATATTTATTTCTTTTATGGGTAAACTACATAGATGGTCACCGAACTTTTAGGGCGGATTCATTTTGGTCACCGTACTTTTAAAATATTCGATAAGGTCACCCCACTTTTAGTTCGATTTCGTTACGGTACCTCTCGTTAGAAGTTGACGTTAGTTTTCGTTTTTCCTTAATAAAAAAATGGGTAAAGTACATCAATCATCACTCAACTTTCTTCTCACTCCTATTTTGGTCACTAGAGTTTAACAATCTTCAATTTAATAACTTAACTTTCGAATTGTTCATATTTTGGCCACTCTCAGATGACATGGTTATACAAATAGAAAATTTCGATTAATCCTTTTAAAAAAATTCGGGAAATGATTTTTTTACTTTCCTTATTAAATTTACTATATTATTATATTTGATATTTTAATAAGCAAAGTAAAACAATTATTACTCGAATCAAATATTCCAATTAATCAGTCAATCGATTATTAGATTTAATTGGTACAATATAATATCGAGAATTAAATAATCATAATTTAGCAATTAACCAAAATAATTTTTAAGGATTAATTGAACCCGTTTTTGGTACAAATTTTTAAAACAGATTATTTCGATTCGATTATAGTTTACAATTTTAAACAAAATTGATTAACCGATCTGATCTATTATATACAATATTTCTAAATTTTATACATTACAATATCTTATAGTATAGTGATTTTGATACCCTTTTGATTTTTTTTAAAAGTTTTGGCTCTGGGTATGACTAATAGGTATGAACTTTCAATTTTTGACTTTCTAGTTATTTTTACATTTTTATCACAACCGAACAATTCTTAAATTTACCATATTATCATATTTGATGTTTTAATAAATGAAGTAAAAAAATCATTTCCAGAACGAAATATTTTGGTTAACTGGTTAATCGATTATATGATTTAATTTGTATAAATATAAGATCAAGAATTGAATAATCTGAATTTACCAATTAACCAAAATAATTTTTAAGAATTAATCAAATTTTTCTATTTATATAAACATGTCATTTTAGGGTGACCAAAATATGAACAATTCGAAAGTTAAGTTATTAAATTGATTTTTTTAAACTCTAGTGACCAAAATAGGATTGAGAAGAAAGTTGAGTGATAATTTGTGTAGTTTACCCATTTTTTATTAAGGAAAAATGAAAACCAACATAAGCTTTTAACGGAAGGTAACAAGAGGCACCATATTGAAAGCGAACTAAAAATTCAGTGACTATATTGAAATCGAACTAAAAATTGGGTAATCATATCAAATATTTTAAAACTACAGTGACCAAAATGAATCCAACCTAAAAAATTAGTGACCATTTATGTAGTTTACCCTTCTTTTATTTAGCTTTTTTTTAGAGTTTCAATTAAATTTACTAGTACTTCGTCTTCAACCATATTTATCTATCTATCTATCTATATAAATGTGTGTGAAAACAAAACCCTTTTAAACAAAAAAAAAAAAAAAAAAAACAGGATAAAAGATTAAGGGAGTTATTAGATAAAGATTTATTGGTCTACCACTTAGCTAAACCGTGATTAGTGAAGTCCAAAACTTCCCACACAATGCGACTACACAAATCCATGATTCAATCATATGGACATCCAATAAGAAGGGTTTTTTTATTCGGATTAATCTGATTTTGATTTTTCTTATTTAAATTAAAAATATAAATAAATGTTTATTAAAATTTAGTAATAAAAGTATTACGAATATTTTCTAAGTATGTGAATGCTAAAATAGGTATGGAATTTGACTTTGATAATAACAAGTCGGATATGAACATGACCCCACTTGCACTTATAGAAAAATGGGCCCACACTTCATTTCCTTTTTGTTTTGGTCGTTGACCCAATTTTCCAATTGCCTCCGTCAGTCGTCATAGGAATGGAGACTTAAGATAAGAAAAGTCAGTGGGCGTGGGTTTCTGCTTCAGCCTTCAGCTCCAAAACAATCAATAAAAACCAAGGCTTTCCCACCTTCCACGGTTACGACTTTTCTACTTAAATATAATACTACTACTTTTTAATTATTTATCAATTTGATATTGAAAATTTATATAAAAATAACATTTTCAACAAAAATTATAAAAAAAATACGGCTAAGTGCTAACTGAATCCAATAAATGGTTTCAGTTGAAATGCAGATAATACTCATCATAGGTTCAATGATGATGTCTACAAAGTGTGTGCATTATCAAAAGATTAATAATATCTATGAACAAATACAATCATTTTTTATTTACATTACTCCATATGTTCTATAATTTTTATCTCTTGTTGACTTTTTACGTAATTTTAAGAAATGGTTTGTGCAAGAGATGTGGTGTAAAATAATTAAAAGGGTAAACTACACAGATGACTATTGAACTATGAGTTTGGTGTCAAAATGACCACTATATTATTTTCTTCGGCAAATGCACCACACAACTATTTAAATGGTTCCATTTTAGCCACACGCCGTTAAAAAATGAAAAAGTTAACAGAACTGTTAAAAAATTGGTATAATTACACATTTGGTCCTCTATATTTATACAATATATCAATTTAGTCCTAACTTTAATCTAATAAAATAAATTAATTATTCAATAAGATGGTGACATGTGTCACCACCTTATTGGAAGTATTTAATTATTTTTATTTAATTTATTTCACCACATGATTGGAGGTGGGAAAATGTTAACATTGATATTGCTTCCAAGGGGAATTGAACCTAAGACCTTGGAATGCAAGGGGCGGGTGCTTGCCACAATGGCAAGCACCTTTTTGTGCTATGAAATGCAATCTTTGACTAGAAAAATTATAGAAAAAACAAAATTTAAGCTTTTGCTTGAGAGGAGATTTAAACCTGCATGTGATAAGAAGAAAAGCAGTGGTTAAGCCACTGCACCAAGCACATCTGTGTGCTTTAATTATCCAAATTAAATATATGCGCCTTACATTTTCTACATTCATTCTTTTAATTTAACATATATAATCATCAAATTAATTTCACATATATAACCTTAAACCTTAAACCCTGAATCATGGATATTTTAAATTAATTTCTCATATATAAACCTTAAACTCTAACCCTAGACCTAAATATTTCAAATTAATTTTTCATGTATAAACCCTAAACCCTAAATATTTCAAATTAATTTGAAATGTTTAGAGTTTAGGGTTTACTATTTAGGGTTTAGGGTTTATATATGTTAAATTAATTTGAAACATCTAGTGTGAAATTAATTTGAAACATTTAGGGTTTAGGGTTATAAATTAGTGAACATAATGTTTAGGGTTTGGGCTTTAAGCTTATAAATGTAAAAACCAATAAGAGATATATAAAAAGTCTGGTGATTTGTAGCACAAAGATGTGCTTGGTGCAATGGCTAAGCCACTAATTTTCTTCCTATCACACGCATGTTTGAATCCCCTTTTAAGCAAAAGCTTGAATTTTGTCTTTCTTCTTTAAACAGGTGGTGACACATGTCATCACCTGATTGGAGGTGGAAAATTAATTAAATAAATTAAATAAAAATAATTAAAGACTTCCAATAAGATGGTGACACATGTCACCATCTTATTGAATAATTAATTTATTTTATTAGATTAAAATTAGGGTTAAATTGATATATTGTATAAATATAGATGACTAAATGTGTACTTATACCAATTTTTTTAAACAATTCCGTCAACTTTTTTGTTTTTTTTTTGTAACGACGTGTGGCTAAAATAGAACCATTTAAATAGTTGTGTGGTGCATTTGCCGAAAAAAATAATATAGTGGTCATTTTGACACCAAACCCATAGTTCAATGGTCATTTGTGTAATTTACTCTAATTAAATCATAAGTTTATCCTTAAAAAGTTAAAATTTGTTTTGTTAGAAAACTAAAGAAATGATATAATGAGAAATTTTTCTTGAAAAAGTTGTTAATTTTTTTCAATGAAACATTTTAAGTGGAACAATTTTTTGACAATATTTTTAAGTGAAACAATTTTAAAATACAAAAGAGATAAAATTAATAGGACGAATGAGTAATATAAGTCAAAGCGAAGTATTCATCAACTTGAGAGATTATTTACAGAATAAAACTATTTTGGCTTAACAGACAAATAGGTGTTCCAACTATGTCATTTTTTTCAGTTAAGTGCCTAAATTATTTTTCGGGCCAAATTGAAACTTAAAATTTCATTCTGTGACCTATTTAAAGTTTGCCGTTAATTTTTTCTGTTAAAAGACATGTGTCATCTCTTGAAAATTCTAAAAATTATATTAAAAATAAATAAAATAAATAAAACAAAATAAAAATATATCTTGAAAATTTTCAAATATTCCCAAAACAGTCCCTAAATCTCTAAACCCCCAAATCCGACCACTCCTCTCGGCGGCGGCCACGTTGCTGGCGACGGAATGAGGCGCCCTCCCCTCGCCGAACAACCCACACACCGTTCGTCGTGAATCATTCGAAAGAACCATTCGACAATTTCATCGATTCGCACGACGTCAGTCGATTTTCGGCGACAAGATGGTGGGGGAAATGGTCGTGATGGTCCGACGACCGATGTGGTGGGCGGCGGCGAAATCAGCCCAAATCGAGATTTAGGTTTGGGGGTTTAAGGAATTTAAAATTTGGGGATGTTTTTGTAAAATTTGGATAATTTATAGATTTTTTAAAATTAATTAATTCTATTCATTTTTAATATAATTTTAATTTTTTTGGAGGTGACATGTGGCATTTAACGGTGGAAATTAACGACGAACCTTAAATGGCTCACGGAATAAAAATTTAGGTCTTAATTTGGCCCGAAAAATAATTTGAGTACCTAACTGAAAAAATGACATAACTTGAGTACCTATTTGACGGTTAAGCCAACTATTTTCAACAAATTTCTGATAAAAAACAATTTCTTTTTACATTCTAAAGTTCAGTTGGCGGCCTAACTTTATTTTAGTTGCTCTCTTTTATTATTATTATTATTATTATTATTATTATTATTATTATTATTATTATTATTATTAAATAGTACATTCAAAATCATAGGTCCAATTTTCATCAAAAAGAAAAAAACACAGGTCCACAGTCCACTAGAGCAAGTTGCCTACGGGGTGAGCTCGTCATTTATTTATATATTTCTTATTTTAATAAATTTATTCTCTCATTTAAAATATAAGCTAGTGTCAATATTCGGATAATTTTAGCCAAAGTTATTGAAATTAAGAAAAGAAAAGAAAACTTTTTGTAGCAGAGGTTGCTTAATTCGAATCTTTTAACAAATGTAAACTTTTGTTTGATTTACATACTTTTTTAATAAGAATTTACATACTCAAATGGACTAAAGTAGTGATGTTAGGTGCAAAAAGAATCCCATTTATTAACGTATTTTTAATTAAAATTCAATAAGATTAAAATATGCTTCTAGTCCTTATATTTTTCATATTTTTGAAATATAATTCTTTTACTTTTATTTTGAAGAATTTATCTCCTTTTATTTTTCAAATTTCTAGTTTAAATATTAATACCGTTAAAATGCTTTTATTAAATTCGTTAATACGAAGTTTTGAAATTTTAAAAATAATTTCACTGTCATGAAATAAAGAAAATGACGCTGTAATGGACCTTATTTTAATAGAAAAAGTTTTAATGAGGTTAACAATTAAACTTGAATTTTCAAATCCAAAAGTAGAGTGGTTGAAAAATCTAAAAATAAAAGAGACTACATTTCAAATATACTAAGAGTATTGGACTTGAAACATATTTTAACCGTTTAATAATATCCGATTTGTTAAGCACTCGGTTTAAACTTAATCTAATTTTTTTGAATCTATTCAAGCATTATTTCTTGAGAAAAAATTATTTAAGTAGAATAATTTTTAATTTAATTAAATAGCATATGTTTCAAATCTAAATTAATCAATTTCAATATTAATATAGGGTTATATTTTGATACACAACTTGTGTAAAAAATTGACACAACCTTTCATATTTAAAGCATACAATTTACCTTTCAAAAAAATTAAACCAGCCAATCTAAAATTTAATTATCTAACTCTAAATTTTAATCTTAAACTATAAATCTTAAACCTTAAACCCTAAATTCTAAACCACACAACATAAAACCTAAATTAAACTTCTAGCCCTTAAATTTGAAAAGGTTTTGCACAAAAAACTTCCTCATTAATATATATATATATATATAAAAGAATTTAGATTAATCCTATCCAAATCAATCCAATTACAATCCACTCAACAATCCGTTCATATAAAAAACAAGTCCAAAGAGAAAATTAATGTAGTTCATATTGCAAGTCATTCTTTCGGATTTTTTTTCATGGATAATGATGTTTTTTTTTCACAATATATATATATATATATATAATTATTTTTTAAATTAATGATTTTTTAGAAGTTGTCGAAAATAACTTTTAAAAGTCGTTAGTAAGTATTAACGACTTTAAATAAAAAGATAAACTAAATATATATTGAAATCGTTAAAAAATATAAACGACTTATAAACCATCTATAGTTCACGAAATAAAAACAAATTCTTCACGATTTATGAAAATGTTTATTTTAATATCATTATCATGATAAAATACCCTATTCTTTCCGCACTATATATATAGAGAGAGGATTAGTATTAACTTTATTTTGGGCCCATCAAGTCCAAAAATTTGAGTCCAAAGTGGGGCTAATTAATTATAGCTAACATTGAGGCCAATAATTTCTCCAATATCTTTAGTGGGGCATGATTTGATAGACAATATTAAAATATATAGTTTAGTCACCTGCAAGTGGAGGATTCCATTGATTCTTGCATTTCAATTCCAACACGGGACTGATTTATTTGTTTTTTTTTTCTCTAAAAGAAACAAAATTTGTTAGTCAATCCACAATTTCCTTAGTGGGAATAATTCTCTTGGTTAAGAGCCACGTTTTTGTAACGGGTAAACTAAAATGGAGGCCACTCAATTATATGTAAGGTTATATTTGGGTCATTTGAAGTTAAAAAATTTACTTAAATCATTCAATTATTAAAAGTTACACTTGGGTCACTTAATTATGGGTAATGTTACATTTAGGTCACCTTCATATTTAAAAAATATATATCAATTTGTGTATTAAATTAACTAATGATTTCAAATGAAGTACTCTAGTGATAACGATGGTATATAAGTGATTTAAAAGAAAAAATGACTAAATTAATATATTTTTTTAAATATAAAAGATAATCTAAATGCAACCTTACTCATAATTATGTACAAGACTCAACTTTTCAACAATATTATTTATTTATTTATATCTCATATTTATTTATTTTCTTCCAATATATTACATGTGTATATTAATAATTAATAAATAAATACATATATACTTATAGATGAAACATCAACTATACAATTAATACTTTTATTTTTTTTATCTCACATGGATTTTATGTAGGAATTTAATAAATAAAAAATTATGTCATCATTCAAAAATGTCACACCAACATAATTTTAAACATCTTGTTTTTGAGTGTCGATAGATTTTGCGAAGAATTTGTGTGAAGCATTCAATCGGTTTCTTGCTTAGGGAATTCGGTTTCTGATAATTCAGTTGGGCAATTGGGTCAACTGTTTGAGCTGGCCTGCTGAGCCGAGCTGCCGGCCCAACGAGCCGGCCTATTAACCCGAGTCAGCCGCTAGTGTCGACTCTTTTTGAGGGATACTATCCGAGGTTTTTTGACGTTTTGAGTTCACTGACACAATTTGTTTTGCTAAATTCGAACTCGATAAATTATTTTTATGTGTTTATTCCCTAAATTATTTCGATAGTGTGAATTTGCTTATGTAGTCATATTTATTGGTATACGAGGATAACACGGACTCAAACATGGTATTATTGGGATGTTTGAGGAGCTTAAATGAGGATTTGCCGATAGCGCTTGAGGTTAGTACACCTCGAACTCCGAAATACTTCATGAGCATCATAAATATAATTGCCTTGCTTGTTATGTTATTGATTGCAAACTAGGTAGACGAATAATAAGCATGTTAGAGACGATACTGCGAGACTCGATAATTATGAGATGCATGATGATGTTTAGGGATATGACTTGACTCGTATAGACTTTAAAGACCGTGTAGAGTCGTTTAGATATTCATATATTTATGTGATGACTGTTTGAATTGTATGTTATGATGATTAAGTGCTAGAGTATGAAATTGACATGTCTGATGAAAATTGTGCGTAAAAGATAAATATTAAAAAATTAGTCAATTAAATGATCACAAAGCCGGTAAATGATATTAAATGATTTAATGCGCTAGTAAACAAATCTCAATGACTTTCATAAGTTTTAGGGATCAAGTAAGACCTTGTAATCTTGTGCTATGCTAAGGCGTTTTAAGCTAATGAGTAGGGTATTAGTACGAGCTTCAATTGTACCGGTACACTGTTCAACGATGTATCGATATAGGTCGACCCGTATCGGTACTTGAGAAATTGTAAGATTTTTCAGTAAGTGATTTTAGTATCGATACGCGTGTAAATACCGATATCTAATGGTACCGTACTGATACTTGTGTTCGAGTACCGGTACCCTATAAGCTAAATAATTAATAATGGTAATTAAAAGTGGAATAACGTAGATTAATGGAAATAATTATGTACACCTACATAATGTATTAACAACTCAGTAATGTAAAATAAATGATGTGTTGACGATTAGCAACAAAAGGGAATCCTTGGAATCATGTTGTTTGTATGCCGGGTAGATATTGTTTGGTAGAGTCTTTGATTGTTGGGATCCGGATACCCAAATAAAGAGTGCTACAATACTATAGTTAGAGATATTGGATGTACTATCTCGATGCTTTGTGTCTTCGGGCCTCATTCGATGATACTCGAGGGGTAATTCTGAGTATGGAGTGTATGATCTCAATGCTTTGTGTCTCCGAGCCTTACTCTGAGTGTATGATCTTGATGCTATGTGTCCTCGGGTCTCACTCAAGGTTTGTACAAGGTTGTACTGCTTGATGAGTGTCAATGGCATCTCGTATGTTTGCCTTGATGGTCTGTTGAGACATCAAGTGTAACCCCTCGTCCCGGTCTGGCCGGATGACTGGTCCGAGTGGGCCACACGGGGAAAACCGAAGCGAAACCCAAAGGGTTCCTCCTCGGTTAGCAACCCTAATTTTTTTTTCATTTTAATCTTGTCACATTCGAACCCCAAACCACATTCAAACACCCAAATTTTAATCTTGACTAAAGGCATCTTAATTCCTATGTGTTTTTCTCTTTAAAAAGGCCACGTAGTCAAAACAGTGCAGTTTTAAGCAAAGGTTTCGAAACCTTCACCAAAGGTTTAGAAACTTTGGCTGGCAGTGACCCCTGGAACCCAATTTTCACCAAAAGTTTCGAAACCTTTGACCATAGTTTCGAAACCTTACCCAAAGGTCTCGAAACTTTGGTTGGCAGTAAGGTCTGGAAGCCCAGATTTCTGCAAAGGTTTCGAAACCTTACCCATGATTTCGAAACCTTAGTGCAGGGGATCACTTACTGCCCAACCTAAGGACTTCCTAACTATGAAAAACACTAAGATCATGCATAGACATATGTAGAAGCTTAAAAAGGACCAAGGGCATGAATTAACACTCACAAGACTCGCACATACAATCATGTAAGCAATCATACATGAGCCATACGTAGCAATTAACAAGGCATCCATATATAGCATTCATACAAAAGGGCAATTTATGCATATATGGTCATCCAAGCACGTAAGATTTCATGCCTTAGCAACCAAACAAATAGACATTCAAGGCATGCAACAACAACGATATTTGTAGATCAAACAAGGCATCCAAGAATCAAACCAATATCGACATACATCAAAACCTATCCCATTGCTTAACTATTACATTAATTTACTCAAAACTCATACATTGAGCTCACCAAAAGCAACACTTGGAGACCTTTCCTTGCCCTTGCCACCCACAAGTTATTTATCTGCATTGTCGAACAAAAGAGAGCGTAAGCATAAAAGCTTAGTGAGGGTAAGCTCATAAAACAAACCTTCGACAATGCAGGGTCCAAGCACGAGCAATTTCCATAATGAAATGCATGTTCTTACCTCCGATCCGCATAAGTCAAAATGATCATGATGCATGAACATATAGTCAACATTATGTCATGCTCAACATCTTGTAACACAACTTACTACGATACATAACTCAATGCATTAATTACATTATACATCAATACATAAAAGGGCATCACATTTCGTAACATATAAGCATATTTGCATAATCTCATATTGATGAATACACACAACCTCATATTGGCACCTAGCTATGACTCGAATACGCGGATAACTCGTTGGAACGCATTTCCAACAACAACATTACCTCGGTGGGATTCCACTCATCACCGGTCCTTGCATGTGCGGGATTCCACTCATCGCCACATGCCCTACGGATGGGATTCCACTCATCATCACGTAGAAATATATAAAAGCTTCCGGTGGAATATTACATCACTGTACTCCTCCTTGGTGCCTTAACGCCACCAAGGCCACGTACGTTTTGACTCAATTTGTAACCCCCTCGTCCCGGTCTGGTCGGATGACCGGTCCGAGTGGGCCACACGGGGAAAACCGAAGCGAAACCCGTTAAGGCTTCCCCTCGGTTAACAACCCAAAAATTTCTTTTAACTTTAATCTTATCCAGATGCATATTAAGTCCCTATGTGAGGCGCAACAGCGGAAGATTTCAAACAAAGAAACGTTTACCGACCAAACAAAAGCAAACAGTCCATTTTTTTTCTTCATTATAGCAGGCCATTTCGAAACACCTATAGGGCGTTCCGAAACGCCCTGACCTGGTCAACGGGCCTGGGTCAACTACAAGGTGACCGTTCCGAAACAGGGGTGACCCGTATCGGAACGACCTTGACGGTCAATATCTCGTGGTCAACGAGATTTGACCGTTTCGGAACTTCAAAGGCCCGTTTCGGAACGGCTTCATCTCGCCAATTTCTCAAAATTCCAGTAGCGAAAACGTTCCGGAACGGCCCTCATCCGTTTCGAAACGGCAGGCCATTTACACAGGGGCCGTTTCGGAACACGGGGACCCGTTCCGAAACACCCCCTGTCTGCAGATTTTCCTGGGCTGTTTTGAGGCACAAGAATGCCCCAAAACACCTCCACAACACCAAGCAACATCAATACAAGACAAATTAAGGTATAGCAATCATACAAGCATGCTTCAACAATATTTAGACATGCTTAAAACCAAGGCCACATCTCAATTACATGCATTCGATCAAACGTCATTCAAGCACAAGTAAAAGCTCTTAAAGCATAGCCCAACATATCAAGCAATCAAGTAGACATAAGTTAACATTCACCATGGCAACACAACCATGCAAAAGCCATAAATATAAGGAGTCTACACATGCTCCTATCAACCAACAACAACCACAAAACATTACACGTCCCATTGCTACACCATTACATGTCTAAAATTTAAAATCCATACTTAGTGAATTCAATCCAAAACCACACTTGGAGGCCCTCCTCTTGCCCGAGCAACCCACGAACTAAGGATCTGCAATGTTGAACAAAGAGAGCGTAAGCAATGATGCTTAGTGAGGGTAAGCTCTAAAAACAAACCTCAACATTGCAGGGTCCGAGCACGATCTAGCCAAAGCCATTTACACTCACCAAAAGTCCACAAGGTAAAGATGCATGAGCAATATATCACATGTATGCTACAATTATGAGCTCAATACTACCATACATGCAAATACATATAAACATCCAAACAGCTCATATATCTCCACACATTGATACTCATATCAATCAACATTGGCACCTAGTTATGACTCAAATACGCGGACAACTGTTGGAACTCATATCCAACCACACAACCATTACCTGACGGTGGGATTGCACTCATCACCGGTCTCGCGGAGGGGATTCCACTCATCCTCACGCCTCGTCGATGGGATTCCACTCATCACCGACTATAATTAAATATCATTTCCGGGCGTACCCGTACTCCTCCTTGGTGACTCAACGCCACCAAGGCCACGCGCGACTTTTTGACTCATGTGTACACACTAACATCCTAATGATCGATCATTTGTATTTAAGTATACTAGTGCCAATATTTTACTCATTCCACATCACACATTTCAATCATTTCCGTGCTTAGCACGCACTCACTATGGACACAATCATAAACCATCACCATGCATGCTTTAAGCAATACAATTCATGCCTCAACTCACATGTATAAAACCATATACATAAACATCCATATCACATGACATACAAGGCACACACACATTCATATAATTGAGTTCATCCAAAGGCTTAGATTAAGTTTAGGATTAGGCTACCACCCTAATCCTAACTCTAGGTGGGTCTACCAAGCCCAACCTAGTCCATATACTCGAACCAACTAATTTAGAACCTTTAAAAGAAAACAACCACTCACCTAAGCTCCCAAGCTCCAAAACTTAGCAAGCGATAACCTTCAAATTCCCGGATTCGATCCCGAAGCTTCTTCCACGTTTCCCCTTGCTTCAAGCCAAACAAAACACATACATCACTTCTCAAATCAATGCTAATTCAACCGTCAATCCACTTTGCAAAACACAACTCAATTTCCACAATTTCTAAAACACATAACATCTCAAAAACCCAATTTTCGGACTCCCACAACCAAGGGCTGAAATACCCAATTCCAAGCACCCAAATGACTTCCGAAATATCCCAAATCACCCTCCTAACATAGATAGACCATCAGCCCTTCAATTCCAATACAAATCCTCTCAAAAACCCCATTTTTCAAACCCTAAAATTTGCCCTAAAGACCCACTACGAAAATTCATCTAAAATTAACCAAATTAATATATGTTGAATGTTTCATTGTGATTAATCATAACCCCAAAACAATTTCTCAAAATAAATTGGAAAACCCCATCAAAACCCCAAATTCTCTATGAACCCTAATTTCTCAAAACCTCATATTTTTGAAATTTAAAACAATGGTTGGATAGAGGATAAAGAGGAGGTTAAGAAAACGCAATTACCTTTGAAAAACACCTTGGATTGAAGATAGGGATGAATGGAATAGTAACTAGTGTGGTTGGGAGAGTTTGAGTGTGGGAGGGGGGGGGGTTTCACGTTGGTTTTGGAAGAAATGGGGAAAGAGAAGACACTTTACAATAAAGTGGTCTTACTTTTAAAAGTTTTGGGTAAAAATCACGATATAAGTCCCTCCCTCTTTACCATGGTTCAAAAAGGTCATTATTTATAGTTGAATTGTCTCAATTAAATTTTTATTTAACTCGAACTAAACCCGGTTAACTCCTAGGCCTAAGACACGGGTGTTACACAATTTGTGTGCACAGTCATCCTAATGATCGATCATTGTACCCAAGCATACTAGTGCCAATATTAAACGCAATCCATTTTTCGTAGCTACATGCATATAACAATGCATCAAATATCATGTCTCACATACATGTATTTCACAACCCATTTCCATGCCTAGCATGTACTCACCATGATCATCATCATCATGCACAATTCACAATTCCAACCACATGCATAGCAATGCATCAAACCATACCTCAACAACATGTATAACACAATATACATAACTACCGTAAACACATATAAACAAGAGGCATAACAAGAAATTTGGAGTTCAACCAAAGTTTCCTAAACCTTAAGCTTGAGATTAGGCTACCACCCTAACCTCAACTCTAGGTGGGTTTACCAAGCCCAACCTAGGTCCACATTCTTGAACCAATGTTTAAAACCATTTAAAAACAATAACCACTCACCTCCACCTCCAAGCTCAAACACCAAGCAACCATGGTCTTCAATTTTCCGGATTTGTTCTCAAGGCTTCACCAACCCAAAACCAAGCTTCTAAACACCTCAACACAAGCAAAACAACCTCTAATCAACTCAAACACCAAGGTAGCTAACCCAGAATACAATTTCAAATATCAAACTCAACATTTCAAGTCATGACCAAACCCCAACTTTATCTAATTCAAGCAGCCCATAGTCCTTGATGAAAACCCAAGTTTCCAACACATTTTATACTCACAAATGATCACTAAATTCAGCCACAACATCAACCCATAGGTGCAAGCCAAGCTCCAACAATGTCCAACCCAAACAATCACCAAAATTCCCATTTTCGTACTTCCATTTTACCCAGCAGAAAATCCCATTTTCAAACACCCAAATGACATCTAAAAGGTCCCAAAACATCCCCATAGCATACATATACCATCAGCCCTCTAATTACACCCTAAAACCCACCAAAAATGGTGTTTTTGACAACTCAAAAATGGGTTTAAGAACCCACTTCGGAAATTCATTAAAAATTAACCAAATTAACATATAATGTGTATTTCAACTTGATTAAACAAAACCCCAACTCAATTTATCAAAACAAAATGAAAAACCCATTAAAAACTCAAACTTTAAATCAAACCCTAATTTTCAAAAGTTCATGGTTTTAAAAACTATAACCATAGATAGATAGGAATTAAAGAGGAGAGTGAGAATATACCTTTAATTTTGAAAAAGGCCTTGAGATGAGGGAGAAATCAATGGAATAATGGATTTAGGGTTTGGGGAGGTTTAGGGTGCTTTCACGTTGGGGGGGAGGAAATGAGAAAGATGATAGTTTTTTTTTGTTCTTTTTACTTTCAAAAAGGTGGTCTAGCTTTTTTTTAAAAGTTTTGAGTCAAATTACCAACAAGGTCCCTCCTTTACTATTTAAAGCCCAATTAGATCACAATTTAGGTTGAATCGATTTAATTTAATTTTTTTGACTCGGACTACAAACCTGACTAACTCCTAGCCCCAAAATACGGGTGTTACAACTCTCCCCCACTTAAGGAAATTTCGTCCCCGAAATTCATCGAACACGGAGGGCCACTGAAACATGCACCTCCACGCGTTCCTCTCTCACCACAACATACTAACCAACTCAAAAGACTTACCACGCAACACTTGCTATCTTACACTATGATCTCAACTGATTCTTCAAGGCATGCCAATTTCTAACTCAACTCAATCTCTTCGACAAACATAGCACGAAACAGATCTGACTCACATCCCCGAATCATAGATTCACAGACACATCACAAACCTCTTTCTAACTCTGGTGGCAACCGTAACAAATAAGCAACGGATCTAGCCCGACTCACAACTCATACATCACTGTTTAAAAACTTGACCGATGACTTTCTCTGACTGATCATCTGACTTCATCAACTAATCAAACACTATGCAGATGTCTTCAAAAACAATCTAATTGAAATCTCGGATCTCTATTACCCACTTCCATTATGAACCTTCCACGGATGTAACAAACTAGAAGAAAACTGGTACTCGGTCTTGACACGCTGGCAATTTACACACTTACTCTCATGCTGAACCACATTATTTATCAACTCCATCCTGAAGTACTCATCTTCAACCCACAATACGACTTCATACTACTCGGATGCAATACAAATGAACTACCGTGTGCCTCGACCAAAACAATACGTCTCAAAATACTATGCCAATCAGTACAACTATTCTGTCTCTGAAATGCAAAACTCTATCATCTCTGAAACTGTATTCTGAAGGTCTTCCTTCTACTATGGCTCGCACGTGAGGTGCCAAGAATCTGTCTTGCAACTATTTCTCTTCAAACATTCTGACTCAGTGTAGGTTCAACATGAAACGCAGCCACAAGAATACTGGCATTCGATAACTGAATTCGGCAAATACATCTCGCAACTCAACTACTAATCTAACAACAATTACACTCGGAACACCGGTCACTACATTGACTATTTTCGGATGGCGCTCAATCTTGATATTACCGTCTTCAAGCAGTTCTAACACTTCATGCTGTTCAAGTTTCCACCCTTCCTAAGTCTTCAAATATTTCAAGTTCTGATGATACGTACATATACACTGTGTATTTTTTTTCTACACAAGCTTGTCTCCAAGTCTTCGAAGCAATTACAACTATAGTTAACTCTATGTCTCATATCGAATAACTCTTCTCACGGTCTTCCAACTATCTTGATGAACAAGCCACAATCTTCTGTCTTGCATAAGCACACATCCTAATTCTACATGTAACACATCATTAGGGTTCACAACTCTTTCTCTGATATAAGCTGATTCAAGGTCGAAGCTCTCTTCAAAGTTTCTTTCAGTTTCTCAAGGGTTCAATGTCTCGCATCTAACCACACAACTGAACATTCTTCTGTAGCAATCTATCAATGGAACAACTATCTTCAAAAGACTATTTACAATTCTCTGAAAGTAACAGTGCTAGACCTAGGAACTATAGATATCTGTCACAATCTTCAATTTCTTCCAACTCATATCTTCTTTACCTACTTTGGGATTTACTCTAACACACTTGGCTGATCTACATGTCCTAGGAGAACATCTTCATTAACTCGGAGTTCACGTTGCATAACTTGACATACAACTGATTCCCTAAAAGGATCTATCACACTAACTTCGAAGCTTGTCATGGCCTTCTTCGGTACGTGAATATACTCAGGTGACATCTAGAAGAGCTACTACAACTGATCAAGAAACTCAGGAAAATATTATGCTCAACATTTCTATGAAGGTAACTAATACACTAATCAAACAGAACGTCATAACTCAGAGCTCAAGGTGATCACATCTTGCCCCTAAAGTTGTCTTCGGTACTTCAAATTTTCTCACTTTCAACTGGTAGTAAACGGATCTCCAATTAATCTTCAAAAAGACTGAAGCACACACTAACTGATCAACAATTCACTGACACTCAGAAACGGATACTAATTATTCACTGTCACTTGTTTCGACTGTCTGAAATCTAATCACATTCTTGTATTGTCTTCTCTCTTCTTCACAAATTGTACTGTCATACTCTAAGATGATGCACTAGGCCTAATGAGTCTAAGGTCCAACTAACCTCGAAGTTATTTCTTCAACGTTCTCAATTCTTGCAGAATTCATAAGTTACAGAGCAAACAAAACAGAAGCAACCTCGGAGACGATCTCAATAACGAACTCTTCTTTTCTATCAAGAGACAAACCGGGTAAATCTTCCAAACCTTTCTAGAAAAACACAAACTATTCTAGCATTCTGCGGTCCAATCTTCATTCAAAATCAAATTCATCACACTTGCTAAGCAAGCCTTCCGACTAAACTCAATCAATCTTCGACCTCCAAAGCTGGATCAACATCCGACAAGAAGTTCACATCCTCACTTACCACTACAGTCTCACAAAAATCTGCGTCTTCAAAGCAACTCTCTCTTTGTTTCAACGTATACACTAACTCTATGCTCTTCAAGCAAAACCTTGTCGAAGGGTATATCAAAACCGTAGGAAGGCGATCACTTCACATCTACTAGAAACTAGTAACTCTGAACCACCAACGAACATCTTCTGTACATCTTTCTGATCACTACTATCTCCCAAAGGCTAGTCACATGTGTCCCTACACCTAAGATCTCAACAAGGATATCTAATTTCTTACATGCTCACACAAAAGGAAGTATACGCGGAAATTGCAACTTAACATGTACACCACTGATAGTCTTTTGTCCTCTTGTTTTCAGACTGGTTCTTCAACGAAATCTGACTCTTTTAAACTGTTCTTAGAGCATCTCGTAACTTCAAGATTCAATTCTGATCATACACAAACAGTCATGCTGGACTTGCTCTACCCCTAACAAACAACTTGGAGTTAAAGCTCAAGACTCCCTTCTCGGCTCAACTGCATCGGAAGTGACTTCATCTCTTCCGCTTGCTGAAAGACAACTCAACGTACACTGACCCAATCACACAAACTAGCTCCCACTCACGGACACTGACCGACTGTCTTGCATTAAAATCATAGGCCAAACCCCAACGGTCACCAACTAACACTTCACCAGGCATGTTCAACTTGCATACTTGCTAACGATATACAAAAGCACGGATTGAGAATCAACTGGAGGAAACCAACTTAATACTATTCCAAGGGCTCATTCGGTAAAACATCGACCCTACTCTAACCCCCACTCATAGGCCTTCACTTCTTCTTACCAACTAATGCCAGAGTTGATCACACCGTCCCTCATCCACAAGAATCAACCCATATACACACCGTCTCAAACGGACAAATTGTACCTCAATTCGGTACAACCACACCTCTCTAACTAAGGTGATGAACTCCCTCAACATAGTCCACCCTTTCAGAAACTACGACTTCGACTTACCGAAAAGCAATTAAATCAACAACAATATCAACAGTAAAACATACAAGATTGGGTTAGCAAGGCAAGGCTTCCAAGTGGCTCAAGTATGTTTCCCTCACTTAAAATCTCTTTTTCAATGTAATAGTAGCAATGGGACTTTACTAAACATGCTTCAAACAAATCAACACACATACATGCTCAACCAAGTATATAACAAGGCTTACTTGCTAAACAAGCAAACATATGCGTACAATCAAACAACATACATTCTCAATCAAACAATCATACATCACAGCATACACGGGTAACGAACAACATACTTTTAAACAAACACTCAACATACTTGTCATACAAGCAGTCATACTTACAGAGCAAGCAAACACCGTGCATATCAATTTAAAACTTAAACTTACCTCACTTACCTGCCCAAGGTCTCGGAAACCTTAGGCTCTGATACCAACAAATGTAACCCCCTCGTCCCGGTCTGGCCGGATGACCGGTCCGAGTGGGCCACACGGGGAAAACCGAAGCGAAACCCAAAGGGTTCCTCCTCGGTTAGCAACCCTAAATTTTTTTTTTCATTTTAATCTTGTCACATTCGAACCCCAAACCATATTCAAACACCCAAATTTTAATCTTGACTAAAGGCATCTTAATTCCTATGTGTTTTTCTCTTTAAAAAGGCCACGTAGTCAAAACAGTGCAGTTTTAAGCAAAGGTTTCGAAACCTTCACCAAAGGTTTCGAAACTTTGGCTGGCAGTGACCCCTGGAACCCAATTTTCACCAAAAGTTTCGAAACCTTTGACCATAGTTTCGAAACCTTACCCAAAGGTCTCGAAACTTTGGTTGGCAGTAAGGTCTGGAAGCCCAGATTTCTGCAAAGGTTTCGAAACCTTACCCATGGTTTCGAAACCTTAGTGTAGGGGATCACTTACTGCCCAACCTAAGGACTTCCTAACTATGAAAAACACTAAGATCATGCATAGACATATGTAGAAGCTTAAAAAGGACCAAGGGCATGAATTAACACTCACAAGACTCGCACATACAATCATGTAAGCAATCATACATGAGCCATACATAGCAATTAACAAGGCATCCATATATAACATTCATACAAAAGGGCAATTTATGCATATATGGTCATCCAAGCACGTAAGATTTCATGCCTTAGCAACCAAACAAATAGACATTCAAGGCATGCAACAACAACGATATTTGTAGATCAAACAAGGCATCCAAGAATCAAACCAATATCGACATACATCAAAACCTATCCCATTGCTTAACTATTACATTAATTTACTCAAAACTCATACATTGAGCTCACCAAAAGCAACACTTGGAGACCTTTCCTTGCCCTTGCCACCCACAAGTTATTTATCTGCATTGTCGAACAAAAGAGAGCGTAAGCATAAAAGCTTAGTGAGGGTAAGCTCATAAAACAAACCTTCGACAATGCAGGGTCCAAGCACGAGCAATTTCCATAATGAAATGCATGTTCTTACCTCCGATCCGCATAAGTCAAAATGATCATGATGCATGAACATATAGTCAACATTATGTCATGCTCAACATCTTGTAACACAACTTACTACGATACATAACTCAATGCATTAATTACATTATACATCAATACATAAAAGGGCATCACATTTCGTAACATATAAGCATATTTGCATAATCTCATATTGATGAATACACACAACCTCATATTGGCACCTAGCTATGACTCGAATACGCGGATAACTCGTTGGAACGCATTTCCAACAACAACATTACCTCGGTGGGATTCCACTCATCACCGGTCCTTGCATGTGCGGGATTCCACTCATCGCCACATGCCCTACGGATGGGATTCCACTCATCATCACGTAGAAATATATAAAAGCTTCCGGTGGAATATTACACCACCGTACTCCTCCTTGGTGCCTTAACGCCACTAAGGCCACGTACGTTTTGACTCAATTTGTGTGCACACTCATCCTAATGATCGATCATTGTACCCAAGCATACTAGTGCCAATATTAAACGCAATCCATTTTTCGTAGCTACATGCATATAACAATGCATCAAATATCATGTCTCACATACATGTATTTCACAACCCATTTCCATGCCTAGCATGTACTCACCATGATCATCATCATCATGCACAATTCACAATTCCAACCACATGCATAGCAATGCATCAAACCATACCTCAACAACATGTATAACACAATATACATAACTACCGTAAACACATATAAACAAGAGGCATAACAAGAAATTTGGAGTTCAACCAAAGTTTCCTAAACCTTAAGCTTGAGATTAGGCTACCACCCTAACCTCAACTCTAGGTGGGTTTACCAAGCCCAACCTAGGTCCACATGCTTGAACCAATGTTTAAAACCATTTAAAAATAATAACCACTCACCTCCACCTCCAAGCTCAAACACCAAGCAACCATGGTCTTCAATTTTCCGGATTTGTTCTCAAGGCTTCACCAACCCAAAACCAAGCTTCTAAACACCTCAACACAAGCAAAACAACCTCTAATCAACTCAAACATCAAGGTAGCTAACCCGGAATACAATTTCAAATATCAAACTCAACATTTCAAGTCATGACTAAACCCCAACTTTATCTAATTCAAGCAGCCCATAATCCTTGATGAAAACCCAAGTTTCCAACACATTTTATACTCACAAATGATCACTAAATTCAGCCACAACATCAACCCATAGGTGCAAGCCAAGCTCCAACAATTTCCAACCCAAACAATCACCAAAATTCCCATTTTCGTACTTCCATTTTACCCAGCAGAAAATCCCATTTTCAAACACCCAAATGACATCTAAAAGGTCCCAAAACATCCCCATAGCATACATATATCATCAGCCCTCTAATTACACCCTAAAACCCACCAAAAATGGTGTTTTTGACAACTCAAAAATGGGTTTAAGAACCCACTTCGGAAATTCATTAAAAATTAACCAAATTAACATATAATGTGTATTTCAACTTGATTAAACAAAACTCCAACTCAATTTATCAAAACAAAATGAAAAACCCATTAAAAACTCAAACTTTAAATCAAACCCTAATTTTCAAAAGTTCATGGTTTTAAAAACTATAACCATAGATAGATAGGAATTAAAGAGGAGAGTGAGAATATACCTTTAATTTTGAAAAAGGCCTTGAGATGAGGGAGAAATCAATGGAATAATGGATTTAGGGTTTGGGGAGGTTTTGGGTGCTTTCACGTTGGGGGGGGGGGAGGAAATGAGAAAGATGATAGTTTTTTTTGTTCTTTTTACTTTCAAAAAGGTGGTCTAGCTTTTTTTTAAAAGTTTTGAGTCAAATTACCAACAAGGTCCCTCATTTACTATTTAAAGCCCAATTAGATCACAATTTAGGTTGAATCGATTTAATTTAATTTTATTGACTCGGACTACAAACCCGACTAACTCCTAGCCCCAAAATACGGGTGTTACATCGAGTATTGTTATGCCTTGTGTGCCACGTAGATAGACTTCTATGATTTTTGAGTATGTGTCTAGACGACTAGTAGTAGCGTCACGTGTTTATTATTCTTACTTTATTGCTCATACTAGCTTGCATGCTTATGTTTATGATTAGCATGAAATATAGTAGAGTAGATGCGTACCACTAAGCTTTTAAGCTCAACGCTCGGAATCGTTGTTTCCGTGCGTAGGTTGATCATTAGATCGAAGGATCAATGAGCACTATCAGTACGAGATTCTAACAAGCAGTGTTTATCATAGTACAATACTTGTATTTAATGGGCTGAGTATTCATATGGCCTTATGTGGCCGAGTTTGTAACATTATTTTGAAATACAATGTATAAATTTGAAACTCCTATTTTGTAAATTGATTTATGTTGTTTATTTATTTATATGAAGTATTTTTAATGTTTTGAGGTTTCGAATAAAGGCCAAATCTATAATTTTAAATATAACTTTTTGGATGATTCGAATGTAGCATTTCGGATCGGAATTGAAATCGGAATGTTACACAACCTTTGAAAAAAAATAATCTCCAATTTAAGCATTGAACCATATTAAAACTAAACGGTTAAAAAACATATTAAAGCTAAGACTCACACAACAATTAATACATTAATCATTTACGAATAGAAAACAAAATTGCACAAAATTTGAAGATTTTAATTTAGGTTGACCTAATTTAAACAATTATATCTAATGTTGATATCGTACAAAAGGCCGACCTAATCTATGAATAATATAGCTGAAAATTTTAAGTAATATATCTTTAATTAAAGAAGAATGGTTCAAAATCCGAAACAAACCTACTTAGGCTTCGTTCTCCATTGCTCTTGGACCCAATTTGCGGTGAAAAAATTGCGGTGCCAAAGAAGCTGGAAAAATTGGCGGTGAAAAATTCAGCGTTTGCGGCATAAATTCTAACAAAAAACGGCAGCAACGCGATTTTGTCAGACCGTACAACAATGCTTCTCCGTTTGCGTGCGAAACGGCCGTTTTGACAGCAATGGAGAACGAAGCCTTAGCCTGCGAGCTTTGTAATTAGTTGGGTGGCAAAAAAATCTGTACCTGAAGAGTTTTGATACGAGAGAAATGGATTTTTTAAAATCAAACTTAAATTTCAGGTCAGTTCCAATTTTTTCTTATGATTAGTGAGATCAGGTTCAAGTTTAAGGAGAATATATTATGTCCCGAGATAATTATAAAAATATCATTTCATGTATTTATATATAGGAAAATTTTGTTACGTTTGACGAGTACCGATGAACACCACTAACGACCAGCATCGATGAGCATCATTAAATTAAAAATAAAAAATTAAAAATAATTTATAATTATTTAGGGGTAAATAAGTATTTTGATCTATGTTTAAAAAAATTAAAAATAAAATAATATATTTTAATTAATTTACCTTTTGATTTTTAAATAATTTATAATTATACAATGAATCTTTTAGATTTTTAATCTTCATAAATTAAATTAATGGTGCTCATTAGCACTCGTCGTTAATGGTGTTCATCGGTGCTCGTCTAGCGTGACAAACTCATCCTTATGTATATTAGTTGGTTTTGATAAAGACATGTCAAAAAATAACACATAAGGTATTAGAATTATGATATTAAATTAAAATTTACATTAATTTTATATGATTAAATTCTTAATTTATTCGTTTTGACAAAAAAGTGAAAATTATATGTCGAATTGAGTTGGAGTGAAGTCAAGTTTCAAACAAATTTTTGATTGAAATTCAGAACGATACAAATAATTTAAATATGGATCGAGTCAAAATCAAGTTTTCTTTTTATAATAGTAGGATCGAGTCAAAATCAAGTTTTCTTTTTATAATAGTAGGATCGAGTCAAAATCAAGTTTTCTTTTTATAATAGTATTGGGTTGGTTCATATCGACCAAAAACTCGACCGTTTTCATCCTAACAACCGGTCAATTCATGATATTTGCACTTCTAAATATTTTCTAGTCAAATTAAATAATATTAAGAATATATTAAAAGGAAAACGTTAATGATGATTAAAAATAAAATATTTTTAAAATATTATTTTTTTAATTTTAAAATGGTAAGAAAAAACATAAACATCCTAAATGATCATATATTTCTTTACTAATATATAGATTAAAAAATTGTAAACTATTTTTAATAAAATCAAAACCTATTAACTCCTAAAATGTTATTTTGGAAACACATCCAAATTTATGATGAAATTCACACGAACATATAAAATCGACATATAGTTTAAACATTTTAATTTAAAAGAAATTATAAAATAATTTAATGACATAAACATATTCACATATTCACATATTTGAATTAATTTGATGCATATACTTATTTAACCGAATTAATATAATGAACTTGTAATATCAATTCAATTAAAATATTTATAAGTAGCATAAATAAAGTTAGAAGCATTCGTGGAAGGTCACATTAGGCCGGAGCATTGATTGCTAGTGTTTGAGCCTAGTGGTCCAACAATCGGGACATTTCGAACGTCGACCCTACCTCAAACCTTGACGATATTTAAGGTCATCTTTGGACACTCGTCCAAAACAGTCGAGGAGGTGATTAATTTACAGGGACAGATTTTGATGCGATAGTCTATAAAAGTTTGACCAAAATTTTTAAAATATATAAATGTTTAATCGAAATTTTGTATGAGGTTTGTACTTATTAAAAGGCCGAGTTTAATAAAAAAATACTAAAAAGTTATATTTCCTTCATGACTTTATTTTTCCCTAAAAAAATTCACCATTCAAAATCATTGGATGTAAAATTGGCAAATGGACCGTTCAAAATTGGCAAGGTGTAATTCGGCTTATCTAAGAAAAATCCTAGCCTCCTTCTTTTTCCTTAACCTAGTTTTTTTTTTCTCAATATTTATGTGTTGCCTTTTCTTTCTATTTTTGTGTAGCCAGCAATGATATCAATTTTAATATTGGATGCTGACTGCCCCGGTGTTTATTATATTTTTTTTATTTTTTATAATATGTCCTTTTTTTTTTCTTTCAACTTTGAATAAGAACCTCTTGTGACACGATTTTCTTAGCTCTTGTGGCACGTTTTCTCTTTGCTCTTGTTGCACAATTCTTTTGGCACGTTTTCTGTATACCTTTACGGTCGTTTTGGTGGCCACACAAAGACCCTCACGACATTTGTTTTCTGATTGGTTTGTCGGTGGTCACGTATAGTCAGATCTCTTTTTTAGTAAAAGGTTGTTTGCCGATATAATCAGAATTGTGTAGCAAAGCAGCCTACCAGATAGTTTGGTTCGCTCACCACTCTTTTATTACGTCGTAAAACATCTTGTTCGATAGAGACAATGAGTTTTTCTAAAGATTACTGGGTTCTTTTGATGTTAGACGTCACTCTCAATGAAATGTTTTGTTTTTCTTCGTGTCTTTAGGTTTAATATTGTTGTTTTATGTATGAGTTTTTTGGTGATTATTGTCTCAAATTTTCTCTCTATGCTTGAGGCATTGTAATTCTAATTCCTTTCATTGTTTTTATTAGTGAAATCCAGTTGACATAGTTCAAAAAATGCAAGATATAAAACTTATTAAGATCCTTTAAACAGTTAAGTGATTCAATTGATAAAATTTATAATTTATTTGGTCAAAAAATAAAATCGATCTCCTGTACTTTATCCTAAAATTTATAATTAGAGAGCTCAAACTCAAATGAGACGGGACGTGGTTTTTCTGACAGGACTACAGGAGCATTAAACAGGCGTAGCCAGGCCCAGCGGCAGATGGTCCGGCTCTTATACACAATACAAGACATGAGTCCAGGCATGGATACGGGTGGGTTTTTGACTAATACGAAAGTTTCCATTTGAATTCGACATAATTTAACATTTGCCGTTATTTTATTTTATTTGAATTCAAACTGAATTTTGAGATAAAAACTTAGTCGGACTCAACGTAAATAGATGAATTTCATTTTATTTGATAAAGTAAAAAGATGATAAAAAATATAGAATCAATATTTAGGATTTTAGACCCTAAAATTTAAAATTTAGGGTGTATAATTAATGTTTAGGTTTAGGACATAGATTTTAAGATTATGAATTTAAATTTTAATTTGACCTAAAAAAATTTAACAAAAGGATCCCAAAATTTTAATATTCTACCAAATTAACCCCTTTCATCCTCTTTCAGTTCCATCTTCCTCACACTCTCCCCTTTTCTCTTCTTGTCCCTGACCGGCCATTTTGTGATCATCCTCCACCCAATTGTTGGTATCATCTTCGATTTTGCCGCGGCTTATTTATGCTGTAACAGACGGTACGCGGCTCGCATGGTGATTACGGTGTGAGTGACTATATTTTAGTTCTTGATCTCAGTGTTATCTGTTTTAGCATGTGTATTGATGTGAATATTAGTGTCTGAAAGAGTTCATAAGGTAATTTCGGTAGCCAGGACTTACAAGCCACATTATCATTCATGCATCATGTCGTAATGTTTATTTGTATCGGTGTTTTGATGTATGTTTTGGTCTTAGTGAAAAAGCGAATGATGTTTATCTTAAGAGACCCGGATTGAATTGCTCTGTCTATAAGATGTGTGCATTGTCAACGGGTTAAGAATATGTATGAACATATAATATATTATAATCACCTTTAGAATTTAGACTATTCAAAAAAATTTACAGAAATGATATTAACGTAGGTATTCATATGTAAAGTGGGCTTAGAGATTAAATTAAATAAAAAAATTCGAGAGATTTAATTTATTTTTATATAATATTTCATAATATGTTTTCTTTAATAAAAATTACACATTTTCGCTTGTTTTTCTCTAGGAACGAGATGGTTTATTAAACATATTATTATTATTATTATTATTATTATATTTAATTTATTTTTAGATATTAATATTAAAATAAAATAATATTATGAATAATAACATATATTAGATTAAGTTATAAAATTTAGAAACAAATAGGGGGTTAATTTTAAACACATGATAAGCATAAAGAGGTTTGCACTATAACAAGACAACCTAAACGTCTATAGACATGCCACCACACACAAGCATACATCAAAGCATAACATGTTTTACAAACCAAAACCAAATCAAAATATCAACATACACTCAAACTCAAACAACGATACCTATCCCATTGCTTAACTATAATATTCTATCACTTAAAATTCATACATTGAGCTCACCAAAGCAACACTTGAGACCTTTCCTTGCCCTCGCCACCCACAAGCTATTTATCTGCATTGTCGAACAAAGGAGAGCGTAAGCATTAAAGCTTAGTGAGGGTAAGCTCATAAAACAAACCTTCGACAATGCAGGGTCCAAGCACGAGCTACAACCAAGATAAAATGCATGATCTTACCTCCGATCCACACGAGCCATAATTATAAATGATGCATGAACATATATTCAACATCATGTCATGCTCAACATGTTTAAATCCACAACATATGAAATCACATATATTAAACCATGTTAGCAACACATCCCAAATCACAATGGCTCACAATTACTCACATATTGGCAACATAAACCACATTCCGTATTGGCACCTAGCTATGACTCGAATACGCGGATAACCGTTGGAACTCACATCCAACAACACAATCATTACCTGACGGTGAGATTACACTCATCACCGTTCACGCGGAGGGGATTCCACTCATCCTCACGCCTCATTTCACGCGGAGGGGATTCCACACATCCTCACGTCCCGTCGATGGGATTCCACTCATCACCGACTATTATATATAAGAAGATTTCCGAGCGAACCCGTACTCCATCTTGATGACTACCATCATCAAGACCACACGCGCATTTCGACTCACGTGTGCACACTAGACATCCTAATGATCGATCATTTGTACCCAAGCATACTAGTGCCAATACTAACACATTCCACAATATCATCTATTAACAACTTTCGTGCTTAGCACGTACCCACCATGACTCACCGTCATGCACAAGTCACATTCCACAATATCATTTATTAACAACTTTCGTGCTTAGCACGTACCCACCATGACTCACCGTCATGCACAAGTCACATTTTCATGCCTAGCATGTACTCACCATGATCCTCGGATCATACAATCACCTCATAATCTCATTTCACATGACAACACCACATGTTCATCATTATCAAACATATCACCTCATATTTCGCACATGTGTATAACCATATCACATCTATCATCATCATGCATATAACAATTCATCCAACATGCCTCAACATACATGTATACAACATATATATAAGCAATACCATCACAATTTAACACGAGGCGTATACAACCATTAAAGAGTGCAACCAAAGTCTCTAATCAAAGCTTGGGATTAGGCTACCACTCTAATCCCAACTCTAGGTGGGTTTACCAAGCCCATCCTAGGTTCACATGCTTGAACCAAATACTCAAAACCATTTTAAAAACATTTAATCACTCACCTAAGCTTCCAAGCTCCAAGCCAAGCAAGCAATCCTCTCTCAAATTTCCGGATTTCTTCCCGAGGCTTCTCCAACACAAATTCCCGCTCCCAAACAACCTCAAACACAATTCAAACAATTCCAAATCAGCCCAACATCAAAAGACCAACCCGGAATACAATTCAAATGCAATTTATCATGTTGCAAACCATGAACAAGTCTCATCTTTAGCAATTTCGGGCAGCCCCTAAACCATGTCCAAAAACCATGTTTCCAACATCCATAGCACCCACAAACTATCTCAAATCAACCCCTAACCATAGCACTACCATTGGGCTATCAATTTCCACCTAAAACAACCCCCAAAACTCACCCAAAACCCTCCAAAAACCCCATTTATACCCAAATTCGGGAATTCATCAAAATCCAACCAAATTAATATATAATGTGCATTTTAACATGATTAAGCAAAGCCCCAACTCAATTTATCAAAACCAAATGAAAAACCCCCTTAAAAATCCAAACTTGATATAAACCCTAATTTTCAAAAGTTCATATTTTTAAAATCTAAGACCATGTATGGATAGATAATAGAGAGGAGAGTGAGAATATGATTTTACCTTTCAAAACCCCTTGAAATGAAGTTGTAATCAAATGGAATAGTAGTTTGAAAGTTAGAGAGAGTTTGAAGATGGGTTTGGTGTTTTCACTTTGGAAAAAATGGGAAAAGGGGAAGAAGATGACAACTTTCAAAAGTTGTCATCCTTTTAAAATCTTTTGGGGAAAATTGCAACATAGGTCCCTCCCTCTTTAATAAAGCTCAATTACATCACAATTTAAGTTGAATTTATTTTAATTAATTTTATTGACTCGAACTATAAACCCGGATAACTCCTAGCCCCAAAATACGGGTGTTACAAATCCGACTTTGAACAGTAAACTCCATTAATAATTAAAGAATTAAAGTCGGGTAGATTACAGTTTGACTTTAAACAGTGTTTTACACCGAAGTAAGAACCTTTTCCCATTATTTCCAACATTTTTTAATTAAAAAAATAGGGATGAATAGTGAAGTCGGATCCTTTTTTTTAATGACTTCACTTTTACTGTAATCTATGCTATAGATTTGAAATTAATCTTACAAGTACAATATTTTTAAGAAAAAAAATTGCTACCATATTTAAGTAAAGTTGCCATACACAACCTTGAACAATAAAAATATAAGGCTTATATATAATATATCATATTAGTACTTAAAATATACGATTTTTTTTTATTTTGGTACTTAAAGTATTTTTTAGTCAAAATAAGTACTTAAAGTATACTTTTTGGTTAAATGAGGTACCTAAAGTATAATTTTTAGTCAAAATAGGTACCTAACGTATATTTTTTGGTCAAAATAAGTACCTAAAATATATTTTTTAGTTAAAATAGGCACATAATGTATTTTTTAATTAGGGTAATTATTTCATACACAAGCGCTTGTGTAAACTTTTTTTACACAAGTGTCTTAGTTTTAGGGGTTAGGGATTTTCTTTAGGGTTTAAATTTTAGGGGTTTAAGTGTAGTAGTTTTGAATTTAGGGGTTATTGATAGAATTTTGGGTTTAGGGTTAAATTTAGGATTTATAGGTTAAAACATAAATCCCTATCCATATTACCCTAAACTCTAAACTCTAACCTTAAACCATATAATTGAGGTGCTTGAGGAAAACAACCGGTGTATAGGATAATAATCCTTTTAATTAATGTCACATGACAATTTTTAGTAACCTATATAAAAAATATGTATACTTTAAGTACCTATTTTGACCAAAAAATATACTTTAGATACTTAATTTGGCGAAAAAATATTTTAGGTATCTATTTTGACCAAAAATTATACTTTAGGTACCTAGTTTAACCAAAAAATATACTTTAGGTACTTATTTTCACAAAAAAATACTTTAGGTACCAAAATGAAAAAGTTGATATACTTTAGGTACAAATATGATATATAAGGCAAAATATAAAATGAAAAATTTTATATTAAAAAATCATGATTGTTTTTTCTTTGAAGAATTGAAGAGTATTTAATGGCAGAAAACTCAGTACAACCGAACTGTTAGCTATCGTAGTTTCTGGCCCATCTTCGTCAGAGTCCGTATCCGTCAGTTGGACCATTTCTCTTCTGAATCTCTGGGGTTGATGTTGAAGCTGGAATTTGGAAATGGACCATTAGTCAGCAATCAAATTTAATTCCTGGATTGCCTCCTCAACGCTGATATTTATTGGCATCTCTCCAATGCTATAATTACCGCAAAAACCAACCCCAGAAGTTGTTATTTCTTTTTCCAGATTTTCCCAGAATCAAAGTCGCCAAACAGGTATTGTACTTCCCGCAGTTTTCTCTGCTATGTTTGCTTTTTTTTTCAATGAACATTTCGTCCTTGCTATTGTTTACAGTTTCAATGAACATTTGATCTTATACTATTCCTGGGAAGAAAGTTAAGTGTTTGCTCAAAGCTTGGGAATGGGATTTTTAGATCTTTTAGTGGTGGCACTCATGCCAGTTCTAAAAGTATTACTGGTTACTGCTGTTGGATTGTTTCTTAGCATAGAAAAAATCGACCTCTTGGGGCATGAGGCAGCCAATTACTTGAACAAGGTAAGTTAATCCATTTGGTAAGTGTTAGTTTCGTATTCTTATGTTTAGGGGTGCGAATTAAGTTGAGCAGCTCGCAAATAGTTCGAGTTTGACTGGGTCAAAATCTCGGTTAATGATTGACTTGAATTGATTCGACTCGAATTTTGAGCTTGACTCGAGATCATAGCGAGTCGAGTCGAGCAAGACCCAGCTTGACTTAATAAGTTCGCGAGCAACTACTTTTTTATATAATATTTTTATGATTTTTGGGGCTACTTTAAAAAAATTATGTTCTAATAAGTTTAAATGCTAGTAGAAAATTCTAAAAAAATTCAATGACTTGCTAGATAATTTACCCATAAAATATTTGGCTTCAAATTTATTTTGTATTTCGCAAAATTAAAATAATAATAATAATAATTTGTATTAATAAAAACTTATAATAATTAACTTTTTCTTTTTTTATTAAAACATTTTCTTTTTCTATAATTATTACTATATGTATAAAAGTAGAAAAGAGAGTTTTTAATTTCCATATAGAAAAATATGAATGAAAGTTAAAACGTCGTAATCTCTAAGGTGTTTTCTCCTTTGTTGTTCATCGAAGATTGTTGAGAAATTAAAATGAGTCTCACATCCGAATATCGACTTCATCTCTAACTCAGTCATGACAGATTCATTTATTTATCTCTTCAATCCTCACGTTTTTTCTTCTAAATTTGTATGTTTATATTAAGCTCTAATAGTATTATTAGATTTTATCGATATTTAAAAAAACAAGGTAAAGTTTTAACGAGCTTAGTGAGTAATGAGTCAAATTGAGCAACGAGATTTTTAAACGAGCACAAATCGAACATTATTCAACTTATGATCAACTCGCTCAAAAATCACCGTTACTTATATTTATGTTTATGCTTATGCCAAAATTTATGTTTAATATAAGTGTTAGATTCTATTGCTTTAATACAAGTGAAGAGTTTATGTGATATAGATTAACGGTCAAATATCAACATTTTTTGTTTGATTAATTCAGTAGCATAGACATTTGTATACATTTCAAAACTACACACATATTTTTTTATTCAACTACAATATAATATAATATATGAAGTTTAATTAATTGATGTAATTATGCATAAAAAATTTATTTTAATTTTCAGAAATTGCTAGCTATATTATTGGAATGACACTATTTTTCTAATGATTTAAAGGTGATTATAAGACGGTATCTATTCATAGATATTTTAACCCTTCGACAATGAACATACACATTTTAGACAAAGAGATTTAAACCCGTGTCTCTTAGGATGAACATCATCTGTTTTTTCACAGGGACATTGGTTGGGTTCAAAATAACCCTTTTAAGTTTATTTTATTCATTATATACACATAATTATACATATAGAACATAAAAATATTTGAATTTTGGTTTTGATATTATGGTAGAAGGGTTATATTTTAATACACATGTTATGTGATTATTTTTTACACATTCTTTCATATTTAAATTATAAAATCTAAAACCTAAATTCTTAATTTTAAAATTTTAAATCTTAAACCTTAAATTTTAAACACCACAACATAAACTCTTAAACCTTAAATTAAAACCTTAAACTTTAAAACTAAAAGCTAGTGAAAACTAAAAGTTTATATATACTTTTATTTGACTTTATTCTTTTCCTTCCTTAATCAAATTGTTTAGACTTTAGCGGATATGACGATGGAGTCATTAAATTTTCTTTACAATGCTAGGATGGTAACTTTTTGTTCGAGGAAAATTCGAATTTATTAGCCATTAACAACACCGTTTAATACATAATCAGAATATAATTCGAATGATCCATATTAAATTAGATCATTGCATCTAAATTAAAGACCCAATGCGCCAATATGAGTGCCACAGTGTGCTAAAATGATAATTTCTGTGGTCGTTCACGATACTCCATCAGTAATGTGACACAGTTCAACATCAACATATAAATTTTTAAATTATTGAAAATATTTTTAAAAATGATTTATTGTAAGATAGTGTAAAATGACATTAGATTATTATCGCATCAATATTGAAATATATGTGGACTATTACATGAATAGCAACATCAATATTTTGAAAATTTAATGACATAATCATCATTTACATTAAAAACAAAATAATGTAATTAAAAATAAAGGAATGATTGAAATCCAAATTCAACTTTTATAAAACTTAAATTTACATAAAGATATACAATATTGAGGGTTAAATGTATCGTTGTATCATTTTTATTGAGTTGAGAAATAATTATATTTTCATAGTAAATATCAACATTCAAACTTAAACAAAATGAGATAAAATGAATATACTTGATCACTCAACTAATTATATAACTCATTAAACGAATACGATTAAATAAAAAAATCATGTATAAATTGAATCAAAAATAAATTTTCTTATTGATGACTGCACCAAATTAAATTCCGTATCCAAATTTACATATAATTTTGAGATTTACCTCAACATTCATTTCAGTCTTTGATTGTTCACATGGCTACTAAATAAAGCTAAGATTGTTTTACAAATTCACCACTTTCTTTTTTGCTGATGTACAGATTGTATTCTATCTATTCAGTCCTGCCCTTTTAGTCAGCAACTTGGCCCAGACAATCACTTACAAAAGTTTGGTTACCTTGTAATAAATCCAACCCCATTCTTTATTCAATTTCAAATGAATTTTTTTTTTTTTACTTTTCTTTTTTGGGCTAATTTGTTCAGTCTGTTTCTTGTTTGTTTCAAGATGGTTCATGCCCCTCAACGTTCTTCTAACATCTCTCATTGGCTCAGCTCTTGGTTGGATTCTCATTAAAATCACTAAAACTCCTAAGCACCTTCGAGGCGCCGTCATCGGCTGTTGTTCCGCAGGTTCGCCCCAAACGAACAATACTCTATGGTGGTTGCAGTCCGACAAGCCTTTTAATTCCTTCCGGTTTAACCGTTTCCTGTAGCTGCTGGTGTTGTGAATGAAAATACTTGCATGTTTTATGTGTAGGAAACTTGGGAAACTTGCTTCTCATTGTTATTCCGTCCGTATGTGAGGAGTCGAATAGTCCATTTTCGAATATATCTACTTGCTCTACAAATGCTAAGGCTTATGCTTCACTGTCTATGGCAGTATGATCTCGGATTCGAATCTTTTCGATCTTCAAATTTGTGCTTTCTAGCAATATTCTTGAATCTTCATATTTTCCCCTGATTCCCTGAACTCTGCATCCGCAGATAGGAGCCATTTGTACCTGGTCATATACGTATCCTTTGGTGAGAGCTTATGCTATTACAAATACGGAGCAAAGCTTGATCCAGTCTTCCGTAGCAGCCTCTGAACCATCTTCAGATAGTTGCACGGAACCATTACTAATTCCGAGTTATAGCGACGATTCGGGGAAGCTCGAACTGCCTCTCACTAATTTGCAGGAAATGAACAAGGTTTATCCTGTTTCTACTTTCTTACTATCATGTTAACTTGCTAACTTTTATCGTATTTGTTAATAATCTATAAACTTTTTGTGTAGATTTCATTAATGGAGAAGATTGTTCGTTGTATTAAGAAGGTGTTCGTGCCATCGGCTATTGGAGCGGTATGCATTGCGTTTATTAACAGAATCTGCATCAGCACCTTAGCATATGAACATCTTATCGATTGTTTTCGCTTTCGTTATCCTTTTCTCTCTTCAGATAGCCGGGTTAATCATCGGAGTAGTCTCTCCTCTCCGGAAAGTACTAATAGGCGACAATGCCCCTCTTCGAGTACTCGATAGTTCTGCAGCTTTGATAGGGCATGTTCTAGTCCACATATCATCCGGATTCTAATGCAGGGAACTTAATATATCTTAATACTAAACATGATTTGCAATTCCATATGATTTATAGGCAAGCAGAGATTCCAGTAATAACCTTGATAATGGGCGCAAACCTTTTACAAGGTACTTTCAATGTTCTAAATTCCAACCACGGCATGATCGAAAAAGAGACGGAGTTAGAATGTTGTGATTTCTGCAGGTCTGAAAAGATCAGAAATGAATGTACCGGCGATTTTAGGGGTAGTCGCAGTTCGGAACATTTGCTTGCCGCTGTTGGGGATCGGTGTTGTTAAAGCAGCAGACCACTTTTGGATGGTCGGATCGGATTCTTTATATCGATTTGTTCTTATGTTTCAGTACGCTGTTCCCCCTGCAATCAATGTCGGTAAGATTTGAATCTATTACAATCGTCTTTTGCATATATATGTTCATATGTTTCGTGAATCGTACTTGCACTCGCATGTTCAAACATACATGGACATTTTTATTTTGATGGTGGGTCCAATCTAATGAAGTAATTTTGTAGGTACAATGGCACAACTATTCCAAAGTGGTCAAGGTGAAACATCTATCATTTTGTTCTGGACTTATGCTTTAGCTTCCATCTCTCTAACACTTTGGTCAACATTATTCATGTCTCTTGCAATTTGATTTGTTCGCCCAAGTTCCCTGTAACATTCAGTACTCGGCCTAGACGTTACGACCGAATATCAAGTGTCACAATTGTTACTGAAATGACATGAAAACATTTACTTGAAAAACAATGGAAATTGATGAAGACGATCTGATAGTATTTAGAAGCACACAATGAATAAAATACAATTTCATGCCACAACCTATTTAAAAATAATATCACAGCTACAACGTTTCCAAAAGAGAAAACAATGTGAACAAACTAAAATCTCATTAAAAAAAATCTAAAGGCGCAAATAAAAGTAAATACTTTCGTAGAGGTTAGTATACCGTCGAAATTTAGAACCCTTCATAAATTTCTGTCTCTATCCAAACGAGACGTTTTACGGGGAGAAAAATAAAAGATGAGTGAACCAAACTATCAAACATATTGCTTCGCTGTCCAGATCTGATTACATTGGCAAACAATCATCAACCGAGTGGGGATATATTTTTCTATGACCACCGATAGAATCATAATTAGAAACTAACGTAGTAAAAATCTTTGTACGAGCACCAAACGACCGCTAAGGTATGTTGAAATCATGTCAAACCTACAGATGAAATGAACCACAACAAACAAAGAAAAAAAAACGTATCACAAAGACAGAAATAACGCGTGTCACAAATGCAGAAATTCTTATTAAAAATATATAAAATAATAATAAATTCGGCAGTCAACAACTAATATTAAAATTGCTTACCGACTATGACCAAACAACAAATGAAAAAAAAATATAAATACTTTAAATCAACTACACATAACATACATTAATACTATCCATAAAGTTAACCAAATTCGGTCCATAAACATTTTATGTTTATTCAATGTGTACGTAACTATTATATACCAAAACAAATAATCACACATAAAAGACAATTAAGCAAAACGGTTTTTGAAAATCAAAAGGCGTCTATTTAATGGTTGGATTACTTTCATGTTTGTTTTCAAGGAATCTGAATGGATGGATCAGAAGTGGAGATATTTTTAATGTTTTTTATATTCTAATATTAAATTTAAATTTTAAACTTTAAATACTATATCGTAAATCTTAAAAGATACAGATCACCCCCTGATATGACCATCAAGAACAAAGACTCGGAGAAGTACCCCAAGTGACCCCATTACACGTGCACGAGCCAAAGAGTTTCAATCAGCCATGGAAAGCTTGTTTACAACAAGCCATGAACGTGAGAAAAAAAAAATAATAAGGGAGGGATGCCTTACCTTGCTCATGCATGCATTTACACGAGAATTTAAGTATTTCAAACTTCCATTATTGCATTGATAAAGTGTGCTGGTCATTAAAGCATGCACTTCATTTATAGTTTTAGTTCATTTAGGGAAGTAGTTTAATTATGTATCTTAAATCATTGTTAAACTACTTCATTCATGCATTTAGTTAAATTCAATAAAGTTAGTTCTTTAAGTAAACTAGTTCATTCATTTAACTAGTTCACTCAATTAGCTAACTCTTTGATTGTTTCATGCATCTATTATTTTAAGTTTGAATAAATCTTTTGTGTTTGTCTAGGTTCATGTGACGTGTGGATTAAAGAAGAGACTTTTCAACTTCAACTTGAAAACAAGTCATTGATGACCATCTTTACTCATGCAAACAAGGCAATTCAAGGCTGAATTCTTTTAATCTTTTCAAGGTTGTTCATCTTCTTAGAGTAACAAAGCATTTAAGCTTCATAATTCATCTATTCAAGGAATTCTAAGAGACAAGCTGATTTGGACGTGTGGGATGTCGGCATTCATCCTATGTCCACATTCAGTCCCTTTTATCCATTTGCAAGCAAAATGAAGCAGCCCAAGAGTCATCACTCTTTTTGGACGAATTTAAGGCTAAATTCATCTCAATTTAAAGCAAAATTCATCCATCAAAAAGATAAGATAGAAACATTTCATTTATTTGTATTTAATAGTATTTAGATGAGCACTCATCTCTCTTTTGTGTGACTTTTCATATGGTGCCTAGCCACACTATAAATAGGCACATTAGGTTCATTTGTAAGGACTTTTTTGGAGAATATAAACCTTTGAAAGATTGCTTTCATCTTGTTCTTGCGAGAACTTTATCGGCTTCAAGTTGTGCTTGTAGTCTTCTATCCATTTCATTTTACTATAGCGTTGGTTCCAAGCTCTCTTATAGCTTGTGGGTCACGTTCCACACTCCTCCACCTCGACTCCATCAAAGTATATTGTTGGTTCCTAGCTCGTTATAGCTAGCGGGTCACAATTCGCTATCCTTGCAACCATACAAATCCACGCCGCCTTTAGCATCTTCCATCACTCATTCTTTGATTTACACATTTCCATGATTATCATCCTCCATCCTTAGCCACCATATTATCCAAATTACATATCTAATTCCTTTCTTCATTAATTTTTTTATTATATTACAATTCATCTCACATGTATGTTTTATGATATCTCAGAGTTCAAAGCGTAGCAAAGAATATTTCTTACTAGAATCACGATCGGGCACATCTATATGACTCGGGTCACATTATCGGGTTCATATCAATTGGCATCATAGCAAGGTTGATTCAGTAAGATAGTCGTTGTCACTTTTCTGAAAAAAAAGAAAAAAATCGAAAAAATTTAGAGAAAGTTAAAGAGGGAGGGGCATCGTATTCTCTATTCTTCTTTAAAAAAAATCTTACATCATTTTTTCTTTTGTTACTATTTTGTCATCTTTACCAACTCTCACAATTTACCTTTTTTTGTTTGTTGTTGCCATTTTTTCTTATCCTACCTTCCAAATTCTTTTCGTCAAGTTTTGTTTTTTCAATCGAATTCTACAAGCCATTTGCAAGCCTTGAGGAAGTTCTTAAAAGGACTTGATTGAGAGCAAGAGTGGAAAAAGGCAAGAGTGCACATCAAGGGTAAAAGTCATCCCGAGTGAAACACGAGTGTGAGTGCATTTTCTTGGAGTGGAATAGGTGAGGTTTTGTGTTTGTGAGGTTTTAATTTTTTATTTATTTTGGTTACTAATAATGTCTCAAAATTTCGTGAGAAACTCCGTTGGAGGAAGTAATAATGTTAACGTAAATGCAACTAACTCCAATCTTCAAGATGTTATCCGAGAGATGGACAGATTGTTGCAACAAAGGTTGGGGCCGATAAAAGAAATAAATAATGTCTCAAAATATACACACGCATAAAATGCCATTCATTCAAAGAAACATACATCCACATCACATAGCATAAAACATGGTTATAAGCCTCCAATGCATACACATAGACATCAACATAAATATGGTTTACAAGTCCACAACACAAAAGCATTAACAACATTGGAGTCTAACACATGCTCCTAAAACACGTAGCATCCCACTGCTAAACTACTACATTATTTATTAAAATCATACTTGAGCAACCACGAACGTATTTGGATGCCATTTTCTTGCTCCTTGCTAACTCCACACTAGTGATCTGCATTGTCGAAAACGAGAGCGTAAGCTAGAAGCTCAGTGAGGGAGCTTTAAAACAAAACAAAGACAATGCAGTGTTCAAAGCATGGTATTCTTAAGACATTTACAAGGCATACATTTACGCTAACATAATAACATAGCCAAACGTTAAGAGAATGCATGAACATGGCATTTTACCTCATGTTATGCTAAACAAGGTATAAAAAATATCTTACACAACAACCACACATGAACAAGTATATTGGCAACTATTAGCTTGCTCAGATATGCGGATAACTTTCGTTGGGATTTTTACCCCCAACGTACTCAACAACAATTACCTTCCCGTGAGATTACACTCATCACCGTTTTCACTCATGGATGAGATTACACTCATCATCACATGATAACATTTTTCGGTAGAATATTACCTCACCGAACTCCTCCTTGATGACTACATGTCACTAAGGCTACGCGCGAATCTGACTCTTACCGTGTGCACACTCACCCTAATGATCGATCATTTATACCCGATAATTAACTAGTGTCAATCATACTATACGAGTCTCACCATGATTTCACAATCATGCACACAACATATTGTCACCATATACATCATCAATATATATCAACATGCATAACAAAAACATACTACACAAGTTCACATTTATGCACATTAAGCAAGAACTCATAAAGGCAAACAAGAGATTAAGCTACCAACTTAATTATCTCCTTGGATTGGCCTACCAAGCACAATCTAACACCTCAACTACACATTTGAACCAATTTAAAACCATTTTGAATAATCCACTCACCAAAGACCCGTAAGCAAACCGAAAAACTCGATCAAGCCTTCAAACTTCCCGAAATCGAGCCGAAGCTTCTCCAACGATCTCCATTGATTCTAATCAACCAAAAACAACACATTACTACACAATTCATCCACAAAACATCTGTCACAAATCAGATTACAAACACGAGACCACTTCTCTACATTTTCAAGCCAAAACTAACACACAAACCTCATTTTCGAATTTACATTCAACCCAGCAGAAACCCATTGATCTCAACACCCAAATCATCATTAAACACCTTCAAAACAACCCTCAAGCATCACTATATCATCAACCCCACTCTCCTACACCAAACTACCTCAAAAATCCAAATTTTTAACCCTTTAAAACACCCACAAAAACCTATTTCGGGATTTTCATCAAAATCTCACCATTTTCACATATAATATACTTAAGGGTAAGATTAAAACACTTATTAACTTTACAAATTAAAACTCACATGAAAACTCATTAAAGCTTATTCCTTTTCTTAAAACTTGAAAACTTGAAAAACTTCAAAGATGGTGTTTATGCGAAAATAAAACCATGAGAACGTTCGGAATAAAAAAGAGATGTCAAAACGTGATTACCTCGTTGAAAACACTTGAAATGGTGAAGGGAATGGATGGAATAGTAACTTGGGGGGTAAGGGTGAGGTTTTTGTCGTGAAATAGCCAAGGAAAGAAGATGAAGAGAACATTTCAAAAAGCCCCTTTTTACCCATATTTTTCTTTTATTTTGAAAATTACTTTTTTGCCCTTAATAAAAACTCATGGCCCTTTTTAATTAAAACCAAGCCCAAATTAAATTAAAACGAGCCTACGACTTGAACCCGATTTAACTCTCCTAACACCCGACCCCTAAACCCAGGTGTTACAAAACATTTAAAAAGTATGATGCTTATATTTCATTGAAGAGAAAGAAGAAATCAAAAGTCTCATCCCAATTAAATCGTTATTTGGAAGAATATGTCATTCCTAGAACACCAGACTTTGATATATTGAATTGGTGGAAGACAATTAGGCATCAATTTCTTATCTTACAAGTTATTGTCAGAGATATTTATGATATACCAATTTCCACTATTGCATCAGAGTCTTATTTTAGTACGGGAGGGAGTTTGGTGAATCCACAACGTAATAGACTTCATACATCAACTTTAGAAGCTTTGACATGTTATCAAAGTTGGTTATGCGCCGAAGAAGGTATACTATAAAAATATTTTAATTATATTATTTTTATCTATTATTTTCTTATTATATTTTCATTTTTATCATTTTAGATGAAGAAATCGAGGCATTAAGCTCCTTCTATGAAAATAAAAAAATCGAGGAATCAAACAATATCGGATAACGGTAACGAATAATTCAAATTTATTACTTTGATTATTTTATTATTTAAATACATTGATCTAAGAAATTTGTTTGTAGGATTTCTATGGTTAATGAATATTGAAGAAATTAAAGCCTATGGTTGATAACAATGGATGTTTTGTGGTTGTTAAGGTTAATAATTGAAGTTTAACTTTGCTACGAACTTGCGACTTTAATTGCCCTAGATTTGAACTTTAAACTTGTTTTGTGATTAAACTAATCTTTGAACTTGTTTTGTATTTAGACTTGTCTTTAAATTTATTTTGTGTTTAAACTCGTTTTTAAATGCATGATTGATGGCCGAGTTGGTACTTTAGATATAATATGTTGTTTTGTGTATAGGGGATCCAATGGAAGAAGTGCATGATATTTTGGATATATGCTACTATAGACTGCAATGTATATTTTAGGTGTAATCAACATTTATACTGCAATTAATTATATTTAGATGTTCATCTCTTTATTTGCTTAGAGTTAGATAATGGCACATGGTTGTTCACCCTTCTCTCTATCTATTTAGTAAGCATAAATGTTAATTATATGAGTATTGTTATTCATTATATTGATTTTCAGTATGTAATGAAGTGCACGCTATTTTAGATATATGCTACTATGGACAACAATGTATATTTTAAGTGTAATCAGCATTTATACTGTAGGTAATTATATTTCGATGCCCATCTCTTTATTTGCTTGGTGTTAGATAATGATACATGGTTGTTCACCCTCCCCTTTATCTATTTGTTAAGCATAAAATGTCAATTATATAAATATTGTTATTCATTATATTGATTTCCAGTATTTAATAAAAAAGTAAAAAAAATAATATTTTTTTCGAGTCGGGGCGAGTCGGGGTTGGGTATTGCCTCCAAAATTCGTGACGGGGTCGGGCCGGGACAAAGGCCTCTAAATACCGGGGTGGGACGGGGTCGGGTATTGAGTTTTAATGTTCGGGGCGGAGTCGGGGCGGCAAAAAATTCGACCCGCTCCGCCCAGTTGCCATCCCTAATGTTAAGAGACCAAATTCAACTAAAAAATAATTAGGATAAGCCGAGCAAAAAATAATAATCAGGATAAAAAAGATACAAATTATAAATATCGATAATTAAATTTATCATTATATATCTATGCTATTGATATATTATTAATTCGATTGGATAACAGAGGCCATGTTCTCCCTTAAGGTTGCTTAATATATTTAGTTTCACATGCAGTATCTCCCAATTGAAGGCTTGGCTGCTTTCAATAAGGTGACAGCAGAGCTGTTACTTGGAGCAGACAACCCAATTATAAAACAACAAAGAGTAAGTGAGAATTTTGGGTATTATCTTGCAAATAAAATTATATTTTAGCTCACTGTGATGAAGTATTTCAGGAGAAGTTGGAGAAATTGAAATTGGTTTCATTTTATTTTATGTTTTTCATTTAACCAGGTTGCAATGGTTCAAGGGCTTTCAGGAACTTAGTAAAATTTGTTCTTTTCTTTTCTGTTTGGTTACACTGAAACGAGAAGGTGTTTTTCGTAGGGAAAACTGTAAATCCAAGCTCCAGTTAGATCAGGGGTTTGTTTGCTAAGCTTAAGAATTTTGAGTTAGAGTTTTGGGGAAGAAAAAATAAAATGAAAGATTTATAATATTTAAGATGATTATTAAATTAATAGAATTTAGACTAAATTGATAGAAATATATAAGTTTTGGGGACTAAACTGTAATCATTCCAATTAAAAATAAGCCATGTCATTATCTTTTTTTGTTTTTAATGGCCAAGTATTAAAACAGAAAAAATATAACGTTAAATATTATTTTATCAAAATAAAATGAGTGAGATACTAAAATGAAAATGTTAGAATATGTAAATACTAAATATGTAGGTATTCTAAAAATTTAAATCAAAATAATTCCGAAATAACAACCCCATATACATTTTACTTATAAGAAACTTGCACCGAAAAACGTAAAAATCTCAGAACCGCAACAACGTTATGGATAGAACCCTCAAGGTAGTATTTGGTGGCATTAAATAATTGGGCGAAATGTAGTGGTAAATGTAAACCGGGATTAAATGTCTGACAAAATTTCAATTCTAACACGTCAACCTCTGATAGGAGCATTAAATAGGCCAAGCCAACAGCAGATGGTCCCGCTCTGAGAGCTAGCCTATATACGCAATGCAGGACCAACTACAGATTCATAGGATGCTTATAGGGTGAGTCTAACTTAATTTGAGTAGTACTTGATTTGTGGTTATTAAAATTTTGTTGTTCGATTCAACTCGTTACTCGTTAAGTTCGATAAAAATTTACTCGACTTGAACTTATTAAAATATTTCGTTGTTCGACTCGATTCGTTGCTTGTTAAGATTGCCAAATTTTTTACCTTGTTATTTTTAATATAGTAAGTAAAATCTAGTGATATTATTAGAGCAATAGAGTTTAATGTAAAGATACAAATTCATGGAAAATGTAAGGATTGAAAAGATAAATATACGAATTTATATGATTGAGATAGAGATAAAGTTGATATTTAACCGTAAATATCTTTTTATTTTCTTAACAATCTTAAATGAACAAAAAAGGTGAAAAAATCTATAAAATTTTAGGGTTTTAACTTTCAATTGCATTTTTATATGAAAACCAAAGATTTATTTCCCAATCTACTTTTATACATAAATGATTAGTAAAAAGGAAAGACTTTAATAAAAATCATAGAAAAAGAAATGTTAATTATTATAATTTTACTTTTTATCAATACAAATTAATTTTTTGAATTCTCAAAAAATATTAAACGTTTTAAAATTTTAAAATCAAATATTTCATGGGTAAATTACCTAGTAAGTCACTAAAGTATTTTATAGAGTTTTTAACTAGCATTTAAACTTCTTGAAATCTATTTTTTAAGGTAGCTACCAAAAAAATGATAAAAAAATTATATAAAAAATAACGAGATATTTGCAAACTTATCGAGTCTAGTTGGACCTTACTTGACTCGACTCACTAAAATTTTGAGTCGAGCTCGAATTTGAGTCGAGTAAACTCGAGTCGAGAGTTGACCAAGTTAAGCTCAAGTTGTTTGCGAGCTACTCAACTCAATTAGTACCCTTAAATTTGATGAGACGTTAAGTATTTAAGTGAAATCAAAGATTCAAATTTTGATGTTGTAAATAGGGTGATAACGAGCCAAGCTGAGCGCGAGCCTAGGCATGCTCGGCTTGGCTCGAAAATAGTATTAGTGGGCTTGGCTCGTTGCTTTCCTCAAATTGCTTTTAAATATTTTTGTTTTTAAAGTCCACAATTAACCATAGTACATTTTTTTTCAATTATACAAGTGAGAAAAGGATTTAAAGTATTTAACCATGATAACAAGTTAACAACAATGAAACATATAAGTGTATATGAAATATATATAACAATGTGTGTATATATATAATTATTTCGAGCATGTTCACGAGCTTTTCGAGCCGAGCATGATTCAGCTCGGCTCGACTTGTTAAGGTCTCGAATCGAGTACGAGCTCGAGTCAAACTTTGACCGAGTCGAGACCGAATAGCTTGCGATTCTATCAAACTCATTATCACCTCTAGTTGTAAATGCATAAAATTAAGTTGGAAAAGTCATTCCATAATAGGCATATGAAAAATTAAATTAAAATTAGTCAATTAAAAAATTAAATATCATAATTACACTAATAATATTTACGCAATACAACTATTTAAAAAAAAGTTAAACTACATAAATAATCACTTTACTATTGTAAAAATTGAGATCTAACCCCATTACTTTTCTCGTCGCAATTAAACCATGAATAGTTTGTTGATGATTTGAAATTTGAGAGAGAGAAAAAAAGTGATGTTCAGACATATTCAACCCTGTCTTAATCGGGTTTAAACCATTCATGCTTTCGTAGTTTCTAGTACATCTTTGTCGGATTCCGCTTGCGTTTCCCATTTGCCCTTTGCTCATCTGTTGGGTTGAAGCTGGAAATGAAGCATTAGTCAGCCATCAAACTTATTTTCCAACGCTGCTATTTATTTCACATTTATTGCAATCTCTCCATTGCTATAAAATACCGCTGAAACCAATCCCAGGAAAACGGAAAGAGCTCCCCACAAGTTATTTTATTTTCCAGATTTTCCCAGAATCCAAACAGGTATTGTAGTTCTCACAGTTTTCTCTGCCATGTTCGTTTGGTTTTTTTTCAACGAACATTTCATCCTTGTTATTGTTTACAGTTTCAATGAACATGATTTCAACCCTAACTGCTCATTTGTTAAATATTTGAAGTAGGGCGGAGTTTGGGAATGGGTTTTTTGGATCTTTTAGTGGTGGCATTGATGCCAGTTCTAAAAGTATTACTGGTTACTGCTGTTGGATTGTTTCTTAGCATAGAAAAAGTCGACCTCCTGGGGCCTCAGGCATCCAATTACTTGAACAAGGTAAGGCACTCCATTTTCTCACAATAGCTTTACTCGGATTTCAGGCAAAGTCTTAAGTTTCTTATTTTTATGTATGGGTAAAGTACAAAAACGGCCAATAAACTATCTAAAATTACAAAATGGTTACTAAACTTTCAAAACTTATATAATAAGCATTAAACTTTAGTTTTTACTATAAAATGGTCACTAGGCCGTTAAATGGGTGACATGGAAGTTATGAAAGTTTGTATAACAACACATTTAATCCTCAATATTTACACATTCAATCAATTTAGACATCAAGAATGAGGGTTAAATTAGGACGAAATTGATTGAATGTATAAATATGGAGGATTAAATGTGTTATTATTCAAATTTTCACAATTGTCACGTCATTCAATGAACGACAGTAAAGACTCAGTAACCATTTTGTAAAAAAATTAAAATTTAGTGACCATCATGTAACTTTTAAAAGTTTAGTAACTATTTTATATTTTTTAGGATAATTTAGCGACCATTTGTGTAATTTACTCTCTCTGTATATATTTAATTTGACTTTATTCTCGTGTTTTACTTAGATTGCTTAAACTTTAAAGGAAATGATGATTAGATCATTGAACTTTTTTACGGTGCTAATTAAGGGTGAGTATACGACCGATTTAGTGAAAGAAATTCGAGTTAGTCTAGTTGACGATTTTTATTTTATAATTTAACTTTTATTTAAATTTTTTCTGATTCAAGTCAAATTTATGAATTTCGATTCAATTCGAGTTTATAGATTTCAATTCGACTCAAGTCGAGTCTATATGTAAATTTAATTTTAATTATTTATCATGTTATAGTACAGATTATTCAAATTTAAATGACTTTCTCTAATCATATTATATATAAGCTCTATTTGACAATTAATGTATAGTTGATAGCTAATAGCTAATAGCGGATTACATCAGTTGATAGCAGATTGCATTAGCTGATTTGACTAGATGATTGTATTAGCTGGTTATATAAAAGTATTTGCTAAAAATTAATTGTTGGCTTCTATCTGTTTGATTATTTGAACAAGCAAAATAATATATAAGAGCATGATTATATTCGACACTTGTTTGAATAGTTTACTAGCTACCAATATTATATTTATATATAAATATTAGTTAGATTATAAAAATTATTTTTTAATATAACATTATTAAGTATATTTGAATTATTTATATATAAATTTATTATTTATATAATTATTTTTAATACAATTTGATTAACTATTAATTTAAATGAAAATAGTAAGAGTTAAATTTAGGTTATTTGGAGATTATTTTTAATTATTAATGGTAGAAGAGTCTCTATAATACTTATGTCAAAACTTCTAATTTCAAAAAATTCCTATTAGCAGCTTTTTTAATTTGAGAGGTTTCATTCAAAGCCGATTTTACAATCCTCTAATCACCAAACATCTAAAGTAATGGATTTGATTAGTCAAACATCTAATTTTGTCTCAAAGCATTGTTTACCAAACAAGTATATTTATTCATATTTGTTTCACATGTATAAGTAAAATATGTAATGTCATTTAATAGAACAAATATCATCCCAAATTATAAAATATATTTATATATTATTATTGAAAAAGAAATTTTCGAGGACAAAGTATTGATGTGAGTATAAAGGAGTCAAAGAATTGATGATTTTTTTTACAAAAAAATATAGTTGAAGAACTAAATTGAATAAAATGCAAAGTTAAGAGATTAATTTCAAAAAAAATTATCGTTACAAATATGAATTGAATTTACTTAGATATTGTATGATGGTAGTGGAGCATGTGGTTCAAATTTGGTCAAAAATTAACTTAAAACAAATGAGGAATTGAATAAATGGTGAAATTATATATATGTGAGGGACTAAATTGAAAAAAGAACTTTATTTTCAAAAATAATAATTAAATTTAAATAAGTATTTTACAGTGATTTTAGGAGCATGTGATTTAAATTTGGTCAAAAATTAATTTCAAATAAAGGATGTGTTAAAAAAATAAAAAAAATAAGTATTAAATCATAAAATAGTAAAATTTGAAATTGGAACGTGATTCAAGCTCGAAATTCTCACAAATTATTTAAGTTGACTCGCATAATTCAAAATTGATGTCATGATGTTTTGCTTCTGAGTTCTGGTGGCTTTACTGTTTTTTTGGGTGGTCTTTGTCTTGGTTGGACAGTTATATATTTATATATTTTAGTGTGATGTACTCTTTTCTTTTCTCTCTATATATATATATTAGTGTGATGTATTCTTTTTTTCTATTTAGGTTATAAGAAAATTTTACTCATTTTTAGTATTAATATAATTAAATTTAATTTTTAAATCGAGTCGAGTTTTATTGAGTTGAGTAAATTTTACTCACCCTTAGTACTAACATGACACTTGTGTAATCGTTCACATATACTTCATTACTAACGTGGCAATATTCCACGTCAACATGTAAATTTCTAAATGATTAAAAACATATTTTAAAGATAATTCATTATAAAATAGAATAATATGACATAGATTGTCGTATCAATGCTGAAGTACACGTGGACTCAATGTTGTGAAAATTTAATGACCTAGTCATCATTTTTTTTTAAAAATCAAAATAATTTGATTAAAAACAATAAGAACGATTGAGGTCCAAATTAAACTAAAAAAAAGAAAAAAATATTGGAAAGATGTAAAATATTGTTGACTAAATTTGTCATTATGTCTTGTTTTTAAGCGACTATGATCAAATAAAAAATTAAATTTTTTATTCGCCTCTTATATAGGCTAATAGAACGTTAAAGAATTAGTCATTGAGTTTGTTTCGGTGGACACAATAAGAAACAAAAAAAATCTTATTCACAGTTGCATCAACTTAAATTCCAAATCTCATATTGTATATTGTATCAAAATGTAGATATGTTCATTTCAGTCTTTGATTATTGTTCACATGGCTACTAAATAAAGCTAGAAATGTTTTACAAATTCACCACTTTCTTTTTTGCTGATGTACAGATTGTATTCTATCTATTCAATCCTGCCCTTTTAGTCAGCAACTTGGCCCAGACAATCACTTACAAAAGTTTGGTTACCTTGTAATAAATCCAACCCCATTCTTTATTCAATTTCAAATGAATTTTTTTTTTTTTACTTTTCTTTTTTGGGCTAATTTGTTCAGTCTGTTTCTTGTTTGTTTCAAGATGGTTCATGCCCCTCAACGTTCTTCTAACATCTCTCATTGGCTCAGCTCTTGGTTGGATTCTCATTAAAATCACTAAAACTCCTAAGCACCTTCGAGGCGCCGTCATCGGCTGTTGTTCCGCAGGTTCGCCCCAAACGAACAATACTCTATGGTGGTTGCAGTCCGACAAGCCTTTTAATTCCTTCCGGTTTAACCGTTTCCTGTAGCTGCTGGTGTTGTGAATGAAAATACTTGCATGTTTTATGTGTAGGAAACTTGGGAAACTTGCTTCTCATTGTTATTCCGTCCGTATGTGAGGAGTCGAATAGTCCATTTTCGAATATATCTACTTGCTCTACAAATGCTAAGGCTTATGCTTCACTGTCTATGGCAGTATGATCTCGGATTCGAATCTTTTCGATCTTCAAATTTGTGCTTTCTAGCAATATTCTTGAATCTTCATATTTCCCCTGATTCCCTGAACTCTGCATCCGCAGATAGGAGCCATTTGTACCTGGTCATATACGTATCCTTTGGTGAGAGCTTATGCTATTACAAATACGGAGCAAAGCTTGATCCAGTCTTCCGTAGCAGCCTCTGAACCATCTTCAGATAGTTGCACGGAACCATTACTAATTCCGAGTTATAGCGACGATTCGGGGAAGCTCGAACTGCCTCTCACTAATTTGCAGGAAATGAACAAGGTTTATCCTGTTTCTACTTTCTTACTATCATGTTAACTTGCTAACTTTTATCGTATTTGTTAATAATCTATAAACTTTTTGTGTAGATTTCATTAATGGAGAAGATTGTTCGTTGTATTAAGAAGGTGTTCGTGCCATCGGCTATTGGAGCGGTATGCATTGCGTTTATTAACAGAATCTGCATCAGCACCTTAGCATATGAACATCTTATCGATTGTTTTCGCTTTCGTTATCCTTTTCTCTCTTCAGATAGCCGGGTTAATCATCGGAGTAGTCTCTCCGCTCCGGAAAGTACTAATAGGCGACAATGCCCCTCTTCGAGTACTCGATAGTTCCGCAGCATTGATAGGGCATGTTCTAGTCCACATCTCTTCCGGATTCCACTGCAGGGAACATAATATATCTTAATACTAAAAATGATTTACAATTCCATCTGATTTACAGGCAGGCAGCCATTCCAGTAATGACCCTGATAATGGGCGCAAACCTTTTACAAGGTAGTTTCAATGTTCTAAATTCCAACTACGGCATGATCGAAAAAGAGACCAAGTTAGAATGTTGTGATTTTTGCAGGTTTGAAAAGATCAGAAATGAATGTACCGGCGATTTTAGGGGTAGTCGCAGTTCGGAACGTTTGCCTGCCGCTGTTGGGGATCGGTGTGGTTAAAGCAGCAGACCACTTTGGGATGGTGGGATCGGATTCTTTGTATCGATTTGTTCTTATGTTTCAGTACGCTGTTCCACCTGCAATCGGTGTTGGTAAGATTAGCATGTTTCGTGAATCGTACTTGCACTCTCGTGTTCAAACACACATGGACAATTTTATTTATTTTGATGGTGGGTCCAATCTAATGAAGTAATTTTGTAGGTACAATGGCACAACTATTCCAAAGTGGTCAAGGTGAAACATCTATCATTTTGTTCTGGACTTATGCTTTAGCTTCCATCTCTCTAACACTTTGGTCAACATTGTTCATGTCTCTTGCAATTTGATTTGTTCGCCCAAGTTACCTGTAACATTCAATACTCGGCCTAGACATTACGACCGAATATCAAGTGTCACAGTTGTTACTGAAATGATATGAAAACATTTACTTGAAAAACAATGAAAACGGACGTATAAAATCTGATAGTATTTGGAAGTACACAATAAATAAAGTACAATCTCATGCCACAATCTCGGTCACATGTTCAGTATTTAAACACATAACCATGGCTTGTAAACTTACCTCGAGTTCACGGGCTTACCGAAACACTACACCGGTAAAGTTCACGAACCAAATGACATAATAAATTTAAGGAGTCCAAAAAATTACACTTATAATCTTAGATAACACAAACTAAACACTCCTAAAAAAGTGTTTTGCATTTCAAAGTCCGTTTACTACAAAATATTTTCCAACATATAATATATATTATTTATTTTTTAAAATAAAACTGGATCTCATTAAAATGTGAAAGTATACGACAAAACTTTCCCTTGAATACGACATCCTTCTTCCATAGAAACCTCGTAACCATCATCAAGATCTCATATTCTCTATCCGACTAGATGCTTAAGTAGTGATGTAGGAGTAGTGATGAACATAATCTATCTTGCAGGTTCCTCCGTTAATAGTTTTGAATTATATCGACAAATTATCACAAAAGAGATCTAACCATACTTGACCGCTGACCAAGGATGTATAAAGGATAAATATAAATCTTATTCAATCTCATTCAAATCTTATCTTATCTTTATCTAAATCTTAACTTTTATTTAATATCTGATTTCCCTTATCCTTGTATATTTAATTGTAATCCTATGTATACTCCAATTGTAAATATTATGGATTACAAATAATAAAAATCCTTTACATGGTAACCAGAGCCAAGTAAAATTTCTCTACTCAATTTTCCCCTCTCCTCCGCTCTTCTTCAAACCGGATCTCATCTAATAGCTTCGTTTTCTACTTCTGACGATCTTGTGCATCTTAAAGCATCGACCAACTTTCCAATCAAATTTACGTCTGACAATTTTCCTGTTTGTCGTCGCCAAGTGGAGGATACTCTCATTGATTTTGGGGTAATCAATTATATTGATGGTTCAAGCCTTTTCCCATCTCAGTTTACCAATATCGCGACAACAATCGCTAATCTTGAATATCTGTAATGGTATTGTCAGGATCAAATTCTTATCAATGCTCTTCTTGCAGTTGTGATAATCAAGTTCAACCACTTATTTCATCTACTGTCACCGCTAAAATTGCATGGGATACTCTGGTCGCAAGTTATGTTTGAGCATCTTTTGGTTCCATCCTTGCTCTCAAGTCTAAATTGGCTCGCAATCCACGTGGCTCCAAGTCTATCTTCGACTACATGAAAGGCATGCATAATATTGCCTCATATCTTACCTTGGCAAAGTGTCCTGTCTCTGATACAGATCTCTTAATTTCTATTATCAATCAATTAGGTAATGATTATCATTCAGTAGTTGTTGCCCTTCGTGTGCGTAACACATCGATTACCATGCTTGAGTTGTCTGAGATCTTAACTAATCATGAAAGACTTCTTCAAGAATATGAACAAACAACACTTCTTGCCACGACATATTCTACGCAGCGGGCTAGTTCAAATTATGATTATTCCACCAACCAATCTCGAGGAAAGGGTGGTCGCTCTGGTCATTCAGTTTCTGGTGGCGGTCGTAGTCCTGTCCTATTCTTCAATCTATCCATTCTACACAAGATGTTGTGTGCAAATTCTGTAATTTGCCAGGGCATATTGTTCGAGATTGTCGTAAGCTTGTTCGATTTCGTCACAATAACAACTTTTATCAGCAGCCACCGTCTGATTCACTGGTTGTCAACACTGCTACCGATCTTTCATCATTAGATCTTGTTCCTTGGATGTTTGATAGAGGTTCCTCGTATCACACCACAATGACCACTACATCTCTTTAGAGTATCTCCTCTTATGATGGTCCAGATACAATTAATCTGGTAATGGTAACTCTCTACTTATATCTCATATTACCCGATGCATTGTTCACAGCTACCAAGCTTCTTTCTCTCTTAAATGTCTTATGTGTTCCTCAATTACATACAAATTCGGTGTCGATTTCTAAATTAAGTCAGACTAATCACGTGTCTATTGAATTCTTTGACTCTTATTTTTTTTATTAAGGACCGGCCCACGGGAACTCTTCTTCGAGTCAATAAAATTGACGGTGTCTACTATGCTCCACAATCCTTTTATCCCCAACTCCACTCTGTCAATTGCTTTTTCGTACTTCAGCTGCATCACAAGTTTGGTCATCCATCCGATAAAGTCTTAGCCTCTATATTTCGCACTTGTAATATATCTTATGACTCAACTAGTTTGACAAAATTTTATTATTCTTCATGTCTTATTAATAAGAGTCATAAATTGTCATTTGTTCAAAATAATATGTTAAGCTCTCGTTCTCTTAAACTGCTTTATTATGATGTTTGGATAACTAAACATATGTCTTATGATGGATATTCATATTATGTGGTTTTTGTTGATCACTTTACCAAGTATATCTGGCTATACCCGATAAAGAAGAAATCTGATGTTGCAACAACATTTCCTCAATTTAAAAGGCTTGTTGAATGCTCTTTTCATTAGGACATTGTGTCTCTATTCTCTGATAATGGAGGTGAGTGACATAAGCTCTTGCCCATTTTGAATTTGGAAGGTATTTCACACTTCACTTCCCCGCCTCATACCATGGAACACAACGAGACTGCTAAACTGAGACATCGTCACGTAGTGGAGACTGAACTCTCTCTACTTCACTTTGTATCTCTCCCAAAAGAGTATTGTCCTCACGTTTTTCAGGCAGCTGTCTATCTCATTAATCGGATGCCAACACCGATACTGGATAATATGTTGCCTTACTTTCTACTTCATCAACAAGCATCAAACTATGACAAGCTTCAACCATTCAGATGTTTGTGCTTTCCTTGGCTTCAACCATACATGGATCATAAACTTAAGCCACGGTCCGCTGAATGTGTTTTCCTTGGATACTCTATGATGTAGTCTGCTTATAAATGTATGGAGCCGAACACTAACATAATCAATGTCTCTCGCCATGCTCGGTTTGTTCCTCACATCTTCCCTTTTGTTACACGATGTGTCCTCCTTGTGCCACGTCATCCTCTTCCAGTATTGTTTCCCACTGCATCGACATCACCTTCCACACCTCTCTTGCCTACTATGCCACGACAACCTGATGCTTCCATTGCTACACCAGCTTCTTTGCCTAATATGCCATGAAAACCTGATGATCTCATTACCACACCAACTCCTTTGGATAATCTGCCACGGCAACCTGATGATCTCATTGCCACAATAGTTCCCTTGGCTGATCTGCTACAGCAAGATGTCTCATTTGACTTGCCACATCATGAATCTTCGCAACAACGAGTTCGCTGGCCAAATCCAAGGTGCTTTGTTCCTTCATTTGTCAATGCTACTACTTGTCATCCTTTGCCTTCCACATTAGAGTCGAAGACTGTTACTCAAACTCTCAAAGATCCATTATGGAAACATGCCATGAAAGATGAGTTTAATGCCTTGCTACGCAAACATACATGGGATATTGTGCCATGGTCTACATAATCTGTCGTAGGGTGCAAATGGGTATTCCCTATGAAACGGAATGTTGATGGTTCTATTGATCGATACAAATCCCAATTGGTATCAAAAGGGTATTTTTAAGAAGCTGGTCGCGACTATTTTGAAACTTTCAGTCCTATGAGAAAACCTGTTACGACGCGTATTATTTTCACTCTTGCACTACATCATGTGTGGCCCATCAAGCAACTTTACATTAATAATGCCTTCTTATGGGGCGTTTGGTTCACGAAATGTAACATTACCCTTGGGATTAAGATTCCCGGAATGTTTCATTACCTGACTCATTACTGGGAATGTTATATCACTTTGTTTGGTTTGTTTGATAGGAATGTAAAATTACAGTGTTTGGTTGGTGGATTATAAGATTACCAGAATAGTTATTATACATAATTATCCTTATGTTATATGATCTTTTTAACAATTCAAACTTCTAATATTAAAATAGAAATATTTATGAGGGAAGGAAGGGGAATGATCCTAGTGGGTTTAGAACCCATGACCTTAGGGAATATGAGGGAACAAAGATGAGCATTTTGGCCAACCGGTTAAATGTGTTGAATATATGCATATTGTTGCATGTGTAAAGTGCCCCGCAACTGTGCAAGTATACACGTCTCAAGTAATAAAGTGATAAGTATTGAGTATCCTCTCCACAGGGATTGGTGAAACCTTCAATGTTTATCGTCTCACACTAAAAAGGAAATAAAAGTAAAGAACACAAGTGAATAATTAGGCTTTTGGAGTAATCTAAATAAGAGAATAAAATAAGCCAGTAAACTAAAAAGTAGAGTAATCAAGATGAGATAATGAGCCAAATTATATTGTGTCGTAGTGTGGAAACCACTTGTAATGTCTCAATCTTTGAATGCAACGAACACCGGATTTCCTCGGCAATGACCAAAGTCACTACCGCGGCAACGAGTTAAGCAACTACATCAGCAATCCCTTGCCTGGGCGGCAACGAACAACGTCAAGGTTCGGCAAAGCGTCCTTCAGTGGCTCCTCCTTATCCCTAAGTCGAAACCATGTTGATGTGCATGCCTTGATAACACCTCACAGCGTGAACCAAGGATGAACACCAACCAATCTTACGCTTCTTTTAGCCGTTGAAACTTGAACTTATTCCTAAGCTGAGTTAATTTTCACTGATTGGGATGAAAACCATGCTTATCCGTTTTGTGAGTCTAACTCTCCCGATATTAGACAAATAGATAGTTAATGAGATCCTCTCCCAATTCACTCGAAAACAAGAATAAGAACCAAGAATAAGCAAACTTTGAACTAAAATTGCATTAACAAAAACTTAAACAAAATCCAATCGTTTTCTCACAACTGCTAAACAATACAACCTAAACCCTAAGAAGAAATTAGAACATAATGACAATGAAAGCTCGTTACAGGTTCTCTCAAAAGCTCGATGATCGGGTCCTAATGGCCAGCTTTGTCTTTTTGTAGAGGAAGTTTAGGTCAAGTCCTTCTTGAGGAGGAAGTTAAGTTAGAATTAAACACATTAAAAGAAAATGTCTTCTTTTAAAGTATTATATATTTTTTCCTTAAAATCCCCCCTTTTGCGTGGAATCTTCTCTTGACCTTCCTTCGGCGTTTCTATGGTCTTTTCACAGTCCGATCTTCATGCAAAGCGCATAGAAAAATTTAGCTTTTCACGCTCTTCAGAACGCGCTCCACTTTGCATGTTTTCTCCATTGTCGAGTGTGACAGGTCATTACCTCGGTAGTAGCTTGGCTATTGCCTCGACAATGGTCTGTCTATCTTTTCCGCTCAACAGGGCTCTGTCCCATGGTTCAGCTTCATTCAGTAAAAACTGTCTTCCATAGCTAGCTTGATCTGGACCGTCGAGTGATGATTCTGCTCTGCTCCTCTCTTTCCTTCACTGTCGCGGCAGGGGTTGCCCGGGCAATGAGTAACAAAATCTGCACTTGCACCAAACACGCACATAAGTAGCATTTTTTTCGTTAAATAAACTAAACATAATGATCAAGCATAATAAAGATGAGATCAATGTGATTGATGCATGGAGGGCTACAATGCGAATCGAATGAGTGTAGATTTAGCAATAATTGTCATAAAAAGGGTGAAATGATAGTACTTTTACACACTTAACACATGTAGAAATTATTTACGATTTATTATAGTTATATATTTGAAACATACAAAAAAATAAATTTATAAACTTCTACAATAAATATCATATTCGCTACTAAATCATATATACTAATCATTAACTATAAGTATTTTATTTATATGTTTTATTACTCAAACTACATTATTTTTAAAATTTAAAGTCTTTTTTTTAATCTAAAATTTAAAAAATTACTCGTAAAATATTTTAAAATTGAATAAAACATATTTTTTCTGATAAATAAATTAACATTATTTTTAGATATAAATAATATTCAAAATTACATCTACTATTTACTTATTTGTTTTTTTAAATGATTAGTGTGATTTAGGTATTTTTATTATAAAACAATTTATTTTAGGCAATGAGTTGCTTTAATATATTAAAAACAAAAACAAAAAATATTTGTTGGTGAGATAGAAACGAATGATTAACATGAATAAAACATATTATTTCAAGGGTACTTTAGGCCATGGTGGTGGTAATTTTGTAATACCTAAGAATAGGGTGTGAATAACATTCCCACCATTTTGAGGGAAAGAAGGTATTGTTGGGAATGTTGTATTACCCCGTAGAGAGAATTCTCTTAAACCAAACATGGGTATGTGATTTTGGAAAAGATTATTCCCTTTGGTAATGATCTTTTCCGCAAACCAAACGACCCCTTAAATGACACCTTACATGAGGAAGTCTATCTCGAACAACCTTCGGGGTACGTTGACTCTACCAAATCATCTCATATTTTTCGGTTGCGTAAAGCCTTGTATGGACACAAGCAGGCCTCGAGAGTATGGTACATTGAACTCTCTCAATTTCTTATTCACTTTAGTTTTACAAAATCAAAGGTTGATGCCTCTCTCTTCATCTATAATGCAAAGAGAGTTATTTTATACCTTTTAGTCTACGTTGATGATATTGTGCTTACTGATAATAACACTAAATTCATTGCTCACTTCACCAACTTATTATCTACAAAGTTTCAGATGGAAAATGCCAAGGCAATTTCTACACCTAAGTCCTCTCCCGACAAACTACCTCCACCGGAGCCATCCACATCACTTGATATCTCTAGTTATCAATGATTACTTGGTCTCCTTCAGTATTGTAGGGCGTGTAGGTGTTCCCTTTTTGTGAGAGCGCAAGTGCACACCCCTGCCAAGTTATATTATAAAAGATGTCGAATCTCACGAGGATTGGTCAGCTTTGTTTGAATTGTCGTTCCCGCACAAGGAAAAGTAAATTGCACAAGTAAGGTGATTGAGAAGTAAAGTAAAAGAAAACACAAATAATAGAGGAAGTGATCAGGTTGATAGAGCGGGCAGGGTTATGCTGCTGCTTAGTGTGAAACTGCGTTGAATAGGTTAAGTTGTTTTGCGCTGCCACGATATGCTACCTCGGCTGGTACTGGCGGATTGAGGATGTGACCCTTTCGCTGCCGCAGCGGATCTTTGCTCTTGAAACTTTCGCTGTCTCGGCAGGTGAGATAAGGAGAAGTCCTGGCGACAAGTCTGACAAATACTTCAAGTTTGGCAGAGCAATTCTAATATGGTCCTTCCTATGTCTAGGCAAGGATTCTGTCACCACGTGATGTAGGCAATACCTAGCAATCTCAGTGTAAACCTAACACAGGCAGTCGACGTTTGGTTGCTCCTTTTAGCGCTGAAATTTGTACTTATGTCTAAGCTGAATTAGTCAACATCTCAACATGATGAGACCGTACTTAATTCTTTCGTGAGTTTCACACTTTCATGCCCGACAAATGGATTTCTTCAATTGGACTTTTGGAACTAATTGAAGAAGTGAAGAACATGAATTAAGTAAACTTGGAATATTTTATTGAAAACAAACTCAAAACCTAAACAACCGTTTTACAACTAAATTCCAACATAACCCCAAACCCAAGGGAGAATTAGAACATGGCGGCGACATAGAACACTCAAGATATGTCTATAAAAAACCTAAGATGATTTGAACTAGGAGTACAATGAGTATTTATAGACAAATAACTAGGTTTAGTCCTACTTAAAGTAAAAGTCCTCAAAAATAGCTTTCCACATTAAATGTGACTTTAAACTCTGACTTCTTTGAGTTGAATGTGGACTTTATCTCGTTTGCCTTGTCCTGCAAGTAATCTTGAGATTTCGCTTTGGCGACTTTGCCCGCTGCTACAAATGTCGGAAAATCAAGTGGATGACACCGGTAGACTCAGGATTTTTAGCTCTACAAATCGCATTTCGGTTCTCCAACTCCATAGTTTTGCTGTCGTGGGCAGTAAGGTCGGCGGCAACAACACTCGGCAGCTACTGTCTTCAGCTAGAACTGCACCGGTATAGCTCCTTGGTTCGCTGCCTCAGCATTGCATCCTCAGCTCCTCTTTCCCTCTTTCAGCCTTTAGTACCTAAAACCAAGAATACACTAAAACAATATCTCTTCTTTACCAAATAAAAGATATTCTATAAAAACAAGGTAAAACAAGGAAATACTATAAAATGCAATGCATAATCCTAATTATGCCTAAGATGAACTCAAAAACATCAATAATATGAGATGAAATGTGCATGAAATATAGGACTTGTGGACATTTTACACACACCCAAGCTAGAACTATTGCTTGTCCTCAAGCAATGCAACCTAACATACTTGCTCTAATAATAAACATAAAGAAAAACTTGTTCTCAACTCGATTTCATGCCTCAAGGCCGTGGCACCTATATTAAATTAGTGAAGGGAAATGAGCAAGAAAACAACTCAGAATTTAATTTCTCATGCTAGTGTGGTGTGTGCATGTCTGTGTACAGGCTGAATATGTAGAATAAATAAATAAACAAAGATGTTGTTGCGATTAATAAGGTTGTTGTCGAGGCAGCACAATTAAGCACAATAGTTTTAATCATGGCAATGAGGGCTTCAGCTTATCACAACTACTCTTCTAGGTCTGAAGTTAAGATATGAGCAAACTACAAACCCCGAACCCTTGGAGTAGAGTCATCCCGTGAAGAGTTTCATTCACTCATGCTAATTTGTCCATCACTTCAAGGCTTTCAGATTCATGGACTTTGATAACAGCGGAGTGTCCTTGCACATGATTCTTCCTAGAGCCTGTTGCATGCACCTCTAGGGTAAAACATCATATTTTCCTTATTTTTGCTTCTGCTGCCGTGGCAGTGCTGTATCTTTCTATTTCTTTTGCCTGCCTCGGCGGCTACATGCAATCAGTGTTAGAATTTTGCAAAGAATTTTAAAAATAATCAAGCAATGTTCATCAGATATTCTAACACATTCATCAAGTAACAGATGTGTTTGACAGTTTTAGGAAAAAAGAAAAAAATTCTAAGGCATTTTCATGTTTTTCCCAAGATTAAGTTTAATTTTAAATTTGGTGCGAAAGTAAATTAATTGGCTATCCTATCATAGGCACAAGTTATAACAAATTTTTCTTTTCCGATTATTACTAAGGCAAGTACAACGCAACCTATGTGCTCCTAAGTATGCCTAGATAAAAGATGCGAGAGCTATCCCCCCAAACTCGAGATAGACATTGCCCTCAATGCACAAAAAAGAAAAAAATAAATAAATAAAAGAAAAATAAATACAAGTTAAAAATAAATAAACAGAAAAGGAAAAATAAAAGAAAAGAGAAAGAAAAACTAAAAATTGGCTAAGGGTTGAGAGGAGGCTGGAGTCTTTTCTGCTGAGAAGGAGGAAGAGGTTTGGATAATGAAGCGGCAGTCGACATATGTCTTGGCGGCAATCTTAACTGGTGAGATTTTTTCTTTCTGCGACGACTGGACTCTTTTCAGCGTATGATGTGGCTCTTCTTGAGGTCCGATAAGGGGAGCGAAAGGAGGTGTGTTGCTCTCTTCTGACTCCGTCTCGAAGTCCACAGGATCGGCGGCTATGATATGCCGCTTCCTCTTCCTAGTGCCTTCCCCCGTGGGTGCTGCCGGAGGGACAATCGCCATTGGGATGGCTGCTGCTGCTGCTACCACTATTATTTCTTGCTCCGGCGGCTGCTGCTCAATCTCCTCTGATGAGGGGGTGTCTGCCGCTATTGCTGCTGTGCAAGCAGGTAAATGGTGCTGCTGGTGCCTCTCGGAGGAGTCTCCCACTGTGTTGGATGGGGTGGTGGCTGAATAAGCTTTGCAGGGAATGGAGGCAGGACGAGTCCCTCACCAGGGAATTTCTACAAGAGATAAGCCACAGAGGCTTCTTGAACCTCCCCCACGAATTTCATGAAGGTCAGTTGCTGCTGCTCGATATGCTTGGTGCTGTCGATAAGGGTGTGTAGTAGCTTGAGGACTTCATTATCTGGGGAAGCTAGAGTGTCCGGTTGGGCGACAAATGACTGGTTGGGCGTTGTTAACTATTTCTCTGTGTCCTGCATCATCTGCAGGCGGACTTTTCTGGTCCACTTTTCTTTAGTAGTCGTCAACTCATCTTTAGGCTCTGTCGGGACACCGAAGTTGGCGCAAAGGCACGTGATGAGGGACGAGAAATACAACCCGCCCTTCTTCTTTTTGATGCAATTTTGAATCTCTGTGCATACGATTTCCCCAACATTTATTGGTCGGTTCATCAAAATACTATGAATGAGGGCGAGGCGAGGCCGATCAGCGGCAGAGTTTTGGGAGGTGGGCAGTAGGCGCCTCTTTACAAAGGTGTTCCACAACATTGCCTCGGGCAGCAGGTGGCGACGCTGGACAGGTCCCACATGTTTTCCTGCCAACCACGGGGTGTTGGGCTTGCAGAGTTTGGCCTTGATTTTCTCATAGCCGGCAACCGTCAGTGACTGCCTCCATTCCTCGTTAGGGTTTTCGTGCATACCAAGGCCATAGTATCTGTTGATGACGGCGGTATTCAGCTTGACAGTCTCCCCGCGGATATAAACAAATGGTTGCCTTGGGCAGGGGTGGTGGGCGTAAAATTTTCTAACCAAAGTAACATTGGCCATCTCTGGTTGTCGTGCGAACATCTCCCATCCCTTGCCGTGGATGGTCTCGAACAGGGTAGGTTCTAAGCCGAGATCTCCCATCTCCCTTGTATAGTGAAAGCCTTGCTCCTCCCATACGTATTGCTTAGAGAACTGATCTCTGTATCTTTCCTTGTCTGCACTAGAGCAAAATCTCGTGAAACAGTTGTATGTAACTGAAACTAGAAAGAAAATAATTAGAGAGCAGTGGAAGCAAGAAGAAGATAGCAATGAGGTGAAAGTAAAGTAAATGAATGGAGTGAGAGGGGTTTAAATAGGGGTTGCCGAGAGGTGCCGTGGTGGCATTAAATGCCCAACAGTCTAGTTGTCTTGCGCATGTTACGAGATTTCTGCCCGTTATTCTCGGAGCCGTTGGCAGCCAACTAGCCGTTACACGTTACTGCACTGGGCTGCCTCGGCGGGCTCCTTGCTGAGCATCCTTCTTGATCCTGCTCTTTTATTCCTAAATCTGAAAAAAAAGAAACTTGAACATAAAAATAATTAAATAACTTTTGAAAAATAAAAATCTGGAAACTAATCTAATCCTAAGAAATAAATTAAACTCTAATCCTAATACACAAAAATAAAAATAAAGAAATAAATAAAAACTAAGTTATGTTGGGAGTGCATTTGGGTGCATCTCCCAAACATAACCACTTCTTGACCTAGTTTGTCTTGTCTTTTCCTCCTGGGGGTCCTCTTGTTCCTTCAGGTGTTGCGTTAATGGGTCTTTTAGCCTGCCCTTTGTTCTGTCGCGGCAGCTGCTGCCCTGGCCTGTCTCTACGCTAATTTTGGCAGCTCTTGCATCTGGGCATCCATTTTTTTTCCTGAGGGTTGTAGCACATTCATCATGATGCTCTGGTCGTCTACCCTCATGGTCAGTTCCCCATGTTACACGTCTATTAGAGTTTTGCCCATGGCCAAGAATGGTCGCATGAGAATGATAAGGGCTTTTTCATCGGTCTCGCAATTTAAGATGAGGAAGTCAGCTGGAAGAATCAGGTTGCCCACCTTTACCAGGATGTCTTCGATTTTCCCTTCGGTTGTACAAATGAATGGTCAGCAAGTTTTAGCATGACAGAGGTAGGTTTGACAGGCCCAATTCTCAGTTTATCGAAGACTGCCTTGGACATAAGGTTGATGCTGGCTCCCAAGTCGCACAAGGCTCTAGTTTCATGTTTGCTGCCTATCCTACATGGGATAACAAAGCTGCCTGGGTCTGTTTGCCTGGGCGGCAGCTTGTTGTGCAGCATTGCCATGCACTCTTCAGTGACGACCATTGTCTCGAACTCCCTAATCCTCTTCCTTTTAGAAACCATGTCTCTGAGATGTTTGGCATAGTTGGGCATACTTTGAATGGCTTCTATTAGAGGTATGCTGATGTGCACCTACTTTAGAATATCAAGGAATTTTCTGAACTAGTGCTCTTGCTTCTGTTGTTTAGGCCTTTGGGGGAATGGTGTTGGCAGAAGGAAGTCCTCTCTACGTTCCTTATATTGGAACTTAATCTGAGGAGGATCATCTGTTTCAGGACCGATGTCATGTTCAGCTGCTGGGGCAACTGATGTTGGTGCTGCTGCGGTAGGCTTTTCTTTCTGGTCTGGTTGAGTTTTGTGCTGTTCCACCACCCTGGGTTCATCCAACTGCTTCCCACCCCTGGTAGATATGGCCTTGCACTGTTTGTAAGTGGGTTTTGCTCCCGCCTCTAAGCTGCTGGATGCTGCTCCCATTGTTCAGCTGCTGTAGATTTTCTATGAACTGCCCAAATTAGGTCTACATGTTCTTTTTGGCAGCCTCCTGGTTGTTCATAAACCTGACAAACTTGACCCAAGAACCGAAACCTGAACCGAATTACCCGAATCAAGACCCAAACCGAAACCGAAAATCAACCCAAAATTAACCTAAAATCTGATCCGAAATAAACCGAACCAAAATTGAACCGAATTTAGTTGAACCGAAAGGACCCGAACCAAATAGACCCAAACCGAATGGACCCGAATCGAATAGACCCGAACTGAATGGACCCAGTTAATAGAAATAAAGAAAGATAAAATATGAACAGCCGCACAATTCACTAAAATGTCAAATATATTGACTTTATAAAGTCATATATAGGGTGTAAAAATCTGACCAACCTAAAAATTTGATTAAAATCAACTGATCTCTCATTGAACCGAAAATAACCGAACCGAAATCAACCGAATCGAAATTAACCGAACCGAAAATCAATCGACCCGAAATGACCCGAAACACAATAGACCTGAAATAAAATCGAACCGAACCGAACCGAAACCGAATCTGAACTGAAAATATCAGACCCAAAATAACCGAAACCAAAATGACCCGAATCGAACCCGAACCGATTGACTCGTTTGCCACCTCTAGTTGTTCATCATCATCTCCGTCCTGTCCATAAAAGACTCAGTTTTATCAATGAATTTATTGGTACGAACAATAAAATCACTAGTTCTAGACATAAAGGTATGAAGGGTTGCTTCTAGTGAATTATTGTTTTGTGGATGTTGAGTCTACTGTCTGGACTGGTTCTGTTGGTAGCCTCTCTATAGCTGTTGTGGGTTTGTAGCAGTATTTGGGTTGCTTTAGGAGAAGTTGGGATGGTTCTTCCATCCAGGGTTGTAGGTGTTCTGGGCAGGTCTGTTGTTCCTCTCATATCCTCCCATATAATTGGCAGATGTTGTGCAATAAGAGGAATCATGGTTGCCCCCACACTCGCCATAGAACGATTCCACAGCCTTTACCTCATAGACTTTTCCAGGAGGTTGCACAATTTTCATGACCAGCTCTGTCAGTGTGTCAAGGCGGGCATTAATAGAGTTTGAGGCTTCTACCTCGTTTACAGCGGCTGGCCGCCTCATGCCGTCTCAACGGGTTGTTGGATATTTGTAGTTATTTTTAGCGACTTGGTTCAGAAGCCGCAATGTCTCCTTTGGTGGTCTGTCGAGGATGATCCCATTGGCAGAGGCATCAATCATCATTCGTGTTGGGTAGTTCACCCTATTGTAGAATATTGATACATGCGTCCAAGCCGGAAGACCATGTAGCGGGTAGTTGTTCAACATCTGTTGGTACCGCTCCCACGCTACATACATCGGCTCATCATCCCCTAGTCTAAAGGTTGTTATCTCGTTCCTTAGTCTGTCTATGACGTTGGACGGGCTGAAACGGTCCAGGAAGTCTTTACAAAGCTCCGTCCATGTGTTGAACGACCCCGCGGGCTGGTTATTTAACCACTGTTTAGTCCTATCCTTCAGTGAATAGGGAAACAACCTCAGCCTCAATACATCTTGATGGACTCCATGTATCTTGAATGCTCTGCAGATGTCCAGGAATCCTCTTAAATGCTACCGAGCATCTTCTGTGGCAGTCCCTCCAAAGTGCCCTAGTGTGTTTATCATGTTAAACATGACAGGCTTAAGCTCAAAGTGGTCTGACTCTATATCAGGTTTCGTCACTGTCGAATCGAACCCTCTGAAGTCATGTTCCAGATAGTCTCTAGTGGTTCGAGCGTGCTGGGGCTGCCTGGGCAGAATAGGGGGTCCAGCCTCGGTGAATCTTGCAGACCTCTGGGCGGCAAGTCTTGCTGCCCGCCCCCGCCGTGTGCGGCACTGTTGGGTGGGTCCTCGTTTACCATGTTTACATTTGCTTTTCCTTTTTCTTCTTTTTTTCGCTAGGACTACCCTGATTTCCTGTTTTAAGTTCTCTTGCTTGACGCTCGATATCATCGTAAAAGAGGAATTCTCCTTTTGGATTTTCCCTGGTCATATACTAGCAAAGGCAACTGTAAAATTCTTTTTTTATTAAAAATAAAATAACATAAAAAAGTAAGGAAAAAGTTCAAAAATTAAAAACAAAATTCGATGTTACCAATCCCCGGCAACGACACCAAAAACTTGTAGGGCGTGTAGGTGTTCCCTTTTAGTTAGAGCGTAAGTGCACACTCCTGTCAAGTTATAGTATAAAAGATGTTGAATCCCACGAGAATTGGTCAGCTTTGTTCGAATTGTCGTTCCTGCACAAGGAAAAGTAAACTTCACAAGTAAAGTGATTGAGAAGTAAAGTAAAAGAAAACATAAATAATAGAGGAAGTGATCAGGTTGATAGAGCGGGCAGGGTTATGTTGTTGCTTAGTGTGAAACTGCGTTGAATAGGTTAAGTTGTTTTGCGCTGCCATGATATGCTGCCTCGGCGGGTACTACCGGATTGAGGCTGCGACCCTTTCGCTACCGCAGCGAATCTCTGCTCTTGCAACTTTCGTTGTCTCGACAGGTGATATGAGGAGAAGTCCCGGCGACAAGTCTGACAGATACTCCAAGTTCGGCAGAGCAATTCTAATATGATCATTCCTATGTCTAGGCAAGGATTATGTCACCACGCGATGTAGTCAATATCTAGCAATCTCAGCGTAAACCTAACACAGGCAGTCAACGTTTGGTTGCTCTTTTTAGCCGCTGAAATTCATACTTATGTCTAAGCCGAATTAGTCAACACCTCAACGTGATGAGACCGTACTTAATTCTTTCGTGAGTTTGAAACTCTCGTGCCCGACAAATGGATTTCTTAACTGGACTTTTGGAACTAATTGAAAAAGTGAAGAACATGAATTAAGTAAACTTGGAACATTTTATTGAAAACAAACTCAAAAGCTAAACAATCGTTTCAAAACTAAATTACAACATAACCCCAAACTCAAGGGAGAATTAGAACATGGCGGTGGCAAAGAACACTCAAGCTATGTCTATCGAAAACCTAAGATGATTTGAACTAGGAGTACAATGAGTATTTATAGACAAATAACTAAGTTTAGTCCTCCTTAAAGTAGAAGTCCTCAAAAGTAGCTTTCCACATTAAATGTGACTTTAAACTCTGACTTCTTTGAGTTGAATGTGGACTTTATCTCGTTTGCCTTGTCCCACAAGTAATCTTGAGATTTCGCTTTGGCAGCTTTGCATGCTGCTACAGATGTCGGAAAATCAAGTGGATGGCACCGATTAGACTCATGATTTTTAGCTCTACAAATCACACTCTGATTCTCCAACTTCATAGTTTTGCTGTCGTGGACAGTAAGGTCGGCAACAACAGCACTCGACAGCTATTGTCTTTAGCTGGAACTGCATCAGTACAGCTCCTTGGTTCGTTGCCTCAACATTGCATCCTCAGTTCCTCTTTCCCTCTTTCAGCATTTAGTACCTAAAACCAAGAATACACTAAAACAATATCTCTTCTTTACCAAATAAAAGATATTCTATAAAAACAAGGTAAAACGAGGAAATACTGTAAATGTAATGCATGATCCTAATTATGCCTAAGATGAACTCAAAAACAACAATAATATGAGATGAAATGTGCATAGAATATAGGACTTGTGGACACTTTACAAGTATCTCACACTTACTCATCCGAATATTGCTTTTATCGTGAATTGTATGTCGCAATACATGTATGGTCCTTCACTTGCACATTGGACTGCAGCTAAGCGCATCATGCATTATCTAAAAGGTACATTATGCCATGTCATTTTTTTCCGCTCGGTATCTTCACTTCATCTCATTGCCTTTGCCGATACGGACTGAGGTGGATTCTCTACGGACGACAGATTCACTATTGGATATGCTATTTATCTTGGATCTAATCTTATTTCTTGGAAGTCAGCTCATTAGAAAAATGTTTCTCGTTCCTCCACATAAGCTGAATATCGTGTCGTAGCAAATGCAACTGCTGAAGTGCTTTGGGTTCAACATCTACTTCAAGAAATTGGTGTGGCATTAAAAAACCCACCATCTATCTTTTGCGACAATCTTAGTGCCACGTATGCTTGCAAAAATCTAGTCTTTCATTCTCGTATAAAGCATCTTGCACTTGATTACTTCTTTGTCTGCGACTTAGTTGTTGCAGGTTCACTACTTGTTCAACACATTCCCTCCAAAGCTCATATTGCAAACACTCTCACCAAACCGCTTGGTCGGAATCTCTTCATCCATTTTCGGTCCAAGATTAGTGTCTCTGATGGATCCTCTATCTTGTTGGGGCGTATCAAAGATAAAGATAAGATAAATCTTAGTCAATCTCATTCAAATCTTACCTTATCTTATCTTTATCTAAATTTTATCTTGTATTTAATATTTTTTGTATTTGATTTAGAGTTTGTATTTGATCTAATTATTTAAAAATTAAGATTAAAAAATATAATATATATAATTTAATTAAAATTTTAATTTAAATAATTATTAATTATATATTAAATCTTTGAGATTTTTAATCTTTATTAATTAATTTAATGATGTTCGGCGTTAGTAGTGTTTAGCGGTATTAGACGCACGTGATAAATTCACCCTAAAAAAATTCACTCCACCCTACTTCACATTCATTTTTCAAAACAAAAATTTAACTCGAATAAAATAAATTAATTCAAAATTCATGGAACGGTTCAAATTTTACAACCCTTTCTTTTTAACTGACCAAATTTAAAGGGACGAACGCCCCTTGCTTATCCCCTTAAACTCCCCCTATAAATGTGTTTGCCTTGCTTTTTTGCTAAGCTAAAGTAACATTGGCCGTAATAAACAGAATACTAGTACTCAAAATATCATAATATCTTCACTATAAGTATCGGAAAACACGACACGAAATAACACATACCACTCCAAGAAATCTAAGGCAATAAACAACATATAAAATATGAAAAGTATAATTCTTTGTGTAGCTCAAACTTTATATAATTTTTTTTCGAGTCGTTCAAGTTTCTATTCGAATTTACTTGTAAACATTTATAATGTTATGGTGCTACTATAACCATATACAATACACACACACACACACACACACATATATATATATATATATATATATATATATATATATATATATATATATATATATATATATATATTTCTTCATTGGTTTTTCTCGTCAAGTCGAGTAGAAAAACTTAGATTTTTTTCGAGTAGAATCAAGTTTTACTTATCTTTAGTATGAGTTTCAAATATTGATACATGTGAAAGCGACTGAATATAAAGCTCAACATTCTTGGATCACCTTTTCACTGTGAAACTAACAACGGCGATCGAAGTATGAAACTCATTGGAGAAGATAAAGAATAAAAGATGAAAGTATATTAAGGTTCGATTTGAGGAAAACTAAGACAACCTCTTGAAATTTCTTTTTATTAAAATTCAAAGAATAATGTGTTGAATACAAAAGAAGGTTGAGCTTGACTAAAGCTCACACTAATACATTTATAGTCCACAAACGACCCATAACATCCTAAACAGCCCATAACCAATTGGATAACAGATCTAACAAACTTTTAACAAATCAAACGACAAACTTTTAGCTGAACTAAAGTTTATTCTTTAACATTTTCCCTACTTCATCAAAGTTTTGAATTTCAGTAAATTCACGAACTGAAAGTTGATGTCTGAAGCACTCAAATTTAGCAATGGCAAGAGCTTTGGTGGTGGCATCTGCAACCTGATCTTCTGTGGGAAAATAGTTAATCTGAATCTTCTGCGGCAGGGCTTTCTCACGAACAAAAAACATGTCCAGTTGAACATGCTTAGTCTTAGCATGCATAACAAAGTTTGTTGCTATGGTTATGGCACTGGTATTGTCACTCCATACCGTGGGAATAGTATCAAGTGTTACTGCCATATCAGTCAAACAGCCTATAACCAAATTAACTCAAAAGCAACATCAGCCAAACTATGAAACTCTGCCACAGCTGTGGAACGAAAAACAGATCGTTACTTCCGAGAATTTCAAGACAACAAATGCATTCCCAAATACGTACAATGACCATAAACATGTCGGCGATCGTCCACGTCACTCCCCAGTCAGCATCAGAAAAAGAAGACAAAGACAGAAGACTAGGTTGGTGTGGAGGAAACCATAACTAGGGATGGGCACGGCACCCGGACCCGATGGGTTCCGACCTGACCTGGCCCGATCGGGTCAGGTATTTTTATGAAAAAATTAGGTTGGGGTCGAGTCGGATTTTTGTGTAGGGTGAGGTTGGTTCGGGTGGAGTTCAGATTTTAGGGTGAAAAAATCTGACCCGACCCGACCCGGGACTAATAGTGTAATTTTTCCCTAAATTTTTTAAAGATATTTGTAATAATACCCCCTCATTATATATTTTTTTTATAATTAGGTCCTTAAAATTAATTTTTTTTATTTACATTTTAGTCTTTAAAATTATTATTTTTATAATTATGCCTATTAAAATTATTTTTTTTATAATTAGGTCCCTAAAATTATTTTTTTTTATAGGTCGGGTCAGGTCGGGGTCGGGTTTAGAATATTTATTTTCGGGTCGGGTAGGGTCGGATTTTTTAAAGAATTGGATTGGGTCGGAGTCAGTTTTAGGATAATTAGTTTCGAGTCGGGTTCGGGTGGGCCAAAAACCCGACCCGACTCGTGCCCATCCCTAACTATAACCCAAACACCAAAGTACCTTTTAGATAACGAAGAATCCTCTTTACAGTCAACCAATGAACATCTGAGGGCTGATTCATGAACTTGGCCAATTTGTTGACAACGTAAGAGATGTTTGGTCGTGTGTAAAAAATGTACTGTAAGGCCCCTACCATACTTCTATACTCACGTGGATTAGCCAAGGGTACACCATTATTCTTGCTTAGCTTAAGAGAAATTGCCACTGGTGTAAGAGAAGGATTAACATCTCGCATGCCAATCCTAACCAAAAGATCCACAATATACTTTTTTGGGTTAGAAACAGACCCTCATTTATCTTTCTAACTTCAATACCCAAGAAAAACTTAAGATCACCAAGATCTTTTAAGGAGAAACTTTTGTCAAGCTGCTGAATAATGTGTTCAACATGCGTTTGTGAAGAGCCGGTAACCAATATGTCATCAACATATACAATAATATAGGTTTGAACTCTTTCACTGTTATACACAAACAGGGACACGTCAGCATCAGAAGAGTGAAAAACTTGAGACACAAGAAACTCATTAAGCTTGGAAAACTAGTTGCGTGGAGCTTGTCGAAGCCCATACAAGGCTTTCTAAAGCCTGCAAACCAAAAGATGGTCATAAGCATCTCTGAACTGGAAACCACCAGGTTGTTGTATATACACTTCTTCAGCAAAGTCCTCTTTTATGAAAGCGTTATTCACGTTCACTTGTCGAATCTGCCATTGATTTGTGACAGCAAGAGAAAGAAGAATATTGACAGTAACTGAATTAACTACTGGACTAAACGTCTCAACAAAATCATGTCCAGCCAATTGAGAGTACCCCTTAGCCACTAGATGTGCCTTATATCTCTCAATAAAACCATCTTTCATTAGTTTTTATCTTAAAAATCTATTTGCAGCCCACAACTCTTCGACCAGAAGGGAGCTTGACTAAACCCCAAGTATCGTTTGCCACAAGTGCCATATACTCTGTCATAACTGCCTCATTCCACTCAAGACTTTGAAGCGTAGTATGCACATCCGTAGGAATTTCACCTAATTGCAAATGATATGCCTTTAGTCAAAAAAATCCCTGACTTACTTCGTGTCTGCATAACATGAGTGTTTGGATTAGTGACCGAATCTTCAACCTCAACTGGAATTGACAAGGATAAGCCAACAGTAGGGCAATTTGCTGCACTATTTGTAGGAACATGAGGTGAAACTGGGGCATCAACAGACTGTGAAGAAATAACATCAACACCAGAGATAGCTGGAGCAACGTCTGTCATAAAAGATACATCAGGCAATGAAGAAAAAGCATCAAAAACTGGAGAGGAAGGGAGAACAAGCGATAAATGAGCACCAGAAGCATCAAGAGCAACAGAAACATCAGGAGCATCAAAAACATCAGGTGCAGCAGGTTGCTCAGAAGAAACCTCGGAAGCAACAGTATGTGGGGCAGGGACAGAAAAAGGCATGGGGAAATGTTGAAAGCTGAAGGACGCATCAGGAGTAAAAACAGAACTATGACCAGGAAAAACTCATTCATAAAAAATCACATGTCTGCTGAGAAAAATTCTTCCACTACTCTTGTCTAAGCACTGATTACCATGATGGTTAGGGGCATATCCTAAGAATATGCAAGGTTTGGAGCGAAAATCTAGTTTATGTCTGTTAAATGGTCTCAAGTAGGGATAACATAAACTTCCAAAGACTCTTAAAAAATCATAATTAGGAACCTGAACAAAGAGAACCTCATGGGGAGACTTATTATTTAGAGTGCGTGTAGGTAACCTATTAATCAGATAAGTTGCACTAAGAATAGCTTAGAACCAATAGATCAATGGCAAAGATGCCTGAGCAAGAAGAGTCAAAGTTATCTCAACAAGGTGTCTATGCTTCCTCTCAACAACTACATTCTGTAGAGAGGTCATGGGACAAGTTACCCTAAGTTGAACACCTAATGAAGGCAACAAATGCTCAAGAAATTTAAACTCCCCTCCCTCATCAACTTGCACAGCCAACAACTTATATTCAGAGAACTGATTTTAAAGCATTGCATAGAACATCAATAGCATCAGATTTCTGTTTCAAAAGAAAAAATCCGTGTATTTCTACTAAACATATCAACAAAAGAGATATAATAGCGAAAGCCATTAGACATTTCAGAAGCAGGACCCACACATCAATCTCAACCATTTCAAAGGGTTTACAATAAATTGTAGAAAAATGCTTAAAAGGAAGAGCATGACTCATACCTAGTTGACAAGCATTACATTTACTAATTTTGTCAACTGTCACCTTTTTATTCAATACCAAGCCAACATCTAAAGAAGGATGTCTAAGCCTCCTATGCCAGAGCCAAAAATCAAAAAATGGACCAAGATCTGTCGTGCAACTCAATGCAGAAACTTTATTTGTTGAAGAAGTAAACTGATACATATCATCCTCATGTATCCTTCCAGCAACACACAACATGTTTCCTCATCCTTCACATAACAACAATTAGGATGAAATTCAAAGTAGACAAAATTATCACCAGCAAGCTTAGATACTGACAATGAGTTGTGAGTAATTTGAGGAATATGGAGAAGCTGATCTAGAACCAGTGACCTATGTGATATGGATAAAACAGACTGACCAATGTGAGAAATGGAGAGAGAAGTACCATCACCTATATGAATCTTACCCTGACCAGTATACTGTTGACTGGAGTGAAGATGAGCTGGTTCATTTGTGACGTGATGTGTCACATCGAAGTCAGGATACCACTTGGTAGAAGGAGAACCAAAAGTTGCCACGAGAGAATTTACTTAAAAAACATAACCAGCATTAGGAGAACCAGAAGGCGAGTTAACATAAGGAGAATACACATTGTCAACAGAATCATGTGTGCAACAGTAAGAATAAACTTGTGAACCAGAACCATGTCGAAACTGTGAGTTGGAATTAGCCCTGAAGTTGCGATTGAACCTGTTCCAGCAGCGATCTGCCAGGTGGCCAAACTTGCCACACAACTTGCACTGTTGTCTAGAACGACCCTTGTACCGACTATCACCAGAGGCAGAATGAGGACTAGTGTCTGAATAAGTGACCGATCGATCATAAACAAATTAAGCAGTGTATCCAACAGGCCACTGATTCGAAAAAGCAACTGGCCTTTCATCAGACGAATCATCTGGATGAATCTTGAGTCTGGTATGATTAATGCCAACAGAAAGCCTCAAGGGATCATTGAGCCTCGCTTCTGCATCAATGAGGACAGAGACCGCATTCTCAAAGGAGTATGGTTCTTTACTTGCCGCAAGCACCGCCACAAACGGTTCAAACTCAGAGGGAAGACCGTTTAATACAGTAGCCACTTGCTCATTTTCAGAAAGAGGGCTTCCACAAGACGCAAGCATGTCACACACCTCTTTAATTTGAGTTGTGAAATTTCGAACGGATTTAGTACCTTTCTTCAATGAACGGAGACGACAATGTAATTGCATGAGTCGCGTTGTTGAAAGTTGAGCATATCGACGAACCACAGAACTCCATATGGCCACAGACGCGAGACCGCATTCTCAAAGGAGTATGGTTCCTTACTTGCCGTAAGCACCGCCACAAACGGTTCAAACTCAGAGGAAAGACCGTTTAATACAGTAGCCACTTGCTCATTTTCAGAAATAGGGCTTCTACAAGACGCAAGCATGTCACACACCTCTTTAATTTGAGTTGTGAAATCTCGAACAGATTGAGTGCTTTTCTTCAACGAACGAAGACGACAATGTAATTGCATGAGTCGCGTTGTTGAAAGTTGAGCATATCGACAAACCACAGAACTCCATATGGCCACAGACGTTTCAGATCCAACAAAATGAGGAAGAATCGAAGCACTTATCGTAGATAACAACTACGAGGCAAGCGAGCTATCTTGTTGAACAAAACGAAGATACGCCGGATTTGGTGACTTCTCATCGACAACATGAACAAGAAACTTTGTCAACGGAGTATAATCCTCATCTAAGAAATGCTTCAGGCCATGACCACAATCATCAGCCGCACTTGTTGTTTCCACAGCAAAAAATTGTTATCATCGAGACAGACGCTTATCTGTTTGTTCGCAAACGATTGCACCGTCGTCGTGGAGGCTACATCAGTAAGATCAACAACACTGATTCCGTCTGGCATCGCAAAGGAAAGACGAAATCCAAATCAGACGAACAAGAAACAAAGAATGAATCGGCAAGAAATATACCCCACAGGATCAGAATCAGAGGCAACTAATACCATGTGAAACTGACAACGGCGATCGGAGTATGAAACTCATCGGAAAAGATAAAGAATAGAAGATGAAAAGAGATTAGGGTTCGATTTGGGGAAAACTAAGACAACCTCTCGAAATTCCTTTTTTATTAAAATTTAGAGAATAATGTGTTGAATACAAAAGAAGATTGAGCTTGACTAAAGCCCACACTAATACATTTATAGTTCACAAACGATCCATAACAACCTAAACAACCCATAACCAATTGAATAACAGATCTAACAAAATTTTAACAGATCTAACGACGAACTTTTAGCTGAACTAAAGTTTATTCTTTAACACAAAAGACCCCCTACACTTTGTGAATTCCAGGATAAATTTTTTTATTTAATTCGGTGTTGCATAAAAAATACATTCCTCACTTTTAGTGCAACTATTTTACAAATGACAATGACAAAAGTTGCAATATTGCAACCATGTTCTATCAAAAGATTTTTCTCAACAAGGGAAACAACTTTTTCATTTGAGTTGCAACGTTATGAACTTGGTGTCTGTAAGCATTCTAAATTTAGAAGAATATCAACCCGTTCTAAACTTTGTAAAAAAAAGTTATTTGAGATTGGAAAGTTATGTATCTACTCATGTATACATTGATTTGTCTGATGGTGGTTTTTCATATATTGAGACTTGAGTTTGAGGAGCTTTGTCTATAAGATATTATCAAATGGTTAAAAAAAATTATGAACAAATACTATCTTATAACCACTTTAAAACTATTAAAAATAAATTTAAATCTGTTTTGTTTACGAAGATTGACTTCGTAATAAGATGTTGGATGATTTTCTTGAAAAGTTACTTATTTGTTTACATTGAGAAACAAATTGGTGAAAGTTTTGAGATAAATAAAATAATTGACGATTTTAGTGTGATCAAAGAAATTGGTGAAAGTTTTGGTTCATATCTATTTGAATACTTTACCTCCAATATTTCATTTTAGATTAAAATAACTCATTTGTAGATGAAAATTGTTAATCAACTAACAGTAAATGACTTAAAATGATATGATAAACATACATTGCAGTGCATACTAGCACAATAGTGTCATATAGACAAAGGTGCTAACATGATAAAATAACACATCAGTCAAAAATAATTTTATACAATTATATAAAATATAAAATTATTTTTTCTGCTGACGTGTGATTTTATCAAGTCATTTCAAGCTGTTTACCGTTAATTGACTAATAATTTTCATCCAGATAAAGATCATTTGGACCAAAATAAAACATTAATAGTTAAAATAATTAAAAAAAAAGGCTAAAATACTTATTTAATTAAAAGAGATATTTTTAACATTACGCAAATTTTTTTTTTTTGCAAAACTTCATTCCAAACAAAACTAACAATTCTTTTCTCAAACTTCCCTCCAAATCAACATATAATTCCTTACAATTAAATATTACAATAGGTTTATTATTTTATACATAAATTGTAGAAAAAATTATTTTTCATTTAAACTATATAATCTAACTTTTTTTAATCTTTAACCCTAAAATCTTAACTAAAAATTTTAAATCTTAAATTCTAAATTATAAGCATTAAATCTCAAAATAAATAAATTTATATAAACTAAAATTTATAGATATAAAAATTTTTCTAACAAAAAAGTGGAGTGCACATTTCTTTCAAACAAGGAAAGTCTTGGACATATGGAAGATGAGTGAATGTACAAGGTCCTAAAAAAAGGCCTCAAGTAAATTGAATTAAATATTTATAAAAAAATACAAAAGATGTTAGTTTAATAGATTACAAGAAAATAAATAAAACAGAAGACTTTAAAGAGGCCCCATAGTATACTTTTTACTGAAATAATTTTTTTTAAAAATTATATATCTTTAAAATTATAAATTAAAAAACTTCGTTTTAATAAAATACACTCGCCCCTACTTTTACAGAAATTAACAAAAATTGCTCCTTGGGTAAATCTGAGGTGGCTCACTTTTATAATGGTAAATATTTGTGAATATGTATTGGAATATTCGCAATATAGGATCTCAAGTTTAACATTTTTCTACCATCAATTCTTCTTTTATCCTTTCTTCTTATCTATAAAAATTCTCTTCTAATCTCTATCTGACTCTATCAGTGTGAATAGGTAATGGAATATTCGCTCCTTAACTCACCCTTTCTATTTTATAGATATGGTGAAATAACGTTTAAACTCTGAACGTTTGATTGAATAATAATTTTAGTAGTTATTTTTCAAGTATTTTAGCTTTTAATGTTTTATTTTATGTTAAAACAAATCTTTAATAAATAAAATTTATTAGTCAACTAAAGGTAGATAGCGTAAAATGGCATGATAACTTATATGACAGTGCACTCTAATGTAGTAGTGTCATGTAAACAAAGGTGACAACTTTGACAGAATAATACATCTTAAAAAATAATTTTATAAAATATATAACTTTTTTGCCGACGTATCATTCTGTCAAGTCATTGCAAGCTGTTTATTATTAATTGACTAATAGTTTTTCATCCACTGATGAGTCATTTTGATTCAAAATAAAACGTTCAAATCTAAAGTGCTTCGGAAAAGGAAAATAAGATAAGGTGACTGTTCAGTCAAACATTTGAAACATTTTTTGACATTATACCTATTTTAAATGATAAAATGAGCTTTCAAGATATTTCTTGAAAAGGGAAATTTTTGTACTATTAGTAGGGATGAACGTAAATTTTCACATGAGTGTGAATTTTTAGGAATTTATATTAAAAATTTAAAAGTATAAAATTATAAAAATGAATATGAAATTGTATCATATATAAAAAATACAACATATCATTTTTTTAATATTCTAAATAGTATTTATTCATAAATACTTTTAAGTCTTTAACTATATACATTTTGTAGATAAAACGATTAAACTAAATATTTTAAGATGAAAATAATCTATTTTTCTAGTAAGACCATTGTTGAATTCAAAAATTTTATTTTATTAAAAATACACTAACATCCCAAAACGGCAATACTCTTTTTAGCAATTCCTTATTGATGTGGAACTCGACTCGGTAAAATTTTTAATACAAAAGTGCTCACGAATGTTCCAAAAAATAACTAAATAAGTGCGCACGAAAATTGTTGACACATCATTTTCTTCTCTCTATCTTCCTTTACGTAGCACTAATAAAGTATAAAATAATGGCCGCCAACTTTGGTATTATTCTTTATTACTTTTAAGTCCAATCATAAAAAGAATGGCAAGGAACATTTTGGTATTTAGCCATAACCTAACAAAACAAGATTTTGCATTAGGGTTCCACCGGGCCACTAAAGCTAAACCATTACTACTATTTTGTATTGATAAAAATATATAAAGAATTATCATTTGATATATTGTGAATAAAAAATAATTTTATAAGTAGTGTTTAAATAATATTGTCACGGAACAAATTTTTAGGACCGAGTCATTGGCGCAAACATCGAGCAGCGAGGTTGTGCGCGGAGCATCGGGCTCGCCAAGACAATCAGACTTGGCCTGGCACTTGGAGAATGCTAGAAAGCCCACAAGCCCACCGGACTTAGTAAATTCCATGAAGGATTTACCAGGGTAACTTGGATGGTAAAATGCGATAAGCCATTGTAATTATCACTTATATTATTTGTAATTATCGTAGAGATAATGTTTGTGATAATTAAAGATTTAAACTAAGAGATATGATAGATCTCGACCGTCGATGTAATTTAAACTATACCGTTGGATCTAGGGGAGTTCAACTATAAATAGAAGCTCCCCAGCTCAGTTGTAATCACTCCATCATTCATTCTCTGAGTAATACAAAGAAGCGTTTACTCTAAACTCTCTGAACGTTCTTCATTGTTCTTAAGTGCTCTTCGTTGTTCTTGTTGGCGTGGTTTTGTTAGCAGCAGTCTAGCCCCGCGACGAGTGGATTTAAGGCTTACTTAGTCGCAAAAGTTTCAGAAAGTCTACAGGCGTGACAGTTGGTATCAGAGCGAGTCGAGGGGGCTTGCGTTCGAGCCTACTTGGTGTTGCAGTCAAGCTAAGCGAGGATTTGCTTCAAAGTAGCTCATGGCAAAGATCGAGATGGCAAAACAAGGAGACGATTGGAGACGATTGAGAATGAACGGAGTAAAAGATTATCTTGAGGATTTTAATGATCGAACTTTCTCTCTTAAATATCATATAGAGAACTTGAACGAGAAGGTGAAACTCGTCAAGAGTGGAACCGTGGAGCGAGTTCAAGAGCTTCTTGACTCATTTCATGAGAAGATGAGCAAGGATTTGGAGAAAGTTTCAACTTCGTTGAAGGAAAAGATTGATGGACTCAAAGAATCTGAAAGGGAGGCCAAGCAGATCCGAGGTGTTGTGGAGTCACATCTTGAAAAGTTAGAGTCAATTGAAGGCCAGTTCAATGATGTGAAGCAATATATCCTCAATGAGTTGAAGATAGTCCGAGAGAGTTGTGTTCGTGAAGTCGAGATGGAGGCTTTGCGGAAAGAGATGAATGAGCTCAAGAGTGAGCTGCTCAGTTGCAAGATCGCATTGAGTGAATGGGGTGTGCTCAAGACCTTCTTAGAGGAACTGAGACCGGGGGCGAAGCTCGCATTAGAGCAAGGTGATGCCAAGAGGCTTGTAGAAACAGTCGATGTTGCCAAACCTCCGATTGAGCTTGCAGGAAACAAGCAAGCTCGTGTTGAATCAACCAAGCCCAATACGAAAGACAAAGGGAATGGTGAATCTAAGTCTGTGCCGAAGAAGAAGGGGAGCAAGAAGTTAAAGTGGTACTTTTGTGATGGTCCTCATTTGATATGGGGGTGTCCCGAGAAGAACCGCCTTGCTGCCATGGTGAAGACAATAGACGAGTCAAAGGGAGAAGTAGTGAGACTTGGGGCGATCAAGTATGCCAGTGTAGCCAAGTCGAAAGAGAGTCATGGTTCGACTACGAGTGCCAAAGTAGTCAAGTCAAGGTCGAGACCTGGTGCAACAGCGAATGAGAAAGCTGTCAAGCCGAGGGAGAAGAAGCAATTGGAGTACTACCAGTGTAAGTGGCCTCACAAGTTACGAGACTGCTCGTTGAATTCTGCCAAGGCGTATCTTGACCGAGAGCAGAATAAGTTAGAAATGTCCGAGAAGGCTACGAAAGAGTCCGCTGAGCATGTTCGTGGGAAGAACATGGCTTCAGAGACCACAATGAGAAAAGGGTCAAAGGGGGCCAAGCCAAAGAGGGACATAGTTACCATTAAGACACAACCTATGGGCAAGGTTGGAAATGAGCGAAGGACTTCAACTAAGAAGCGCCGACGCAAGAGGAAGCATCGGACTTTGAAGAAGAAGGGCCGATGCAAGAAGAAAGCACCAAACTTCAAGTCTGAAGGGCGGATGCTACAATGGGCAACGAGCTTCGTGGAAGAAGGGCCGATGCGAGCAACGAACTTCAGTGGAGAAGGTTCGATGCAAAGGGGGCCAGACTTCAAGGAGAAAGAATGGCTGACCCATTTTAGAGTAAATGCGACATCCGAAAGGAAGGTACATCTCAAACATAGCTCTTGTGGTTTTGAGTTTGATTTGGCATCATTGATGAGTGTAGGTCGAGTAAGACCTAGCATTTATTACGGGGGAGACAAAGCTTGGAAGGGACCTTTCAGAGTTCTAAGGAGCCAAACAGATGGGATGACAAGTCTGAGAGTTCGTCCAGTGTTCAATGTGGTGACATCCAAGACTTTTCCGCGGGGCCATGAGTGTCTAAGACAAGGCATATCAGATTTTGTGGGAAAGAGTTCCTACGATGGTGATGTACCAAGTGGCGTCTTAGCACACGATTTTCCAAGTCAGTTTGAACTGAGGCAAGCAGTTCGTATGGGAGAATTGCACGAAGCTGAGGCATCGACAAGTAATCAAGTTGACCCAGCCCAAGATCGTTCGAGTGCAGCGACGAGGGCATCGCTAAGTTTAGTTGGGGAGAATGTCACAGACCAAACTTTTGAGACCGAGTTATTGGCGCAAACATCGAGCAGAGAGGTTGTGCGCGGAGCATCAGGCTCGCCAAGACCATCAGACTTGGCCTGGCACTTGAAGAATGCTAGAAAGCCCGCAAGCCCACCAGACTTAGTAAATTCCATGAAGGTTTTACCGGGGTAACTTGGATGGTAAAATGTGATAAGCCATTGTGATTATCACTTATATTATTTGTAATTATCGTAGAGATAATGTTTGTGATAATTAGAGATTTAAACTAAGAGATAGGATAGATCTCGACCGTCGATGTAATTTAAACTGTACCGTTGGATTTGGGGGAGTTCAACTATAAATAGAGGCTCCCCAGCTCAGTTGTAATCACTTCATCATTCATTCTCTGTGTAATACAAAGAAGCGTTTACTCTAAACTCTCTGAGCGTTCTTCATTGTTCTTAAGTGTTCTTCGTTGTTCTTGTTGCCATCACTTTCAGTTGTTCTTTGATTAGCTTCCGCATAGAACGATTTTTCGTCCGAAGGCTTTAGAAGCGTTTGATCTTCTAGAGCGAGAATCCAGTTTAACTTAGGCGTTTGTTAGGAGAGCTTCGCCTAAGGTCGCGTGGTTTTGTTAGCAGGAGTCTAGCCCCGTAACAAGTGGATTTAAGGCTTACTTAGTCGTAAAAGTTTCAGAAAGCAGACTAAGGCCGCACGTTCCAGGTAGCGAAAATCTACGGGCGTGACAATATCAAATGTCCATAAAAATATAAAAAGGAATAATAAATAGGCCACTTGTTGTCAACATCTAAATGCTCCTTGTAAAACTATTTATTTACCAACATTATACCAGATAATAATCCATAAAACGAATATAAATTAATGTGAAGTAATCTGCTAGCCAGCGATGGAAATTAAAATTTCCAATTACATGTGATGAATATTTATATTATGGTTGTGTATTTTATTGTTTTATAATTATTATTAAAAATGAATAATTATTTGGTATATTGTTAGTATTATTTTCTACAAACAAGAATAAAATAATTTACAAGTGATGTCATGATAAATTCAAAAATTTAATAATCCTTTATATAAAGTACATCACTTGCCAATTATTTTATTCTTGTTTGTAGAAAAAACACTAACATTATATCAAATAGTTATTCAATTTTAATAATAGGGTTTATATTAAGTTATAATGGTTTTTTGTTGTCCTTTTAGTTCTTTAGGGCTTTACCTTGATTAATTTAAATTAGTTGCATCATATATTTAATTTTGATAGGCGAGTCTCTCAAATATATATATATATCCTCAAATTCAAGACTTTAGTGATATCGATATCAAACTACTTATTATTTCTTTAACATAAACTAATTATTACTTGGGCTAATTTGGCCAGGTATTCCCCTTTGATTTTTTTGGATAAATACCCCTCATAACAGTATTTGGAAAAATACCCTCATTCGGGTCACGTAAGGTTAACTCGCATTCTGCAGGATGCGATTTCAAAACTCGCACATAAGAGGGTGTGGCTTCAGGCTGATGTGGGTTATATTATCCTGTATTAATGTTTTTTTAAATAATCGTGTGAATTTCAAACGAATCGGCGCGACTTTATCGTGGTATATGTGAAAGTCGTGTTATGCAGAACGCGAGTTTGGCCTAGTCATGTTGTTTAAACAAAGTTCGATAGGCTTGTTTATGGTTAATTTGCATGGTCTTGGGGGATAATTTTTCATGGTTTTGATCTTTTACCTCATAGTAGTGATGCATCTCTTGAAAATGGTGTGAAAATCAGACACGAGAAATCACGTGTGTATAAATTAAATTACATAAAAGAATATAAAAACGCGTATGTATAAATTACAATATATAATAAAATAAAATAAACTAAACTAAACTAGATAAAACTTATATTTTTTCGATGATAATCAAACACGTGTTTGTGATCCAACCTTATCAACCCCGCCATTATATTGAGCACGAGAAATTAATCGAGCAATTGAAAGAAAGTAGATTTAAGAGAGTGAATTGTTTGGTGTGGGGTAAAAAGGGAGGGTGGGATCAATTTATAGTAAAAATAGCACCGGTTGGGGTGCGAATATTGAAGGAAAATCGCATCCTGCTGGACGTGAGTTTCGTAAATCGCACCCTACAGAATGCGACTTTCTCGTAATCTTAACGCGGTAAATAAATTTCCAACTTTTGCAATTTATTACTGCGAAAATCGCAGCCCACAAAGCGCGACTTTAGTTTATCGCGACAAGTCATTTAAAATTCTCGTAGAAGTCGCGTCCTCTAAAACACGACTTTATTTTATCTTTTTAAAATAAATAAATACCAAATAATATAATCAACATCGAACTTAAGTTGCACTCTATGAGGTACGAGTTACTCTTATGTGGGCTGAATAGATGGTGTTTTTTCAAATGTTATTCTTAAGGTATATTTAGCAAAAAAAAATCTTAAAAGGAGTATCTCGCCAAATTCCCCCATTCCTGGACCTCAATACATTTTAATTGTTTTTGATGTCATAACACCTTAATGCATTTTAATTGTTTTTGATGTCATGTTGATATGCTATTATATTTATAGGCACCCGTGTGACTGAAGGCTATGGCCCGACAATTAAGAAAAGTAAAGTATAAAAAGATACTCGTCGTCTTGTTTACAAGGCAACATCTGCCCCTACTTATCAGAACAGAAGATTATTATCATCCCAACAAATCAGCCAAAGATAGCTATTGGTCCAATAGAGCGGATGAGTAATACTCCACGAGCAGCCCAAAATTAGGTATGAAAAAGTTGAGGAGGCAAACGAGTTCGGGTTATTCTGGTTCGAGTTATTTCGAGTTTGACTACATTTGATTTAATTTTGGTTTGAGTCTGGTTCAGACGTTCGGTTTTAGTTCGGGACTGTGTTGATTTCATTCGGGTATCGGATCGGGTAGTGTAAAACCAATATTTGATTTTGATATAACAAATAATCTAAAGACTAAATTGCAAAGTAAATAAATTTCTAAGTACTCAAAAGACTCACATTTGACAAGTAAAATTTATACTTAAAATGTTTTGAAGTCAAAACTTAAACTCCATAAATTTTTTTAAGTGTTTCAAAGCTAAAATGCTCAAAATTGCTCAGGCGTTTTGAAACACCCCTAAAGTATTATGATATGTTTTGCCACTAGAAACGTCTGTTTCAATATGAACTAATCTGTTTCGAGACAAAGGTTTCGAAACATGCTTGCTCGTTTCGATATAGCCTTCATCTGGGCTTTTGATTTTAAGTGTTGTTTTGAAATGGCTCATACCCGTTTTGATACAGGGGTTAAGTATTTTTAAAATCGAGCATTAAATAAACTAGTTGTTGCTTGTTAGAACCAAACTTTTAAAAAATTGGTTAAGTGTTTTTGATACGTCCCTTTGCTGTTCCGAAACACCAATTTACAGTTTCAAAATGTTTCGATACAGCCTATAGACGTTTCGATATGGTCCCCTTTTTTACACTTAAAGGCATTTTACAATTTCAAACTATTTCGATACGACCTATAGTCATTTCGATATGGATCCCTTTTACACACAACAACTCTTTATTTTTTGGGTGTCCATTTTGATACAGGGCCTCGTGTTCCGATACAGGTAGTTGCAGAACAACATTTATGGAGAGAAGAGAGAGCCCCAACGGCTCTATTGATGATCTCAACCACCCAAACGGCTAGAAATCAATAAGATGATATAAAAACAAGTCCCCAAAGCTACATCAACAACTATTGAACCTTCAAGCAACATCCAAGCAATTATTCCAAACCCTTGAGCTTATAGAGTCAAATTTGTGTACACAACTTGTAAAATTCTTCATTGTTTATCTTTCTTTCAAGTTTGGGAAGTGTTTGTTTGCAATTGGGCAATTAATTAGTATATTGAGAGATACACTTTAGATTGTCTTTCTTTCTTTGTAATTGTGAGTTAATTTGATTAAGCTTTGGGTAGAAAGCTTAATTGGTTTGTAAGGTTTCCTCCTACTCCAAGAAAAGGAAAAGAATCAATTAGTGGATTAGTTGAAAATCCTTAGTGGGAACTAAGGTAGTGGTTGTAGAGCTTGTTAGAAGCTTGAACCACTCTAAATTGTCTTGTCTCATCTTTTTACTTATTCCTTTCCTCCCTTTAAATTTTTAATTGCCAATTCACCTAATCTTGGTCATTTTCAATTGTGTGATCAACTCAACAATTTGTATCAGAGCTACACTCATTGGAAGGATTACAACCCTCTTGAGTCGATTCTTAGAGAGTTCGATCAACAACAACTAGAAGCAATGGCATCTACCTCCGGCAACAACATCGAGTCACAATATATCATGAAGCCTCCTTACTTCAATGGGGATAACTATCCCTATTGGAAGAATATGATGAAGCTCTTCATCAAATCTAATGATTATCTCATATGGGATGTTGTGGAGGATGGCCCAATCATTCCCTTGAAGAGAACCAATGAAGGAAGACTCGTTCCAAAGTCTAAGCACGAAATAACCGATGAAGAAGGAAAAAAGATTCAAATCAACGACAAAGCTCTACACATGATCTTCTGTGCTCTTGGACCGGATATGTACTTGAAGATGTCTTCGTGAACAAGTGCTAAGGAGGCGTGGGACAAGCTAGAGACCACATATAAAACTAAAAATGTCAAGGAGACCAAGATTGGGATCCTTAACTATAGCTACGAGAGTTTCAAGATGGAGCCCGAGGAAAGCGTAAATAAAATGTTTGATCGCTTCTCGGTCATCATCAATGGTCTCAAGGGCTTTGGTGAGACCATTCCCAAAGACAAGCTAGTCCGGAAGCTCCTCTATTCTCTCCCGGGTTCATGGGAAGGAAAAAGAACTGCAATCATCGAGGACAAGAACTTGAAGATACTAAAGCTCGATGAGTTGGTGAGATCTCTCCTCACTCATGAGATCATGAAGAAAGGAAGAGAAGAAGAAAAGAAGAGAGAAGAGAGAAGAGTAGAGAAGAAGAAGGTAGAGAAAAATAAGCAAGGAATTGCTCTCATAACTTCACATGAAGAGAGTGGTTCTAGCTTAGATGAGGAGAAAGAAGAATTGGCTATGATAGTCAAGAAATCCGTTCGGTTCATGAAGTCTAATCGTGGAAGAAAGTTCCATAGAAGAGGAGACTTCAAGAACAAGAACAAAGAGGAAGGGAATGACCAATTCATATGCTATGAGTGTAAGAAACCGGGGCATATCCGATCTGATTGTCCTCAACTTAAATGGAAGAGCTTCTAGAAGAAGAAGAATCTCAAGGAAAACGTTGTTACTTGGAGTGATAGGGAGTTATCTGAAGAAGAGCAAAAAGTTGCCAAACTTTGTCTCATGACTTTTGAGGATGATCCAAAGGTAACCTCTAACTCATCTACTTTAGATTTCACTTTTGACGAACTTCATGATGCATATGATGAGTTACAAGAAGTGTATGATGAGTTGGTTGAGAAATACAAAAAAATCGGTTTAAAAAACAAATGATTTCAGTTTTAAGAGCTCAAAACGAATCACTTTCCAAGACCAACTCGGAACTTGAAAAGAAGGTTTTGCTTTTACAAAATTCCTCAAATGAATTTGAAAAGAAATCCATTGATTTGAATAACCTTCTTGAAAAATACCATGTTTATCACCATGAGGAGATGGATAAACTTAAAGCTTCTCTTAACACTATTGGGAAAAATAGTTTTGAAAAAGGAAATTCTTCAAAAACCCAATATGTAAGGAGAAATTTTAATAACTACAAACAAAGAAGCTCTCATATGCATCCTAGAGGTAAAAGAGTTAGGAGTGTGTGGGTTCCTAAGGAACTTGTAATTTCTAACAATATTGATGTTATTTCTTCTTGGATTCCTAAGGGAACCAAATATTTGGGAGCTAACTCACATGGACCCAAAATGATTTAGGTACCAAAAATCAAGAACTAATCTTTGTTTGTAGGGGGCATTGCTACAAGGCCAAAACTTCAAGTCAAAATACATAGTACCTTAATAGTGGATGCTCAAGACACATGACCAGTGACAAGAGTAGATTCTTGGATCTAAAGCCTAAAAGTGGTGGAGTGGTGACTTTCGGTGACAACTCCAAAGGTCATATTGAAAGGCTCATATGGTAATCACTCTTCAATCTTAATTGAAAATGTTCTTTATGTCAACAGTATAAAACATAATTTGTTGAGCATTGATCAATTTTGTGATAAAGGTTTTAATGTTCTTTTTGATGTTAATGGTTACAAGATAATGAACATTGAAACTAATAAGACTATGCTCATAGGTCATTGCATATGTAATATATATATATATATGGTGTATTTAGATGACATAAATATTTCAAATACATGTTTTGTAGCTAAAGATGAACATTATGCATGGTTATGGCATAAGAAACTAGGACATGCTAGCATGAATGTCTTAGAGAAATTGATTTCCCAAGATCTAGTTAGAGGTTTACCTAAGATAAAATTTTCATTAGATAAAAATTGTGATGCATGTGCCAAGGGTAAACATAAAAGAACCTCATTTAAACATATTAATGATGTTTCAACTAGTAGGGTATTACAATTGATCCATATAGAACTCTTTGGGCCAATTAGTACAATTAGTTTGGGTGGAAAATCATATGCTTTTGTGCTTGTTGATTATTTCTCTAGATACACTTGGGTTCTCTTTTTAAGTACTAAAGATGAGGCTTTAGAAAAATTCATCACATTTTCAAAAATCACTCAAAATGACCTTGGTCAAAATATTTTCCATATTAGAAGTGATCATGGAACTGAATTTCAAAATCTAGGTTTTGATGATTTTTGTAATGAAAATGGTATAAGCCATAATTTTTTGCACCTCGCACTCCTCAACAAAATGGGGTAGTTGAGAGGAAAAATCGAACTTTAGAAGAAATGGCTAGAACCATGCTTTGTGAAAACAATTTACCTAAGTATTTAAGGCGGAAGCCACAAACACTTCTTGCTATAGTATTAATAGAGTAATGATTAGGCCACTTTAAAAGAAAAACCCCCTATGAGATTTTAAAATCTAAAAGGTCTAACATTAGTTATTTTCATTCTTTTGGATGTAAGTATTTTGTTTTAAACAATAGAAAAGATAATTTGGGTAAATTTGATACAAAAAGTGATGAAGCTATTTTCTTAGGATATTCTTCAAACTCTAAAGCTTATCGAGTCTTTAAAAAAGAACCTTCGTTGTAGAAGAGTCAATTCATGTGGTTTTCGATGATAACCTCCTTCCGAGGAAGGATTCTTGTGATGACGATGATGTAGGAATCATTAAAGCTAATGATGGTGGATAATCATCAAAGGAGGATGAGGTTCCAACCAAAGAGGAAGAAGCACAACATCCTCTCATAGAAGCCTTGAAGGACATGAATCTTAGCGAAAATGAAGTGAGCTACCAAAGGGAACTCAACTATGTCAAAGATTGTGAAATCTTGGGTGATCCATCCAAGGGGTAACCACTAGATCCTCTCTTAAACTTATGAATAATATTGCATTCATCTCATGCATATAGCCTAAAAATATCAAAGAAGCATTAAATGATGAATTTTGGATATTGGCTATGCAAGAGGAATTGAATCAATTTGAGAGGAGTAATGTTTTAACATTAGTTGATAGGCCTAGTAATAAGTCTACTATAGGAACTAAATGAGTTTTTAGAAGAAAAAAAACTAGACGAGAGTGGTAACATAGTGAGAAACAAGGCTAGGCTTGTTGTTGAAGGTTACACTCAAGAAGAGAGAATTGATTTTGATGAGACCTATGCACTCGTAGCTAGGATGGAAGCAATTAGGATGCTTATTGCATTTGCATGCTTTAATGAATTCAAGTTTTTTCAAATGGATGTCAAGAGTGTTTTTTAAATGGTTTTATAAATGAAGAAGTGTATGTAGAACAACCACCTGGTTTTAAAGATCCAAAATTTCCAAACCATGTTTTTAAACTAACAAAAGCTTTATATGGTTTGAAACAAGCTCCTAGAGCTTGGTATGAAAGACTTTCAAACTTTTAGTTAAAAAAAGTTTCATTAAAAGAAATGGAAATGACATATTATTAGTTCAAATTTACGTTGATGACATTATATTTGGTTTTACTAATGAGTTTTATTGTCAAGAATTTTCTAAGCTAATGCAAGATGAATTTGAGATGAGTATGTGGGGGAGCTCTCATTCTTCTTGGGACTCTAAATCAAGCAAATGAAGGATGTCATCTCCATTAATCAAGCTAAATACATCAAGAATATGCTTAAGAAGTTTGGCTTGGAGAATGTGAAACCTCAAGCCACTCATATGAGCTCATCAATTAAGCTTGACAAGGATGAAGGAGGTAAGTGTGTTGATTCTAAGCTTTATCGTTCCATGATTGGATCTTTGCTTTACCTAACTACTAGTAGACCTAATATCATGTTTAGTGTTTGCTTGTGTGCTAGGTTTCAAGCTAGTCCTAGAGAATCTCACCTTATAGCCATTAAGAGAATCTTTAGATACCTTAGAGATACACCTTGTTTAGGTCTTTGGTATCCTAGAGACTCTTCCTTTGATCTTCATGCCTTCTCCGATGCGGATTATGGGGATGTAAAGTAGATAGAAAAAGTACCTCCGGGACATGTCAATTCCTAGGTAGTATGCTCATATCTTGGTTCTCTAAGAAATAAAATAGTGTAGCCTTATCTACCACCGAAGCGTAATACATATCAGCCAGGAGTTGTTGTCCTCAAGTCCTTTAGATGAAGCAACAACTCTAGAACCAAACACATAGAAATATGACATCATTTCATTATGGGTCGTGTCTTAAAGAAAAATGTAGTTCTAGAGTATGTTGATACCTTAAACCAATTAGCGAATATCTTTACCAAACCTCTAGACAGAAAGCGTTTTTGGACTCTTAGGGGGAGTTATGTCTAACTAGCCTATCTTGACCTTTTAGATCCCTTAAGTGCAAAAATTTGCTTGAATTTTGAATAATGATCATGCTTATGTGATTTTGCTTCTCACTGCATCTATGCTTGTTGCTAGGGGGAGTATGCATCAGTTTTAGTCTTTATATCTTGCTCATATATCATTCACATGCATTTATGGTCGTTCAAAGTTGGATTTTTAGACATATTTTTGTCCAAAATACATTTTCTAGCAAAAGTGTACCGAAACAGGTACATTTATTTTCATACGGGCTTGATCTAAGTTGATTACAATAATGAATCATATCGAAACGGGCTCTTCGCGTTTCGATACAAGTTTGTGGTGTTGTTCTGAAATAGGGTCAACCTATATCGAAACAAGTCTCGTACCGAAACGGCTCGAAAGTGTTTCGAGACCCCGTTCCGATACACCAAGTGGCGTATCGATACGCGTCCGCGCAGATTACTTTAAATAACCTTAAATCAGTATAAAACTATAATTAAAACACCAACTCTCTTTTTGTCTCAAATCCTAACCGAAAACCCTTACATAAACTCCTCGAATCCCATAATTTTTCACATCAAAACCTAATTTTTTTAGAGTTTTCAATCTACACATCAAGGCTAAAGCTTTGCAAGCAATTTGGTGCATTAATCATCTCTCATTCATTCATTATCCTATATCAAGGTATAAACACTTTTTCTTTTCTTTTAAATTTTTGTTAAATATTATTGGTTGTTTTTAATTAATTTTTGTATAAAACATATACATATAGTATGGGTTTTCAAGTTTTTTTTTTCAAAAAATCTTCAAAATCTGAAAGTTTTTTATTCGAATATAAAATTATACCGTATATTTTTTAAATCTATTTTTCAAAATTCTTTTTACCAAAAATTTATTTTATGTTTATATATGTTTTTAAATTATATTGTATATATTTTTATATACCTTGACTATTAGATTGCCTATTAGATTGAATTTGGTTGATTTACGCATACATGTGTTTTTGTGTCTTGATTTATTTCCAGATTTTAAATATAGGTTCTAGGAAGAGAGTACGAATCAATGAGGCTAGTGGAAGTTCTAACATCGATGACGATTCTTCTCTTCCCAACCTCACTCTACTCTATCAAAAGAGTCTTCGAAACAAAGACGCCCATACCAACTTCAAGCTCTTTCAAGATCATGCAATCCATCGTGAGCATATTGTCTCTATACCCTTTTTGGATTATGAACGGTTTCAATTTTGCTATCTCACTTTATTAAGGTGTTGGAATTTCCTACCCTTTTTAGCATAGCCAATACTTTGTACTGTAACATGGTTCTTCTCTTCTATGTCAATGCTCAGTGTATCTCCAATGCTGATCACTCTTAAGTGATAGCCATTAAATTCTACCTCATATGGAAGACGTTTTAGGTTGGTCCACAAACCTTAGTCAATGTCTTTGGATTTGAAGATAAGGCCATTTCGAATGAGAACTCGTTGGGACATACTCTCAGTGGCTCTGTTACGGTCCTTGATGCTCATGATCGCATCCTTCATCTCATGGTCTTGTTGTGGTTTCGTCCTTTCGGAGGAAAATTCTCCCACATTTGGCAATTCGACGATTTTTGGATTCGTTGCTTTTGTAGGGAACATCGACCAAATATTTGCCAAATCATGTTTTCCGAGATGGTGCATCTTGTTCAAAACCGCAACTCGGATCTTGTCACTTCCTTCACTTATGGCACCGCCTTAAATTACTTGTTCTCAAAGTTGGAGATCGATTGCTCTCTTGACTTTCCGGAATCTCTCAAGGATCCCATCAATGAGCGCACACTTCTCCGTTGCAAATTTAATTTCATTGATGGAGAGTGGATTCATGTCGAGCATCCTCCTCAAGTTGCGGCCCCCAAACCTCAATCTCAAGTTACTCCACCAACAACGAAACCCTCATGACTTTCCTTACCGAGCAATTCAATGGCTTGCGAAACCACATGAACTCCAGTTTTGCCACTCTTGACACTCGTCTCACTTCCGTGGAGGGACATACCCAAAGTGTTGAGAATCGACTCACTTCCGTTGAAACTCAACAAGCCTCAAAGGACATGTCTTTTATCGGCTTCTATAGCGAGTGGAGACAATTTCGAAGGAGCACCACCAATGGTGAAGATGAAGATGACGATGAGCCTTAGATCATTGCATTCTATTGCATATCATCTAGTTTAGGATTTCCCTATTTATGCACCTATCTATGTTTTTGCTTTAAGATATATGCTTTGATCTATTGTTTTTTAAGTATTAAGTTTGGATATTGTGGAACTATTTTGCTTTGGTTTATTATGGTTAATGAAATTATATTGCTTTAATTAGGCTTTGTCTTGTGCTATATTGTTTTATCTCGTGATTATATTCCCTCGCTGATTTTGATCTAACAAAAAGGGGAGAAGGGTTAAGCTAAAATTTTCAAAATCTTTTTCAAAACCTAGCTTCAATTTAAGGGAGTTTACTTAAAAATTTACTTTGGTTTTGTTATATCAAAAAATGGGAGATTGTAAAACCAATATTTAATTTTGATATAATGAATAATATAAGGACTAAATTGCAAAGTAAATAAATTTTTAAGTACTCAAAAGTTTCACATTTGACAAGTAAAATTTATACTTAAAATTTTTTGAAGTCAAAACTTAAACCCCATAAATTTTTCTAAGTGTTACAAAGCTAAAATACTCAAAATTGCCCAGGCGTTTCGAAACACCGATAAAGTGTTTCGATACGTTTTGCCACTAGAAACACTCGTTTCAATACGGACTAATCTGTTTCGAGACAAAGGTTTCGAAACATGCTTGCTCGTTTTGATACAACCTTCATCTGGGCTTTTAATTTTTAAGTATTGTTTCGAAACGGCTCATACCCGTTTCGATACAGGGGTTAAGTATTTTCAAAATCGAGCATTAAATAAACTAGCCATTACTTGTCAGAACCGAACTTTTGAAAAATTGTTAAAGTGTTCTGATACGCTGTTTTGCTATTTCGAAACACTAATTTACAGTTTCAAAACGTTTTGATACCGCTTATAGTTGTTTCGATACGATCCCCTTTTTACACTTAAAGGAATTTTACAGTTTTAAAGTATTTCGATACGACCTATAGCTGTTTTGATACGAGTCCTTTTTACACACAACAAAACTTTCTTTTTTGGGTGTCCTTTTCGATACAGGGCCTCGTGTTCCGATACAGGTAGTTGTAGAACAGCATTGTGGAAAGAAGAGAGAACCCCAACGGCTCTATTAGTGATCTCAACCACCTAAACGGCTAAAAATCAATGAGATGGTATAAAAACAAGTCTACAAAGCTACAACAACAACTATTGAACCTTCAAGCAACATCCAAGCAATTATTCCAAACCCTTGAGCTTATAGAGTCAAATTTGTGTACCATACTTGTAAAATTCTTCATTATTTATCTTTCTTTCAAGTTTGGGGAGTGTTTGTTTGTAATTGAGTAATTAATTAGTCTATTGAGAGATACACTTTAGGCTGCCTTTCTTTCTTTGTAATTGTGAGTGAATTTGATTAAGCTTTGGGTAAAAATCTTAATCGGTTTGTAAGGTTTCCTCTAAATCCGAGAAAAGAGGAAGAATCAATTAGTGGATTGATTGAAAATCCTTAGTGGGAGATAAGGTAGTGGATGTAGAGCTTGTCAGAAGCTTGAACCATTTTAAATTGTCTTGTCTCATCTTTTTACTTATTCCTTTCCTCCCTTTAAATTTTTAATTGTCAATTCACCCCCTCTTGTCCATTTGTAATTGTGTGATCAACTCAATAGGTAGGTTGATTTTTGGTTCGGTTAGTGCCGAGTCGATTATTTTCGGGTCGGTTGATTTCGACTCGGGTAAATATCATGTTAATAGGAGATCGCCGGTTTCAGTCGAATTTTCAGGCCGAATTAGGTTATTACACCCTACATATCACTTTATATAACATGTATATTTGGCTTTTTCGTGAGTTGTGCACCACTTCACATCCCATCTTTCTTTCTTTATTTTAATATTATATCTTTATTTCGGGTTGCCTTCTGTTTGGGTTGCTTTCGGTTCGGGTGAAATCGGTTCGAGTCTATTCGGTTCGATTGAAAATCAGGTTGGTCCATTCGGTTGGGTTAAAAATTGGTTTAGGTCTATTCTTGAGTCAACTAAAATTCGGGTCAGTTTCAATTCGGTTCAATTTGTTTCGGGTTTTGGGTCAGATTCGGATCATCGTGTTCAGGTCAATTTTAGGTCTCGGGTCAAATTTGCTAGGTTTATAAAAAATAGAACTTATTCAATACAACTACGGTGTAATACCTATTTTAACTTAATTTTTTCATGCCCCAATCCTAACAGCCACAATCTTTTTTTATCTGTTTCCTTAGCTGATAATTGGTAATCAATTTTAGTATTGATTGTAAATCATTGAGTTTATTATTTTTTTGTGTTTTTCATATTTTAATTAGAATCTCTGCCTTTGTGGCACACGTTCCCTCCGCTTTTATGACACGTGTTCCCTCTACCTTTGTGGCTTGTTTTTTTTTTCTTTTTGTGGTTCGTTTCATCTGTTATTTTGGTATGATTTCGACATATTTTAGCAGTTGTTTGGTGCTCGTACAGAGACCTTCACGACGCTAATTTCTTATTATGATTCTGTCGGTGGTCATAGAAAGATAGATCCCCACTCGGTTGATGATTGTTTGTCAATGTAATCATACTTGGATAGCGCATCAATCTACCTTATAGTTTCGTTCGCTCACCACTCCTTTTCAACCTTGTAAAGCATCACGTTTGGATAAAGACAATGTGGTAAATAGGGATGGGCACGACACCCGAACCCGACGAGTTCCGACCCGACCCGGCCTGATCGGGTCGAGTATTTTTATGAAAAAAATCGGGTTCGGGTCGGGTTCGGGTTTTAGGGTGAAAAAATCTGACTCGACCCGAGACTAATAGTGTAATTTTCCCCTAAATTTTTTTAAAGATATTTGTAATCATACCCCTTTTATATATATTTTTTATAATTAGATCCTTAAAATTATTTTTTATTTACATTTTAGTCCTTAAAATTATTATTTTTTATAATTATGCCTCTTAAAATTATTTTTTACAATTAAGTCCCTAAAATTATTTTTTTCTATAGGTCGGGTCGGGGTCGGGTTTAAAATATTTATTTTCGGGTCGGGTCGGGTTTTTTAAAGAATTGGATCGGGTCGGGTCAGGTCGGGTCGGGGTCGGTTTTAGGATAATTAGTTTCGGGTCGGGTTCGGGTGGACCAAAAACTCGACCCGACCCGACCCGTGCCCATCCCTAGTGGTAAACTAGTCCACATTGTTCTCCTTTCTAGATCATGTGTTGCATTTGTGATATCGTCCATAGTTTTTTTAACAATATGCTGTTGTCATTCTAAAAAAAAATACAACCACCGTATAAGAAAAATGTTTTTACAAATCACTTTAATTCAAGGGTTTGAAATTTAATTTAAAATTTAGAGTTTAGTGGTTTAAAATTTAAGGTTTTATTTAGTTTAAAATTTAAATATCGGTTATTATTGTTAAAATAGATATTCTTAATATATAAATATTTAATATAAATTTTTTTCTTAAAATATAAATGACTTGATGATATAAATAAAAATAAGTAATTTTATTCAAAAATAATTTAAAAAATAAAAGTTGAAAATTTCAACTTTTAAATTATTTTTGAGTAAAAAACTATTTGTTTTACCTTACTTTTTATACTTCAAAAACTATATATATATATAGGTAGCGAACGGGTCAAATTGGGTTTGGTTCAATTTTAGTTGTATATGGTAATTCGAGTGGGGTTACTATTGGGTCGGTTATTTTCTGTTCAAATTAATAGTGGGTTCGTCAATTTCGAGTTGAGCCGATTTCAGGTCAATAGGATATCAATCAATTTTTTTATCTATGTCAACTTTTAAATCTTCGGGTTAAGTTGAGTATGAATACAACCGAAGTATATATAAAATATTGGTAAATTCTTGTAAAAGAAATATTTCTGTGTTAAAGATCTGCATCACTTCCATGTCTAGTAGATACTTGTTGAACCAGACATAACTCGATATCGAAATCTAAATATCATGTGTTTAACGGGAACAAAGTTGATCTATTTTAATCAACTCCTTTTAAATAAATGAGTGTCTTAATTATCACGGTTAAAATAAGATTGATGTTCGATTTAAATTGAGTTTGGATAAAATAAATTCGAGTTACTTACGATTTTAATTATTTTCGATTTGAGTTGATTTCAGCTTGGATGATATTGATTCAACCAAAATTCGAGTCAACACTAACACCGGTGATGCCGTGTCTTATCAAACTTTTTATCGACTTGAAGTATCGTAGTGGCCAGTGGGTCTCGAAATACCAACAGTAACACCGAATAAGAATCCGATCCAACAAAATCACTAAGAACAATATTATGCAATGCTTATGGAATCAAACTCCACCCCACATTTCTCTTAATCCCCTACTTTTCAAACGAGGTGAAGTCTGTAAAAAAACAAAACGGTGTCATTCAGCTCCGTTGTCTTCCACTAAGTAAAGCCACCAATAAATAAAGTGTTTAATTTATATATACAAGCCGTGCAAAATTTTTTTTACAAAATTACTAAACTTTAAAAAGGCTTAAACTAAATTTTTAACCGTTAAAATTAAAAGACTTCTGTAAGTTAAAATTTACACCAACTGTATATTGAAGTTTTTATAAAAACCACATACTAATTTGCGAATAAAATTTTGTGTTAGTGATAAAAGGATGTGGTGAATTCTTGAAAATTCTATATTTTATTAGACCACTCATTTTTATTATTATTTGTCAAATCACAAAACGGGTACACACTAGAAATTTGGAAATTCTATAAATCACACAACATGAATAAATAATTCAAGTAGATTAAATTCAGTTTGGCTGAGAATACATAAAATTAAATATGCTCTAACACTTAATATATCATGATTTATAAACAGATATATAATTTACGGTAAACACAAATATAAGACAATAAAATATACAAATTACCAAGTCTGGAATTAGCGTGCACCACTAGTTACTTGCGTGCCTGGGTTGGCATTTCATTTTATAGTTTTAAGTAACTATAAATGCTCTTTACTTTATGCTGTCTTAGCTAATAGAATAAGTTGTTGAAATTTGAAATGCATCAAAAATTTTGGTTCTGCTTTCCCTATATATTCCAACACATCAAACACATTCTTACATAATAAACGGTCTCCTGAATTCTCGTTTCCACAGCTTTACACAAGGTATGTGCATTTCATTAAGTTAGTTATTTCGATTTACTCGTTTTCTCTTTCGATAGACCCGTTTACATAATGTAAAATTACTTTAAAATAATTTAAACTATTTATATTTTGGTGATTCATCTATCATGTTGATTTTCCCAACCAGATATATGAGCACCAATACCCTTAATTGAATTTATGGCACTTCTCAGTATACCCGATGTTTGGTTCAACAATTTTGCTTTTCGGAAAATATATACCGATGTTTGGTTTAGAAAAATATGACAAGTCAACAAAAAATGTTTTGTTAGTCAACGGAAAAAGACATTTTTTATGAACTTCAGGTGTTTTTTCTTTTCTTTTTTGAAGTCAGTTTCCGACATGAGATAAAAATCGTATATTCTCTCAAATACCTATTCATGAGTTGGATGCCCGTTTAAGTCGGGTTCTTAGCAAGGATTTTCAACCTATAAATTACTAAAATGCAACAACGAATATAACATAAATTATTTGTATACAAATCAAAGAATCTAAAGATTGGTCCATTAAAAAGAGATTATGATTTTTTAAGAGATTCGAGTTTGAATAGATTTTTTTTTCTAAAAGACATGCATTAAGTTTTAATGAGAACTAGAATATAGAACAAATACTATAACGAGAGAATTTTAAGTCTGCTAAGAAATATGTATTTTATCATTTAAAAGTAAGTGTTATTTTTGTTTACAATCATTCGAAATATTTATTTTTACAAATTCTCTTTTCCAACTTAAAAGCAAAAAAGAAAAAGAAAGTTTTATTTATGACACAATTTTTTTTGGAAAAAAAAGTATATATGTATAGTTTCGATTCACTCTTATAATCAAATTTCAAACAAAAATGGGCAAATTTAATCAATATTATGTTTCAATTTGCTTATAAAAGTTTCAATGTAGGTTAATTAAGAGAAACCGATACTCGGTGTAAAAAATTATAGAAAACCAACCAACGAGGTTGATTTAAGTGGTAAGCGGCTTGGTATTATTTAAGCAGATTTTAAGTTCGAGACATTGTGTATGCATAAAATCCTCGTTAGGGGACTCACTCACCAAAGCTTGACGTGCAACATGAATTGATTCGGATTAGTCAAGACAAAACCTTGAGAAACCAAGAGGACAACAGAAAAAACCCGTAGAAAACCAATATTATAGACAAATATGTATATTTAATTTATATGAAAACTAAAACTAGAATATTTTCTTGATATTTAAGATGGGAGGAGTTAGATTTTCCAAGTATAAACATTTTTTCTAATTATTTATTATTTTTAAACTTAATATTTTTTGCATTTGATTTCTATTTGTTATTTTAAATTCTGCGAAAATGTATATTATATAATAAAATTTCAAGATTATCATAAAACATCGTATAATATTTTTTCAGATAACAAAAAGTATATTGGTATCACTTTTAGAGTTTTTAGAAAATACAATTTAAATTTTATTCTTAATAATTCTATTAGGTCCAAAAAATTAGACCAAAAAATAGGATGGATAAAAAAAAGTAGGCCCTTTTAAAAAATATCTAGGTATTAAATCCAATATTGAAGACCCAATCCACTTATAATATATATATTCTCTATAATATAGCATAAATTAAATATGTAATGGTATAAAAACATTAAAACGCATATTTTAAGCTATTCATATTAAAAAAAATATTTCATAAAATCATGTCTATTTGAATTACATATGATATATTTAGGTTTTAGGGTTATTTAAATAAATATGATTGTAAAGCCTAAAATAATATATTTTTAAATAATTTAGATAAATATTATACTGGCATACTTAAACGAATATGTGTTACTCATTTACAAAAATAAATAGATTGGATAGAACCCAACAAGTGGTCTCAATAGAAAAACATATTATGTCCATCTTAGGAGACCTGAGTTCAATTACAATGTCTGCAAGATGTGTGTGCATTGCCAAATGATTAAGAATGTCTGTGAACAGAAACTATCTTGCAATCACTTTTAGAGTATTAAAAAAAACATTTGTCACTCGACCAATTAATAGATCTCGAAAATTATTAATATTTTTTTGATTAAGTAGAAATGTATTACATTCCCAAACAAATGATGAGATTCGAACCTACACAAAGAAGAACAATATAAATATTTTTGATCATTCTATCAACTATTCGCTAATTGCTCAAACAGAGAATATATCAAATCACGCATTTTCAACATAACTTCTGCCTTTTCGTTCTTATCTACTTACCCTAACAATTACTTACAATAAAGCTAAAAGTTGTATAATTTCTTCTTCATTTTCAGGCACAAGGGAGAGGTAATTTTGGGCAATGTGGTTTCTAAATCTCTTCATTGTGGCAGTAATGCCGGTTCTCAAAGTAATCTTGTTAACCGGAGTCGGCTTGTTGATTGCTTTGGACCGCATCAAGCTGTTGGGGCCCGAGCCGAACCGCTATTTGAACAACGTAAATAAGTATTCCATATAAATGAACCATTTTTTATCTTCTTTATTTCTTGAACAATTAATATTTTATTTTATTTCCTCCTTTATAGCTTGTGTTCTACGTGTTAAGTCCTTCACTTGCAGCCACCAGCTTAGCTGAGACCGTCACTTTCCAAAGTTTCGTGACATTGTTAGTTCCACTCCATTACCCTTGTCTTAATATTTTATTTACTTTCTTTTCCTTAAACTCTTGTTAGCTGAAGTCGTTATCGAAAACAATCCCGTGTTTGGTGTTCATGTTCTGTTCATGATTCGGCTAATCAGGTGGTTCATGCCATTGAACCTTCTGCTGGCATTCGTTTTCGGTTCGATACTGGCTTGGCTTCTCATCAAAATTACTAAACCTCCTAAACACCTTCAAGGCATTGTCGTCGGTTGCTGTTCTGCAGGCATGTTTATTAAGCTGCGAATTTGAATATTTACGGATACTTTACTCATTTTTATAGATTCAAATATTGTGGTATCTAAATTCAACAGGAAATGTTGGGAATTTGCCTCTGATTATGGTTCCAGCAGTATGTGAGGAGTCAAATAGTCCATTTGGAGATCCATCTGTTTGTTCTATGCATGCCAGGCCATATGCTTCACTATCTTTAGCAGTATATATCATTCCTATTATTTTTCAATATTTAATTTCAGTTTTTTAAACTTTTGATTCGAATGACCTTAACACAGGTCGGCGCGATTTATATATGGTCGTATGTGTATGGTGTGATGCGGTTGTATATAAAACCAGGCATGGAGAATGGCTCCACCCCTGAAACACTGCCCACGAGTTCCACTCAATTAGCTGCTCTTCCTTCTAGTAATGGTCACAGTAATCCGATGCATCCCGCCGGCTTCGATGGAACAATTGCAAAGGTTTGTTCCTTTTCCTCTTCTCATCTGATTCAATGGTACTAGAAAAAATCGGCATTCACATCAACATTTCCTAATGTAGATGTCAGCTTCGAAGAAAATAATGCGACGAATCAAGATCATTTCGGAAAAGGTTGACCTGAAGAAAGTGTTTGCCCCAACAGCAATTGCAGCGGTATGCTAAAATGAATTCCCTCGTTTCCTGTATTTTTATCACATTCATATATTTCTTTTACTCGTATGGCAGATTGTTGGGTTTATAATCGGGACAGCGTCTCCGATCCGAAAACTATTGATCGGAAATAAAGCTCCGCTTCGTGTACTTGACAGCTCTGCATATATATTAGGGTATGTAATGTATGTTTTGACGTACATCCTATACATATTGATTTCCATTTAAAGATAAGAAGTAAAAAAACGATGTTAAATGCAGGGAGGCAGCAATTCCATGCATGACCTTGATAATGGGGGCTAACCTTTTGAGAGGTTGGTGTTTCTACTCTAGTTTTTAAACAATATTAGATTCAATCTCTGTTAATTTACAAAAATGAAAGCTACTCTGTTAAGACCAAACTTGAAATCGAGTACTGATCCATAGATCTTTGCCGTCGTAGGTCTCAAAGGGTCGGACGTGAGTCGAACCGTGATGATAGGGATAATCGGAGTGAGGAACATGTTACTGCCATTGATAGGGATCGGTGTTGTTAAAGCAGCTCTGTATTTGGGGTTGGTTGCATCAGATGACAAGTTATACCAGTTTGTTCTTATGCTTCAGTTTGCTGTTCCACCTGCAATGGCAGTAGGTAAGTATCTGTACCACCAACACATGAATATAAATACGGTTAAAATACACAAACGCGACATAAATATACGAATGTTTTATACTAATTTGATATTATAATGAACATTGGCAGGTACCATGACCCAATTCTTTCAGCTGGGTCAATGTGAAACATCAGTGATAATGCTGTGGACTTATGTTGTGGCAGCATTCAGCCTCACACTTTGGTCTATCTTGTTCATGTGGATTCTGACTTGGTAATACCAAAAGAAACAAGAGTTAACTTCCCTAAACGGGATACAACATTTCTAGCTCTGTGTTTGTCAATGTTTTCATAGATAGGATATTTGAAGTTGAATGTAGTTAATTTGAAGGATCTATTTTCAATGCCAAGCTATGCTTACTAGGAATTCGAGTATAAAATAGTAATATGTGTTCAATGTGGATATACTCGAATATGTTAAGACTCTGTTTTCCTTACAATTAAACTATTCGTTCACTCTCGGTCTGCCGGATTCGATGCGACTAAAAGAATTGTATTCTTTTGGATGCCTAAATGGTTATCATGGACAACCGCTCGAAGCTCGTCGGACTCGACTCGAAATGGATAATTTTTTTTATAAAAGATATGGCCTCAGTAAAAAAACATTTTCATAACCAACACCAAAGCAGAATTCAATGTCGGAAAGGGAAAAGAGTGCCCAAAAAATAAATTAATCTAAATAACTAAAAAATATTCTTACAATACAAACACATAATGCTCAATTTATTTTAGTTAAATTTTTTTAGTAGATTTCTCCTAATTTATTTTATTACTTTTCTTTTGCTAAAGAGATTACTTTTAGTTCATATGTAGCATATATATAATTATTTCGAGCCTGTTCACGAGCTTTTGGAATCGAGCTTGGGTCGACTCGGCTCGACTTGTTAAGGTCTCGAGCCGAGCCCGAGTCGAATTTTAACCGAACCGAGCCCGAATAGCTCGCGAGCCAATCAGGCTCATCATCACCCCTAATAATCGCAATATATTAAGAGAATTCACACACACAAATATTTAAATCAAAATAAAATTTTAAAAAACTCACATATTCCAGTTTCAATGTAATTTAAGTATATTTTTTGTCTCCATTTTGTAAAATTGTACATTTGGATATTACGTGCCAACAGGAACATCATTGTATTGCACCTAACATTGTACAATGGATCGAAACGAGCAATAGAACAAAAAAATATTGATGGGAGTGATAATCATATAAATTAATGGGATTGATTTTTAAGATGCTCATTTATTTCTTTACCTTTTTGCTTAAAAAAGTTGTTTATTTTTGGCAAAATGACAAAAGATGCCCCCAACGTTTGCAAGTTTTGTCATTTGGCCCCCTATTCTTTTTTTTGGTCCAAATATACCCCAACGTTTGCTTGTTTTGTCATTTGGCCCCCTATTCTTTCTTTTGGTCCAAATATGCCCCAACGTTTCATTCATAGTCCAAATATGCCCCTGTTGGATGTAAACTGTCAATCAACTGACGATCAGCGGCTTATAAAAATTTTTTTGACGTGGCATCAGCAGATCTTAATACGTGGCAAGTCCAGTCAGCATCAGCTGTTGAACGTCAGTTAACTGACAGTTTCCATCTAACGGGGGCATATTTGGACCAAATTGAAACGTGGAGGGCATATTTGGACTACGAATGAAACGTTGGGGGCATATTTGAACCAAAAGAAAGAATAGGGGGGCAAATGACAAAACAAGCAAACGTTGGGAGACAAAACATGCAAGCGTTGGGGGCATCTTTTGTCATTTTGCCTTTATTTTTTAAGTTAACCTATCAAAAAAATAATGGGAAAATTACACCGGTGGTCCTCAAACTATTACCATTTTCTTATTTTGGTTCCAATACTATTTTTATCAGCAAAATCGTCCATTCTGTTACATAGTTCTCCTGTTTTGGCCCCCGACGTTAAATTAAAGTTAAAAATAGCACAATTTATTAGTTTAACTTGGTGGTTAAATATTTAAAATTTTATCAATAAGGTATTGTGTTCGAATTACTCTCCACCTTTTATATTCATTAACCATGTGTTGTTTCTAATTTGTATAGGTTAAATATAAATGTTAGAAGATTTAAAGCAAATAATTAGCTTAGAACAGCTAGTTTGCCGTTGGCCTTGCATGTTGGTTGTCTGTGTTCGAATCTTGGCGCCCCCAATTTGTGTTTTGTTTTTTTGGGTTAATATATATAGCTTATATATGATTGTTAGTAGATTTGAATTAAGTAATTAACCTAGCATAAGTGGTTCACGTGCATGGCTTGTTTGTTGGAGGTCTTGGGTTCAAATCCTAACAGCACTAAATGTGACTTTTGAATGTTATTGGGTTTTTTTCAACCAATAGGGTAATGCCACGTGGCACCACATGATTGGGTGAATAAAGTTAAATGAAAATAATATAAGAGGAGAGAGAAATGATTAAAAAATATTTAAAAATGCCACGTCAGTAAAACCGTTAGCTATTTAACGTCAGGAGACCAAAACAGGAGAACTATGTAACAGAAGGGACGGTTTTGCCGAAAAAAATAGTTTTGAGACCAAAATAGGAAAATAATAATAGTTTGGGGATTATCGGTGTAGTTTTCCCAAAAATAATTTAATATATTTAGTTAAATAATTACCCGCAAATTTTATCACGCAACTAATATGAATTAATGAAAAATAAATAATTATATTCAGTAAAATAATATTTTACATATTATTATCATTTTATAAAATTCCAATTATTTATTACTGAAACTGTAATTTGACAAAATATAACTTTAATTTTAGGGTAACCTTTACCAGTGGTCCCTTTCGTTTAGGGTGTATTTTATTTTGGTCACCAGAATTCAAAAAAGATTATTCTGGTCACTTATGTTTAGAATCGTTTCTATTTTAGTCCATTGAACGTTAGTCTCCGTTATTTAAAAAAATTAGTTTCTAATTTAACCCTCAAACTTTCAAAATTTTATTTTTCACCATCTTCCCCAAAAATTATAAAACTAAAACCCCAGAAAATTAAATCAATGGCTATAACCAAACACTACACCCCATTCCCCCAAGATTAAAAGCGTCAACTTCCATTGCAAATAGCTATAACCCAACAATACTCGCTTTGTAGCAATCCCTAAATGAACACATGTAGTTTTATGTTACATGATAATTTTATATCTAAAACATAGCCCCTCTATTATTTCTGAATTGCGACAATAATCAATCCATAGTGGTAATTGTTTGACACAATTTTTACTAAATTTTGCTTAAGCTTAACTGCCTTAAGAAAGCCAGAGGTATTTGTGATAAACTATTAGTAGAAAACAAGATTTTGTATATTGACTTGAGATAAGTAATGCAATAAGAAGCATAAAGTTATAGTTTTGTCTAACAAACATAAAAACTTAGCATGATAAAGGGAAGATTAAATTGTTTAAGTTGAAACCACATAGACATGAAGTGATTTGATTTTTTTTATATTAAAATTAGGTAAAATAAATCTGATGCCCATAATAAGATCTGTATAGACGGAAAACAATGTGAAATGAAAACTTTTTAAGATAGTACGAAAAACTGGGGGAGGGGAGGAGGGGACAGTATGACTGTACGAATTTAAAGGCTATAACTTGTTGCATTGCCAACAATATTCTTGTTCTCAAAATCAGAAGTCATTGTGTCTTGAAATTTCCTGAGTAACAAGTGTTCAACATCTCATAAATAAATTATCTTTAAGGAGTAAGCAACAAGGGTGCATTTTGAAAACCACTAAAATTCCAGATTCACAGCAAATCATAGATCCTTGAATATTGGTACAAAGAATGAAACAATTTAATAATAAGAACGCTCTAAGTTCTCCAACTAATATATTTTTATTAGGCCCTCCCCATCCTTGTTTCAGGACTTCATTAATTGTGAGAATATGCTTGTTTGATATAGTTTTTCTGTGCATTTATTTACAGAGCCAATAGTCAACAGCCAAAGCTTTTCGTTGGAATGATTCTTATCCTCATTTTCGCCGAGGCTTTGGCTTTATATGGACTCATCGTCTGTATCATCCTCTTTTCTCGTGCTGGTCAATCCCGAGCAGAGTAGAGTGCAAGATTCTGAAACTTGGGATGGTGCTAGTTGGCATTACTTGGTTGTTTTGCATTCGATTGGGGATATATTCGAATGTTTGGGGAATGTGTTGTAGTGTTGGGTTATAGCCATTTGCAATGGAAGCTGACACTTTTAATCTTGGGGAATGGGTTGTAGTGTTGAGTTATAGCCATTGATTTAATTTTCTGAGGTTTTAGTTTTATAATTTTTGGGGAAGATGGTGAAAAATAAAATTTTGAAAGTTTGGGGGTTAAATTAGAAACTATTTTTTTTAAGTAACGGAGACTAACGGCCAAGGGACCAAAATAGAAACGATTCTAAACGTAAGTGACTAGAATAATCTTTTTTGAATTCTGGTGACCAAAATAAAACACACCCTAAACGAAAGGGATCACTGGTGAAGATTACCCTTAATTTTATTAATTCCATGCCTATCTAATTTAAAAGGCTTAAGTAGGTATGTAAACAAACCGAACGAACATGAACGACGGTGTATTCATGTTCGTTCGTTTAACTTTAACCGAACAAATGAACGAACACGAACATAAACGAACACAAAATTTCTTGTTCGTGTTCGTTCATTAAGGAATGTAGCTTGTTCGTGTCCGTTCATGTTCGTTCGTTTAAATGGTAAACGAATATAAACAAACATAAATGAACACAAACGAACATATATAATTTGTTAAATATTTAATATTTTTTGTTAGTTCAATTAATTCAGTTAATTAACCGATTTTTAACTGAATTAATCGATAATTGAAATTTGAAAAAACTCTTAATCATTAGCCGAAACCTAAAATTATTTAATAGATTAACCAATTTTATTTTGGTTCGGCCGGTTAGTTTGGTTTAACCGAATAATAAACACCCATAGACATATGCGAATAAATTTAAATGAACGTAAACGAACATAAATGAACATAAACGAACGAACATAAATGAACATATTACCGAACGTTCATGAACATAAATGAACGAACGAGCCTTTTGTTCATGTTCGTTCATTTAATTAAACGAACAAAAAATCTTGTTCATGTTCGTTCGTTTAATAAATAAACAACCATAAACAAACTTCTCGCCGAACAGTTCACGAACAGTTCGCTGAACGTTCAGTCGTTTACAGCTCTAGGCTTCAGTGTCAAATAAGTGTCCAAACTACATATTTCTCTAGATATGTGCCCAAAGTATTTTTCGGGCCGAATAAGTGCCTAACGTTTTTAAAATTTTCATTTAGGTGCCTTGTTGTTAACATTCGTTAAAAAATTCCGTTACCTAATAAAAACATGACATGTGGCATGTTTTATTTTCAAAAATATCATAAATTTTTCAAAAATCCTTAAAATAGTCCCCAAATCTCAATTCTAGTCGTTGTCGTCGTCAATCACAGACGGCATGCCCACCACTTCTGTCACCAGACCCCATGATCATTTCTCCCATTCTTCCGTCGTCGATAGTCGACAGACGGTGTGCCTATTGTCGAAATAAAATCAAACTTGCGAAAGGAAAAAAACAATCGATGGAAAATGGCGGCCAATTAGCCGACAAACGATGTTTGAGTCTTGCGACAAGAGAAGAAAGCTTCATTCCGTCGCCGACACCGTGATGAACGGTGACGACAGTGTTCGAATTTAGGGATCTAAAAATTTTAAGGTTATTTTATGAATTTTGGTAAATATAGAGATTTGTTAAAGTAAGTTAACGACAAACACCTAAAGGGATAACTTTGAAAACGTTATGCACTTATCTAAAAAAAATATAGTTTGAGCACTTATTTGACGCTTAACGAATTTAAAACTTTACTATACAAGTTCTCAATTGAAAAGATCAGCACTGCAATTTCTTTTTAATCTTCATTGCATTGTGAGTTCCATTCTTGTTTTAATCTTCATTTACCTTGTGTTGTTAAATTAGTTTGGGTTACCAGGTGGTTCATGCCATTGAATATTCTGCTGGCATTCGTTTTCTGGCTTGGTTTCTCATCAGAATTACTAAAACTCCAAAACACGTTCAGGGAATTGTCATGGGTTGTTGTTCTGGCGGTAAATCCTGATCTGACACTAGTGTTCCCTAGTAACTCTTTATTCTCAGATTTGGAACAGGAAATACTGGGAGTGGGAATCTGTTTCTGATTATGATTCCAGGAGTGTGCGAGGAGTCAAATAATCCATCTCTTTGTTCTATGCATGCTAGGCCATATGCTGCACTCTCTTTAGCGGTATATATCCTTCTATTTATTTTGACTTAAATGGAAAAAATAAATGTTAAAGTATACCTCTTTTGAACTTTAGGTGCTTAAAATAATTTTTTTTGTATATATAGGTACTTGAAGTTTCGCCCGTTATAATTTTAGGTGTCCGGCCATTTAAAAAAATAGTTACCCATTTAAAACGCGACACATGGCAGGAATATTGACTTTTTTTAATTATTTAAAAAAACTTTAAAATTTAATTTTTTAAAAAATTCTGAAATTCTTTAAAAATGTTCCAATTAGTCCCTAAAAATAACAAAATCCCAAATCCTCACCACTATCGCTAACATCACCCTTTCAGTCGTCGAACCCAGCCGACTATTTTCTCAACGCGGCGTCGCCAAAAATCGACAAACGGTGTGTCAATCGAACGTTTATTTCATATCAACGTTCAATGTCCAGCAAACATATCATTCACCGATTTCCGGCGACAGTGAGCTAGGGGACATGGTCGGCTGGGTCTAGCGACCGAAAGGGTGAGGTTGGTAGTGATGGTGGCGGCAACGGTGAGGATTTGGGGACTATTTTAAAGAAATTAAAATTTCACGATTTTTTTTGAAAAAATTTAAATTATTAAAATCAAAAAATTAATTAAAAGATTATAAATTATAAATAACATGTGTCGAATTTTTATTGGTCAATAATTTTTTTAACGATAGTTAACACCATTTTAGCCCTTAAAATTTTATTATATTCTTTTTGGCCTCAAATATTTTCTATTTGTTTTATAAAAGGCTTAATATCTAAATAGGTGCCCAAACTATACTTGTATATCATTTTTGGTGCCTAAACTATTTTTAGCTCTAAATAAATGCCTAAAGTTTCAAAAAAAGTATACTTCAAGCACCTAAAGTTCAAGAATAGTATACATTAACTACTTGTTTTTCATTTAAACCGTTTATTTTTGGCAGAATGACTTTTTCCCCTCTTACTTTTACTAGTTTACAACATTTTAGACCTTAAACTTTTATTATATTCTTTTTGGCCTCAAACATTTTCTATTTGTTTTATAAAAGGCTTAATATCCAAACATGTGGCCGAACTATGCTTATAGATCATTTTTAGTGCCTAAACTATTTTTAGCTCTAAATAGGTGTCTAAAATTTCAGAAAAAGTATACTTTAAGCACCTAAAATTCAAAAATATATACTTTAGCTACTTATTTTTCATTTAAGCCATTTATTTTTGGCAGAATGACTTTTTTTTGCCTCTTACTTTTACTAGTTTACACCATTTTAGCCCTTAAATTTTTATTATATTCTTTTTGGCCTCAAACATTTTCTATTTGTTTTATAAAAGGCTTAATATCCAAATAGGTGCCCGAATTATGCTTGTAGATCACTTTTGGTGCCTAAATTATTTTTAACTCTAAATAGGTGCTTAAAGTTTCAATTTTGATCATTTTAGGTGCCTAACCGTTAACTACCGTTATTTTTCTTAAAAAAATAATTTTTATTTTTATTTTATTACTTTTTAAATTTAATTTATTTTTTAACTTATTTTTTTATAAAAAACTCTAAATTTCCCAAAACTCACAAAATAGCCCAAAATTCGAAATTTCTAACTTTTCCACCCAGTTCTGCCGCTGATGGTCATGTCGTCCCGCCATGAGACCACCACGACCGTTTTCCCCAACCACCCATCGGCGGTAGGTGTGTCGATCAGCTTCCTAACGTCGAAAGAAGCCAAAATCGTGAAAAGGAAGTCGTCGGCACACCTACCGTTGGTTATCTGCGATAATTGGTTGGGAGAAACGGTCGTTGTAGTCCAGCGGCAGCGGCGGTCTCTGGTGAGGTAGTAAACGACGACAGCGACGATAATTTGGGAATTTTGGGTTAGAGATTTGGGACTGTTCTGTAAAGATTTATGACTGTCAATTTTTTAAAAAAAATTGAATTTTGAATTTTATTTAAAAATTAATTAAAAGAAATTAAAAATTAAAACATGTCACTTGTCACATTTTAATTGGCTAACAGTTTTATTGATGGTTAGGCACCTAAAATGACCAAAATTAAAATTTTAGGCACTTATTTAGAGTTAAAAAAAAAGTTTAGACACCGAAAGTGATCTACAAGCATAGTTTAGACACCTATTTAAGTATTAAGCCTTTATAAAATATTGATGCTGTTTTGTCCTTATTAAAATATTAATTTTATTTTTGTCTGCTGTATCATCTAAAGTTTTAAAATCAATATTAAAAATTATAAAAAGAAAACTTATATCAACATTTTAGTAAGAAAAAGTTGACTAATATTTCACATTTTTATGATGCGGCAGAAAATGTCAATGTAATTGATGCCAATTTAAAGAAGTCTTTATTGTTCTGTCAATTAAAAAAGAGTTGACAAAGTGAATTGAGTTGAGTCTCTGAGATGAATAATATTATCTTTTTACTGAGACAATTCATTAGTATTAATATTAATTTTTTTTATCTACAGAATATACTAAGATTTTAAATAATGACGACGTCATGATGTTGCATTCGCTATTTAATGGTAGCGGTATCTGTCGCAGTTAAAAATCATTCACGTTAATAGCGACAATTGTAGCTGCAAGTGAAGACTGTATTTTCGTCATGATAAATAACAAGCACATTATGATCATTAATAATTTTACAATTGATATTCCCAAAATATGTTACAATACAATAATATTCGGACATTCCGTGTAAAATAAAGGACGAAATCAAAATTTAAAGTTTAGAGCAAATATAAATGTTAATTTTGATCATATTCTCAAGTCTATTGAGGTTGTTTCATTTGAGCGAATTTTGCAATGTCGAGAATAATTGTCTAAATTGAGAAATTTTCTTTTAATTAATAAATTATTAATTTATCGATATATTAATATCTCTAAATTAATAAAAATTTATGGTCCTAAAGGTATTAATTTATAGAGGTTTTATTGTATACTCCATTAATTTCAGTGGTTATCATTATGGTCTTTACGCAGATCGGAGCAGTTTATATGTGGTCATACGTGTATGGATGGCATCGTGCAGTTGTATGCAAATGAAGGCACGGCCACTTCTGCAATACTTCCGAGGAGTTCCACTGAATTAATTAACTACTCTTCCTTCAACTGATTTCGATGCAACAATCCCACAGGTTTATTTCTGCTCCCATTTCCATCTAAATTTCTGAAAATGATTAACATTCTTAAATGATAAATCTGATCAAGATTTCTTAATATAGATGTCAGCTTCCAACAAAATCATGCAACGAATGAAGATCATTTCAGAAAAGTTGTTTGCACCAACCCCAATTGCAGCGGTACGCTCGATTCGTATATTCTTATCGTGTTTATATTTAATATTTTTACGCATCGACATTGTATGTGCAGATTGTTGGGTTTATAATCGGGATAGCGTCTCCAATCCGAAAACTCTTGATCGGAAATAAAGCTCCACTTCGTGTGATTGACAGCTCTGCATATATATTAGGGTATGTAATGTATGCTTTGACATACATCCTATACATATTGATTTCATTTTAAAAAAATGATGTTAAACGCAGGGAGGCAGCAATTCCATGTGTGACCCTGATAATGGGTGCAAACCTTTTCAGAGGTTGGTGTCCTTACTCTAGTTTCAAAACAACAAAGAGTATATCATATATTTTAAAAAAAAAAATCAAATATGATATGTATATCGTTGTCGTTGTAGGTCTCAAAGGGTCGGACGTGAGTCGAACCGTGATGATAGGGATAATCGGAGTGAGGAACATGTTACTGCCATTGATAGGGATCGGTGTTGTTAAAGCAGCTCTGTATTTGGGGTTGGTTGCATCAGATGACAAGTTATACCAGTTTGTTCTTATGCTTCAGTTTGCTGTTCCACCTGCAATGGCAGTAGGTAAGTATCTGTACCACCAACACATGAATATAAATACGGTTAAAATACACAAACGCGACATAAATATACGAATGTTTTATACTAATTTGATATTATAATGAACATTGGCAGGTACCATGACCCAATTCTTTCAGCTGGGTCAATGTGAAACATCAGTGATAATGCTGTGGACTTATGTTGTGGCAGCATTCAGCCTCACACTTTGGTCTATCTTGTTCATGTGGATTCTAGGTTAGTCATTTGTTGCTCAAATACAAACAAAAAGATAAAAAGATAGTTAATTTCCCTAAATGGGTTATAGCTTTGAGTTTGCCAATGTTTTCTTATGTAGGAATTAGGATATTGCAAGTTGAATGTTAATTAGTTGTTAACTAAATTTGCTCTGCTTGGAACAATTTATTTTCAGTGAAGGATTGTTGTGGATATTTATATAGATTAGGAGAGTTTTTAATATTTTTTTAACAAATCTCTATTCAACTTATTGACCGGTCAATTTAAATAGGGTTTTGCAAAGGTCTAATATAAGGATAACTCTTCAAACTCAATTTTTTTCATTCACTATATTTAGATTCGAACCTCTAACTTTATCTAAAGGACCTTGTTAGTACTTATAAGCATATGTCGTCACTGTCAGAGCCATAATAAGAGGGACTGCAAATGACATAACGTAAGGGACATTCAACGACGAGCATAGCAACTAGGGTCGTTCCTGGGGTGGGCCATAAGGGTGACGGCCCAGGGCCCACTCCTATCTAAAGCCCACAGTTCATAATTATCGGTATTTAATTTTAATGATAATTTAATTTTTTTTAATATTTATTATTACGATCTAATTTTTTAACACTTGTTATTAGGGATTTATCATTAAAATTTATTTTTTTTAATATTTTTCTTATTAGAGGTCATTTTTTCAATACTTGTTATTAGAGACCCAATGTTTTCAATTTTTGTTATTAGACATACTCTTAAAATTCAATCTTTTTCAATATTTGTTATTATGGGTCTATTTTTTTGCAATACTTATTATTTGGAGCCTAATTTTTTCTAATTCTTGTTATTAAGAATCTACTCTTAAAATGTAATTTTTGTCAATATTTTTTATTAGGAGTCTAATTCTTTCTCCAATACTTCTTAATAGGGCCCAATTTTTTCCAATATTTATTAATATGTACAAATTATTAATTTTTTTCATTACTTGTTTTTAGAGTCTCATTTTTTGTAATACTTTTTTTATTAAAAGTCTACTCTCAAAATTTAAAATTTTCAATACTTATTATTAGGGCCTAATTTTTAGGTTCACCTGTGGGCTAACAAAATTTCAGGAACGGGCATGATAGCAACGCATACGAAACCACACTTGTGCAGTAAACTGAGCCCTTCACAATCCGCAGACGAACAGGCAAGATCGCTCGCAACATCATGCCTTATCTACTAACCACGTGACTACGCACATGCCCACTACAGTTATCAAAAAAGACCTAGGACGTCAAGTCATAACCCATCCAATCAAAAATGAGTTACTATTTTCCCATTACGGCACATGTTCGAGTAATGTAAAATCAAACATGCAGTTGAAAGGAAGAAATACCGTCCATTCTGGACATCACCACTACCCCAAAGTGAGAGCAATAAACAAGCCCAAAACTCAAGGCAACTATCTTGATCACAGTCGGACCACCGTCTCTGACCCCTTATTATTTTGCCCATCAACAGACATAATGCTTTATCATGCTTGAATATGAATTATGTTTTGATTTAAGAACTTGTTCAAACACAATTATATATAAAAAAGATGAAGAAAAAAAATTGAGAGTATCGTAAGCTTTTAAGCTTTTACAAAAAATTAATTAAGCTTTTGAATTTTTTTGGCACTCAATTAAGCTCTCAAACTAATAAATTAAATCAATTAAATTCGTTGACTAATTTTCATCATCAATCTTTGACAATTTTTTTCTTAAGATGTTACTGTCATTTGACACATTATAGTTCTATAATATGACATTTATAAATTTTTAAAAGATATTTTTTTATAAGTTTTTTGAAACTTTTAAAAAAATTTAAATAAACAAAAAAAATCCTAGAAACATCAAATGACAACACTGTATCACAACATGTTGCACTAACTGGTCCAAAAAAGTTGTTATATTTAACAGTTAACATTAATCAAAGTAGTGAATTGATGAAAATTTGAAGTACAAGAGGTTAATTAGGTGTAAAAATAATTTAATTGATTTTTTTTAAAAGTTCAAGGACTTATAATTCTCTTAAGCCAAAAAGAAATTAGAAGGGCAGGAGGAACAACTAGTACCAAGCCTACAGGACTTGTGGCCCATATGGATCTTATTTGTACCAGTTGAAGTCGGGTTAAACACAATATTAGTTCAGTAAATCCATATCCATTGCAAAATTACATTGTCGAATTCGTCAAAACTGTGCTCCACTGCTTATATTGGAACACTCTGCCTATGATTGCTATATATAGAAAGCAGCAGTTTCCAAATTCCAAAGCAAATCAAAGTAGAAGCCACATGAAAACAGTTGACCAAATGGTGAGGGAGAATGCAGCTACCACATAAGTCCACAGCATAATCACTGAACTTTCACTTTGACCAACCTGGAATAATTGTGTCATTGTGCCTGCCAATACCATTAGATTAAACCCAGGTTTTGCAGAGTTTTATCAAGGTTTAAGTGAGTACTTAATGTAGCATACCTACGGCCATGGCGGGCGGAAGGGCATATTGAAGCATAAGAACAAATCGGAACAAGGGGTCCGATCCAACCACGCCGAAATGCTGTGCAGCTCTAACGATACCGATTCCCAAGAGAGGCATCAGTATGTTCCTCACTGCTATGATTCCAGCAATGATTGAAGGACTGATTTCTGATCCTTTTAAGCCTGCAATTCAAGTTTCCAATATCGAATCGAAATTTGTTTAATTCTGATGAGTTTGAGTGAAGTACAAGTAACAAATGGCAAATTCTTAATCAAAACTGGGGATCACCTTTTAGAAGATTTGCTCCCACTAGCAAGGTCATGCATGCAACTGTTGCCTCCCTGCATGCATATAATTTGGCATCAATTTTTATGCTAAGAAGAATAAGGATGTCTAAGAGGGACACACATACCCCATCAAATTTATGGAACTCCCAATAACACGAAGAGGAGCATCGGCGCCGATTAGTACTTGTCGGATCGGAGAGACTGTCCCGACGATAAATCCGACAATCTGTGAGCGGAAAAGGGTGAAAATGAGGGGGGATTCTCAGTGATTAGTAGAGTCTAATGAGCAATATTTACAGACCATATATATAGAATGTAAGAATTTTGGCATACTCCAGCAATGGCTGATGGTGCAAGCACTTCCTTCAGGTTAATCTTCTTCATGGTCGTATTTATGCATTGGAATAAATTCTTAAAAGCTGAAATCTGATAAGAAAACAACAATACTAACATCACATTGCAGTCGCTATTTTAATACCGGAACGATTCACAAGACGAAATCAAAGGAATAAATGAGATCAAGAAACCTTTTCTTGTGTTGCAAGGTTGTGGAGAGGCAGTTCATGTGTCGAATATTCATCCGAAGCAAGACTGTCCTTTGAAGGTAGTAAAGGTTGGCGATAACTTTCCGAAACTGCTTCCGAGTTTAACGTCTCCTTGGAAGTCTGGATGGTGTTGGTGAAGCTATCTTCTTTGCAGCTATTTGCGTATGAACGCATGATGCCATACGCATATGACCATATGAAAATGGCTCCTACCTGTAGGCGAAAAAAAACCAAGAACCGATTCAAATTTATGAGATTCACCAATGATTTCTAAGCTACTTTGTTTCTTTGTTATTTTTCAATTTTTCGTGTTTGATATTCATGTTCGAAGATCAAGTAGATGAATCTACCGCCAAAGACAGTGAAGCATAAGCCCCAGCATTTGAAGAGCAAGTGGATGAATCTCCAAATGGATTATTTGGTTCTTCACAAACTGCTGGGACTAAAATGAGAGGCAAATTTCCCAGATTTCCTACAAAAATAATAAACATAACATCACGTTGCGACCGTTATTTAAATCAAATATATAAGCAAATTAAGGAGGACAAATTACCAGCAGAACAACAGCCAATGACCATGCCTTGAAGGTGTTTAGGAGTTTTAGTGATTTTTATGAGAAGCCAAGCAAGTGCTGAGCCTATAATGAATGTTATCAAAATATTCACCGGCATGAACCACCTACAAAAGGATTGAATAATGAAATAAAGTGAACCATTCAAGCAGTTGGTCCAATCCAGTTTTCTAAGACAAATTGTGAATAATTAAACAAACTATATAAGTCTGGGGGTTAAAATTATGCAGGGGAAACTTACAGTGTTAGAAAGCTGTCAAAAGTGATGGTTTCAGCCAAGTTGATAGCCACAAGTGAAGGGCCAAATACATAGAATACAAGCTGTTTAGATTAAAGAAGAAGAGAGATTGAGCAGTAAATAACAATCTGGAAAATAGTACAAGAGATACAGTGAAAATTTAACTAAAGTAGAGGGTCCAAATATAAATGAATATTAATGTGAAGAAATCCTAAAGTATACTTGTGTATGAAGACGAAGAGAGAAAGATGTAAGCATATCCTGGAGAGAACTTACTCTGTTCAAATGGTGCCTGGCGTCTGGCCCCAAGAGATTAACAGGATCCAGAGCGAGAAACAAGCCAACCCCGGTGACCAAAAGCACTTTCGTAACCGGAATCAGTGCCACGACGAGCAGATCAACCAGTCCCATGGCCAAAACTTGTGCACTCGGAGGCCGGATGGACTCACACTTTTCAAGAAAAACCTAAGCTTCCAAACACAGAAAAGGGAAGATGGAGTTTTGGTGATTGTTTCAAATATATAACAAGAATGTGACCATGAGATTTGAAGTTTGATTCTTTAATGATTCATGTTTATCCTTATAATATTAGGATTAATCGGTTATTATATATGCATTGCCCTCGTAGAGTTTATACCCGATTTGACTTATGATAACTGCGAATCTCACCCAACTTGATTTAAATATTTTTGCCTATACACTTGGTTGACAAAGGTAACTTAGATATACTTAAATAATAATGATAATAATAATTTTATTTTTATTTTATTTTGGTTCAGCAGTTATAAATTATTTTAAATGTACAACAGTGAAGTGCACCCATGTGTGACAGTGTGAGCACAGCTGCACAGTTAGGATTAGAACCAAAATTTCAACTACATTTTAAATGAATAATAATGATTAGACTTGTTGTGATTGAGGATGGGATGGATCCAATCTAGGCCATTGATTAAATAGTACAATTGTAGTTTTAGCTCCTTTTCGATATTTAGGATTCAATTTAGTCCTTTTTAGTCCTGGGTAAAATAATATATATAATTCAAATAAAGTCATTTAACACAGATTTAGTCTATTTATTATTGTGTTGTGAATTATAAATGTTTTCAATCATTTATTTAACAATTTAAATAAACATTAATCTTCTTAATTTGGATATAACTACAAAAACAATAATCTTTTGAATGATTTATTACAATGTTGATTCAAGTGGAACGCAGTTTGGTATTGCTTAAGCATGTCTCGAGTTTGAGACCTTGTGTATGCAAAAAAAATTAGGTTGGGAGACTCATCTACAAAAAATAAGTGTGCAATATTGGTCGGTCTAGATTAGTCATGACAGAATCTTTAAGAATCGAGAGTATAACAAAAAAATAAAAAAGTATTAGTCCCTCGACATAATGAGAAGATTAGGTGGACAGTATAATGAATATTGTCTCATAGGTGGAGACTTTAATGAAATATTGTAGGGTTTTGCGAATGCATGGCTTTTCAAATGGTTTTGATCTTCATGATGCGGGGTACACTACATCGGTTATAAATACGCGTGGTCTAGGGATGTAAAAACAGGTCAACAGTTGGGTTTCAGGTCGGGCTCTGTCAGGTCGGGTCAAATCGGTTACAGGTCATTTCGGGTCATTTTTTGTTTTGACTCGATTCGGTTCGGGTTCGGGTTCATTTCGGGTCGGGTTCATTTCAGGTCGGGTTCAATTCAGGTCGGGTTCATTTCGGGTCGGGTTCATTTCAGGTCGGGTTCATTTCAGGTCGGTTCATTTCAGGTCGGGTCAAAACGGTTAATTGACAGGCTGATTTCAGGTCAGGTTCGTTTCAGGTCGGGTTCATTTCAGGTCGGTTTCGTTTCAGGTCGGGTTCATTTCAGGTCGGTTTCGTTTCAGGTCGAGTTCATTTCAGGTCGGTTTCGTTTCAGGTCGGGTTCGTTTCAGGTCGGTTTCGTTTCAGGTCGGGTTCATTTCAGGTCGGGTTCCTTCGGGTTTATGGTTTATTGTGTTATGTGTATTATATATATTGACGGATTATGATTTTTATTTTTACAGTTTAGGGTTTAGGGTTTAGGGGATTACGTATATGTGATATATATATATATATATATATATATATATATATATATAGTTGGTGCTATTGGATTTATTTTTATGGTTTATGGTTTATGGTTTAGGGTTTAGGGTTTAGGGTTTAGGGTTTAGGGTTTAGGGTTTAGTGTTTAGGGTTTACTAATCTTAAATTAATACAAACATGCCTATATTAATTATATATATATATATATTGATGGATTATGGTTTTTAGGGTTTAGGGTTTAGGGTTTAGGGATCAATGTTAGGGTTTAGGGTTTAATGATCTTAAATTAATACAAACATGCCTACATTAATTATATATATATATTGATGGATTATGGTTGTTAGGGTTTGGGGATTAGGGTTTGGGGATTAGGGTTTAGGGTTTAGGGTTTAGGGTTTAATGGTCTTAAATTAATACAAACATGCCTACATTAATTATATATATATTGATGGATTATGGTTTTTAGTGTTTAGGGTTTAGGGTTTAGGGTTTAGGGTTTAGGGATTAGGGATTAGGGTTTATTGATCTTAAATTAATACAAACATGTCTACATTAATTATATATATATATATTGATGGATTATGGTTTTTAGGGTTTAGAGTTTAGGGTTTAGGGTTTAGGGTTTTCTAATCTTAAATTAATACAAACATGCCTACATTAATTATATATATATTGATGGATTATGGTTTTTAGGGTTTAGGGTTTAGGGTTTAGTGTTTAGGGTTCAGGGTTTAGGGTTTAATGGTCTTAAATTAATACAAACATGCCTACATTAATTATATATATATATATATTGATTGATCATGGTTTTTAGGGTTTATGATTAGGGTTTATGGTTTAGGGTTTAGGGTTTAGGGTTTAGGGTTTTCTAATCTTAAATTAATACAAACATGCCTACATTAATTATATATATATATATATTGATGGATTATGGTTTTTAGGGTTTAGGGTTTAGGGTTTAGTGTTTAGTGTTTAGGGTTCAGGGTTTAGGGTTTAATGGTCTTAAATTAATACAAACATGCCTACATTAATTATATATATATATATTGATTGATTATGGTTTTTAGGGTTTAGGATTAGGGTTTAAGGTTTAGGGTTTAGGGCTTACTGTTCATAAAATGATACATACATACGTACATGTAATATATATATTGATGGATTAATAGTTTTTGTTTTTAGCGTTTAGGTTTTAGGGTTTAGTGGTTAGGGTTTAGGGTTTATTATTATTATTATTATATACTAAAATACAATTATTATTATTATTATATATTTACTATGCTTATTATTATTATTAGTTTTTATTATTATTATTATTATTATTATTAGTTTTTATTATTATTATTATTATTACTATGTACTAATATTATTATTATTATTACTACTATTATTATTATTATTAGTTATTAACTTATTATTATTATTATCATTATTACTATGATTATAGTATAACTATTATTATTATTATTATTATTATTATTATTATTATTATTAAATACAATTATTAATATTATTATATATTTACTATGCTTATTATTATTATTAGTTTTATGATTATTATTTTTATTATTATTATTATTATTATTATTATTACTATTATTATTATTATTATTATTTGTAATTAAATGTATAGGGTTTAGGGTTTAGGATTAGGGATTATGGTTCATTGATTAAATATTAGGGTTTAGGGTTTAAACCCCTAATGTCTAATTCTAAACCCTAAGCATTAAACCCTAAAGCATAAGTAATTAACCCTAACCACTAAACCCTCGATCTAGGATTACGGACTATGAGCTATAGATTAAATATTAGGGTTTTAGGGTTTAGAGGGTAGTGGTTATTGTTTAGGGTTTAGGGTTTATTGATTAAATATTAGGGTTTAGAGGGTAGTGGTTATTGTTTAGGGTTTAGGGTTTATTGATTAAATATTAGGGTTTAATGTTTAAAGCCCTAATGTCTAATTCTAAACCCTAAGCATTAAACCCTAAAGCATGAGTAATTAACCCTAACCACTAAACCCTCGATCTAGAGTTTTATGGTTTAGAGGGTAGTGGTTATTGTTTAGAGTTTAGGATTAGGGTTTGAGATTTAAGGTTTAGGATCTAGGGTTTATTAAATCATAAACCATAAATTAATTAAAATAAACCCTAAACCACAACTCACATGGTTAGGGTTTTTATTTTTAGGGTTTCATGTTTAAGGCTTAGGGTTTAGGGTTTAGGATTTAGGGTTTAGGTATATGGTTTATTAAACCCTAAACCCTAAATTAATTAAAATAAACCAAAAACCCTAAATTAATTAAATGAAATATTAAACCTAAAAATTAATTAAAATAAACCTAAAAACCTAAACATAAACCCCAAATCTTAATTCAAAGACTAACCCTAAACCTAAAAATAATTACACAAATCTAAACCCTAAAACTAAAATATAAAATTTAATAATATATAAAGAAAAACCCTAAACTATAACCCCAAACCCTAAATTAAATCCATACACTAAAGCTTAAAACTGCAATAATGACGAAATTGAAATGAAAACAAAATTATTAGCTCAATTTCAAATAAAAAAGGATTAAAATGAAAGAATTGAAACTAAGAGTGCTTGCGGAGCAAGACCCGCGTGACCCGTATAATGACGCGCAGATCTTTTGACCCGGACTCACTCTATAAATAGACCTTCACCCCCCCTTCATTTTACACTTTTTTCCCTACCGTTACTCTGCCAAAATATCCTCTCATCTTCTCTCTCCTTTAAAAACACAAAATTCCCAGAAAGTTTCATTCTTTTTCGATCAAACTCTTGGTTTTTTACCAAGTTCTTCCCTGTTCTTCCACTTTCCCCTCTCCAGATCCTATACAAACACCTTAGCCCACCAAAAACCTGTTTATTCTCGATCAAAACATCTTTTTTTTCAAAGTTCTTCCTTGTTCATCCAATTTCCCCTCTCCAGATCTTATACAAACACCTTAGCCCACTCTCCATCTGTTTGTTCTCGATCAAAACCTAATTTTTTCTCAAGAACAACCCTATGTTCTTCCATTTCCATCTTTTCAATCCTTCAAACCCTAATCCCCAATTCAATTCTGTTTTACCCTAAACCCTTATCTAGAAACCCTAAACCCTTACCTCTGATCCAGAAACCCTAAACCCTTACCCCTGATCCACAAACCCCAAACCTTATACCCCAATCCTGAAACCCTAAACTCTTACCCCTGATCCTCAAACCCCAAACCTTATTCCCTAATCATGTAACCCTAAACCCTAATCTACAAACCCTAAACCTCTTCAGATCCACTCTGACCCTTCTCATTCCACTGTCCAGACTGTTCGTTGTCTTCTTCTCTCTCTCCCGGTAAGTACAAAACTCTTTCACATTTCATTTAATTATTTAGTTTTTTAAATTTCATTTTACTAACTCTCTTGTGCTTTGATCTTAGGATCGTTTCTGGGTTCTTCAAGTCTTCTTCCACATCTGCGTTTGGGTTTAGGGTTTCTTCTCTTCGTCTTTTATTTATTTTTTTAAATATTTCTGTCTTATTTTTGTTTGCATGTTTCTGTCTTGATTTGTATATATGTTTTCATTTATATGTTTGCATGTTTCTTCTCTTTCTGATTTGTATTTATGTTTGCATGTATTTTTTCTGATTTGTATATATGTTTGCATGTTACAGTCTCGATTTATGCTTCTGTTTTTTCTGGTTTGTTTGCATGTTAGAGTTTTGATATATGTTTGCATGTTAGAGTTTTGATATATGTTTGCATGTTTCTGATTTGTATATATGTTTGCATGTTTGAGTCTTGTTATATGTTTGCATGTCTACTTTGTTTGGTTTTTTTGGGTTTCTGTTTCTGTTGTTGATTTAGTATGCATGCTAGGGTTTCCTTGGTTTAATCCGAGTATATAGGCTGGAATACCAGACCTGCGGGGCTACTGGTGCCAAAGGGGGGTTTTAAAGGACCCTGGGGTTCGGTGTAAACAACGCCACGTACAAGGATTAAACTGAAACCACCATCTGTTTCTGTATTGTTTGTTTAGTATGCATGCTAGGGTTTCTGTGTTGTTGATTTAGTATGCATGCTAGTTGTTTTAATTTTTTTTACTAACTGTGGTTCCTCTTGTTCTCAGGTACGTTTCTGGGTTCTTCAAGAGTCTTCTTCCACATCTGCGTTTGGGTTTAGGGTTTCTTCTCTTCGTCTTTTATTTATTTTTTAAATGTTTTTGTCTTATTTTTGTTTGCATGTTTCTGTTTGCATGTTTTTGTCTTGATTTGTATATATGTTTTCATTTATATGTTTGCATGTTTCTTCTCTTTCTGATTTGTATTTATGTTTGCATGTATTTTTTCTGCTTTGTATATATGTTTGCATGTTACAGTCTCGATTTATGCTTCTGTTTTTTCTGGTTTGTTTATATGTTTGCATGTTAGAGTTTTGATATATGTTTGCATGTTAGAGTTTTGATATATGTTTGCATGTTTCTGATTTGTATATATGTTTGCATGTTTGAGTCTTGTTATAAGTTTGCATGTCTACTTTGTTTTTTTTTTTTTTTGTGTTTATGTTTCTGTTGTTGATTTAGTATGCATGCTAGGGTTTCCTTGGTTTAATCCGAGTATATAGGCTGGAATACCAGACCTGCGGGGCTACTGGTGCCAAAGGGGGTTTTTAAAGGACCCTGGGGTTCGGTGTAAACAACGCCACATACAAGGATTAAACTGAAACCACCATCTGTTTCTGTATTGTTTGTTTAGTATGCATGCTAGAGTTTCTGTGTTGTTGATTTAGTATGCATGCTAGTTGTTTTAATTTTTTTACTAACTGTGGTTCCTCTTGATCTCAGGTACGTTTCTGGGTTCTGCAATGGATTCTGATTCTTTTGAGATGAACTATCCTGGTGAAACTGGTAAGGTTCTTTCTTTTTTATTTTATTTTTTTTGTTCTTTACTTGTTTTCAGTGTTAAAGTTACTAACTCTGTAATTGTTTTTTGAAGGGGAAGCTAATGATCAAGTGTCAATAGTTGCTCCTTCCTCTAGGAGGAGGGCTTCAACTGACATTGGGAGAAGAACTTCTCCTGTGTGGGATCACTATACATTTATTAAGACTGCTGATGGTGTCATTGCTCAATGCAAGTATTGCAAAACTGCTAGCTATAAAGCTGATTCTTATGTTGGTACTTCTACACCTAAAAGACATACTGATAAATGCCAAGCCTATAAAGATTTTCTTGCTAAAAATGTTACTAGTAGTTCTGCATCTGTTTTTGATCAAAAAAAATATTGTGAACTGTTTGCTGAAGCTGTTCTTTGTCATGGTTATGCTTTAAGTATTGTTGAGCATGAAAAACTTAGGGTTCTGCATCAGTATTTGAATCCTAATGTTAAGCATATTTCTAGGTATACCATAACTAAACATTGCATGTTAAAGCATGAAAAACATAAAAAATTGCTCATTGATTCTATGAGTTCTATTCCTAGTCGTATCTGCTTTACATGTGATGGATGGTCTGCTTGCACTTCACGTTCTTATTTTGCTTTGACTGCTAATTATGTTGATAATAACTGGAAATTTCAGTCTAAAATACTTAATTTTAGGCGTTTCCCCCCTCCACGTGATGGTGAGTCTATATATAAGTTTGTGAAAAAAATGTTATGTGAATGGGGTCTTGAGAAAAAAGCCTTTACCATTACTGTTGATAATGCTTCTGCCAATGATCGAATGGTGAAGAGGCTTAAGGATGACTTGAATGCTATTTCTCCCCTACCTTGCGGTGGTAAGTTCTTTCACGTAAGGTGTGCTGCCCATATTTTGAACTTAATTGTTCAAAGAGGTTTGAAGGTAATTGACTCTTCTGTTCTTAAGTTGCGTGAAATTGTTAAGTTCATTGATTCTTCTGATGCTAGACTTTGTAACTTTGACTCTGCTGTTAAAGACTGTGGTTCTTCTTTTTCTGGTAAATTAATCCTAGATGTCCCTACTAGATGGAATTCTACATATCTAATGCTTCGTAGGGCCATTGATGCTAAAGTAGCCATAAACTTGTTTGTTAATAGGGAAAATGATTTAGATGTAATTGCTGATTCTGAGTGGGAAACTTCCCAATTGATCTGTGATTTTCTGGAGCCTTTTTTTGAGATTACTACACTGTTTTCTGGTTCTAAGTATCCTACTTCTAACCTTTTTTTGGCTAATGTGGTTGCCATTGAGAAACTGTTGTATGATGCTCACAATGATCCTTGTGAGGCCATCTCTGCTATGGCTGGACCTATGCTTGAGTTGTATGAGAAGCATTGGTCTGAGCACTCGACCATTTTGTCCTTTGCTGTTTTGCTTGATCCAAGGTATAAATTACAAATCCTGAAGGAGTTGTATTATGTCCTCTATGTTGAGGATGAGGTTGAGAGAAGGGTAAGTATTGTTTACAATGAATTTGTAAACATGTATGTTTATTATTCAAAATCTGTCCTTTGCAATTCTGGATCTTCTGTTCGAAGTAACTCCTCTCTAAGTACAACCGAGTCCTCCACTGGTCGGCCTCGAACATTTAAGAAGTCTAACCTTTTTCAGGTTAGTTTTTTTTTTGTTATTTCAGTTTCCTTTATTTTATTATTTTAGTTTCAATTACTGACTTGTTTTTTTCTTTCTAGAACTTTGATGCTAATCTAGCTGCTTCAAGGAGTGGGAAGTCAGATGTTGACTCTTTTATTAGTTTGCCCCTTCTCCCTCATGCTGATGATTCAGACTTTGATATTTTGGATTATTGGAAAGCCCAATCTGTGTCTTTCCCTGTACTTTCTCTCATGGCTAGAGATATCTTAGCCATTCCCATCACTTCAGTTGCTTCTGAATCATCTTTTAGCACTGGTGGTAGGATTTTAAATAAGCTAAGGGCTAAACTCCTTCCTAAAAATGTTGAGATATTTGTGACAACCCATAATTGGTTGTATGGGTTTGAGCCCGAGGAAGAGGATGAGGAATATCTTTCTGTTATGAAAGATTGTGCAGTTGATGAAGATCCTAGTGCAGAGTAAATTTCTGATTTGTTTAGCTTATTTTTTTTTGTTTTTTTTTATTTCATAACTGATTAGTTCTTTTTTTTGTAGGGACCTCTGAGAACAAGGAAGCAATGGATCTGGTAGGTATGTTTCTGATTTGTTGAAAGCTGGAGATGTTTGGTAAGTTGTTCTTATTCACTGTCTTTTTTTTTAATTTTATATTTCTCATTGATTCTGTTTTATGTTTGCTTTATATGCATGTATGTATGTTTCTGTTTAGTTGCTCACTATGTAATGTGTATGTATGCTTCTGTTTTATGTTTGGTTGTATATGCATGTATGTTTGTATGTTTCTGTTTAGTTGTTCACTATGTAATGTGTATGTCTGCTTCTGTTTTATGTTTGGTTATATATGCATGTATGCATGTATGTATGTTTCTGTTAAGTTGCTCAGTATGTAATGTGTATGTATGCTTCTGTTTTTTGTTTTGTTATATATGCATGTATGCATGTATGTTTTTGTTTAGTTGTTCACTATGTATTGTGTATGTATGCTTCTGTTTTATGTTTGGTTATATATGAATGTATGTATGTTTCTGTTTAGTTATATATGCTTGGTTTGCTTTATTTCAGTCTGTTAATGTTTCTAATGATTTTAATTGCTTGTTGCAGTTTGTTGCTGGTTGCTGGTTTTCCTAGTTTTAATTATGTTGGTGACTTAGCTTTAAAAGTTGAGTTGCCCATAATTTGAACTTGGTTGCCCTTCAAAGCTCGATGATGATAATTCTGGTAGCAAAGTTTGTAAAACTTTGTTATAAGATCTGAGAGCTTAAAGTTTAAACTTTTGTAGTTTTGTAAATTTTGTAATGTTAAAGTTGAAGTTTCAGTTTGTAAAGATTATTTAGTTTGTAAGTTTCAGTTTGTTGTAAGTTTCAGTTTGTAAGTTTAAACTTCTTGTATTATTCAATAAAGTACTTTATCAGAATGCAAGTTTGTAAGTTTCAGTTTATAAGTTTTACCTTATTCTGTTTTTTAGAAGTATCCCTGATTCCATCCGAAGTTAATGTTTTATTATATTTTAAGCAAGTTAACATAATTAAGTCATTTAAGTTAATCAGTTTACATACTTAATTGACTTAGAAAAAACTGATTATCTTATATTAATTTTGTTTACATATTTAGTTTAATAACTTCAAACTAATTTTAGTTAAGTATAAAAAAATATTTCATAATGGTTATTCATTCAACTTATGTAATTAAGTACTTTATCAGAATGCAAGTTAAGTTAATTTAATAACTAACTTAAAATGAATGCAAGTTAATTAAATTTATTTTTAATCTTAAGTTAAGTTAATTTAATAACTAACTTAACTTCAATTAAAATGAATGTAAGTTAATTATTTAGAATTAATTTATTCTTATAATAAAAATTTTAAGTCATCTTATTTTAATTAAGAATATAGATTTAATTTAATAATTTTTACTCATTTAACTTAATTTGATTAAGTATAAAATTTATTTTAATAATGGTTATTCATTCCACTTAAGTTAATTAAGTGTAATAGTTTATCTTTGAAGTTATTTTAAAATAATAGTCAAGTTAATTAGAAATACAATTTATTAATACTTAAAATTATTATTAATTCAATTTATCTTTTAATTGAAGTTAAGTTAGTAATTTATCAATACTTGAAATTATTATTAATTTTATAATTTTTCAATACTTGACATTATTTTATATTCATTAAATATAACTTCTTTAAATGTCAGATAATTATTATTATTAGCAAATCAAATAATAGTATTAGTTCAGGTTAATATCAGTTCAGGTCAATATCAGTTCAGGTCAATATCAGTTCAGGTCAATAACAGTTCAGGTCAATAACAGTTCAGGTCAATATCAGTTCAGGTCAAGAACAGTTCAGGTCAATAACAGTTCAGGTCAATAACAGTTCAGGTTCAAAACAGGTCGGGTTCAAAACAGGTCGGGTTCAAAACATGTCGGGTTCATTTCAGGTCGGGTCCAAACAGGTCGGGTTAAATCGGTTATCTGGCAGGTTAGTCTCGGGTTCGGGTTCGTTTCGGTCGGGTGCAGGTCGGGTTCGGTTACTACAGTAACAGGTCAATTTCGGGTTCGAGTTCACTTCGGTCGGGTGCAGTTCGGGTTCGGTTTCTACAGTTACAGGTCAAATTCGGGTTCGTTTCGGTCGGGTGCAGGTCGAGTTCGGTCTTTAAGTTCTCGGGTTAAACCAGGTTCTGACTCGATCGGGTTTCAGGCAGGTTACCAGGTCGGGTCAGTTTTTCACACCCCTAGCGTGGTCTAAATATCACGACCGTAATAATATCATGCATGTGACAACATGGTAATAATAACATTAGTATACAGTCACAAATTCTATACATAATATCAAAAATGTAAAATTAAAAAAATTTATATTAATTCAAATTTGAAGTTAATATTTAATTGGTAAGAAATTTTAATGAATAAGATTTTTTCAATAAACAATTTTTTTAGTGATCAAATGATAGTCCTATAGTAGGGTTTAATCTTTAGAGGTGTGAGTTTGAGAAGAGATTTATCAGAATATTTTTATGAGTAAATTATACCGTTCATCACTCAATTATCTTCTCACTTTTATTGTGGTCATTCAACTTTTAAATTTTTTAATTTACTAACTATACTTTTAACATTGATTTTTTTCATCACTTTACCGTTAAGACAACATTTTGACTATGATTATGGCTTATTTTAATAATATAGGTGCCATGTAGGCACGCCAACGTGAATTTTAGACATAAAAAAATTGCGTTGGTATTTAAAATTTCTCTTTAGGGATTAAAATCCTTAAACTAACATTCATTTTTTATTTTCGATAGAAATAGGGTAGAAGAAGGCTAACAAAGAAATAAGAAGGATAAAATTTATATTAATAAATATTATCTTCTAATCACCTTTAGACTATTAAAAAAACAAAACAAAATAAATGAACTAAAAATTACCACAAAAGAGCAATAAATTAACTGAAGTATAAATGAATTTGTCAACCAAAAATTGTTTTCATAAACCAAACATTTTTTTTAATTTGTTGAATATAATATTATAGAAGGTATTAAATAACTTCTGCATAAAATTACCATAAATAATCAGAATTTAGATATTTTGTTAGATATACCTAAAGACCTATACAAAATACCATAAATTGGCATTTACCAATGTATACAAAGTTAGTCACAAAATACCAGTAAGTTTCATTAGAAAATGTCATTTCAAAAAATAATTTTCACAAAATACAATTAACAAAAGGCTTATATCACAAATAAATATATAAAGTACATCAATTTTTTTTATTTAAGTATTTAAACAATTTTTTAGTCAAAATAAATACTTAAAATATATTTTTTAATTAAATTAAATACTTAAAATATATTTTTTGATCAAATTTTGTTTAACTAGACTCAACGCAAGTGAATAATTATCCCTAATTGTTGCTAGTGGCTGATGGACTTTCATCGTTATTGCATAAAATGTAGCAAAGGTAAGATTTAGGGGAGTTGTTTATTAATTGGTCAAGTGATAAAAGTATTTATGTTATTTTATTTTTTACAAATTTTAATATTTATATTAGAAATGTAATATATTTCTGCTTAATAAAAGGGGTATGAATCTATAAAAATGATCGAAATGTGTAGCATATAAATTTATTTATTTTTTGATTAAATAAAAATATATTACATTTTAAAGAAAATATCAAAATTTAAGCTTATATAAAATAAAATAAGATGAGCATTCTTATCACTCGATCAATTAGTGAATTTTAAATGACATAGGAATGTCGCGGGCGATACAGCTTTTTTTTTTTTTTTTGCCTAAAACAAATCAATTGGATTGGGCTTAGTGGTTAACAGCCCAAGATTTGTCGGGTTCAAACTGGGCATAATACTAGAACTATCCCACTTTCTTAAATAAGAGCGAGTGTTTGCCAAAAAAAGGCTCAAAATTTTCTAGACCATCGGCCTTTTGCCTTTGCCTAGTATCTTCAAGAAGCTTTAAACCCTTGGAAGAACTCCAAATTTTGCCGCTATATGTAGCTGACGTTTCAACTCCTAAAAGCCTTGTTTTCTGTGTTCCAAGAAGAAGAAAAATGGCCAAAAACCTTGAGATCCAGATCCAAGAAAAGAAGCCAAAATTCCCCAAGAACTTGTTGCTCTTGCTACCCAAACTTCCCTTCAACACAAAACGTAGCGTTGAAGTTGTGATCGAAAAGAAACCCAATGAAAAACAGTTGGGCGACGGTGACAATCAAATTACCAAAAATAATAAGCCGGCTGATGTTGTCAAGTTCTCGGAGCCCCGGCCCGCCGTTCCACCGCCTTTGACGCTCGAGGCCGGCGACACCGGAACCACTTCCAACAAAATAATTCTCTGGCAGGTCAGACCACGCCTTATTCTGCGTTCTTCTTCCTTTTTGATGATTTAGAGTGTGAATGAGTTGGAATTTAAATTGTTTTTTAGCAACAAGAGTTGGAATTAAATTACGAGCGTATACGTGCCTTCGATCGTATTTATCATAATAACATAAGGTTTTTTTTCATTGATATGTGAACATGCAATTTTTTTTTTATAAATTTCATTAGCTGTGGAATATTATATGATTAATTAATTGTTTAAAGTACAAATTATTAATTGATCTTCTATGTTTTTGTCGAGTTTAGCTCAATTAATATCATTGTTGTATTATCACGGTGCAATATCACATGAGGACTAGAATCTTGCTTAAAATTATTTTTGTGTGTTTAATAAACTATTATTAATAATAATAAAATTATTAATTATGTTTTAGTTTGATTGATATTTTTGTTCTTTTCTCAATATAGATGACATAGATTTTAACTTGTTTAAATATGCAATATTACTATGATTTATGGATGGATAAGGGTTCGAATATATAAATAAATTTAGAATTATAATGTAAGTTTTATATCAAAAAATTAATTATTCAATTTTTTAGCACTTAATTAACATCTAAGCGACACTTTAATAAGCATATTTGATAGAAACGAAATATTTTGAAGGTTGAAAAATCTATTTAAATAGGGAAATTCGGAAAGAGCACGCGATAGGCACGTGACCTCTCTGATCTCTCCGCCGATATAATAATAAATAAAAACCTTGTTGTAGTCAGAAACAAGTCCAAGGTAAGCAATGGCGGAGGCAAATAACAAAGAAATCCAGAGCAAAGCTGAAAACCATTTAGGACCCAGAAATATTTTCTCAATGCTACCCAAAGTGGAGCTCAAATTCCCTCTCTTTAACCAACAGTCGGAAAAACCTGACGTCTCGGTTAAAAAAGAGGAAATTGAAATCCCGAAACCACCATCTTTATTTCTGGGAAAACGCCGGAAAATCCCTCCTCCGTTGGAATTCGAGTCGGAGGAGTGCCTTGGGAGAACTTCTAATCCTATTGTTCTCTGGCAGGTATTCTTTCTCTTGTTTCTGGGTGTTTATGTAGTTACAAGAAGCAAGTTTTGGCTGGTTTTGTCAAATGTCGCCTTTTTATTCAGAATAAATCGAGTTCGATTAGCACATTCTATTTTATTTTTATTGTTACGAGTTTATGTTTGATTCTTATATGTATTGCCAGTTAGCAGAACTTTTCCTTTTCATTGTAATTTTAGTTATATTTGGAAAGGATTGTTTCAAAGAGTGTGGTGGTAGCAATTATATGCTGATCTTTGTAGGAAGCAGAAAGAGCATGTATTTATGCTTGTCTTTTAGTATATTATTCAGTGTTGTGAAGAGCTCAAGAAGCACTGGTAAAATTCTGATATTAGTTCCCAGTAAATTGTTGGGACAAAATATTTGAAGCTATGGCTTAAATTGTTAGAACAAGGTTTATTTAAAGACAATTCTTCTGGGTTTGTTTTGATAGAACCATTCATGTTGTGTAGGGGAAACAACCGTAAATCAATAGGATTGGGCTGAAAAAACCAGAAGAAAAAAGTTGCAACTCTGGAAAACGTGTTAGAACCATTGGTGTTGTTTAGGGGAAAACAGCAGCTGACCAATAGAATTAGGCTGAAAAAGGAGAGAAAGAAGCTGGAACTCTAGAAGATGTGGAGTTGAAGAAAAAGTAAATTTTAAAGCCAACAACATTATAACATTCTTACTATTTTCTTTGGATTAATAGAGAGACTAGAGGTTTTTTATAACCCTGTGTTTTCTAGTGTTCCAACTTCTTTCTTACTCATTTGTTCAGCCCTGGTTCTATTGTTTTACTGTCGTTTTCCCCTGAACCATTTGTAGCCTAGCTTTTCTGTAGAAATTATTATAAGGCTAAGATTCGAAGAATGTTATTGGTAAGCTAGATTTTTTCTTTCTCTCATGCCTCTTAGATTGATCTGCAGCTGTGTAAGATCAATAATGCAGTATTCCTGTTATAGCTGACAAGGTATTTTATATTTTCTTGTTTAAGATATAATGAAGGCTAACTTGTTGAATTTAATATGTTTGTAAAAGGCATGGGAGATTACTGAGATACCAACTTATCTTTTATATTCTCTTCCAAAGAAATGTTGTATTCCACCAGTGAACAGTGTCGTTAAGACGTGCAACTAGGTATTTTTAACTGCTGAATCTCAGTGTGAGACAACAAAAAGCATTTTAAATCATTTGAAGCGAGTCACATTTGATCAACTACAAATTTGATGCACTTAGGCTTGTTTTTTTCTAAGGTGATACATAGATGTGTTTTTATAAGTTATGTTGTATGGACTCGGAAGTAGGTATGTTCAATTTTTGTAAGTTCTTTTTGTCTATTGGGAGATTCTTGGGGTGTCGTATTCCTATTCCCATGTTTGGTCATGAATTTGAGACTGCAAGTTATGTAGATTTTGTCTTTCATTCGAGCTTGAATACATTGCTTCGACTTTTCGTTCCCAACATTTTACTTCATTATGTGTTTCTCTTATCAAATGAGTTGGTTTTTTGTCAGGTATATGCCGTTGGTGGTATCTTCCTACTGAAATGGATTTGGGCAAGGTGGAAAGAAAGGAAGGAGATGGAATCCAAGAAGGGATCAGCCGATGAAGATGAACAGCCTCCCGCCGTCGACGACTCGCAATATGTATGATTCTCGATCGCACAGTTTACGTTCTGAACTTTAGGAGTTATACTAAATCTAGACCGTGTGTGTACCTAATGCCTTACATTTGCTGTTTGTACTTGTTTGTCATCATAAATACAATTTCATGGTTTTCTCTTTGCTAGAAAGAAAAGAAAACAGAGAAGTTTCGGTACTGAGTTACAAAATAACATTTGTTTAACTTCAAATGAATTCCAATCATTTCTTTCTTTCTTTCTTCACTAGTGAATTTAATATTCTAAAAATAGAGATAAATCTTAGAAGGTATAATTAGGGGTGAGCAAAATTCGACTCGAAAAAATTAAAATTTTCAACTCGACTCGTTCTGATTCAACTCAAAATTACATAAATTTGACTTGGAAATTTTTTAAATAAAATTTGAGTTATAAAATGAAAATTTGAATAACTCGACTTTTAGCAATTAGTGAATTAATTTTTAAGTTTGAGTTAAGTTTCTTAATTTTTCTTGAATATATATATGCCACATGATGAAATATATATATATATATATATATATATATATATCTTATATGGGGTAAAAATTATCTGCCCCTAATTATGCCCCTTTTTATGCTCTACATTTAAAATTACTTAAAAATTAAATTTTAAACTCTAACCCTAATTTTCACATCTTAAACTCTACACCCTAAAAAATACAATCTACCCTTAATTCCCTAAACCTTAACCACAACTCTTAATCTTAAACCCAAAACCTACTATTTTAAAGTGGGGCATAAAAGGGGGCATGATAAAGGGGCAGGCGATTTCCATCCATCTTATATGCTTAGAGAAAATCGTTAAATTAGAATCAAAATGTATTATAACATGATAAATAATTACAATTAAAGTTATATAGGAACTTGAAAACTCGACTCGAATTTCATAAACTCGACTCAAATTAAAAATAAATAAATAAAGTTTGAGTTGTAAAATATGACGCGTCAACTCGAATAATTTAAATTTTTTTGACTTGACTCGATCGAACGCTCACCCTAGCTATAATAACACAGTCAAATTGTTTTAGGGTAAACTATAACAGAGGTCATTTAATCATCGTCAAGGTTATATTTGGGTCACCCAATTATTAAAGGTTACATTTGTGTCACTCAGTTATGGGTAAGGTTACATTTGGATCACCCTTTATATTTAAAAAGGTATATCAATTTAGTACTTTATTTGAAATCATTAATTAATTTAATACACAAATTGCTATACTTTTTTTAAATATGAAGGGTGACCCAAATGTATCCTTACTATAATTGAGTGATCCAAATGTAATCTTTAATAATTGAGTGACCCAAATATAATTTTTAATAGTTGGGTGACCCAAATGTAACCTTGATCATAATTGAGTGACCTCCCTTATAGTTTACCCTTGTTTTTAATTGAACTGTTCTTATATGGCAGTCATGTTATCACTGTTTCTAAGAAACACAAATACGCAATTTTTTTAAAAATTTCAGATGTTATGAATATTTATCTATGTGGATGTCTATCATGATTAGAATTTTATCTAAGGAGTTTGATTTGTTTATTATTAGGAATATTATCTCTATTAATTAGAGTTTAATGTATTATGTACTTCTTATGCCTATAAATAGATGATTCATTGAAGGCATTGTATACAATTCTATATTTTGAGAATAATACAAATCTTCCTCTTTCTCTCGTCTCTTTCTTCCATTCTTGTTTTTTGTTCTTATTATTGTTCTTTATTATTTTATTCACAACACGTTATCAGCACGACTCTAATCAATTGAGGTCTTCATTGTTTGAATCCAAAAGAAGTTATTGGAAAGAATTTGATTCTAGGATAAAGCAAAGATAAGTTTTTTTTTCTCTCTTCATTTTTTTTAAATTACCGATTGTCTTTTTCTTTATATTTTAATTTTTTTTTGAAAAGTTTGGAACTATGTTTGATTTTATTCGAACATTGGAAAGAGACAAATTTGTGGCTTCTCACAAACCAAAAGACGGATCGAAAGAGACGAAGAGGTTGCGTTTGGTGTAAATTACGTGTGTTTTCTCTTGTTCCTAAAAGGGTTAATTAGCGGTATGCTTATTCATACTTTTACTTATATGATTATATTTGATATTTTTCATATTATTATTTATGTTATTTTATTTGGTAAAAGTTACTATTTTTAACCGTGTTTTAAGTTTTACATGATATGCTTAAATGACTTGGAAAGAGATGTGATATAAAGGGACTATGAGAAGCTATCTCGGTCATATGCTATGTCTCCATTGTCCACGAGAGAAAAATCAATATCGATAAATTTTAATTTTATTCTTTATATTATTATTTTAAAGTGCGATAAATCATGATGATTTTGAATTTACAAGAAGATTATTATAAAGTCTATATTTACTCGAAAGTAATATTTCTTCTTCGTCGAAAAACTCGACCATAGACTTCTCCCAATTTCAAGTTACTAAAATTCGTCTTGATCCAAAAAGTTTTATGGGAGACATTCCCTGAAGTGAATGCAAAGCATGATGTTTATTCCATGCGATTATCAATGATGGGGCATTCCCTAAAGTGAATGCAAGCATGATGTTTATTCCATGCGATTATCAATGATGGGGCATTCCCTGAAGTGAATGCAAGCATGATGTTTATTCCATGCGATTATTGGAACTGTTTCATTTCCTGAAGTGAATGCAAACATGGTAAATCATTATTCAATTAGAGACATAATTTCGATATAATCCAAGTATATTGGCTGGACATCCCGTTCTGCGAGGCTACTGGTCTCAAAGGAGATTTTTAAAGGACCTTGTGGACATGTTTAACAATGTTGCGTACGAGGATTAAATCTTTGTTCTCTGTGATAAGGATATGTGAAAAAAGTTTCAAAGGCCCACTGGCTCTACTCCATTCCCTGAAGTGAATGTGAGATTATATTATGGAAGGAATAAAAAACCACATTAAAAGTTGTGGTCGTGGTCGAGGCTATGAATATACATATGAAAGAATATAGTCGTTTTAAGAATACTTCTACCCGCTGGTAACTAAGTTATAAGGATGACAAGAGTGATAAAGATCATTCTAAGGAAGTGAAATCCTTTTACCAATGTGATGTTATAAACCATTGGTATCGTACTTGTCAAACGCCAAAGTATTATGGACTTTATCCATAATCATGAATGATAAATGAAATAAAATATAAACAAAATTTGTTTATGGCGAAAATAATTATAGCGTTATTGGTCCAACTCAATTGGATATTGTTAATTTTCTCATAACCCTTGAAGGGAATAATTTACCATTTATTTATTTCCCTTATAACCTCTAAAAGGAATAATTGATTTTTTTATATATTTATTTTATTTTTTTAATTCGTTTTATTTATTACTTATTTATGTTAGTTTGCTTTATGTTTATTTATTTCACATATTATTTATTTACGCTTTATGTTAATTTATTATTTGAAGAATATGATTACTTCCGGAATAAAATATACAATGAATTGTGGCTATTTATGCCTAGAATTGTACTTAAGCATAAGAAATATTTTCCCATTTAAATGCAAGGGGAAATATGAGTAATATTTCTCAAAGTACTAAAATATCAATGCTTCGGAAGAGCACTTGAAAGTTTATCTCTGATAGATAATTGACTTGATATGATGTGTTATATTTTATATTTTTCATTCCTCGAAGTGAATGATACAAAGTACATATTTTCATTACCCGAAGTAAATGAAACAAAGCACATTTTGAAAGGTACATAATTATGCATTTTTCGATTAAAATGCAAGGGAATAATGTGAGTACTATATCCGGAAGTACTAATATCACAAAAGGCTCTGGTTGAGCAAATATGTTATTGTCAAATGGAACTTTATTCCATATTCACAGTGCGTTATACTCGTCAAAGTCATAAAGAGACTTATTTAATTTTAAAGATATTCACGGTAATGGATATCATATTGAGACTATTAGTCGATGGGATGTTGACTATCTCAATATTATGAGTATAAATCAAGGCAATAATAAAAACTTGAAAAAGTTATATGCACTGTCATCCATAGTGTACTACAATAGAATTAGTACAAATTGAAGCTCATGCTATTGTGAATCAGAAGTTTACTGATAACTTTATTGTTGGCAATGACCGGTTAGACCATCCCGGTTCAATTATGATGCGAAAATTTGTTGACACTTTCATGTGGTAATTTATTGAAGAGTTAAAATTTTCTTCAAAGTAATGTTTTCATGTGATACTTGCTATCAAAGCAAACCGATTATTCAATCATCATCAGCTATGATAGATTGCGAATCTATTAATTTTTTTCTGGAACGGATACAAAGGTGATATATGTGGGCCCATACACCTTTCTTACAGTCCATCTAGATACTTTACGATTTTAATTGATGCATCGACTAGATGGTCATATGTATCCTTGTTACTAATCCGTAACTTGGTATTTGCGAGGCTACTTGCTCAGTTGATAAAACTATGAGCACATTTTCAGATTACCTTATAAAGACAATTGGTCTTGATAATGCTGATGACATGTCATTTTATATGTATTATCACTAATTCGCATCAAGCCAGCAAATTATAATAAGTTCTCCCCATTATAAATGGTTTTTGGTCAGGAATCAAATGTTTCTCATCTTAGATTTTTTTTAGTGTGCGGTATATGTTCTGATTGCTCCACCACAACGCACAAAGATGAGTTCTTAAAGGAGGTTGGGAATATATGTCAGATTCAAATTTCTCTTGATAATTAAATATCATGAGCTTCTCATAGGGAATTTATTTACAACTCGATTTACTGACTATCATTTTAATGTATCAGTTTTCCCAACGTTAGGGGGAGAAAATAAAATAGCTGGGAAAAGAAATAAATTAGAATGAATTATCATTATCTTAGTTTGATCCACGTACTCAACAATGTGAACTATAAGTTCAAAGGATAATTCATTTAGCAAATCAATTGTCAGATGATTTTGCTGACCCTAATAGAGTGACTAAGTCACATATACCAGCTATGAATGCTCCGTTTAAATTTGATGTCCCGAAAGGACAAATTCTAGTTGCTAATGAGTCTAACTTACGCCTATAGCGTGGTAGACAAGTAGGTTCCAAAGATAAAAATCCTCGAAAAAAAGGAAGAGAGCTATAACTATGATGGTCTGATCGAGGAATTAATGAATTGTGAAAATCTCAAGAAGAGATTAAAAGGTCTCCAATAGAGGCATTAATATGACTCAGGTACCTGATAATAAAGAGATCTCAATAGATTATGTCATGTCTGGTAATAAATGGAATTGAAATCAAATCGACGTTGATAATACATTTGCGTGCAATATAGCACTAAAGATTTTATTTGATGATGTGGATCATGAATCATTGTCAATTGGACAATGTAAACAAAGAAATGATTGGTCAATATGGAAAGAGGCAATTGAGGCGAAACTAAGATCTCTTTCGAAAAGAGAAGTATTTGGGCCTATAGCCCGTATATTGAAATGTGTAAAGCTCGTGGATATTAATGAGCCTTTGTGAAAAAGAGAAATCAAAAGGAGAAATCACGAGATATAAGCTCGTTTGGTTGCAAAGATTCTCACAAAGACATGAAATTGATTATGAGGAAAATATATTTCTCGGTGGTGGATGCAGTTACTTTTAGATAGTCTGACAATAAATGAAATAACTCAGTTTCCGCCTAATGGATGTTGTTACATCTTATTTGTATGAACCTCTTGATAACAACATTTACATGAAGCTTCTAGAAGGATTTAGACTGCCAAAAGCAGTTAATTGAAGTTCTCGAGAACATTATTCAATTGAATATATCTTTTTTATGGATTAAAACATTTTGGGCACATTTGGTATAATCGCCCCATTGAATACTTATTAGCGGAAGGCTATAAGAATGATTTAATTTTTGGAGCATTTTATTAAGAGGTTTAGCTCTGGATTTGTCTTTGTTTTTATTCTGTATGTTGGCGATTCATTGAGACTCATGAAAAGATCTCCTTTACAATGGAATCCTTGTGCATCAATCGGCATACACAGAAAAATGTTTAAAGAGACTTTACATGCATAATGCATACTTGTTGACCACTATTTGGTTGCTAGGTCTCTTAATGTAAACAAAGATCTATTCTGCCCTCGAGAAAAAGGTGATGATATTCTTGGTCTAAAAGCACCATATATACATTAATTGATCTGGAAGCATCATATCTTAGATGGTCCAGAAATACTATCTAAGTGCTACGAGACCATTGCCCTTTAAATAATTGCTATGCATGAGGCAAAGCCGAAATATGTGTTTGGCTAAACATATCCAAAAAATATGTGAATTGCTTTCACAAGATAAGATGCAAGCTATTTTATGTAGAGATAATGCAGAATTTATATCTCAAGGTGGATACATCAAATGTGATAAAACAAAACATATCTCTTTAAAGTTTCGTCCCTCATGATCTTCAGAAGAATAATATTTGATGGATAATTTCAAGCAATAATTTGGAAGATTTATCCACTAGTGCATACTCTATTTCAACATTTGAAGATTATATTCAAGATTGAATTATGAAGATTCAAAGATCTTATGTGATATTTTTATGAGGGGGAGTAAATACGCGTTGCACTCTTTTTCCCTTAACCGAGGTTTTGTCCCAATGGGTTTTCCTGGTAAGGTTTTTAATGAGACAACATGTTATGCGTATTAAAGATGTGTGTACTCTTTTTCCTTCACTAATAAATTTTTTTCCCACTGGGTTTTTTTTTTTATCTTAGTAAGGTTTTAACGAGGCACATTATCTTCATAGACATCCAAGGGGGAGTGTTATGAATATTTATCTATGTGGATGTCTATCATGATTAGAACTTTATCTAAGGAGTTTGATTTGTTTATTATTATGAATATTATCTCTATTAATTAGAGTTTAATGTATTATGTACTTCTTATGCCTATAAATAGATGATTCATTGAAGACATTGTATACAATTCTATATTTTGAGAATAATACAAATCTTCCTCTTTCTCTCATCTCTTTCTTCCATTCTTGTTTTTTGTTCTTATTATTATTCTTTATTATTTTATTCACAACACCAGAGAATTTTTTGAAAAAAGAAATTACAAAAATATCCACCCTAGTGATATAATATGCCTAGACTATTAATTTTGATAGTAGTTCTTTTTTGTTTAGAATTAAATTTCTATAGTTGAATTAGGGTTGAAGGGTACACGAATTGTTATTATATCATCTTAAAATGATGGGTAAATTACACTCATGGCTACTAAAATTTTAGTAATTTAGATTTTGATTCCGAAAACTTTTAAAAAGATGCAAGTATTTGATGAACATAAAAATGAAGGGTTTACATAGATTTAAAGTTACAAACTGATAGAATAGTTTAAAGCGATTTGAAACTGAGTCTTCTATAATAAATATTATCTTTTTTTTTATTTGACCACTTGTTGAGTTCAGTTATTGGTAGTTAAGTATTATTTATTTTGCAGTGTTTAATTATAATTAATTAACTAATTTATTCTTTCAAAAAAAACTAATGTATTGGATATAGATTATTATAAATAAAATAAAACAAGGGTAAACTGCAACAGAGGTTACTTAATTATGAGTAAGGTTGTATTTGGGTCATCTAATTATTAAAAGTTACATTTGGGTCACTCAATTATAGGTAAGGTTACATTTGGGTCACCCAATTATTAAAGGTTAGATTTGGGTCACTCAATTACATGTAAGATTACGTTTAGGTCACCCTTCATATTTAAAAAATTACATCGATTTAGTCATTTTCTTCTTTTAAATCACTTGTATACCCTTATTAACATTAGAGTGCTTCATTTAAAATCATTAATTAATATAATACACAAGTTTATATGCTTTTTTTAAATATGAAGGGTGACTCAAACATAACCCTACCCATAATTGAGTGATTTAAATATGACCTTTAATAATTGGGTGACCCAAATGTAACATTACTTATAATTGAATGACTCAAATGTAACTTTTAATAATTAGATGACCCAAATGTAATCTTACCCATATATGATTGACCTCCATTGAAGTTTACCCATAATATCAATTTAATATTTTATCAACAATTCATATACGAATAATTAAAACGGAATACCGGATCCAACAGGCAACAGGACCAAATTTGAGCCTGACTTGAATTTGTAGAAATCGGGTCATAAGTCGTGCTCGACCCGACGACCCATGAAGAGTGAAGACCGCTACTGTTGAATAAATAAATATTCGACTTTTCAGACTCGTTCGGTGGTGATATTTCCAGTTTCCTTTCCATTCCATTCCTTCCAGTGTTAAGTGTTAAGCAGTTAGTATTTGATTGGACCATGAAGTTCCGATACGCCATGGTTTGTTCATCGAACCAGAACCGTAGCATGGAGTCCCACTATCTCCTCAAGAAGCAGGGTTTCGACGTCTCCTCCTACGGCACTGGGACTCACGTTAAGCTCCCCGGACCCTCCCTCAGGGAACCCAACGTCTACGAGTTCGGCACCCCTTACAAACACATGTTCGACGACCTCCGCCGCAAAGACCCTGACCTGTAACCCTTCTCTTCTCTTCTCTTCTCTTCTCTCGATTTTATTCAAAATTGAAAATTCCAGAGTCGGATTTTGTTTCCAGGTATAAGCGGAACGGGATATTGCCGATGCTTAAGAGAAACTTGAGTGTGAAATTGGCGCCCCAACGTTGGCAAGACAATGCTGCTGATGGTTATTTTGACATTGTTTTTACTTTCGAAGAGAAGGTTTTCGACATGGTTCTTGAAGGTTCTGGTCCTCCTTTTCAATTATAAATATGTATATATAATTATACTAATTGCTCTAGGGATTTTATGATGTTTGTTTAAATTTATGCTTTTCCTAATTCATGTTAGTGTTTTGTTGCTGAGATTATCGATTATGTGAGGATATTTATGTAAGGATGAATTTTTGTAATGCTTTTCTGGTTGAGTAAATGTTAAATTTAGCTCATTAATCTATTGAACCTATGTTCTGGACTTGCTTCAGAAAATGAAATAAAGTTCAAGGCTTGTGCAGCATTTAACAAAATAAACAATAGGCAGGCAATCTCAATCGTTAATCCAAATACTTTGTAATGTAGTATTTAGCTAGAATCTCGATCTTATCCGATGGAAATGAACGATGTCTGAAAGAAGATGGATTGTAATCTGAAACCCTAACTCTTTTACAGTGCTAATTGAATTTTCTCATTATTTTTCGCATTTGCTCCAATTGCTCTTTTGCCTGTCTTACTTGTTTTTTTTTGTGTGCGTGTCTTTCTACTTCTCTATTTAGTTCTTATTGTTGTCACCGATGCTCTTTGATGTTGATTCGTAGTCATCATCAAATCTGAACCATACATGCCATTTATAATACCAGATTGAAAGGTTTTGCTGGCTACCATAACTATGCCTTGGAAGTTTTTCAAGCTATGTTCTTTTAGGATTTCTCTCTATATCTATGCTTGAGGTGTCTGTAGCTATTTTACAATTCTATGAGTTGCCTCGAGAATCATATAATGAACTGGAAGCCATGATGTCATCGCCATCATTTCGTCATCTAATTTCCAATGTCATTGGTTATTCTAGAGAGGATTTTTCCAAGTGATCGAGGTGTGTGTCTGGAACAAGATCTCAGTGTTGAGGGAGCTTAATATTGCAGGAGACTTTCTTTTGTTATTTTTACTACTTTTGTAGGAGAATACACTCTGGAGGTTCGGGGGATAAGTTGTTGGCTGTTGAAGTGAATCCATTTCCAGTGGACCTTTTCTCTAAACATTTCTCCCCTTTTATTTTATACCCTAGTATGATCATTGTTTTCATAAGATTATTCAGCTTGTTCTTTTCTTCTGAACTTTTGGCATTTGAATTTTCTCCGATGTTTCATAGATACAAATTTAATTTTACCTGTTGATTGAAATTCATCAAAGATGATGTTGGAAACCATCAATTGGAGATGATTCTGCTTTCCTCCTATATGTTGTTGTCTATTGGTCTATTGTCAAACTTATTTGTCTAATCTGCTTTTTATAATGCATCTCTATTTACATGTAGTTCAAATAGTCGCTTAAGTTACAATCAACCCTAGAATCTTTCGATCCAGTGAGAATTTTCATTTCATTTCCTTTTGTCCCTTGTGACTTTTATTGATTATCATCTTTGATGTGTCGATAATGGCAGATCTGCACAACCGGGATCAAGTTCTCTTGAAAAGTGTGTTGGTGATCAATTTAGAGGTTAAAGATAATCATGAGGAAGCAGCCGTTGGAGCCCGTCTTGCTTTAGATCTTTGTGAACAGGTACATGTCAACTATTGTCATGTTTTCAATATTCTGTGATGTTTGATATTCATCGGTAGGCTGTTATGTTTGATGTTTTCTTTTTCTTTCTTTTTTCATGTGATTTCCATGCTTAGATTGAAGCAGTTGAGTCATGGGAGGATTCAGTTGATGATATTATGATCTCTTTCGAGAACAAGCACCGTAGGAAGCTGATGTATAGCATCTCTTTCTACTGAAGATAGCCTTACACTTGAATAATTAGTACCTTCTTTTGTGACTGTTATTTTTACACTTACTGAGATTTTGTTGTCATTAACCTGTTTCTCCTTGTGCATCCCACCATTTTGTTTCGCTCTTTTTGTGTAGGATTAGTGTGTGAGCACGATATTGAGAGAATCGAATCACAATTTATATTCATGGTACTTAATATCATTCCTTGAGTGTAACTTCCCTCTTTATGAATGGTACTTAATCCTTTTGTTCTAAAATCTTGTGGCTATTGACCGTGTTTGCTGTCTTGATTACAATCAAATATCCGGCTCTATGTTTCCTAAGCTGACCTCTTTGCTGGAGTGTGTCTAGGGGAAGCAACAACCCTAAAGTATATATGTAGGCAAAAATTGTGAGGACTAAATAGCAATGTAGAGGGAAAACCCTTTCCAGCATGACTAACCCTAAAAGAGTGTAGCATAATGAGAAATTCTTGAACGGTCATAGCTTCAAATACGGATATGTGAGTATCGGATATGGATATATGTTTGATAAGAATATGTCCGTTTCTTTTTTCGAACTTTTTTTCCCCTTTTTTCAAAGGTTCTTGGAGAGTCATATCCTATACCATGTGTGACACCATGGCATTTTAATGCTCCAATTACCTGTAATATAAGAATTTGATGAAAAACTTTTGTAAATCTTTATATGTATCCGAATTAGTTACATATCAGTATTCTACAGGATTTGGAGTAGTGTCAAAATATGATAACAAAACCCGGCCATTATTCCTACACGTTTTACCACATGTAAAATAATAAAAAAGACCGCACCAACACTCCATCAAGTTAAATCTTTAGGGTAATGTAGTTTAATGGGTTCCTGAACTTGACGATTTGATGTATTTTAGTATTTGAAAATTTCTGTTTTCATATTAACTTTAGAATTTGACAATTTTCTTTTAATTATTTACATGTGTTATTGACGGGATGTTTTAAGGTTATAATATATCATTACTCTCTCTATATATATTTAAATTCTTTAAATAATGATGTGATATAATGTTATAAGATATGACTTTTTGTTAATTAATAATTAAAAAGGTACTTTATGATTTAAATTCTCTTTATTAATATGTTGGTGGCGTAATTATATGGTAGTATATGTTCATATTTTTTCTTACATAGGTGTTGAACACGAGTATTTTTGGATGAACGATGTCATCTTTTCTATTGGAGCAACTTGTTGGATTTTATGACCTAATTTATTAAATATATATATATAATATAATTTGGGACTCCTTTAAAAAAATAATTTGAGACTCAAGTGTAAGTAGTAGGTTTTGAACTTGGCTCACTATTTCAGAATTAAAAGCAGGGGGGTTTGAATCTTGAGAAAAGATTACTTTAAAAGACTGCTGATTGTTTTAGGGTTAAAAGCAGGGGGCATTGAGTTTAGAACATTTTGACCAGAAGTTTGATGGTTTGTATAGTGTAGATAGTGGCATGCTGTGGTTGGTTGGTTTAGACATTAAAAACAAAACAAAGAGAGATGATTAAAAATGATGTGTTGAGATTACTTTTGTCTTTTACTTGCCTTATGTAACCATGTTCGATTGCTTTTTCTTTCTAATAAATCATGCCTTTAATTAACTAAATAATTACTATTTCCTTTGCTTTGATTTTAATGCCAAAAGTATCTGTTTTTATGTGTAATCTTTCTAGTCTAATTCAACCTTATATAAAGAAAATCAGCCCTTAAAACTATTTTTTTTTTTGCTTTTAGTTAAATTATTTTTGTATATTATTTTATGGTTAAAATAAACACATAAATTATGTTATTTTTTCTTTTTAATTACTTAATTATCTTTTAGTGAAAAAAATTTGACGTGTCAATCTTTTATTGGTTCAAATAATTTAACGACTAAAACTAAAAAATGATATAGCTTAAAGGACTATTTTTCATTTAAACCTCTAATTTATTTCATTTAAAATATGTTAATTTAAATATTTAATTTTATTCATTTCATTTTTCAAGAAAATAAAAAAGACGAAGAAAATATGTTTAGTTGTAAAATTAGAAAATAAAATAAAAATAAGTGTAAATTTGAAAAACATTTTTTTTTCATTGTAAAATGCTTTAGGAAAGTGAAAAGTATAAAAACGATGGGTTTCTTATTTTAATTTTATTTTAATTCGAGTTCAAATCATTCTAGTGTCATTTTTTTAAACTTTTGTTTACTTATTCATATTTTATTTATTATTCCTATAATACAATTTTTCTAACTATATTTTATTTAATAATTATTTTTTTATTTTAAAAATTAGATACTAAACACATTTTTATTATTTTATTTTTAAAAACAATTTTTCATTCATATTAACCAAGTATGTTTTCTAATTTTTAAAAAACTAAAAATATTTTTGTAAAAATAAAAAAATATAAAATATTTTTTAAAACCAAATAGAAATATTTGGACTCGTCCAACTAAAATAACTCATTAGTTGGTATTTTTCTCTCTCGGTGAAAAAGACAACACCTTGTTTGGTTAGCTGGATATACGTGTGACGTTTCAAATAAAAGTTATATTGTCGGCTACCAGACTACCGGTGGGCTATGTAGTAATGTACTCAAAAATTTTAAGATTTCATGCAACTTTTAATAATTAATGTAATTTTTTTTCCCAACGAAACATTATTGAAAAATGTTAAGGTTTTTGGAGTGTCAATTTTAAATCTTGCGTATATAAATTTAAGTATATGTAAATTTTTAGTTCAAAATTTATTTTGATTACTTTATTATATATAAATTTAAATAAATATATTTTAATTATCATTCTATTTGTTTATATTTTATAATAGTTTATTTTAATTATAATCATACTAATAAAATAATATTAATTACTATTATTTATTTGTGCGTTGTACTTATTGATTAAAGGACGGAGAGGGACATCAACCTCAATTATATGGGTGTTTATCATTCGGTTAAAATCAAAATAATTTATCGAATTAAAATTTATTTCAGTTAACCGATTAGTTAATTAGACATTCGATTGGTTATTTTAAAATTATATTATTGATTAGTTCGGTTCGAAATTATTTAATTAAATAAATTAATTATAAAATATTAAATATTTAATAATTTATATATATATTAACCCTAAAACTTATAAAAAGTTGAATTAATTTGAAAATCAACCAAACTAACTAAATTTTGCTCAATTCGATTATAATTTTTAATTTGATTAATAATTAAAAAAATTAATTTGTTGTATTTTATTTAATTCAATTAATCACCAACGGAATTGATGGAACGAACACTCGTGTTCAAATACAGAGATGGGTTTCCTAGTGGGCAAGGAGGTATGATTGGTCATCATGACCACTTCTCTTGCCCACATGACTCCAATGAAGTGCCATGTAATCTTCCCATGTATACAAATACAATCTCTATATAGAATTAAATTATTTCAACCCTATTATAATATGATTGATGTTTAATGCACTTTTAATATATAGATTTATTCAAAATAGCAAAAAAAAAAAGTTTTATCATAAGTTGATTATTTCCAATACAACGATAGTGTATAAATATATCTAATACTAGTAACACAAATGATATAATCGCATTAAATATAGAGTTGTTTAATTTGAAATACATACATATTTAAATTATATTTTTAATAGTTTTAAGATGATTATAATATAATATATTTTTTTGAAAAGAAATTTTAATATAACTATACACATCTTACAAATAAAGTTACTCGACCATAAATTTATTAAAATAAATATTATCTAATTTTTTTTACTAAGACTAATCGTTACGTTCATTTAATTTATCGTACGAACTCTTATACCGATCCAACCATCATTTTCCCCACGTGTGAAAGTTAATGTAAAAAAGGAAAGTGAACGAGGCAAAAGGTTTCCTAATTTGCCGACTTTTTCTGTATTTTTTACTGATTAATTTTTTTTTGATCGGCAACCGTATGTTTTTATTAAATTAGAGAAAGAACATACAGCTTGACGAAATCGCACGCCTCGTTAAAAACCTCCCTAAACCTATTGGAGGAAAAGAGTACGATACGATCCGTCGATTACAAAAGAAAAAGCACATAAGGCCAAGTCACAAACATGCCACAAACATCGAAAGTCTATCTACTCCCTCTTTCGCCAATGCATCCGCAAATCCATTCGCTTCCCTCGGCACATAGCAGAATTGGATATCATAAATGACTTGGCAAGCCTGATCAATTACCAAAAATACCTCCCAAAGACGCCAAGGTCGTTTTGCGGATTGAGTAATCCAACTCAACGCGACTTGAGAATCCGACTCCAAAATCACACAACCCTGTCGCCATTCCCTTTCCTGTATTATACCCAAGGCAAAAGCTATCGCTCGTACCTCTGCTTCATTCGACTCCATCACCCCTAAAGGTCCTGAAAAAATACCCAAAATACGACTCTCTGCATCTCGTAGCACACCACCAAAACCTGCCGGGCCCGGTTTTCCCCGCGCCGATCCATCCGTGTTAAATTTTAACACATTTCGTAACGGGGGCTGCCAGCACCTTCCCCCCTTCACCCTTTTTGGAATGACAGTAACCTCAATTTTGGAAGGACAAGTCCACCAACCTGCCTCAGGTACCAATTCCCCCCGCCTATCTGCTTTGATCCAATAATACGATCTTAATTTAATCAAGAAGCATAATTCAGCCAAATTCCATCGTTTCCCACGAAAAATAAATTCATTCCTTGCAATCCATAATGACCACAACACAGCAGCAACACATGCTATCCACCACAACTTCATGCATCCCGTGAAAATACTATGGAAATCAAGAACGAAGAATGTATCGAAACTAACCGGTAAGCTGGATTCAATTCCCCACCATTGGCGCATCCATAGCCATACTGATTGCGCAAAAGGGCATTCGTAGAGGATGTGAGCAATGTTTTCCTCGACCATCGCACACCAAGGGCATCGGCCTTGGTCATCCGGCAGTGGGATCCCACGTGCTCGCAAGAAATCGGCAGTGGATAGTCGACGCAGCCATGTAAACCATAAGAAAGCTTGAACTTTCGGTGGCACCAGCACCTTCCAAGCGAAACAATCACCAAACTCCATCTCCCCCGCCTTGTCGAACATGAGCAGTTTCGATAAAGTCCCAACCGAAAAAATTCTACGCTCGTCCGGCCTCCAAATTAACGTGTCTAGCTTGCCTTCCCATGCGCGAAAATTTGACACCATCTTAATTAAATCGCGTAGCATTTCTAACTCAAAAACTCGCAATGGGCGTCTAAAGAACTCTGCCCATGTGTGATGTGATAAAGTGCCCTCCACCATATAATCACACACCCTTGCTAATTTGTCACAAGCCAACGAGAATAAGCGCGGAAAGACATCTTTTATGGCTGCTTGATCGACGTACGGATCAAACCAAAAAAGTATCGATCTACCATCACCAAGTTTCCATAAAAAACCAGTCATTCCCATATGTTTGTCAACCTGTTCATCGCTTGAGAGTGCTACAATTTGTCGCCATACAAGCGACATCGACGAAAACTTTTCCGTGTTGAAGCGCCACCATTGCGGATGTTCTCTATATTTGCTCCTATCAAACGCCGCCATAGTGAATCTCTGTCTCTCGCATATCTCCACACCCATTTTGACAGCATCGCCATGTTCTTGACTCGCAAATCCGCAACCCCCAAACCCCCTAATTGCTTCGGACGACATACCATCTCCCACCCTACTCTGCTCATCCTTCGTTCCAAGTCGACTCCTCCCCATAGGAAAGCTCTTCGGATTTTGTCGATCCTCTCAATTACCCCTTTAGGGGCGACGAATAAACCCATATAAAATATCGGCAACGAGGACAGCACCGAATTAACCAAAACCACCCGAGCCGCAAAAGACAAAGAGGACCGTTTCCATCCCGCTAATTTTCGCCGAAAATTTGCAATTACCGGTTCCCAAGTAGCTATCAGGCGCGGACTGGAACCTATTGGAAATCCCAAATAAATGAACGGAAATTCAGCTTTCCGACATCCCATTACTTCGGCCACGTTAATGCTCAAAGTATCCTCTATGCCAATTGAATACAAGGAACTTTTGCCGAAATTAATCTTCAACCCCGAGCAAACTTGAAAACAATGCAGGATCCGTTTCACATTTTGCGCGACCTCTAATGAACCCTCAAAAAACAGTAGTGTATCGTCGGCAAACTGCAAATGTGTCACAAATATCTCAGCCGCTACTTCCACTCCGCGAATTAAACCCCCTGATTCAGCCCTTCGCAACATCAAATGCATTGCTTCCGCGACTATCACAAAAAGCAACGGTGATAACGGACATCCCTGTCTCAAGCCTCTACCCATTCTGAATTCTTTGGTGGCATTACCATTGAGAAGCACCGATAATCTGACTGAACTAATACATTCCTGAATCCATTGTCGCCATTTGTCACAGAATCCCATTCTTCCTAACACCTCATCCAAAAAATTCCAACTAACGCAATCATACGCCTTGGCGAAATCGAGCTTCAATAAAAAACCACTTGCGCCCCGCTGTCGTAAAGAATGTACCACCTCGAGTGCTAAGAGGACGCCATCTACTAATTGGCGACCTTTTATAAATGCTGATTGTGTATCGCTTATCAAATCCCCCAAAACCGCCTGAAGTCGAGTCGCAAGGCATTTTGCTAAGATTTTATACACCGAGTTGACTAATCATATAGGCCTATATTCGCCAAGTGTCGTGGGGGATATTACCTTAGGAATTAAGACAATGAACGTGCAATTCACATCCTTTGGTAATCGCCCACTAGTATGAAAATTGTCAAAGAAGCGTAGGATATCGCCATTGAGCACCTCCCACCCCTTTTTATAGAAATCCAACGTGAAACCATCCGGTCCCGGTGCCTTCGAACCATCACAACCCCTCACTATGCCATGGACCTCTTCCAAAGAAAATGCCGCCACCAAATTCCCCCTTGCTGCCTGCGATAACTGCCTGAAATTCCCCTCGAAATTCCATGCGCATTCCCTCTTGTCGCGAGAGAAATGTTTCATAAAAAATTGAACTACATGACTTCGCATGAGTGGGGGCGAATTGATCCAATTTTCGTTAACCATGAAACCTGGAATAAAATTTCTTGCCGCTCTCAGCTTAGCGGAACGGTGGAAATATGTTGTATTTCGATCTCCCAATCGTAACCATGTTGCACGTGATTTTTGTCTCCACATCACCTCCTTGTGTCTCATAGCTTTCCATAAAGCTTGCAACCATTGCCATCTTTCGTCCTCCAATTCCTCTTCCACATTGGATGTAGATGCCGTTATGTCCGCACGGTCAATTTTGTCTTGCATCTCAGATATTCTCTCATTCACATCCCCAAAGCTGTCCCGATTCCACTGTTTCAAAAATAGCTTCAAATGTCGCAGTTTCACCATGATATTTACCGTTCCAATATCCAGCTTTGTTAGCCAAATCCATTCTTCCAAAATTTGCCTCATATGGTACCTACCCTCCATCCAACAATTAAAAAACCGGAACGGGCGTGGACCCCAATCGTTCTCATCACACTTCAACAATAGAGGCGTGTGGTCGGATACACCCCGTGGTAGCGCCTCTTGCTGAATTTGGCTGAAAGCATCCATCCAACTTGTCGATATCAAGTATCTATCAATTCGGCTACAACGTTTCATTGGTCCAAACCATGTAAACCGCTTCCCAAAAAGTGGTAAATCCATCAACCCTGCTTGTAACACAAAATCACCAAAAGCTTCCATTTCCATATTCCTGTCCGATGTGCCAATTCTATCCGACTCAAGTAATATGGCGTTAAAATCTCCCGCTATGCACCACGGGCCCTCTTGATTGCTAATCTTACTTAAAATCGCTGCCCATACAGCTTGATGCCCTTCCAAGTCGGATGGTGCATATACCACTACTATACCACAATAGAAATCATCATGCAGCCATCTACCTCTCATCACAATGAAATTACGTTCAATCTCAACCACTTCTAATTTAAATTTACTTACCTCCCATATCACTAGAATGCCGCCCGACGCACCTATTGATGGCGCGATCACCGATTCGAAAGTATCGGTTCCCCAAAGACTTGCTAACCACAAATTCAGACACTCCTCCAGCTTTGTTTCTTGTAACATTGCCATATCCGCGTTATTTTTCCTCATCACATCTCGAACAAACCGTCGTTTAGTACTCCCTCCCAAGCCCCTAACATTCCACGATAGCATTTTCATGAGTCACAAACCCCGACGATCGCCGCTAATCACTCTTGAAATGTCTCGAATAATCTCTTCTTCCCTGCCATTGGAATTAACCCCAATCAATGAACCCAGCTTCACCGTTTCAATTGCTTCTATTTCAATATTTTTTGTTGCTTGCCCGTCATCCAATCTTCCCTTATTCAATATTTCTTGGCTGACTTTAGTCAATCGGCTATTCTTCTTTCTTTTATCGGACCGACAAACTTCCAAATTGCCCCCTAGAAATCGTCTGATCTTGCAATAAGCCTGACCCACCTGAACAACTTCGGTTTTGCTCAAATCTGACTGTGCACATGTCGAAAAGATAGGAGGAAAAAATTTTAATTTTGAATTTAATTTAGAATTAAATTCTGAATTATCCACAGATTGGAGATTAGACTCCAGTTCATTTGAATCACTATTTTTAGAATTAGCAATTCCCGCTATATCCAAACTCTTGCAATTTTGAATGTCTCCTATCTCTGTAGGACTCCTTTCACCACCATCCTTCTCCCCTCTCAGACTTCTTTCCGCCGCCTCCATTGTCTTTGCCGGCATGTTCTCCGATGGCCTGTCCGGCGATCGAGTAGAGGTGTTTGATGCCCCTTGTTCGTCAATGCAATTCCAATCAGAATGTAATTCTTTTTCGGATGAGTCTCCCTGTTGATATGCTTCATTCGCAAGCCATAGAACCGGGTTTGTAGTTTCCTGTATTGTTGCTGCATCCACTACGTTTTCAACTCTCTTAGGCGGTGGTGTACTGTTATCACTACTTCCTTCGTCGTCCGATGAATCTATTTCCCCACAATCGCATTCCACCGCGGGGGAAGTACCATCCATTTCTAACACGCGAACTGTATATGATTCCCCCTCAAATTCAACTTCAATGTGTTCCTCAATCCTCTTGAACGTGGATGTTTCGACCATGATTCTACCGCAATCAAATGAGGATGGTGTTTCCGTTTCATCATCCATTCGAATTAAAACACCCCATATACTTGCAATGTTCATGAAAGTCCTTTTGTGCCATAGGTGTATCGGAAGGCCGATTATCGACATCCATACCCGTCGCGATTCCACTTTGATCGCTGGAGACCATTTTTCTACCTTCGCGAAACATTCTTTCACCCGGTCTAGTTGCATGATTTTATCGCGAATGGATGCCGATGTACACATTAGCAAGATCATTGATCCGGATAATCGCAAGATCGAGAAACCATCGTGTTTGTCTACCTCCAACCTTTCCGCTAGAGTCTTTATGCTGCACGGATTCAGGCACCAACCCACCGCACACCATTGTAGTATTGCCCATTTGTCTTCATCCACTATCCCTGATACTCTCGGTCTGTTTTGTTTCACTTCGTCTCTCTCTATCGACGTTTCTGATTTTCTTGATTCCTCATTTTCCTTCTTCCCATGTTGTTCTGTGTTGCCCACTCTTTTACGATACCACTCCGTTTTGCCCTTCCACGCCATAGAAACTCTCAATCTGCCGCCGTAGATCCATTTACCGTTTAATCTCTCTATCACCCTGTTTGCATCTTCCTTCGATGCCATTCTAACGAAACCAAACCGCTGTCCATCTCTAGCCCTTTTGTTCGGTATGAATGCATCTTTTACAATCCCATGTCTGTCACACACTTGCCACAATCCTTTCCAGTGGATTGTCCGAGAGAGACCACTGATGAATAAAGTCCAGACCTGCTGATTTTTCTGGTCTCTTTGCACTGATCTGCTGCCTGTGTGTGATTCACTGTTTCGGCCGGTGATGTTTTCCTGTTCGGCGGCGAGGCGTTTCCAAATTCCCGTGGAGAGCATTTTTTTTATTATTTTCCTTGATTCAGGCTACTATTTTTTATGGTAATATTTGTCTACAGTAAAGCTTGGTCTAAAACTATCAACAAAAACTGGGAAAACTATGGAACTTCTATCGATTTATATAACATTGGATTTGAAGTAATCTTAAAAGCAAGTAAATAAGAAAGGGTGTAGCATCAGGAGTCAGGTTTTCAAAACAATGAAATGAAGCTACCATAATCGTTTATTAAATGCCACATGATAAACTAATCAAAGAACAATGTTCACAAAAAAGCATAGCTTTAACATAATCAGGATTCAAGATCATATATGCCACTCTGCCAGCCTAATCATGTTAATGAATTTTGAACATATATAAACTATAACAAAAGTAAGATTCTACGTTTAGAAAACTATAGCTTCCTTAGGAGCCAAGCTTTCATTTTTGAAGTGGAATTCAATTAATTCATTCAAAATCCGAGGGGCTATCGAATAGTCTTTGATGACAACGATGGTGTTAAAGAAGCATACCTCTGTCATGCGATCCACTTGAACTTTTCTTTGGTTCTGGCTCTAGAGCTTCTGTTAAAATGAAAAATACTGTTAGAAACACACTAGAAGAACATGATGAATAACAACCCATGATGACAATTAGCTTATGTAAGAAATTGATGTTGTGGCACAAGAAAGGTCACTTCTATATCTAGCATGCATGTCCAAATCAATGCTTTTTTAAAACATCTTCAAAATCGATACATCATTCGAGTTAAATCAAAGCTCGCTCTTTTTTGAGTCCATGAAGAGAACTGAGGTTGAAGAAAGAATACAGTAAAACTTGGTCTGAAACTATCAACAAAAACTAGGAAAATCAAGGGATCTTCTATCAATTTATATAACATCGGATTTGAAGTAATCTTAAAAGCGAGTAAATAAGGTTGTCAAAACAATGAAATGAAGCTACCATAATCGTTTATTAAATGCCACATGATAAACGAATCAAAGAACAATGTTCACAAAAAAGCATAGCTTTAACATAATCAGGATTCAAGATCATATATGCCACTCTGCCAGCCTAATCATATTAATGAGTTTTGAACATATATAAACTATAACAAAAGTAAGATTCTACGTTTAGAAAACTATAGCTTCCTTAGGAGCCAAGCTTTCATTTTTGAAGTGGAATTCATTTAATTCATTTAAAATCCGAGGGGCTACCGAATAGTCTTTGATGACAACGATGGTGTTAAAGAAGCATACCTCTGTCATGTGATCTACTTGAACTTTTCTTTGGTTCTGGCTCCGGAGCTTCTGTTAAAATGAAAAATACTGTTAGAAACACACTAGAAGAACATGATGAATAACAACCCATGATGACAATTAGCTTATGTAAGAAATTGATGTTGTGACACAAGAAAGGTCACTTCTATATCTAGCATGCATGTCCAAATCAATGCTTTTTTAAAACATCTTCAAAATTGGTACATCATTCGAGTTAAATCAAAGCTCGCTCTTTTTTGAGTCCATGAAGAGAACTGAGGTTGAAGAAAGAATACAGTAAAACTTGGTCTGAAACTATCAACAAAAACTGGGAAAATCAAGGGATCTTCTATCAATTTATATAACATCGGATTTGAAGTAATCTTAAAAGCAAGTAAATAAGGTTGTCAAAACAAATGAAATGAAGCTACCATAATCGTTTATTAAATGCCACATGATAAACGAATCAAAGAACAATGTTCACAAAAAAACATAGCTTTAACATAATCAAGATTCAAGATCATATATGCCACTCTGTCAGCCTAATCATATTAATGAATTTTGAATATATATATATATATATATATATATATATATATTAACAAAAGTACCCCATTTGAACTTTTCTTAATTCTGATGACTTGAGAAAACTAAATAAATGTACATGGCTGGGAAAAAAAAGAATCCCATGGAAAAGCCTACTTTCTCTACTGTGACTTTTAGAAAATAGAAACAAAAACCACAAAGAAATAAAGGAATTTAACTTGAAAAGATACTAACCTTGGCTTTCTTTGCAAGCCTAATATGCATGAATTTTGCCAAAGGTCCTACTATCACCTATACAACACCCAAGAAGTAAATAATCCATCAAAAGAAAAAGAAAAGAAAAAGGAGAAATAGTAAAAAGAATCAATACCTTATCTTTCTTGATGTGAATGAGGAAACTAGCTCTAGCAATAGGCCCTGCCATTGATACAGTAGACTCACTGAGATAGAAGAGAAACTATTTATACAGTAGACTCACTGAGATAGAAGAGAAACTTTCGTAGAATTGAGTAAATTGGCTCCTTCGTAGAATCAATACCTTATCTTTCTTGATTCTTTATTTACAGCTTGATATGAATGCAAAATCAAATGCTTATCTTTCTTGATTCTCTATTTACAGCTTGATATGAATGCAAAATCAAATGCTCAAAGGTAATGATTATGGATACTTGTGGACTTATTTTATGGAATTTCGTCCAAAAAAAAAAGAGAAATGCTGCCCAAGGGGTTTGAACCCACAACCAAATGGATACTAAATGAAGAGTCCAACCGATTGAACTAAGAAAGCTCTTAAATATAAGCCACATCCAAATCTATATTATACCAATTAAAATTAGGACTAAATGTGTAATTTTACCAAGAACTCCACCAATGACACGTCCATCAGGACTGGCAAGGGACACACTAAGACTTCCTGTTCGATTGCGTGAGCTACTATCGCTGGTCAGGAGGTACGAGCCTGACAAACATAATATCTCGAATCGCCCCTAAGGAAGTCAAAATGGACACAAAATATATGATCAACATAAGAGTTTCAGAATAAATGGGTTGATATGCAATCCAAGTTTGTTTTTCCAAATTGGTGGAAGTGTTGGTGGGATGCTTATCGCCGCAAGCCCGGTTCAGGTGAGCCTTTTGGTTAATACTAGTTTTTTTATGCATGCTGCTCAAATTGTTTGTCTGCTTAAATATAATCATGTACCATCACTGGACTTGATCAAATCTATTGTTTTACATATCTTATCCGATTGTTGAATGAATCAGGTGATAGTGGGAAGTTTCGTTTGGGGTGGTTCGAAGACAAAGAACAAGAAAGGCGGCGGCCAAGACGGTCTAAAGGACTCCGATAATCAGAGTGTTAATGATCTAGTAGCTCCGCCTGGCATGTCACAAACTCAAAATCTGTCTCCATCTTTGCCTGCAGGTGTCTGGCCTGGTCCACGATCGATGGATATGCGCAATAATTCCCATGTCGACATTGATCTCATGCGCGGATGACACTTGCCTCTAATAGTTCCATGAGCAATGTATATAAAGTTTGCTGCTGAAGGGCACCTGATTGTAATCTGAAAAGTCCTAGGAATCCGACCTGATTTTCAGCTCGACGATTCACACTTCATTATGGGATTTGTTTTGATATTTGTAGCTTGATGACGGTTAGTACAAAAACTTAGCGGTTGCGATTTCAGTTAATACGTTTCGATTGTGTAATAGTTAAAGAATGTATGCTGTAGAAAGAATTTCAGACCGAAGAAAGTTAATCTTATTAGCTGTAACCCCCTAAACCCGACCTAGAAGAAAAGACCGAATTTAGGAAGTTACGTTTGAAAACTTTTCCCTCAAGAAATCTAATTTTGAAAATTATACTTTAATTTAAAATAAAATATCATAAATTTAATAATGAATAAAAATAAAAATATCATAATATATGTTCGAATGATTGTATAAAATCTCTGAATTAAAATAGTAGTAAATGAATGCTAAAAATAATTCCAAAACATAAATAGTTTAAAATTATACACATGTCCCAAAATAATAAATAGAAATCTGATTAAACTAAAATAGTTTCATACTGAATAATAAAATAACCGGATAAAATTGAGATCCTCCAAGTACCAAGTCGCCTAAAGCCCAAAGATATCTGTAAGACGAAACTATGGGGGAGTAAGCTAAAGAGCTTAGTGTGTCTCTAAAGTGCAAGAAAACCATAATCGTAAAACATAGTATTATTTTCTTAAAATCCTTTGAAAACATGATACAATATCACAAGCGCAATGCAGTGCACCCAACTACAACCGCCAAGAGGAAAGTTCCCCAGAACTCCTCACTACAACCACCAATCCGAAGTGGAATTCAGCCCGAAGGGTGAAACCACTGAACTTCCCCGAACAAATCCCAACCCATGCTCATACAATGATATGATGATTAAAAATCAAATTTTATAAACAAAGTTCCATAAATCCGATATTCCGTAAACATACTTCATAAATCATAGTCCATAAATTCATAAATCATAGTTCCGAAAATCCGATGTTTCATAAATCAAATATTCCATAAATCATAATTAAAACACATTCTGAAATCGTATGCATATGATGTCAACCATACAAACCGTAATACATATAAATAATCACAAAGAGGTAAAACACCAACACATAGAAAAATAGTATATAATTTAATTATAGCACCGGTAGAAAACACACCTTAGCCAAGCTATACTCAACCTACATAATGATGTGATTTTCCATGATCAGAAGTATTGGATCCAACTGTAACGGTACCGGACTAAACTTGGGGTTGAAGGGATTAACGAACAAGAAGGAGTATAGAGCGGTTGAGATTATCACATAGGAATTTAACAAATCAATAAGGGATTTTGGCGGCATGAAACTATATAAAAAATAGGGTTCTTGGGATGATCTTATTTGAACTATGTGTGTGTATATTTATAGGGAGAGCAAAACTAATTTAAGTAAAATAATGAAAGTGATATAGAATAGAAAAGAATAAAAATAAATAAAATAATTAAAAGAAGATGAATGGATTAGAATTTCATTTAAAATTAAAGAACTATAATAATAATAATAATAATAATAATAATAATAATAATAATAATAATAATAATAATAATAATAATAATAATAATAAAAACATACCGTAGAAACCAATTGAATTAAAATTCAATTTGATAAAAGAGTTATTTACGGAGTCAGTCCTTAAACTTTTAAGAAATTTCATATTAACTTTTAAGTTTAATAAAAATTCATATTTAGTCCCTTCAAAAAAATTAGGGTTCTTGAATTAAAATTCCCAAATAATTAGGGTTTTCAAAATTAGGGATTTTGAAATTATGTTTCTAAATTAGGGATTTTTCAAATCTAGGGTTTACAATTTGGGCGTAATTTTTGGGGTGTTACAACTCTCCCACCCTTAAAAGAAATTTTGTCCTCAAAATTTTCAAACTAATGACATACTTTAAAAAGAGAGAGGTTTTGATAACAATTTTAAAAAGACATTTTAGATCAGGTCACAAATGACAACATATGACTTTCAGATAGACTTTGATCTCAATTTCATAAGAACGAGTATGATCACGATCAGTCGCTAATCTAGAGCTCATACGAGGTGACATAGTAAGATTATCTACGCAAGGGACAATCCTAATATTAGAGATGGTACTTGGAGTTTCTATTCAAAATATATACTGTATTTAATTCTTTAAAATAATAAATTTATCAAAAAATCACATATTGCCCCAAAACATTTAATATGCATGCAAAAATTATTTTTTGACTTAAAATTTTATGTGAGCCTCACAGTCCGAGGGTGAACTTAACTCTGATACCACTAAATGTAACCCCCTAAACTCGACCTAGAAGAAAAGACCGAATTTAGGAAGTTACGTTTGAAAACTTTTCCCTCAAGAAATCCAATTTTGAAAATTATACTTTAATTTAAAATAAAATATCATAAATTTAATAATGAATAAAAATAAAAATATCATAATATATGTTCGAATGATTGTATAAAATCTCTGAATTAAAATAGTAGTAAATGAATGCTAAAAATAATTCCAAAACATAAATAGTTTAAAATTATACACATGTCCCAAAATAATAAATAGAAATCTGATTAAACTAAAATAGTTTCATACTGAATAATAAAATAACCAGATAAAATTGAGATCCTCCGAGTACCAAGTCGCCTAAAGCCCAAAGATATCTGTAAGACGAAACTATGGGGGAGTAAGCTAAAGAGCTTAGTGTGTCTCTAAAGTGCAAGAAAACCATAATCGTAAAACATAGTATTATTTTCTTAAAATCCTTTGAAAACATGATACAATATCACAAGCGCAATGCAGTGCACCCAACTACAACCGCCAAGAGGAAAGTTCCCCAGAACTCCTCACTACAACCACCAATCCGAAGTGGAATTCAGCCCGAAGGGTGAAACCACTGAACTTCCCCGAACAAATCCCAACCCATGCTCATACAATGATATGATGATTAAAAATCAAATTTTATAAACAAAGTTCCATAAATCCGATATTCCGTAAACATACTTCATAAATCATAGTCCATAAATTCATAAATCATAGTTCCGAAAATCCGATGTTTCATAAATCAAATATTCCATAAATCATAATTAAAACACATTCTGAAATCGTATGCATATGATGTCAACCATACAAACCGTAATACATATAAATAATCACAAAGAGGTAAAACACCAACACATAGAAAAATAGTATATAATTTAATTATAGCACCGGTAGAAAACACACCTTAGCCAAGCTATACTCAACCTACATAATGATGTGATTTTCCATAATCAGAAGTATTGGATCCAACTGTAACGGTACCGGACTAAACTTGGGGTTGAAGGGATTAACGAACAAGAAGGAGTATAGAGCGGTTGAGATTATCACATAGGAATTTAACAAATCAATAAGGGATTTTGGCGGCATGAAACTATATAAAAAAATAGGGTTCTTGGGATGATCTTATTTGAACTATGTGTGTGTATATTTATAGGGAGAGCAAAACTAATTTAAGTAAAATAATGAAAGTGATATAGAATAGAAAAGAATAAAAATAAATAAAATAATTAAAAGAAGATGAATGGATTAGAATTTCATTTAAAATTAAAGAACTATTATAATAATAATAATAATAATAATAATAATAATAATAATAATAATAATAATAAAAATAAAAACATACCGTAGAAACCAATTGAATAAAAATTCAATTTGATAAAAGAGTTATTTACGGAGTCAGTCCTTAAACTTTTAAGAAATTTCATATTAACTTTCAAGTTTAATAAAAAATCATATTTAGTCCTTCAAAAAATTAGGGTTCTTGAATTAAAATTCCCAAATAATTAGGGTTTTCAAAATTAGGGGTTTTGAAATTATGTTTCTAAATTAGGGATTTTTCAAATCTAGGGTTTACAATTTGGGCGTAATTTTTGGGGTGTTACATTAACCATGTACAAAATGCATTTTCTTGTAGTGTTATTAGGCATTAACGTAGAAGAACTGCAACATCTTTGATATCTTTAACTCTGCAAACTACAAAATGTTATTCTTGGGTGTCTGAAGAGCCGCAAATTTGTACTAATTTCATGTTTGAAAGACTGATATTTTGAATTATTTGAAGCTATAATCTCTATATAATGCTTTCCCCCCAGGTTTTAGTTTCTCACAACCAAACCATTAAGACAAAAAAATGAAGCAGCAAACTGGTTCAAGTGTCTTTTCAATAATTGTTTAATTTACGAACGATGATTGATTTAACAATTATTTAAGAATAATTAAACAAGTAGGGGGAAATTAATTAGCAAACTAACAAAACATAGTCCTGCCAAAATGCAGTCTACCTATTGAATTCCACCCACAAAATTATCAGCACCCTGAATCTGAACTTCGAACTTTCTCTCATGTTTAATCACGGAAGTTTACTACTATTTTCCATGCAACTAAGAACCTAATAAATTAATCTATTCCTCATTAAAGGTGGTCGAAAGTGATGTCTAAACTAAATTTGGAATGAAATTGTAAACAAAAAGCTGCAGGAATTGGACTTTCTTTGCTGGTTTAAGATCCTCAGTCTGACCAATTATACTTTATCATATAAATATGTATGTATATATACATAAGCCTTGTTCTTCCAGCATCAAGCTCTTCTCTAAGCAAGAAAGAGCAATGGAGTGCTTTTGATCTACTTACTGACATAAACTTCCACCTTGCTGTTTCTACAACATTACCTATTCGTAACTCACAAGCAAAATCCAAAGATTCGTGTTCTTTTCGCAAAGGCCAAGCTCTTTTGTTTTCTCTTTATAAAACCAAACCTCGTATATTAATTATTAACCCTAGTTTCTCAGACAGTCTCCACTCTCCACCACATCTGTCTGCTCAAACAAACCGTGATGGAGATTACAGGTCAGTTTGGGTTGATCTGGGAGCAAGCGAGGGCGCCGTTGCTGGTGCCGGCGTTGAAAGGCATGGTGGTTTTGTGCTTGACGATGTCTTTAATGCTTTTTGTGGAAAGGGTTTACATGGGGATTGTGATAGCGTTTATCAAGTTGCTTCGGAGAAAACCAGATAAAATGTATAAATGGGAGCCGATGAAGGACGATGTTGAGCTTGGCAATTCGGGTTATCCCATGGTTTTAGTTCAAATCCCAATGTATAATGAAAAAGAGGTTCGTTTATATATATAATATACTTTACTTGATTCACATACATACATATAAATATTTGCTTATGTTTAGTGTTATGTTGGATGCATAGGTATATCAGTTGTCCATCGGAGCTGCATGTGGACTTTCATGGCCGGCTGATCGGATCATAATCCAAGTGCTTGATGATTCAACGGATCCTGCCATTAAGGTGCTCTCATAATCTAAGTATCTGTTCATACTTTTATGACACACCTTGCAGACAAAGCTGCTTGAATCCGAATCTTTTAAGATGAACATAATCATCTTTTTCACAGGGACCACTCATTAGGTTGGTTTTATGTGGATTTATATATAAATAACAATAATGGTATGGTGGTGTAGGCTCTGGTGCAATTGGAATGCCAGAGGTGGGCGAGCAAAGGCGTGAATATAAAGTACGAGATCAGGGACAACAGGAAGGGATACAAAGCGGGTGCTCTAAAAGAAGGGATGAAACACAGCTATGTTAAACAATGTGACCACGTGGCCATTTTCGATGCCGATTTCCAGCCCGAGCCGGACTTTCTAAACCGCACCATCCCATTTCTGGTCAACAACCCTGAACTTGGGCTGGTTCAAGCTCGTTGGAAATTTGGTAACCTTAAAACCTCCATGCATCTTCATTCCCTTTGCTGATTTCTTTTTTTTTTTTAAATAAAGTTTTGAGGTTCAATTGGTCTAAAATAGACACCTTGTAGGCAGGGGCGTATCTTCGTGCGATAATTTGAGGACTTAATAAAAATAAATGAAAATTTGAGAATTTGATGAGAATTTTTTTTTAAAATGAGGGTCTAATTAAAATTTTCAAAAAAAATGGGAGTCTTAATGAAATTTTTAACAATTTAGGGAATTTAATTAAAAAAATTAAGACAATGAAAATTTCTAATAAATTTAAGGGGGCCTAATTAAATTTTTTAAAATATTTGAGGGGCATAAATTAAAATTTTCCAAATCTTGGAGGTGCCAAGGCTCTCCTAGGCTCTAGGGGGTGATCCGCCTCTGCTTGTAGGTATTATGGACCATGTTCAAAATCAGATTTGAGGTACCAGATATAATGGAACCCATTTGAAATGAGAAAGGATGTTATACATTTCGCATCATTTATGTATTAGAATTCATTTTAAGATAAGTATTCATATTACTAGTTTTTTACTTGCAAATGGATTTTTTAACTATTTGTTTTTGACTCATTAACTGATTAATCCAAATTAAGTTTTGCCGATGCTTATTATGAAAAACTTTTTTAACCCAACTTTTTTCATTGACAACGTTAAGATTCGAACTCTTGATAATGACGTTGTGAATTGAGAAAACCGAATTGGTAAAGTCGCCCCATAGTTAGCCTCTACAAAAATCCGATTTAAATTAGTCAACTAGTGGCTTGAAAATTAGTGTGGACCGTGACACTAGTCTCCTTTTTTTTATAACTTATAGACTAAGATTTAATGATATCATTGGACAGAAACAGCACGTTGCTAGGTCACGTAGAGAGTTTGGTGGGGCAAACTATTGTTATTTAACCCAAAAAAAATTGAAAAAGAAATGTCAAACCTGGCAAGCCATGTATGATCAATAGGATATAAATGCTTGACTATTTCCTGATGGACTAAAGTTATAATTTAAATAGCATAAGTAGCCTCTTTCCTTCTATATATATTAATATTGCAGTGAATTGTTAGCCTAATCAATTTTATTATTTTAGAATTAAAAAGTATTTTGTATTCTATTAAACATGTTTATATTAATATATATTTTTAATTCTCCCGGTTTGGACTTTGGAGATAATTGTGAGATGTGGGTGTGTTGCAGTGAACTCAGATGAATGCCTAATGACAAGGATGCAAGAGATGTCTTTGGATTACCATTTCATAGTGGAACAAGAAGTGGGCTCTTCTACCTATGCTTTCTTTGGTTTCAATGGTATCCCTGCACAAAGACTCTTCTTTCGTAATTATCGTAAATATCGAGATTCGAATCAACTTTTAAAGTATATGTACATGGTTGATATGATGGCAGGGACGGCTGGTGTGTGGAGAATTTCAGCAATCAATGAAGCCGGAGGATGGAAAGACAGAACAACAGTGGAAGACATGGATTTGGCTGTCCGAGCTAGTCTCAAAGGCTGGAAATTCGTTTATGTCGGTGACCAAAAGGTATTCCATAACACAAGTTTGTAATTATATGAAAATGTTTTCCTAGATTTCTAGTTTAACGAGTAGATCCAATGAATTCCAGGTGAAAAATGAGTTGCCGAGTACTTTCAAAGCCTACCGATTTCAACAGCACAGATGGTCATGTGGCCCTGCAAACCTCTTCAGAAAAATGGTTACAGAGATCATGAGAAATAATGTACGTACGTATGTATGTATGTGTGTGTATGTATGTATGTATGTATGTATGTATGTAGTACTTAATTGAGTGGTGAACATCATTGCAGAGAGTTTCACTGTGGAAGAAGCTATATGTGATCTACAGTTTCTTCTTTGTCCGAAAGATAGTGGCACATATCGTCACATTTGTGTTCTACTGCGTTGTCTTGCCTGCAACCGTATTCGTTCCCGAAGTCGAAGTTCCGAAGTGGGGCGCTGTCTATATTCCTTCCATCATCACTCTTCTCAATGCTGTCGGAACTCCGAGGTCACTCTCAACTATTCTCAACTCATGCTAAAGTTTGCCATTGCAATTTAAAGCTAGATAAATTTTATGCATGCTGCAGATCGTTGCATCTAGTGCTGTTTTGGATTCTGTTCGAGAATGTGATGTCGTTACATAGGACGAAGGCAACATTCATCGGTCTGCTGGAGGCCGGAAGAGTGAACGAATGGGTTGTTACCGAGAAATTGGGAGACGCTCTCAAGACCAAATCGGACGGGAAGGCTCCGAGAAAGCCTCGTATTCGTATCGGAGAAAGGTAAATGTAGATAAAAATCGGTTCGTGTTGGGTTTGCATGTGATTAGCATTGACTGATTAACATGTGGTTGGATATGAATAAACAGAGTCCATTTGCTAGAGCTTGGAGTTGGGGTGTACCTGTTCATGTGTGGGTGCTATGATTTGGCGCTGGGGAAGAATGGGTATTTCATATTCCTGTTCCTGCAGTCCATTGCCTTCTTTGTGGCCGCAGTTGGTTATGTTGGAACCATTGTCTCTACTTAATTAAATTCTACTCTTCAATTTCTTTCATTGTTTTAGATTGTTACAGAGGGTGGTCATTCTTTTTTCTTTTTTACAAGCCTGGCTAAGTGGATTCAACAATAAAGCTGAATTATATTGTGTTTTTGACATGTACAAATTGCATGTTCAAGAATAATGAAAGAAATTACTTAATATTATTGTTCAATTTTTATTCTGCAGGTTTATTTTCTTAGATGTATATACATATGAGCATCATGATGCACAATATGTGCACGTTATTTACATTCTTCTTCTTTTTTGTCAATATAGTCGTTTCTCCTATTTCAGAAGCCTTGGATCAATATTGTAGTAGGGAAAAAATTTCTAATCTATTGCACCTATGTTTTTATTTTTCAATCTATAGCAGTTGCTATAATGAGAAGTGAAGTCGGTAAAAATATAATCCGATTTCACTGTGCATCCTATTTTTTATTAAAAAAATTGAAGACAGAACACTTACATTCCAACTTAATTCCAACTTAATTGTACTGAGTTCATATGGCATTTTTTCATTTGCTTCATTGCCATTATATTTTAATTTTTTAATTTAAAAAATCAGCAAACAGTAAAGTCGTATTATATTCCCGTCTACTTCACCTGGTACTATTCAAAGTAGAATAAATTGAAAAAAAAAAACTAATATAACATTTAGGACCTTTTCAGTCAATATCTAAGCAATTTCTCCCATTTTTCATTTACTAGTAACTTGAAATTTGAATTATCTATGATTTTTAGATATAACTTCTGATTACTCATTTAATTTACTCTTAGTTTATATGTGCTTGTATTTATTGTCGATCAATAGATTACTAATTTACTCTTAGTTTATATGTAATTTAGATTTTGGCCAACCTGGCGTGACATAATAAAAATATAATATAATTTTGATTCGATTCTAAAATTTTAATAAATAATCCGACCACACACGATTCATCTCGAAAAAATTAATAAAAATATTAAATATAATATATAAAATATAATAAAATTATATATATATATATATATATATATATATATATATATAACTGAGTCAGGTCCGAAAATTTTCACGTCAAAATCAAACGCAATCGTCTGGAACATTTTTAAAATTCGATTTTTTTTAAACATAAAACCTGCTCCTATCGGGTCGGATCAGGTTGAGAGCCAACTAGACCGGATAATTTTTTTCATTCCTCCAATTAATTCAAATTTAAAAATAAAAATTGAAAATCATTACAATGGAAATGATCTATTTCAAAATAATTAAACCAGAAATCAACCGGCCGTTTCAAAGGGGTCTAGCTTTAAAGTAATCAGCAAGTGTCCCTACACGGTTAGCACTTAGCACCCTGCTTTCCGAGTTTACACTTTCCCCACTAGTTTACCAAAACATTTAAGAGGAAAGATAACCAAAATAAATAAAGTTTTAATGAGATTTTTTGCTTTTTATTAGGCCGAAAACAAAATAAACAAAAGTTGACTTGGTAACTTGAGTCGTCGTCTCCACCGGTTACACGGCCCAACCATTAAATAAAAGACGGCCTATCCAAGCAAACAGATCTACTGCTCAGATCACACCAAAATGGCGATTCTTGTATTTCACTTCTTCTTGATATTCAGTGTTGCAGCAGCATCATTCTACCCAGATGGTTGTCAACCAACGAGCTGCAAGCGCGGCGGCCCTTCCGTCCGATTCCCCTTCCTATTAAAAGGCCGGCAATCTGACGGCTGTGGCTATTCCGGGTTCAATCTGACGTGCAACAACGACAACCAAACGGTGCTGGAGCTGCCCCAATCGGTGAAGTTGTTGGTGAAGCACATAGATTATAAGAATCAAAGGATTCAAGTGTATGCCGAAGATGGTTGCGTCCAAAATCAGCTTCAAAATCTCAAGTTATATTCGTCCCCTTTCAGTCTCAGCCCCGGTGATTCTTATTATTACCAAGTACCAGAAAACAGTACCCTGTTCGAATGTTCGGATGGAGGCCAATCCGCCGTTGATGATTATGGTACCATCCCTTGCTTAAGTACTAAGCCTGGGTTCTACGTGAAATACACAGATTCCGATTATGCAAGCACCGATTTATTACACTGCCGGAGGACAATAGATCTGAGAGATGTTCCGAGAGGGTTGATACAGGAGCGGAGTAACAACTTTTACTTCAATTGGAGCCGACCGGCGTGCGGATACTGCGAAGCACGCCGCCAAGGTTGTCGACGAAATCATACCAACACATCGGGCTTCCAATGCTTTTACATCCCCATCAAACGCATGGGTAAGTTTTTAATAATCATTTTTCTATAATTTACCTTACCCTTAAATTTGAATCTAAATACATACACGTTAAAGGTTAGTTTAATTGAAATATAATGATATTTGTGACCCAATTAAATTTTTGAGAAAAAGAAAAGTATGCAGGAATTTTAGAAAATAAAATAAATGCATATGCTAAAAAAAAATGCAATTTTGTCTTTTCTATATTATTATATCTCTTGAGTTACTAATTTTATGCTTTTAATTAAATAATTATTTTGGTTTTTATTAGTTTTTTTGAAGCATTTTAATTCTAACATTTTATTTTTGGTGAAAATAGTCTATTATGAATGGAAACTATTAGTTAACTATCATTAAATGACGTGACAAGCCTACATGGCAGTGCACACTGACATAACAATATCATATAGATAAATGTACTGACTTTATAAAATAACACATCAATCAAAAAATAATTTTATATTTAAATAATTTTTGTAAAATTGTATGAAATATAAAATTACTTTTTTAATTATATGTTATTTTGTCAAGTCATTTTAAACTATTTATCATCATTTGACTGACAATTTTCAACCATTGAGGCAGTGGCGGATCCAGAAATATTACAAGCCTTAAATATTATAAAAAATTAAACACTAATTCATAAAATTTAAGAAAATTAAAAGTAAATGTGTGAACTTTAAAACCACTCTACATTATATGTGGATTGCCATTGCATTAAAGGATATTTTGACCTAATAAAATATTGTAGGTTAAAATACTTTTAAAAAAATAACTATCAAATTAAATATGGAGTATGAGCTTTTTTGGGATTATGCCTAAAATAAACTCAATGATAATTGCTTGCTTCATGCTTATCATATTGAAGAGAAAAGTATTCCACCAATACCTGCTTTTGTCTACTTTTGACTTTTTCTTTTAATTGTACATGAATCATATTTAAATTCTGTATGAATCAAATCTTTTACTATTTACCTCAATAGTTTAATTGTATATTATTGTGCTAGTTTTAATCATAAACACAGTATGCTGATAAAGTTCTAAATGTCATGTGCAGGTCTAAAAGAAAAGTTGATGATTTCAGGTACATTTTGTTTTTCATCTAATGTGAAAATTAATGAAATCTGATGAAACATTAATTCTGATTTTTCGCCAAGGATCGAACCCTCTTACTTCATTGCAGGTTTAACCATCGGAGGATGTTTTCTTGTAACGAGTATCGTCGGACTTCTCTGGATGGCGCATTTACGTAAGAAGGAGAAGAACGCTCAACGCAAAATCGAACAGTTTTTGGAAGATTACAAAGCTCTTAAGCCCTCGAGATATTCATATGCTGATATCAAGAGGATCACGTTTCAATTCAAGGAAAAACTGGGCCAAGGTGGTTATGGAACCGTGTTCAAAGGAACACTTTCGAACGATGTTTCGGTTGCCGTCAAGCTTCTTAATAATTTCAAAGGGAATGGGGAAGAGTTCATCAATGAAGTTAGCTCGATGGGTCGAATTCACCACGTCAACGTGACTCGTCTCGTCGGCTTTTGCGCCGACGGATATAATCGAGCCCTTGTTTACGAGTATTTACCGAACGAGTCACTAGAGAAGTTCATATTCGAAGACAAAGGCGAGAACCGTTCGCTTAGCTGGGAAAAGCTTCATGAAATAGCTTTAGGCATTGCCAAAGGCATTGAGTATTTGCACCAAGGTTGTGAGCAAAGAATCCTCCATTTCGACATCAAACCTCACAACATCTTGCTGGACGAGAACTTCAACCCCAAGATTTCGGATTTCGGGTTGGCCAAGCTGTGTTCCAAAGAGCAGAGTGCTGTTTCAATGACAGCAGCAAGGGGAACCATGGGGTACATTGCACCCGAAGTACTGTCTAGGAACTTCGGGAACGTTTCGTACAAATCCGATGTTTATAGTTTCGGAATGTTAGTGCTGGAAATGGTGGGAGGACGAAAAAACATGGATGTGGGAGTGCAGAATACAAGCCAAGTTTACTTCCCAGAGTGGGTCTACAATCGTTTAGACAAAGGAGAAGCGTTGGGAATTCGAATCGAAGACGAAGAACACGACAAGATCGCAAAGAAGCTTACGATAGTAGGACTTTGGTGCATCCAGTGGTATCCGGTGGACCGTCCTTCAATGAAATCGGTGGTTCAGATGTTAGAAGGGGAGACTGAGATTCTCACAGTGCCACCAAATCCTTTTGCCTCTAAAGATGAAATGAAGGCTAAAATGTCCATTCACATAGAGCTGCCTACCATATCCGAATAAGCTTATATTAACATCAAACAATTTGCATATATACACATCTTAATTTTGTGTTTTATTACTGGAAAAGCATTATGTATTCATGTAATTCCGGAGGATGATCTTTTACTAGTTATATAATGATTGACAGCAAAATATAGAGTAAGGATTAAGAAAATAAATGGTTATTAATAAAATTTTGTAAAAACTAAGGAAGTTTTGTCTTCTTTATCGGACCAGTTAATTATTTTAAGTGATAATTAAGTCATCGATCGATAAAAGTAAACGAGAATACTGACCAATCAATTAAACAGTTTTGTGCAATTATATATTTAGTCTTTATCACTTACATTTTGTATCCAAAATCCACCTCAGCACTAATGTCTACGTCATCGTGTCGTTAGTGAGTTAACGACCCAGTGGTATTAACTGAAACGAAAGTTAAAATCTAACACTATAATTGAAGCAATTGAAAGTTTAATGATACAACACCTAAAGTTCAGTGACATTTAATATAATTTACCTTTATTTAATTTGTATTTATAAAATATTATTCAAAATTAAGACAAGAGAAAACATCTCATGTACTGCTGTGGAAACGAAAAATTTCAATGAGCACTTTAGTTTTAGAATTTAGAGATTTGCTTTGGAATTTAGGGGTTTAAGTGTATGAGTTTAGAATTTAGTGTTTATGGTTAATATTTAGGGTTTAATATTAGAATTTAGAGTTTATAAGTTAGGGTTTATGTTTAAGATAATATGATTAAGGATTTAGGTTTAACCTATAAACCTTAATTTTTAACCCTAAATCCTAAATTCTAACCAACCCCTAAATTTAAATTTCATACACTTAAACTCATATTCCATAAACTCTAAATAAATTGTCTAAACCATAAAACCAAAACGTTTATGAGAGCAAAGTTTCTACAAGTGCTTATGCATAAAATAATTACCCTTAAAACAATACAATATCTCTCAATAAAAACTTTAAAATATAAATATTAATATTTATAAAAAAAATAATATCATGAATAAGACGTAAAGCTTTGAACAAAAAAAAACGTGAAGCCATGTATTTTAACAAACAAAAAATCACTACCATAAAAAAGTCTAATAAAGTGGGTCTTCTTTCCCCAAATAATAAAAAATAATATACTTAAATCATCACTTAATTTTACTTTATGATCTATTTTGATCATTAAACTTTCGAAACGATTAATTTATTTATTTAATATTATTTTTAACTTAATTTAATCACTCTAAATTATTATTAATAGAATTATTTTATTAATATTATGGTATGATATAACATATTTTATTATGATTAAGTATAAAAAATAAATTATATTTTATTTATTAATAAATACAATAATTGTAAAAATAAAACCTAAAGCCCAAACACTTAAAATCTCTCTGGATTCAATCATTTCTCAACCTCAATTGAGACGATCGTCGATACATTCATTCCCCAGCTCACATTGCCAAAAAAATTAATTTACCCATTCAACCCCATCTCTCGGTTCCCCTCTTCATCACTCAAGTCGATAACCATCATCACCCATAAACAACAACACCATTACCTCTCCTTCCATTCTCCAAAATAAATTATCATACAAAAGAGACTTCAATATTCGAAGTTCAAACTTGATTATCATACAAAAGAGACTTCATTTTCCCAAGTCATATGTTGGTTTTAAAATAAATAGTATTGTATCTAAAATTACTAAACCCTTAAATCAGAGTATAAATATATTACTACTAGGAAATTCAAAGGTTTTACCATGCAGATTACTCGTCAATATCTACAGTAAACACCAAAATCTTTATTACAGTAGAAAAAAAATCCAACAGCAAACAATTCATTGCCTTAAAAACTTTAAACTTCAGCAGGTGGAACTCGAAAGAAATGGTACCCGAAAGCAAGCCTCCATGCGTGTTCTATGCTATTTGCTTTATTACTCTCATAATATAAGGAGCGGTCCATTATTACGCATATAATATGCTCTAACTTCTGCATGTGAGGGAGAACCCTTGACTAGGTACCAAATTTTGCCACAGTATTGTGCGTGTTCACCCACAAACTTCTCATGCTTTTCTAGGCTCGACGAACACGGATGTTGTCCTCGCAGGCACCGTGAAACACCCTGAGGATGCATCGTATGATGACTTCTTAACTGTTTCATCGGTCGACTTCACCTGTCATGATTCATACAAAAATGACGTTTTTTTTATATCTATAAACCGGTCAATTAAACAAGCCAAATAGAGATATAAGTTTCGAGAATCAGGTATTAGAGCCGATCCTTGCAACCTTAATGCCTTATTCAAACCCCAAGTTTTGAAAACTATAACCATTTCACTACTTCTTTGTTTTCATGTTTCAAGCATTTAATGCCTTACACATCCCCTCTTCATTTTGTTTCCATAATGCCATTAAGAACATCTAGTGAGCTCGATACCTCAGGTTGAATTTACCGAGCAGAAATATAATGAAGAAGAATTCAGTACATAGACGGCAATTTGAATTAATATCGACTCATGCTAACAAACTGAGTACCTGTATGGGATGCAGTTGAAGGGTCCTTCCTCGCAGTGTAGGGCTGCTAAATGATGCCTCCGTTGGACATGCATTGAAGACAACCACAATGTACGAAAAGCTGTAAAGAGCAAAGAAATGTGAAACTATATGATAGATAATATCATCAGCATTATAATTATATATTTATATAGACACCATTAATACGCACATGGGATCTAATTGAGAGAGCCCTGGGACACCTTCATTGCCATCTTCAATGCTCATCACAATGATGCCAGGGACCCATGATGGACCGGTGTTGTGGAACCGCACTCGTTCCTGGAAACATGAGCCATTCAATTTCAATAGGATGTAGATAACGATATGGTTCTTCTCTCTAACTTTCTCCTATTGCTATATTTTAATATTACATTCTTAAATTAACTACCCAAGCATGCATCTCTTTATCAATGCCTCAAAAAGTGAAAATGACAAGGATCTTACACACAAGTTCAGTTTGTTTATCAACAAATATGTAGCCAACCTAGCTTTGACATGAAACTCTGAATTTTTCGCACAGTTAACAAACAAAACCGAATTTGTTGATTCAATTCCACAAAAATGTCATAGTTCCAAACTCAGCTTTCTAAAGGCAAGTTCATAAATGGCTTTGCTCACTTGGATAGCATTTGCTGTCCTGAGACGGAAAAGAGGTGAAGAATATCGGATGCGTAAGACATTTGTAAAGTTCTCTACAGCTGCAAGAATGTGTCTCCTTTGAGGCTTGAAGGATGGATTTGCCAGTCTTGGCTGTATTCTGGAACAACAAAATCAAAGATCATTAGAGATACTAGATAATGGGACAACCACAAAATACAGTGGAAGAAAAAAATAAAAAATAAAAATTTTAAAATAAATTATAGTTATTTTATTCAAAAAATTAATAGTTAAAAAATCAAAGTTTTTCTACATATGGTGTGTTTTGAACCTTGGGACCTAATGACTTAACTATGCCATTTAAGCCAAGACTTCATTAACTTTTAATTAACATAGTTTTCTAAAAGGTGTTATACAAAATTAGCATTAAAATATTAAAATAATTTATAAAATGCTGTTCTTTTGTTTTGTAAATGCCCAACTGAGTTGGTGCCCAGTTAACTCGTGACACCAACTCAGTAAGGAGTTATATATATAGTATAGATTAAACAACACAAATAAAAATCGAAAGTAGAAATAATTGTGCACTAACTAGCAATATAGAGATTTTAGCATAAGAAAGGACCCCTATTAAAGAAGTAATAAAAACGAAAAGCAACAATAAGATGATGCTTACAGTGGCCAGCTATGTTCATTTTTCTCTTTTGGAGGAAGTCCAACGCCCCAATTGTTTGAATTGTACGTGAAGTCTAATCTGGAAATCATAACAGCTATGTTCATCACGGGCACATTTCGAGTAACAACATTGTCAGAATATCATCATGGAAATAACTGAATAACAATTTTATCAGAACGGAAGTCAAATTTTGAAATGATAAGACAAGTACAAAGAAAACTTGAAAAATAATAAATCAGACCTATTGAACCAATCACCAGAGTTGTATGAATCACGATCAAGTGATTTTGAGCGGAGTATTTCGTCCCCGGCATGGAAAAATGGTATTCCCTACAAATATAAGAGCAAAATAAAACAGAAATGTAACATTATGATATCAAATTGTCAGCAAATGCAGCAAATTATACCAATCTGTTTGCATGATCCTTAAAGCTACAGGCTTCATTGCCACAAATGAACCGAGCTCATCTAAACAGCAGAAAAAAGGAGAGGAAGAAGAAAGGCTTTAAACCAACTAAAGTAAAAATAAAAAAGTAAACATATGTACTTCAATTTTGTCTCATCTAATTTTATATGATTTTAGGAGCTTATGTTTATTTTGCAAAATGAGATAAACCAGATATTTATTTTAAAAAACTGATATCTTGACCTGATTGTGTTTTAGATTATGGGATTGAAAATAGGTTTGTATCCAATAATCATATGAAGGAATTGCTATCTTCAATTCAGCATTTGTATCAATATCAGCCTGACTGGGAGAAGGAAACTGAATCATTTTGACCAGGACTCGAGTTGGGGGTACAATTCCTATTACGATATATCTTAAGCTCCTACCATATATTATGACCATCAGTCAATGTGGATATGTGAAATTTGGTTATTTGCAAGGGGGAAACCTGTGTCAATGCAATTATACTTGTTGCAAGATGATTCATCCTGCACCTATCTTCCACCGATATTTCCACTGGAGTCTGCAAAAGCGAAAAGTTATTAGTCAATTGCAGTAAAATAAAACATTCTCTCTTTTTTTGGGATAAATAGGATAGAACATTATACAAAGTATGATCATGAGCATACCTTCAAACTGATAATGTCAAAGAGGGTTTCATTGTCATGAGCAGAAACATAATTGACCTGGAAAATGATTACAGATAGAAACTTTATGGTTTGCAAAAACATAATACTATCATGAAACATTTACCTTTTCTTTGATGCATTATTAGAAAATGCTCACAATTGTTAAAATTTGAAATATGTCACTGATGATGGAAAATTACAGTGGTTCCTTCTAAACCAAAATTGATTTAAAATTTGAATGACAGTGGAAGGACAAGAAGGAAGGCAATATTCAAACAATAAATCCCAGTTTTAGAAAGAAACCATCTTCAAGTTGGCCATTACATGAATCTGATCAATAGAAAACTTTCAATCTCTATCCAGGTCCCAAGTCCCCCATCAATTAATCAGTGTACCTCCACTCCTTAATCGTAGCAAATCTCACAATAGGTTACATAGCCGCTGTACGAAACCTCAACTAGCAAATTAGAGATTTGATGTATAATCCAACTGATGGTCCTCACATTGTTTTTTTCTGCAGTCAACTATCCTCCACTCTAAGGCATATATATATATTATCCCTAGAAGGCTAGAACAGAAAAAGATAACTAATGTTTGTGCGATTTGGATCTCTATAAGAGAAACCAAACATATGCAACAAGTTGTGAAGAATCTACCAACCTGTTGCAAGACCAAAAACAATTGACAATAACAAGGCGTAGCAGCTCTGTCAATAACTTGCAGCAACTAATCTGATAACCGAGGTCTAAGTCTTGTTGCCTAAAGGTTGTGTTGCAGCATTTGTATATATAGAACAAAAATGTTTGATCACTTAAAACTTTACAGCATGGTCCTAAAAGCCAAAACACATTCAGAGAACCTTCACCCAAAACCCCTTTTGGGTTTTCCTTTCATAGGATCACTTTGCAAGCTGGGATCTGCTAACCACTGTAGTTTCCTATTCTCTTTGTCCCTTGGGGACATTAGTTTACGGTCTTAGAGAAGGAGCAGGGGGCTCTAAGTTAAGCATGACTAACAGTACACAGCTGAAGAACATTTAACACCAGAAAGTAAAATGCACACTTTCTAACTAAAGACAAGTACATGAATCTAAGCAAGGTACAAGTGCTGTCAGAAAGTAAGACGTATACCGTTTCTGTGGGGCATAAAGCATAACCAACAGGTGTCCCACCATAAGAGAGAACTTCAGATCCTTTCCTCTAAGAGAAAACATCAAGTTACAAATCAGGAGAATAGCATCTCATTGATACAACATTAACAAATGATAAAACACACTAAAAATCTTGCTTATGGAAATATTATGCCCAACACGAAAGCAAATCTATTGCACACTTGTGAAGGTAGATGAAGTGGTACAGAGGATGAAGCAATGTCTGATATAAAAACTTGCTTGCAGTATTCAGACTTGTATCTTTGGCACACTTGTGAAGGTAGATTGAGTAACAAGTTTATACTTGTACATTGCATTACTTGGACTGGTTGTGAGTGTCAGATACAGGTATGTTTAGTTTTTTCCTAAGTTTTTCCATGTAATTGAAGAGTCCTTGGAAGGTCGTATCTTTGTACCCATGTCCAAGAATGCATCGGACATAGGTACTTCAAGAAAATCAAAGTCAGAGTAACATAGCTTATGCATGGCCATGGATATACATATAATGCATCTAATGCCTGTAATCCTGAAAAGCTAACTTAACAATTTTTACTAAGCATCAATTAAGTTGATTGTCAACAAATTCGGGGAACACATTTCATGTAGGAACAGCTTGGTCAGAAAAAGCATCGCAAAATAAATCTCACCAAAAGCAATTTTCTCAATGCATCAATCCAACAAGATTAATCTATATACCTCTTTTCCTTCAAAATCAGTAAGCACAAAATCCCTCAAATTTGCAGCCACACCAACCTAATCACATTAAACTTATTTGATTAGCTGTAAGGCAAGCATAATCCAGTCTGCAGCAAGGGGATCAAATATTGTAGCATGATAGAAAAAAAAATATGCAGGACCTATATAATTGCACTATACACAAACACATGGTCGAATGTTGGAAATGTTAATACTCCAAGATACACATGATAAGAGGAAAAGGAATGATTGAAAACAATTATGCAACTATGTTAATTCGATTGTAAAGGGCATCTACCAACTTTATATACAGATGGAATCAACTTAACCTATGTTAATCGGACTCGGGTGTCTGTCGTGTTCAATTTTTTAAAAAAGTTTTTCCATGTAAATAGAGGGGTTTTGCATGGTCATATCCTCGTATCCATATCAAGATATGCGTCGGACAAAGGTGTTGGACAAGGATATTTTGTTTAAATGAAGAATTGTCTCAACCACAGTCAAATGGATATATGCACTGCAAGGTTAAATAGTATTTAAGTCCTTGGCTATAAAAGTTCATAAAAGATTAGTAATAAAATATACTTCAAAATCCACTAAAAATCTCAACTCATTCTGCTTACCAATTGAATCTTCATAAAGAGTCCACCAATTTAAAAATTAGTGGTATTGTCTACCACAAAATCTAAGACTCCAAAATAACATCCCCAAGACAATTTATAAAGGCATGCTGTAAATAAGATATTTGGTTTAAACCATGGATTAAACATTATCAAATGTGCAGAACAAGACAATTTACCTGGATGTAGTCCTTTGCTGAAGCAAGCATCGCTTTTTCAACATCCTTTGTACCATGATCATGACCATTAGGCTGTATAAGAAGGGGGAAAAAACAAGGTATGGTACTTTGCTAAAAAAAGAACAGGAATTTTTTTCCAAATACGGTATGGTAAAGCTTAATATAAACTGAAGCAAAACCTAATATTTATAAAATCACTTTCCATCCAAAGAAAAATGCAAGTGAGAAGCTAATAATAATAGTTTCCATCAGCATGAATTGTTGCAGAATATGCATGTAAAAATAACTTCTTTTAGATGCATATCATGGAAAAATCCAAGAATCTAACCAGTGAAGCTTGTTATATCTCATATCAATTATTTTGGATTTATAGAGGCCTTTTATTAAGATTTAGCTTTCCACCTAAAGCTAATTGGTTTTGGGACCCAATGTCTTAATTTTGTAGTGCAACTTGCAATAAAATAAATTCTCAATTTAGTTAATTTGTCAATAGGAAGGTGGCCCACTAAGTTAACAAGAACATAAAGAAGTCCAAGTCCTCTCTTTACAGGTCTAAATTTTCATTACCTCCAACAACAGGCCTGTTACGAATCCCTGCTGGAGGGGAGGACCAAATGGAGAACCACCAAGCATTGCATCCCGAATTCGATCGTTAAAACTGAATAAAGGACCGTGCATAAAAATCAAACAAACTTTAATAAAACAAATTCAGGTCCATATGGAAAAGATGATGATATTTCTGGATTTGACATAAATGATAGAAAAAGTTAAGTTATGAGCATTTGCGGCAAAATGGAAGCAAAAGAACACAAAGGAGTAAAGGATGAAGCATAAAAAGGACCTATTTTTTTCTTCTAAATTTGCACTTAGTACTAGTTCCAAAACCATAGAACTGATATTTAGAAGAAATAAAATAAATATTACAGACATTCCATATGTTATAGTGGACTCTTTTTTTCTCTATTCCAAGTGTCAACTGTGTAGGTAACAGATGTGTCAGCAAAATAACACTTATTTGGAGCAAAATAACATAATGGCTATTCACCTTGCAATGTTTGGATGAATACAAACTATATCTTCTTTCTGAACATCTAAAACTTGCTTAATTTATTATATTCAAAATTAATTTTTCATTACCATAATGAACATCAATATTATTACAAAAAGAAATATAAAATTTATGAAATACCTTCAAGACAAATTTCCTTTAAAACTCAGTGCATTATACTGTATATAGAATATATTGATCCCTTATGAGAATTAGAAGTACCTTCCTATTCCAGTCCCGCCAATATTAAATTGAGAAGCGTTAATCCCACGCCCATTTTTTGCCACTTCACCAAAGTCCCATCCTTCACCATATCTGTAAGAAAGAAGATTTCCAACAAAAACAGAGCAAGCATTGCTGTTGGATTAAAAAAAACTCCAAAATTTTTAAACTGCAAGATGCATAGAGAAACTAAATAGAAAATCCTCCAGATTTTGAGCACTTTCCAGTAAAACACTTAATGTGCTTATGTGAGGAAATAAAAGACAATTCTAAATGTTGCAATTCAAACCTTTAATCCTTAAATAAAATTATCTATGCAAAACACCTCGATTCACTCTTTCTCTCCCCCATCCCTAGTTTCTCTTCTTAGCATTTTTCTTTGCTCCTCAAAGTGTGGCAGCAATTGAGAAATCAAGGAGTGCAGCGAAGGTTATAAACGAAAGAAAAATGGTGTTGTGGAAAGAGAAAAGAATAAGATGAAGGGGGAAACAAGATAAAAATCAAAAGAGAAGGAAAAAAAGAAGCAACTCAAAAAGATGTCTTGTGAATTACCATTAAAGTTGAGCTGAAAGTTTGAGCTGTACCAATCCATTTTAAAAAAAGGGTCCCCGCTGTTTTAAATATCTAGCTAAAATGCCTTTCCAATAAAGTAACACATGCACTAAAAGGAGTCACTGCGGAAGAAAATCTTTTCATGAAAACTCACAGGTAAATTCTTGAACCATCAACCCCATCCCTTTCCTTCGTTAGGCTACAAAGCGCATCTTTTGCTTTCACCTATGCAGATATCAGAAGAATTTTGTCTGAGTTGCATGGCTGAATACAGGAGAAATAAAGTGATCTAATAAAGATCATCAAGTATAAAAGCCTCAACCCAACCATTATTGCTCATTCACAGACTTATCCACACATCCATTGATCATTGTTTTAAACCAGTTTATGTTGACAAAAGGAAACTAATAGACTGCAAATTAGCACTTATATCATCAACTAACATGAAAAGCCTTGTTAATAATTTTTAATATACAAATCATGTACATTTCAACAGCTAACTGAGCTGCATATACAATGCAGCTTCATCCATTGATGTATTAAAAGTATATGTTGCTTATCACCTTCGTCATGACTTATCTAAATACTAGAAACACTAAATTGCAATTAAAATTTTAATGGAAAGCTTTCTCTATTTCTCTCTAAATATTTAATAGGAAAATCCAGAGAAAGTCAACATAAGCTACATACCATTGTACGTTTCATGATGTGACCCATTAGATCAAAACGAAACCCATCGACCTGACAAGTCCATCAACAAACATCCATGATGGATGAAATTCAGTAATAATTCATACAAATAAAATAAAATCTAATTTAACCTAAAAACATATTGTATGGTAATCGAATAAGTGAATAACTACAGAAAAGTATGGCAGAAAGTTTGCTAAATACAGGAGGAATAAAACATTCTAATTACCCAAGGAAGGTAAGAAATGAAATATAATAACCTTATAATTTATTGCCCAGTTCAAAAGATCATCAATAATAAGGCGCTCGACCATATAATGCTCACTAGCAGTATTGTTGACACATGTACTGTTCTCAATAAAACCATCTGTGTTTCTTCTCAGATAGTAACCTGGTACAATCTATAAGAAACTTTCTGTCACAAAAAAAGGATAACAAACATTTCTACCCAAAGAATATAAGCGCCATTGACATCAGTAAAGGACCTTATCAAGAACAGAATCCTTATCAGAAGGACCATTTGCATGCAAGTGATTGTAGACAACATCCAACACAACACGAAGGCCAATATGGGTGAATCCCTGCAGTCAAAAAGTGAAATCATTTGAGTGACTAAAGACGAATTTCTTTAAAATTTTATATGAACCAATACAGCAAAATCATCGATGATTCCATCAAGGGAGCTTTACACACTCAATGTCCCCAACATGACAAGGAGGAAATAAAATATCCAAACCTGAATCATCTTTCTAAACTCAATTATACGGCACGGACCATTTGGGTTGCTTGCATAGCTTCCCTTAGGGACACCCCAAAGAACAGGATTATACCTTCATAATGCAATAAATGAAGCATTAAAGCATACATAAAGTATAAAATATAACAATTCTTATCCAAATTTTATTCACATGCTCACCCCCAATTAAACGCGTCATCATCCTTGATTGCGGTAATCTGCGCTTGCTGCTCTGCTGAATCTGGTGGTAGCTTCTCCAGAATCTTAAAATCTACAACAGTGTTGATGTTGAAAAAATAAACCACCAATAAAACTTAGGAAAGCCAAAACCAAGCACATACACAAGTAAAAAACAAATATATAGTCAACACTCAAATAGAAATATTAGCAACCAACTTTACAAAAGGAATCTTTAGAAAAGTAATGTTACATTAGACCAGCCATATTTAATGGTTATATAACGTCATCATATTTTGGACATAGACGGGTGCTAAAGTCATGTCTGCATGTCCAGAATATCATAACGATAAACCCCTATATCTTTGTTTGCTTTTCTAAAGTCATGATTAGACAAGTTTGGATCAAAAAGGGAGAAGGCCAAATCAGCAAAGACAGATGGAGATAGACCAAAGAGTTCTTTTTCTTTAAATAAAGAACTAAGTGTTAAAATATAACCATTGAACTTAACTAGATTGTGATAAAAAAAGAATATGAGTAATCATTGTAGCACAAAAGCCTCCTTTTGGACAAACAAGGGGAAGCACAATAGGGTAAAGGGAAAGGAATGGCAAACAGGGGCAATTGTTGCTTGTTGCTTTACATGCAACATCCCAAGACATTAAACTTGGAAACTCTCTTACCCACATACTTCCAATTCTTCTTCTCATCGTCAACAGCAGCAAATTGGAAGGTCGGCAGCAAATGAACATGAGTAATACCAGCTTCCGATAATTTTTTCAAATGAAGAACGCCTGCTGAGTCCTTCAAATTGCATGAACTAAATGCTAAGTAACAAATAATCATGTTATCTTTAACCCAAAGGAAAGAGAAAACATTTTCTTTTCCTTACACATGAAACTTTAATGCACAGGCCCTTCAACTTTCATTGCTTTTTGCAACCTAGGCTCCAATAAGTAACTTACAGAAGTGAATCACACAAATGCGGTGTGGAATTCTAGATAAAAACTCATAAAATACCATCTTGTGTAACAAAATAATGGTTTGCTTATAAATCATGAAATATTATGAATACTATTCCCTGTACAAATATTATTGTTTGTAACCCTCAGCCTCAAACTTTATTAAATTTTACATTTCCTTTCTATTTTTCAACATTAAAAAATTAGAACCAAAGATGGTTTTGATATTTTCACTACAAAAAAAGGCACAAAATAAAAAAAAAAATCCTAAATGCTGTGCAAAAGTCAAACAAGAATTGACACTGGGACAGAGGGAGTAGAAAAGCAGTACTTCTAAGTTCTAATTCCGTATGGCACAGATGCATTTGTAGGGGAAGTCATGTTTGAATGGATAATGCTTTGCCTTTTCAAATCAATCAATGATTCAACTAAAGATAACAACACTAATTCTGGACTCGGCAATTTTTGTGTTGCAGCAGGAACTATAAACATTTAGATTTATAGTATAGACTAGCAGACAAGACTTTGCATTCATTTGAGATCACAAGAACGCAACTACCTGCAAAGTGAAAGCCATATAAGAACCACGGAAGTCACGAGAAACAGTGTCGTCATTGGCACTGCAATAGAAACAGAGATTCTCATTATGAACACACTTTGTTGAACACTGTACAAAGGCCAAAAGAAAACGAATAAAATGATGAAACTAATTTACCACATAAATTTAAAATGTTTGAGCATTTTAAGCAATACAAACTTTTTGCATTATTATGATGGCCCTTAAAAGGGATAGGATGAGCAGACTAGGGTTCAAATTCTCCCTCCCTCTTCCTCCCCAATCCAAGTCCCCGGTCAAGCCCTCTTCAATTGAACCAAAAATAACAAAATATAAAAGGAATAACACGAGCTACAGCTCAAGAGAGCTGTAGGCAGGGCAGGCTTCACATTTTAAGTTCAGGGGCTGGTGTTCGAAGAGACTCTCCCTTATTGAATAACTCTACAAACTATTTGAACACCACCCAAGAGAGGATCCTACGAATACTACATGCTAGCCAATAAAAACTATGCAGTGTTAAAGAAGTAAAGCGAATGTGAGCAAGATTAAGTTGTACAAACAGTAAAGTCATTCTGTGTCAACCTGAAATCCCGTATGTGTAATTCATATAAACTTATGTCAGAGAAAGAATGTATATCAGGCTTCATGTCTGCCAATTCATTCCATCCTTCAGGTTTTAAATCATCAGCATCAAGATTAACAAACAAAGTCCGCCTTCCATCAGCTGAAAGCCTGCTTCAACAAACAAAACAGCATAAGCATTACATGAAATGAACACAATGTTTGCTTCAATCACACAATAAAACAATGTCCAGGTCGGAGCACACCATATAACTTTAAACATGAATCGCCACAATTATTCCAGAAAATTGTTGGCTATTTAAGAGAACCGTCATACCCTCTTGCATATGGATCATTTGCATGACATTTTTCAATATGCAAGGTGCTAGGATGATAGACAGATACTTCATACACATAGTAACAGCCTTCCCAACTTTTTGGTCCTTTGGTACTCCAAACACCATTAGTTTCCTCCAGTGGGATAATTTCCAGGGGACTCCCACCCACTGGATCCTTATAGATGTGAGCATCAACTGCCTAGTTTAATTAAAATAAGCAAAAAGAAGAAAAGCTGTATGTTATTAGTTGTGTAAACGAGAATGATTCTAAAGATCATAAACAAAATTTGTTCAATTTTTCGTAGTATAATACTTGGGCAGTGGGAGCCCAGAGGTATAGAGACACTGCTTCCGCTGAATAAAGAGCACCAAGAGGACCATCATATGAGAACAATTCATCCAGGATACCAGGTAACTGCAAACCAGTTGCATTGCTGCATTTTCCACGTGCTGTATGGAAGAAGAAGAAGAAAAGAGATATAAGTAGCCTTATAGGCACCAAATTACAAACACTAAGAGGCCAAAATATTTTAGAAGCACTACTTTCATTCAGAACAAAAATTTGATAAGAAATGTGTTCACACAATAGGTAAAAGTGACTTCATCAAACAAGTTAATACTCATGCAACCATATAATTTACAAAATATAATTTACAAATAGTTAGCAACAGGTATTTCATTAGAAAATGGCAAAGAAAAAAACCAAGGATACTTCAAAACCAAGAAAAGAACAATACACAGTCAACATGCTTACAGTTGAATTCAGCAACCGCCAATTGGCATTTGACGAGACTTTTGGCATCCAGAGTGGGAGGCAATTTAAAAGCTCTATAACCTCGAATATGAGGAAACTTCTCAATTACCTAACAAGATCAAGGATGATATTTATTGCAAAACCACTTCAAACTTATAAGTATATACTACATCATAGGTGAAGAACAATTTGTAGGCAAACCACACAAACAGACCATCAACAACCAGCACTAATAGCATAGAACTCAGAGTTTCATCATTACAGAAAATGGGAAAGAAGAAATGCGTTACATTTGGAGGTAGCCCACTTCTGTCTTCCTCAAGCTTAATTTCCAAATCACGGCCTATCATGACAATGATAATATCAAAGATAGAAACGGGTCTTTCGATTTACAGCAAAAACAATATGTTTATGGAAAAAACAAGATGATCATCAATGAAAGGTAATTTTGTCAGCACAACCCAGACCTTGAATTCCATCATCTGTAACAGACAAAGCAGCACCTTTACTTGCATACAAGTAGCAAGAACCTTCTCCAGCATCCACATTCCAGGCGATTACAGTTTTCGTAACCCAATATGCCCTCGAATACAACAAAATGTCCTGCAATTGATCACCATTTCATGCAAATAACCACTTCAATAAATAGCATGCATTTCATTTTAATCAAATAATCCAATCGGATACTAAAATGAGTACATATGTGTGTGTATCAAATTCCATTTGCAATCACATGTTTTCATGGTGCTTCTCGAAACATACATTATTAACAAATCACATCTTTATTTCCATCCTCCAAATATAAAGTGAATCAAGTATTGATTTTGTTTTTTTATTTTCGCTAAATTTAATCCTTAAAGAAACCCATTTCTCTAAATGTAATAAAAAAGACTGAAACTACCATCAAAACCGGCACATAACATCTGCCAAAAGAAAAGGGTATCCAAAGAACAGAAATTAGAACTTAAAAATGAAAATGCCAGCTGAAGATATGCAGAAAACACATAGACAAAAAAGAATATGGAAATGGAAGAAGAACCTGAGACAAAGAGGAGAGTTGAAGGGGCATGGAAGAGGAAGAGCATTGAAGGGGTTGTCTGCGAAAAGAAGAAGAGAATAGAGGGAGAAGGAAAGGGTTTGGCTTGAGATGGAGACGACGTCGTAAAGGAGGCGTTAGTGGACAAAGACGTGGCTTGAATGGTGGCGATGGCGATGGTGACGGTGGTGATTGGAGAAGTGAAAAAGGAACACAAATTACATCAACCATTTGGTTTATCTTCTTAAGCTAAATGTCTAAATTGAATGATGAATCAATGCTCGGAGATGATGAGAATTGAGATTCAAAGCTGATATTTTTTTTAAACAGTTAAGCCTTATAGGCAATGTCTGATATTTAATCCGCATATTATGAATTTCAAACTAACTAATTTTAGATAAATAAATATCTGGATCTTAATTTTTGATGAAATTAGTTTTATTCCTCGGTACGATGGTCTGGGCCTGATCGGGCCGAAACCAATATTAAAATAATACTTTAAAGTATAAATCCGCTTTCGGTTTAATTAGTTGAATGCAATAATTTTGAAGTTTTCTTGAAATATTTTTAATATAATTATCGTTATTTTATTTATTAGACAACTAATTTAAATCAAGTATTTTATATATTATTATTATTATGGGATACCTTTTCGACCTAATTTTCTTAAAATATTTAATAGTTAAATCAGCTAAACACTTATTCCGTTTAAAACAAAATATTAATTCATAATTCAACCCTCCAAATATATCTATTTTTTTCATTTTGCACTCTAAACTTTTTTATTCCATTTTGGCCCTTAAGGCTTGAAGTATACATGTTTTCCATTTTTGCACCATAAACCAATTTAGTATAAAACCATCTCATATCAGAATAGAAATTCAATGTCCTTTTTTGGTGTCTTTTTTATGTTTGTATTAAAAAAATTAAGTTTAGGGTTTAAGAAATTGGGGTAGAGTATATTTTTTAGGGTTTATGGTTTAAGATTTAGAATTTAAGATTAAGTCTTAAAATTTAATTTTTTTTAGTGCTAGGCATATAAAATGGCACTGAAAAGGGGCAGAGATTTTTTGTTCCTCGTACTATTATAAAACTAGACAGTCCAAGCTTAGCTCATTTCTCTCTTGTAAACTGTTCGCCTGATTTTCGGCAAACTCAAGAAAATCTTTTCATTTAAACATTAAAACATACTTCAAAGCAGGGACGGAACTATGTGATGGGTGGAAGAGGTTGTGCCCCATCCAACCCCACCCAAGAAATTTTACCCTTAATTTATATAAAAAATTTTGAAAAAGTTATGGGATAATTATAAATCACCCCTTAAATTTTAAAAAAAATATTATATTTTGCTCCCCCTCAAATTTATATTCTGACATTGTCCATGCTTCAAAGCTTACCTGCCAAAATGTACAAGTTTTCCCTTGTTTTCTTTTCTTATGAATGGTTTACATGGTTCCAACCCTTGTTTTCTTTACTTAAGGCTTTCATTTTAGAATGATTCTCTCAAGTGTCGAAATGAAAGGGGAAAAAGTTGAAATACCAAAAATGAAAAATAGTATATAATTCAGGGGTTAAATAATGTATTAAGCCTAAATGATTACGGACATGTCACATGTGGTTACACGGTCATAATATCAGCGACGTTACGCATGAAAGTGGAAAACACTCCATATATTATTTGCAAACAAATAATCATTTATTTTGATTGTGAAATGATCACGCCAACACTAACAATTTCAACCTCATAATTTGTTTTAAGTAGATATCTTTAATTTTTTAAGACCACGTATATTTTAATAAAATTTTAATGTTTAAATGATAATAATATATTTAACTTTTTATAATAAATATTACATTTCATATAAATAAACTAGGACTCAAACTTTTAACTATTGAAATTAAAATTCTATGTGTTCCCTAAATATAACTCATCAAATCCATTTCTTTGTTTAATGTTTTGTTGCAAAACCAACCTAAATATTAGAAATATTTTTAAACTTGGACAAACAATCTGAGCAATCGATGTGTCTATCCTTTATCTTTAATCATCAATATTTTTCTAAGTGAAATTTTAGGTAGAAATGAGTATCACCTAATTTTTTTAGTATAAATCATGGATTAATTTTATCAAGTTAAATATAATCATCAATACAATAAAAATTTTTATAAAAATTTTTTAAAAAAAATCACGTTATTTAAACTTTAATATCAACGATAATCATAAAGTAGTAAACATATATAACACTCCACACTAACATAATATATATATATATATATATATATATATATATATATATATATAAAGGATGTCGAGAGGATGACACATTGGTCAAAAAATTATTTTATAAAATTATTTTTTGACGTGTCATTTTGTTAAGTTTTTTCAATATGTTTATTATTAGTTGACTAACAATTTTTATATACGGGAGAGACATTTTAACTCAAAATAAAACGTTGAGGGTTAGATTTTATAGTGCTTCACAAAAAAGAATATGTACCAAAGTGACTATCTAATCAAACATTAGAATTTTTTTAACATTAAGCCTTTTTAAATCGTAATAGGGCTTAACTCAGAAATAGGGGCCCAAACTATACATTTTTTCTAAGATAGATGTCTAATGTTTTTTTTTTTTTTTTTGCTTAACTCAAAAATAGGTGTCCAAACTATACATTTGTTTTAATAGGTATAAGGCTCTAGTCGTTGGACGTCCGATTGGCACGCCTCTCACCAGTTATCGGCGATGGGTGGTTGGGGGAAATGGACAGTGGCCTCAGGCTACGACGACGACGGGGTTCAGCGAGGCTATCGATGGCGGTTGTGGCATCAATTTTTTGAGATTTTAAGGTTTGAAGTTTTAGAGATTCGAGACTTTTTTTTAGAAATTTTAAGATTTTTTTGGATTTTTTTAAATATTTTATTTTTTTCAGTTTTTTATTTAAAATATATAAGAAATAAAAATAAAGACACATATTAGTTGAGTGATAAATTTTTTTAACAGTGTTACCTTATCACATTAACATAACGAAATTTTAAACACCTATTTTAATAAAAAAACATTAAACATATATTTAAAAATATATATAATTTAGGCACCTATTTGTGAATTAAAGTTATGTACAAGTACTAGTAAGGGGTTTGGTACCGAAATTACATACATACCCTCTGGCTTTGAACTAGCTTCCTTGTCGAGTAAAATTGTCATGTTTACTTCGTCTATAAACTTATTTATATTTAGTTGATTTTGACATCGATACCCCACCTTATAAATTAAGTATTATCTGTAAGATCATGAGGTCTTTCTTCTTAGGAAAAAGTATAGAATTTAAGTGAAGCACATAAATAATTCAAGTGGTTCAAAAAAATCTTTTAATAGTAATACTTAACAAATCCATAATTATGAAAAAATTATTATATGGTTCTGGTTCACTGCGTCATTCATGATCATGTTTACTAAAAAGTGAGCTACACATTTTTTTATGTCATTTTTTAAAAATAAATCTTCACCTTTTTATGCCATGTAAATAGTAGGGGTGAGCAAAAATATCCAACTCGGATAATTCGACCCGAACCTAAAAATGCCGGGTAATTCCCGGAAAAAAATTTATTCGACTGGACCGGGTACCCGACCCGACAAATTTCCCAGGACATGGGCCGGAAGTTTCCTCTTACCGGGTACCCGACCCGACCCGAACCTAAAAATATCGGGTAATTCCCGAAAAAAAAAATTATTCGACCGGACCGGGTACCAGACCCGACAAATTTCCCAGGACATGGGCCGGAAGTTTCCTCTTACCGGATTCCCGACCCGACCCGATAAAATTTAATATATATTTTTTATATTTAAAATTATATTTTTATTTTATGTTTCTTAATATTTTTACTCTAAAATTAAGTTTAAATCCCTAATTTTTTTTATGTTTGTATTATATTCTTTTAAGTTTTAAGTTTAATTTTTTTAAAATATTTTTGTGTTTAACATGTGATTTTTTTTTTAATTTTAGAATTAAAAAAAAGAACCGGGTACCCGAATTTTACAGGTACCCGGGACACGGACCGCTTAATGAGGTACCCGGATGAACCGAGTACCCGGTTTTTTGGGTGCCCGACAATGCCCACCCCTAGTAAATAGGGAGTAGATGGTTACATAGAAGTTGATTATGAATGAATTAGTGACATGAAAAAAAGACTAATTAGCGAAAAATTATTAATGAACCCCGCTCACCACGTCATCTGTGGTCCTAGCTAATAAGGTTCATCCATGTCATTTCACCCCTTTCCTACATCTAAAAAAAGAATGGATAGTAGTTATTTGAAAGTTTTTTTTTTTTACATGAATGGACCTATTAGCTTGGACCACAGATAACGTGGTGAGTTAAGTCTATCTAATAATTTCTCTTAGTTAGCTAATTTTTAGTGGATAGAGATCATGAATAACATAATAAGACGAGTACATAAAATAATTTCTCCGGAATCATATTCTTATATTTACACTTCAAATTGTGTCCTCCTTTATAGCAAGGAAAATACTAATAACAAATGGGGCAAGGGTATCTATCTTTTTAGGAATATTAGCCTGGTTCATTAAAATTTTTATTTTGAGATTAATTATTAGTTTATTAAGTTAGATTCTTTATAGTTATTTAAAACAAGGTTAGGGTTCAAATTATGACGTTGAAAAAAAAACTGAATTGAAAGGGTTGCTTTCGTATTAGGCCTCTGCCAAACTCGATCTAAATTAATTGATAAATGAATTAGATATATATAATTAAACAAAAATATTCATTTGACTTGAAAAAAACTACATATTCTACATTATTTCTAAGTCCAAAAACACTTTTTACTCCAAAAACATTTTTAAAAAATAATACATAATGAATCTCAAAAAACCATGAAACCCAACCACCTTTACCACCTTGCCTACCGAGTACCAAGTAATCCAACTATATTCCAATAAATTCCAATTATATATATGTGTGTGTATAGCCTTCAAATCATCCACCATGTAAAGTTAAAAGGATTTAAGCTAAACCATCATAGGTCCCCCATGGAATTACTATTGCTTCTGGTGGAGATCATTGCCACGGCGGTGTTGCTTGGCCTGGCCGGCATGTTCATTCGCCTATTTGATGCCCTTGTTTTGACGCCCAAAAGGATTCGTTCCCGGCTTGGGATTCAAGCCATCGCCGAAAATGCTCCGCCGTCGTCCTTGCTCGGGAACTTTCAGCCCCGAAACAACACAAAATTCAAAGGAAAACAGGTGACTAATTAACTCATCATCTTTAGCTGTTTTTATAATCTCGACTCTATTCGCCACTGTAACATTCATATCAGCAACCACCATAAACACGATACGATGTCTGGATTTACGTTTCTTTGTTAGGTTCACCGCATATGTTTCCACCGAGTGGAATACAGATATTGCAGGGGAAGCATCCGGATACGGCCGAAAATGGGTACAACATCGGAGCAAAGATTGTGATATAGGATGATGAACCGGTTTCTGCTTTCCATGGAGCCTGTAAATTTCTGGAAAGACGAAGAAAGCTTGATTGTAGTGAAGAAGGAAGATGATAGTGCAAGCTTAATATTCAAGTAGCTCAGCTGTCTTTTTCTATTGGCTCTTGCTCTTTTATTTTATTAAAGTGTCTTATAATAATATTCTAAAAAAAAAAAAAAGCAAATGTTAGAATTCGAACTAGAGATGATTATTTGATCCAAACTCGATGAATTTCGATCCGAACTAATCCTATAAGGTCAGATTATTTAAAATAAAATTTTTGGTTCAGGTCAGATTTGGGTTAAATTTTTTAAGGACAATGTTGGGTTCGACTTTAGAGTGAAAATATTTGACCCGACCTGATCTACTCAAAATAATAATTTAATTTTATTCTAAATATTTAGGTATAATTGTTACAATGTCAATTTCTTTATGTTATATATATATATATATATATATATATATATATATATATATATATATATATATATTACAATTATCTCATTTTTGTCTAATAAAAATAGAATAATTATTATAATATCTTTCTCTATTTGTATTTCTTCAATTAACTTCTTATTTTATCGAATAAAAATTAAAAAATAACTTATTTATTTATGTCGGACTGTGTCAGGTTTAATTCTGATTTTTCTCTAAAATTTGAGTCGGGTAGAGCATCATAAATTTCTAGGTCGAGTTTGGATGGAGGTGTTAAATTTTTAGATAAGTACGGATGTACCAAAAATCTGACCCAACCCATAACTAGGGGTGGGCATTGTCGGGTACCCGGAAAACCGGGTACCTCATTAGGCGGCCCGTGTCCCGGCCCATTTTATTCGGGTACCAGTAAAATTCGGGTACCTGATTCCTATTTTTTTCTAGTTCTAAAATTAAAAAAAATCACATGTTAAACACAAAAATATTTTTAAAAAATTAAACTTAAAACTTAAAAGAATATAATACAAACATAGAAAAAATGTAGGAATTTAAACTTAATTTTAGAGTGAAAATATTAAGAAACATAAAATAAAAATATAATTTTAAATATAAAAAATATATATTAATTTTTATCGGGTCGGGTCGGGTACCCGGTAAGGGGAAACTTCCGGCCTGTGTCCCGGTAAATTTTTCGGGTCGGATAATTTTTTTCCCGGGAATTACCCGATATTTTAGGTTCGGGTCAATCGGGTCGAATATTTTTGCCCACCCCTACCCATAACCATCCCTAATTCGAACCACACAAACAATAAAACAAATCAAAATCTCTTTTTTATGTACTCTCTCACTCCGCAACAAATTATAGGGAGTAGATATATCTACCTAAAGAATAAGTTTAGGCTCTTTGTCACACACACAAAAATTAGGCTTTCAACTAACCTTGAAAGTTGGGCTGCAATTTGAATGGCTGTAAACATGGGAGATTCTAGGGTGAGACGCCTTAAAATAGGCTAAAATGAGGCGCAACCAAAATTTTTATAAAAATTATAAGAATTTTGGTATCGATTTTATTGGTATATACTAAATTTCTTACAAAAAAATGTAAAAATTTCAATATATATCGAAAAGTCGATACCAAAATTCTTACAAATTTTATAAGAATTTTGGTTGCACATTTTTATAGCCTCATTTAAGGCGTTTCATTTTAGAATTACCCCTATAAACAAAAATAACTGATCACATTATATTTTTGATGTGGATAAATAATTAAAGGTAGAATACACAAATGATCACTAAACTATCTCAAAAATATAAAATGGTCACTAAACTTTCAAAAGTTACATAAAGGGCATTAAACTTTAGTTTTTGTTACAAAATGGTCATTGAGTCGTTAAGTGAATGATATGACAGTTACGAAAATTTGAATAATAACACATTTAATCTTCCATATTTACACATTCAAGCAATTTAGTCCTAATTCAACCCTCATTATTTATGTCTAAATTGATTGGATGTGTAAATAATAAAGATTAAATGTGCTGTTATACAATTTTTCGTAACTGTCACGTCACATAGTTAACAAAAGTTAACGGCTTAGTGACCATTTTGTAACAAAAACTAAAATTTAATGTCTATTATGTAACTTTTGAAAGTTTGGTGACCATTTTATATTTTTAGAATAATTTAGTGACTATTTGTGTACTTTACCCATAGTTAAATATGTGATGTTTACATAGACACCACAACTACATTTCTTAGTTTTAATTATGGGGCGAGGCCAATAACTTCTTTTTATGATACATAAAGTAAATTTTAAATGTCATATATTTATGGTTACGGATTTACGGTTAATAAATATTTTTGAAAAGTTTAGATTGAAAATTTATTATTGGATTAAGATATAACTATATTATGAATTATTATCATATGTATCGACTGTAGAATTTTTTTAAAGTGTCTAGTTTTTTGAATTTAGGGGTTACGATTTATAGTTAGATTTTTAAAGCTTATTGTTAGGTTAAGGTTTGAAAATATATTTTATGGTTTAGAGTTCCAAATCTAGGGATTAAAATATACCTTGTAGACAAAGCAATTTGAACATGTGTCTCTTAGAATGAACATCATCCACTTTTCTAGTGAAACACTTGTTGGGTTCTATATAAAATCTTTTTAGAACATTATTGTTGTAAATATTAATTATTAAAGTTTTTGGATAATTGTTGTAATATTATTATCCAAAGAAGCAGTGAAAAACTGCTACAATCAACCCTTATACCAGTCCCTAGGCCATCTTACAAAATTCCCCAGGCAGTACAAATTTCTCTATTTACAGTATCTAATCTAGAGTTTGTATATTGTACTCTATTACAAACATTATCTTTAATACAATCAATCAAAGAATCAACAGTTCTAGAATTGCCTCGAAAACATCTCCAATTCCGTTCAGTCCACACGTGGTATATAAAAGCTTGCCAGGCTAGTTTAAGAACAAACACGAGAAGGGATTTCCCCTTGAGCTGCTGAATACTCCATCGCAGTTCATCATTCCAGTTGGTTACATCTCGATGCAAGCCACAAAGCTGAAGCACGCCTGCCCAAACTCTTCTCGAATAAGCACAAGAGAAGAAAATGTGCTCTCGAGTTTCCAATTCCTCTATGCAGTTCATACACACACCATTACCCACTTCTATCACCATCCGATTCAATCGATCCTTAGTAGGGAGTCGATTGAGAACAGCCAACCATGCAATGAAAGCATGTTTAGGGATATGATTGGAAAACCATATCAATTTGTGCCACTCAACATGCGGTACTGGCTCACGAATCTCAGCCCAAATAGATCTTGTTGTAGAAATATTGTCAGCCGTAAGTATAGAGTGAGCCATGCCTCTAAGCTTAAGCATCCTCCTTATGCACCAGCTAAAATGAGGCTTGCATTCCAGGAGCCAGAAGTCAGTTCCTCGAAATACATACTTTTTTAGCCAAGCAATCCACAGTGTGTCACAACCATGAGAAACTTTTTTCATCAACTGGATGATACACGCTTTGTTCCACGATTTGAGGTCTTTAACCCCAAGCCCTCCTTCAGACTTTAGTAAGCAAACATGTTGCCAACTAACTCGAGCCCCATGAGCTGCAACATCACGCCCCTTCCAAAGGAATCTGCTACAAAGTTGTTCAATTTTCTCAATCACACTGCTAGGGAGAATAACCTGCATGCACCAATAGTTCACAATACTGAATAACACAGCTCGAACTAATTGCAAACGCCCAGCATAACTCAACCTTTTACTTGACCACTGATCAAGCTTCACACTCACCTTTTCCACCAGCACACAACAATCACGAACAAATAATTTCCTAGTAACCAAGGGTATTCTCAAATACCTCACTGGCAAAGTACCAACCGCAAAGCCAGTAGCATTTTGTATACAACTGAGCTGAGCAGGAGACACCCCAGCAACAAACAACTCTGACTTGGATGCATTCAACTTCAGGCCAGAATACTCATAAAATTTCTCCAAAATGCATTGCACCCCAACAATAGAACCCATGTTGCCCTTACAGAATATCAAAAGATCATCTGTAAAGCATAAATGAGTCAATTTGATTCGATTGCACTTAGGATGAAACTGAAAAATACCACATTCAGCTGCAGCATCAAGCATTCGAGAGAGCACCGTCATGGTCATTACAAATAAGTAAGGTGAGAGGGGATCACCCTGCCTAATACCCCTTTTCCCCCGAAAGAAACCTACTAAGCTGACATTAAGAACAATAGAGAATCTTGATTCAGCAAAGCAAGCATGAATCCACTCCCTGAATTGAGCAGGCAAGCCCAAAGCTTCTAGCATTTGTGACATGAATTTCCAGCTGAGGGAATCAAAAGCCTTCTGCAAATCAACTTTCAAAGCACACCTAGAAAACATAGACTTCCTAGAGTAGCCCCTGACTAACTCTTGTGCCAGCAAGGTATTATCCACAATGTTCCTTCCCTTAACAAATGCAGATTGATTCTTAGCAATCATATCAGGGAAATAGTCAGCCAACCTATTCACCAGGATCTTAGTGATGGTCTTATAGAAGACAGAGCAACAAGAAATAGGCCTAAATTCTCTAGCTCTACAAGCATTAGGCACCTTAGGCACTAAAACAACAGCAGTAGCATTGAAGGCAGGCAAAATAGAGGAAGAGCTGGAAAAAAAATCTTACAGCTGCTAAGAAATCAACTCCAACTACTGACCATGCAACCTTGAAGAACTAGGATGTGTAGCCATCAGGCCCTGGTGCCTTGTCTTTCCCTTGTCCAAATATGGCTTGCTTGATCTCCACATCTGAAACATCTTTGAGTAAATCATTCTGAGCATTACTTGGAAGAGTGTAATTAAGCAGATTTTTCAGAGTCTCCACACTACACCCCTGTACTCCAGCATCCTTAGTGCCCACCAATCCAGTGAAGAATTTAACAACTTCATTAGATAAATCCTCAAATGAATTCAACCTATTGTTCTGATCATCAATAAGCATTCTGATAGTGTTCTTCTTCCTCTGAGAAGATACTGCAGAATGAAAGAACTGAGTCCCCTTATCTCCCTCATTCAGCCACCTAATCTTGACTTTTTGCTGATAAAACATCTCAGCCCTTTCAAGCTCAAATAACTCAGCTTGCAACTTCTTCTCTTCCCCAATATCACACTGACCAGTATTGGAAAGATTGTAAAGTTACTGAGCTTCAAGTTGCTCTCTCTTCTGTAAAACCTGTTGAGAGATGTTAGCATAATTCTCCTTGTTGAATTCTCTCAACCGAGCCTTTAACCTCTTTAGTTTCCCAAACAAAATCTGCATAGGGCTCCCTAAAAAAGGCACAGTCCAGGAGTCCCTCACCACATTCAAGAAATTTGGATGGAGGGTCCAAAAATTGAAGAATTTGAATGGCTTTGGTCGATCAGCCTGCATTTCCTTAAAGAGCCAAACGACAGCAGGGCTATGGTCAGATATGCCTGGAGCTTGAAACTCCACATGTGAAGAGGTAAAGACAGTGTCCCAAATCACATTCACAAGAACTCGATCCAATTTTCTAGCCAAGAAATGCTCCTCCTGTTTATTCGACCAAGTAAACAGTGAACCTAGAAAAGGATGATCAATAATACCACAATCAGAAAGACATTCCTTCAGCTCCTCCATGTCCCTAGTAACAGTAGGTCCAACTAACTCACAACTAGAACTTTCAGATGCAGCAGCAGTGACATTGAAGTCACCTCCTACCAGCCATAGATTAGAGCCAACCAAATCTGCAGTGACTCTAAGTTGATGCCACAAACTCTGTCTACAACCACTATCATTACTGTCATATACAGCAGTGATATACACTGTTTTCCCCTCCAAAGACCCCAGAATAGTAACAGATTGATCATTAGAAGAGACTATGAAAAAATGCAGATTCTTTTTCCATAAAATTCAAATCCTCCCATTAGCAATCGAATCATAGTTGGAACAAGAGCTCCAGTCATCAGAAAACCTAGAATAAAACTCAGCAACATTTTGTTCTCTCACCCTTGTCTCCATTAAGCATAGAACATCAACATCCAGTTTACTAGCCTTCTGCAGTACCTTCTTTTGCTTAAGAGGACTGTTTAATCCTCTTATATTCCAAAAGAGAACTGTCATAAGGTAACTGGAGAACTATTAACTGCAGAACCAGCTACAGCATCCTGAGATGCAGCATGATCTTTTATCTTCTCCAATGTATCCTTCTTTTTGGACTTCATTTCTTGCAGAAGATTAGCTACTCCCATAGCATCCACTCTAGGCTTCCTACCCTCAGGTTCAGGTCTAATCTCATCTTCAAGGCCACTAATTTTATCAAACCTGTTCTTCAAACCAGCATAAGCAAGTCTAACATTTTCCTTTAGATTCCTCCCTTTCCCCTTATTCTTTCGGTTCAACAATGGTGGGAATTCCTCAAGAGGAGACTCAACAACTTGCTTGCATTTCACAGCCTCAACTGCTGGACCATCAGATTCAACAGCAACAGTTTCATAAGCTACATATTCAACAGCATCATGTTCAACAGCTACAGATTCAACAATATTATCCTTAGCTTGAGAAGCCTCCTGCTCCACAGTAGCATCAGCATGAGAAGTAGAAACTTCCTCAACAGTATCAGCAGAAGCTTAACTCTCCATTCCTTAACTTCCTTAGTGAATTGTGCAGGGCAATTCTTAGTATTATGACCAAATACTCCACAAGTAGAACAACTAGATGGCATCCACGGAACAACAACTCTCACCTCAATTACCGATTTATCTCTCAACTGCACAGGGATTGTACGAGGGATTCTAGCTCCCACCCCCACTTCAACACATAGTTTGGCATATTCTAGCCTCTCCTTAGACGCTGTAATCGAGTCCATGTATAGAGGGTTGCCAACAGCACTCGATATATAGCTAAGTCCCTTCCGAGAAATTATTAAAGTTAGATGTGAGCAAAAAAATTAAGAAAAATAAAAACACGAATCTAACTGTACTTTTTGGACGGTTAATAATTCATAGTTTGAAATTTATGGTTATCTTAAACGAGTCAAATGAAATTCTAATTTACAATTTTTTTTATAATATAAAAGTAAGTAATTTATATCTAATAGTAAAAATAATTTAAAGATACTTGAAAAATTAATTGTTCTTATTTACTTGAAAAATTAATTTTTTAATTATTTATAAAAAACACTATAAAACTTCATCAAATAGTGTTATACCCAAATTCTATTTAATAAACTTCGAATATAATCCTTAAAAATAATATATTTAACAAGACAAAATAATATATGAAGCAACAACCGTTAAAACACGGCATTTAATAAACTTCGAATCTAATCCTAAAATGGAAAAAGAACCATTTTTGGCATCCATATTTTTGTTGTTATCCCATCCGTGATGAATAGGAATTTACTACCCTCGCAGTGCCCCTATTTAGGATAAAATTCGTCTGTATGATAAAAATAAAATAAAATTTGTCTGTCTTTTTTTGGTGTCCCTATATATATCCTAACACTAAAAAATACTACAAAATTAAATTCTAAGCCCTAACCCTAAATTCTAAATCTTAAATCTTACACCCTAAAAAAATACACCCCACCCTAAATTCCCTAAATCCTAACCACAACCCCTAACCTAAAACCCTAAACCCTAAAATTAATTTTGAGCGTGGCGGCATATGTAGGGGCACTGAAAAGGGGTAGAGTATTTCTATCCCCTATTTATGTCTTCATACTAAAAATTAAGTTTAGGATTTAAGGTTTAAGAAAGTTGGGGTAGAGTATATTTTTTAAAGTATAGAGCGTAGGGTTTAGGATTTCGAATTTAGAGTTAGAATTTAAAATTTATCTTTTTAAGTATTTTTAGTGTTGAGACATAAAAATAACACCGAAAAAGATAGAATTTTTATCCATATGTGATCCATGATCAACCTCGTAGTATTATATATGATATTGAATTTTCTCACATTAGGGTGAAATTATTTTATTTTATAATTTTTAAATGATTAATAGTTTAAACTTAATTTTCGGTCAATTTAATTTCGAGTTCAAAACATTGTGTATGCAAAAAATTTATATTAAATGACTTACTAAAATTAAGTGTACAACACAGATCGATTCAAATTAATTAGAATAAAATCTTGAAAATGGAGAAAAAATTATTGTATCGTCATCGCGATTCAATGGATTAAAGTTAACAATTACACATTTAAAATTTAATAAAAAATACATGACGTAAATGATTTAATGATATAATATTAAGTGTTGTGCATGCAGGGAGAGAAAGATGACAAAAATGAGAATAATATGGTAAAAAAAGAACCTTTCATCTTTGTTCAAACTCTGGAATGCCGTTTTCTGTCAGCACCAGCACAACACTCTCCTTGTAAATTGTAATGATCTTGAGCTATATAAACCATGTCGGGCCACCTCACAATCCATCCACCCTGCTTTCACATATGTTTACTTCTTTTCATGTTTGAGTTGTAAGTTGCAACTATATAGCAGCAAAGAAGAAGAAGAAATAAAGAAAGGCATCGATCATGGCTTCGGCATTGGCAGGAGACGACCTTGTCCGGTCGATGAGCCGGTCGACGAGCTACAACCGGTCGATGAGCCAGTCGACGAGCTACAACCGATCGATGAGCCGGAGAAATATGAGTTTGACATCGGGAAGCAGAAGAGGTTGGGCTTCTGCTAGTATCCGGGAAGCATGGAACAATCAAACCGATGTGTTCCAGCGGAGCGGGAGGGAAGAAGACGAAGAGGAACTCAAATGGGCCGCCATCGAAAGGCTTCCGACTTACGACCGTATTCGACAAGCAATGCTGAAGCATGTCTTGGAGGAAGGCAAAATCGGATACCAACAGGTCGACATCGCCAATCTCGACATGAACGACAAGAAGAACCTAATGGAAAGTATACTGAGAGTCGTCGAAGAAGATAACGAGAGGTTTCTCAGTAGACTTCGAGAGAGAACCGATAGGTACCGAAACCGAACTCGTATCATCGCATTATTTGATTCGAATTAATTCGTAGCATGTTAAAATGTGTTGGTTATCTGATGAAACAGGGTGGGAATTGATGTTCCAAAGATTGAAGTCCGATTCCAGCATTTATCCATCGAAGGAGATGCTTATCTTGGAACAAGGGCTCTTCCAACTTTGCTGAATTCAACGTTGAACACAATTGAGGTAATTCAATTTCTCTTTTAATCGGACAGATTTTTTTTTACATATATGTTTTGATTTAACATTGTAATGAAAACAGGGAGTTCTTGGATTAATCAAGCTTTTCCCTTCTAAGAAAAGAGTGGTCAATATACTTCGTGATTGCAGTGGAATAGTGAAACCATCAAGGTAGCTTTTCATTTTCTTGAAAAATAGAGCTCGAATCGATTCGAATTCAAATTAAATAATACTATGATCAAGCTCAGCCACATTCATTTGAACTTTCTTGCCAATCTAACTTATTTTGTTTCACTTTCTTTTACATAGGATGACACTGCTTTTAGGACCTCCAGGGTCCGGAAAAACTACACTGTTGCAGGCACTCGCAGGGAAATCCGGCACTGATCTAAGGGTATATTATCAAACTTTCAAGTTAGATTATTTAATATTCATGGTGTTCAGTTTGATTTTTGGAGCACCATAATACTGTTTTCTGGTTTAATTTTACCGATGGACTGTGCTCGAACTTTGAACAGGTATCAGGAAAAATAACATATTGCGGCCATGAATTTGAAGAATTCATCCCTCAAAGAACAAGTGCTTATATAAGTCAACATGATCTTCACCATGGTGAGATGACTGTAAGGGAAACACTGGATTTCTCAGGGCGGTGCTTGGGAGTTGGGACCCGATATGAACTGTTGGCCGAGTTATCAAGGCGAGAAAAACAGGCCGGCATTAAACCAGACCCTGAGATTGATGCTTTCATGAAAGCTACTGCTATGGCCGGCCAAAACACTAGTCTGGTTACTGATTATGTGCTCAAGGTTTGTCCACTTTTTTACTGCTTTCTAGTCTTTTAGTCTCCATTGTGCATGTTTCTCGGACTTGAGTATGAGTGTCGGGCACGAATTCTTCGAGCAAAATGAAGAGTCCTAGCAACAAAGTTCTAAACATTAACTTTTTAACTATGTTGTGATGATAGATTCTTGGACTGGATATCTGTTCTGATATTATGGTGGGTGATGACATGAGAAGGGGCATATCTGGAGGACAAAAGAAACGTGTAACGACAGGTAACCTCGATATTCGAGTTTCATCGTATGCAAATATTGTAAAATCATTTGTAAAAGTCCTTCTGTTTCCATTTCAATTGGTAAGAACGGCCTACAATGAGATTGTTGTACAAAATGCAGGAGAAATGTTGGTTGGACCTGCCAAAGCTCTTTTCATGGATGAGATTTCAACCGGTTTGGATAGTTCTACAACTTTTCAGATTGTAAGGTTTATGAAGCAGATGGTTCATATCATGGATGTAACCATGGTAATCTCTCTGTTGCAACCTGCACCGGAAACCTATGACCTTTTCGATGACATTATCTTGCTCTCCGAGGGTAAGATAGTCTACCAAGGACCACGAGAACATGTTCTAGAGTTCTTTGAAAGCGTGGGGTTCAAATGCCCTGAAAGGAAAGGCATTGCGGATTTCTTACAAGAAGTGACTTCCAGGAAAGACCAGCAGCAGTACTGGTGTAGAGAAAATGAACCTTACCAATATGTATCGGTACCGAAGTTCGTGGAGCATTTCAACTCTTTCCATGTTGGTCAAAAGCTCGATGATGAGCTCAGGATACCTTATGATAAATCTAGAACTCATCAAGCTGCATTGGTAAAAGAAAAGTATGGAATCTCAAACTGGGAGCTTTTCAAGGCTTGTTTTGCGAGAGAATGGCTACTGATGAAGCGCAACTCTTTCGTATATATATTCAAGACCACCCAGATTACCATTATGTCTGTCATTGCTTTCACAGTGTTTTTCAGGACCAAAATGAAAGCTGGTCATATATCAAATGGAACAAAGTTTTATGGTGCACTCTTCTTTAGTCTCATTAATGTCATGTTCAATGGGATGGCAGAGCTTGCACTCACCATATTCAGGCTTCCAGTTTTCTTCAAACAAAGGGATTTCTTATTCTATCCGGCATGGGCCTTTGCGTTGCCAATTTGGGTCCTTAGGATCCCCCTCTCTTTGCTCGAGTCCGGGATATGGATCCTCCTCACATATTACACCATTGGTTTTGCCCCATCTGCTAGTAGGTATGGAAATGCACTACATACAGTTGCATAGAATTGTACTTACCATTTCCCCACCTGTGAGATATGTCAGTCCAATCTATTCATTTGCACATCGACAACGTTTCAGGTTTTTTCGACAATTCTTGGCGTTCTTCGGCATTCACCAAATGGCCCTCTCTCTCTTTCGATTCATCGCTGCAGTTGGTAGAACACAGGTTGTAGCTAACACACTTGGTACATTTACCCTGCTGGTGGTTTTTGTACTAGGTGGTTTTGTTGTTGCCAAAGGTCAGCACTTCTATCTTTAAATTTGTTGGTTCCATATCTGGTCCAAAGCATTTGTTTATGGTTCCATGAATGGTGATGAAAATATATAGATACTCGGGCTTCGATATTCAATATTGATATTATTAATCTCATAACAACTTGCTGTATTCTCCTTTTGCAGATGACATCAAGCCATGGATGATATGGGGATACTACATCTCTCCGATGTCGTATGGACAAAATGCAATTGTCATTACCGAATTTCTTGACAAAAGATGGAGTACTGTAAGATCTCCTAACAACATGCATACAAAAAGGTCTCTATTATTGCATAAATGTTACTAGTTTATCTTGATATTTCCCTTTTACATTACCATTGCAGCCATATGAGTCCAGCACAGTAGGGAAGGCTCTTCTCAAATCCCGCGGCATGTATACGGAAGAGTTTTGGTATTGGATTTGTGTTTTAGCACTGCTTGGATTTTCTCTGCTTTTTAATCTCTGTTTTATCGCGGCATTGACCTATTTGAACCGTAAGCTACTAAAAACTCATGCTGATATCCATTAGCAAAGTGTGGTTCCAGTTTTAAAAGTAATTTTCGAAACCGGTTGCAGCTCTGGGAGATTCCAAAGCTGTTACTCTGGAAGAAGACGATGAGAGCAAGAATCGACCATCGTCCGATGGACAGCCTGACTTAAAGTCCGTAGAAATGTGTTCACCATCAACCAATATGGCAGTGAAGAATAATCTTGACAACTCGGTTACTTGTGCTGCAAACCAAGCACCTTCAAAGAGAGGAATGGTGTTACCTTTCCAACCCTTGTCGCTTGCATTCGACCATGTGAATTACTATGTTGATATGCCTGCTGTGAGTTCATTCGCCATAATTTTACCTTTTACCAAAACACAAAGAATGTGAATATAAATTGATGGTAAATTTCGGTATCCTATTTAGGAAATGAAGAGCCAAGGAATCGAAGAGAATCGTCTTCAATTACTACGAGACGTAAGTGGTGCTTTTAGGCCTGGTGTGCTAACAGCATTAGTTGGTGTTAGTGGAGCAGGAAAGACCACCTTGATGGATGTTCTAGCAGGAAGAAAAACCGGTGGCTATATTGAAGGAAGTATCAGCATTTCTGGTTACCCGAAGAACCAACAAACTTTTGCTCGGGTTACCGGTTACTGTGAACAAAATGACATCCATTCTCCACATGTTACTGTCTACGAATCTCTCGTGTACTCTGCCTGGCTTCGTCTTGCAAAGGATGTTAATACAGAAACACGAAAGGCACGTTCTTATATGCTCTACATAGCTGCATCTTAAAGCTAAAGAAATTTACATAAGTGTTGTATTCATTTGTGCAACAGATGTTCGTTGAAGAAGTAATGGAGTTGGTAGAGCTAAATCCTCTCAAGAACTCTCTCGTTGGCCTTCCCGGAGTTGATGGCCTCTCAACCGAACAAAGAAAAAGGCTTACAATAGCCGTAGAATTAGTTGCTAATCCATCAATCATCTTCATGGATGAGCCGACATCAGGCCTTGACGCTAGAGCGGCTGCTATTGTCATGCGTACCGTGAGAAATACGGTGGACACAGGAAGAACTGTTGTCTGTACAATTCACCAACCTAGCATAGACATTTTCGAAGCCTTTGATGAGGTATTCTTAAATTTTTGGCCTCGTAAAACCATTAGCTCCTATTGCATTTGCTTAATAGATTCCCCTTTTGATTGCAGCTATTCCTGATGAAAAGAGGTGGACAAGTCATTTATGCTGGACCTCTTGGCCGCCATTCTCACAAACTTGTAGAATACTTCGAAGTAAGACTCGATTCTCTCATACCGCATAGTTGGATTAAAAATACAGTCATGGATGTGTTTCGAATCATCTCGAGTTGCATACATTTTAACAATAGTATTAGAACTCTTTTGAGGCTTCGATTGCAGCTTATGTATAAAATCTTCCTGTAGGCTGTCCCAGGGGTTCCCAAGATCAGAGAAGGTTACAACCCTGCAACATGGATGCTGGAAATTAGTTCCACTGCTGTCGAGGCTCAACTCGATGTCGATTTTAGTGAGATTTATGCCAAATCTGAACTTTATAGGTAACTAAAACTGAAACTACTATATCACAAACTCGATGTCGAATTTATCTCTACCGAATATTCTGAAATGTTGTTGTAAATGTACCAGGAAAAATGAGGAACTTATCAAAGATTTAAGCACCCCAGTCCCTGGAACAAAGGACCTTCACTTCCCCACTACATACTCTCAAGACTTCTTTACTCAATGCAAAGCCTGCTTCTGGAAGCAGTACAACTCGTATTGGAGGAACCCGCAATACAATGCCATTCGATTCTTCATGACATTTTTCGTCGGCATCATATTCGGAATGATTTTTTGGGACAAAGGAAATAGGATGTAAGTCCAAAATTTCTTATTTAACTATCATTTTGGTAGTTTAAAGCAAATACAGTTCAGCATTCAAAAACTGCTTTGAACAGACATAAGGAGCAAGATCTAATGAACCTGTTGGGAGCAATGTACTCAGCTGTCCTTTTCCTAGGAGCCACCAACACTTCGGCGGTGCAATCCATTGTAGCAATAGAAAGAACAGTCTTTTATCGTGAAAGAGCAGCCGGAATGTATTCACCGTTGCCTTATGCATTTGCTCAGGTAAAAGAAACCGAAAACCTTTCGGTATACAATTCAATGGAGAAAATCAAGACATGAGTGCACATGTAGTCAACATAACCAACATTGTACTGGTTATTGTTTACAGGTAGCAATAGAGGCAATCTATGTTTCGATCCAGACATTGGTGTACAGTCTCTTGCTTTACTCGATGATCGGATTCCAGATGAACGTGGGGAAGTTCTTCTTGTTCTACTACTTCATACTGATGTGCTTCATGTACTTCACACTCTACGGGATGATGCTTGTGGCTCTAACGCCTAACCATCAATTTGCTGCCATTGTCATGTCATTCTTTCTAAGCTTTTGGAACCTCTTCTCCGGTTTCCTCATCCCTCGAACGGTAAGTACTAAAATTCCGGTTCTTCCCTATCCAACATTACCTGTAAAGAAATGTTAATGATTCGAATATCCGCAGGAAATCCCGATATGGTGGAGGTGGTACTACTGGGCATCTCCAGTGGCATGGACAATCAATGGGCTTGTGACATCACAAGTGGGTGACAAAGTCGACCCCGTTGTAATAACCGGAGGATTTGAAGTGCCGGTGAAAGCTTACCTTGAGACACACTTGGGGTTCAAGTATGATTTCCTTCCGGCTATTATTGCGGCTCATGTCGGATGGGTGCTTCTTTTCTTGTTTGTGTTTGCATATGGAATCAAGTTCCTTAACTTCCAAAGGAGATGAGGAAATTCCCCGGCCCCTACATTCTATTTGTATGCATCAATAATTGTGGGATTCAACCGTTGTAATTTGTTGTACACATATTGTATTATGTTGTTCTTTCATCTCCATTTCAAATCAAAGTATTGTTATTACATTATAACGGAATAAGTATAGTCCTGTATAGACTGGACTGTTAATTTTTGTTATAATTCTATTTTTTATTCTTCATTATCTTCATTATATTTTGATTGATATTATCAATATATTATTATATTGTATTATATAATAATTTATGTTATAAATAACATATTTAATTAATTTCAATTACAGTCTAACTTAAATATTTTTTTCCAATTTTGTAATAATTATTCAACTTAGGCAAAATATTAGTTTATTAAAAAAATGACATGTAGATATGTTGACTCAATGACGGCGGATCGTAATAAAAGTTTTGTCTAACAATAATAATTTTAATGATTTTTTTTATTCGAGAGACTAAAATGCAAACGACTTGAAAGTTTAATCACCATTAATATAATTTAATCTTAAGTTAATATTAGTGTGTTGGGACCTGGGACATAAATTGTGTGGTTGATTTGTGTTAAATCATGATGTTAGAAGTTTTTTCTATATCGACAAAAGAAGCCATGAAATGACAGATTTGAGAAATGAAACTTGCAAGATCGAGGTTAGAAAATAAAACATATATCAGAAACAAAATTTGCAGAATCAAAGTTAGAAACTAATCTTGATCCTGCTAAAGCCAGAGAAGGGGAATGTGGGGCCATGGCCCTGCTCAAATTGAAAATTTTGAATTTAATCTTTAATTTTTTGAAAATTTTAATTTGGTCATCATAAAATTTTTAGAAATTCATTTTAAGTTTTAGAATTTTAAATGTTTTAATTGAATATTTTCCACTTATTAAGTCTCTCAAAATTTTAAAATTTTTAGTTAGAACCCTTCAAAAAAATTTAGTTTAAACCTCTATTTCTTAAAAGTTTTAAGTTGGGCTCCTAGACTCTTTAATTGAATATTAAGCTATAATTGAATATTTAGTTAAAACCTTTAAGTGGAAACATTCAGAAATTATTTAGTTTAAACCTCTATTTCTTAAAAACTTTTCATATATATATATATATATATATATATATATATATATATATATTAAATTTAATTGAATATTTCCCATAAAATTATTGTGATTGATGCATAAAGGGCTACAATGCAACTCAAATTTATGTAAGTTTAACAATAATTGTCATAGAAAAATGGTGGAAATATAAGACTTTTACACACTTAACAAGGATCAAGTGGTTATCCCCTTGGATGCAACTCAAATTTTATGGGTTGGAAATGGGGTAAATGGGTCTTGAAAATGTATCTTGATTGTGACAGTGATTTTGGGGCTGAATGATTGAGTAAATTATTATTTTTGATTGACTAGAATCAAGGGAAACCATTGGAGAGGCTTCGGGCACGAATCCGAGAAATTTGGAGAATTGAGATCGGTGTTCGGCTTCCGTTTGGGTTGCAACGGTGAGTGAAAATATTTAACCTCGTTTTACTTTCGAAATGAGATTTTTGGGGGTTTGGGTGGAGCCTTGAGGGCTCACCTAAACCCAAGTGTAAGTTTGCTAATCCTACCTTAATGGTTATGTGATGATGCGTGGTTAATTGTTGTGTTATCATGTGCATTGTGGATTGCTTTTACATCCGTTGTTGTTGTGTAGTCATTGTTGATGTCGAGCCTCACGTGATGGTTGTCATAGCTACGGTGATGAGTGGTCCCACCGATAGTGGCTAGTAGTAGAGTAAGGTGATGAGTGGTCCCGTCGAAAAACTATTAGTCAAACGGTGATGTGTGGTCCCACCGTGTGTGTTGGTTGTGCATGTGCAAACCATGTGATTGTCTTGTTGTGATACCTTTCGTGCATTCAATGGTTTACTTATCATTAAGAAAATTGTTTTGAAAACTGCATGATTGTTGAGTTTTTAGAGCTTCGATCACTAAGCTATCAAGCTTACGCTCTCCTTTTTTCAACATGCAGATCGTTAGAGCTTGGGAGGCAAGTGGACAAGAGAGGAGCCTTTTTGAAGTTCTCAAATAGCTCAAGTATGATTTTGTAATAATGCCTAGGCATTGGGGGTATTAGACTTGTATGGTGTTGGAGTTCAAACTCCTTTGTTGGTTTTGATGTTCTAGCATGTTGGTTTGTTGGTGCCATGTGTTGTATGAGCATTGTTGGACTCATGTATGTAGGATTGTTGTTAATGCCTTGTTATGAATTTGTAAATCATGTTTACCATGTTGCTTAAATGCTTTGTGTTTGAGGGTTTAGGCCTTTTTTTATGAATGCTATGAGTTGCTATGAGAGCATGTAAACTTTGTTAGTGGATGCATTTGTTTTTTGCTTTTTAGATCCCTTTTATGTATGGTTGATATACAAGTTCCCCTTAAGTATGGTTGCCTTGTATTTGATGCCTCGTTGTTTGTTTAAATTGATCCGTTTGCTTATTTATGGTTGGTGAATGTTGTATAGATGTTTGATTGTGGCTAGGTGGGTCATAAAATGCATATAGAGTTGAGTCTTAGATTGTTTTTCGGCTAATTTGAGTCTTGCAGTGCAGGGCGTATCGGTACGCCTAAGGGCCGTAACGATACGGTCCTACACTTTGGGGCTCAATTTAAGCCTAGCGTACCGATACACGGGGGTGTATCGATACGCCAAGGGCTCTCTGGAAATCTGAGATTTTGCCGAGATTTTGGCGTATCGGTACTGGTCTAGAGTGTATCGATACGGTTTCATATCGTTGACCGTGAGAAGTTGACCGTCGAGGGCGTATCAGTACGGTCAACAAATGTACCGATACAGTCCCCCTAAGTTGACTATGGGCAGTTGACCTCGTCAAGGCGTATCGATACCCTCTTCTAGTGTATCGATACGGCATGTGGTAATGAATAAAATGGGTTGTTCTAAGTTGCTTGTGTTGTATGCTTGCCTTGTCCGATGTCTTTCCACTGTCGTATATCGCATAGGATGTACTAAAGCATTTAGACAAAATAATAATTAAAAGAAACTTTCCTAGGGTTGCTAACCGAAGGGGAGCCTTAACGGGTTTCACTTCGGTTTTTTCCGTGTGACCCACTCGGACTGGTCAGTCGTCCAGACCGGGACGAGGGGGTTACATGTTTAATAATTTAACGTCATCATCATCACAACTCCGTTTCTGGTATCCGAGGACCGAGCGTTTCGTTTCTAGAGGGTTGATATCATAATATATTACAAGTCTTTCAACCTGAAACTCTGCTAAAATTTCACTGGTAATTTTCTTAAAACCTATATATTTGTTACTTTGCTTACGTTTAGCCCTGTCTGTAATTAAGGCTTTTGGCTATCTTAGTTAAGCTTGTGTTCTTCACAGTAAAAGACAATTTTAAGTACCTTAGAAAAATATCATGAAAAAATCAGATTGTCTTTACGATGATAAAGACTACAATCATATTATGCATATAAACTCTCAAAATGAAAACAATATATCAGCTGTTAGTAAAAATTTAAATAGTCTAATAGATCTTACTTCCGTATATTTTAATAAAATGTATAACAAGATAAATAAAGTAGAATAACAAGTTACTACTTTAGAAGCAGTAACCGAATTAGACCTAAATAATGAGTCTAAAAAATTATTATCCGATATGAACAATATATTAGAACAAGTTGTTGTATCTTCTAAACAAGTAAATTTAGAACCTTTATACTACGGTAATAGTACTACTATATCCGTCTTATCAGATGAAGAAACATCTGATACTAGTAAGAAAAAGAAAAAAATTAAAAAAATATAAATTTCAACAAAAATATGATTTTCAACCCTATAAAGAACTTATAGAGCATTGGAAAATTAAATTTTTTGATTCTAATGACAAAAATAAAAAAATAGAATATTTAAAATTAATCGAACAACTTTATGAAGAACATAAAGATTTGTTTGCACTTTTTAAATATCATTATATGTTAAAATATGATACTACTAAAAGTAGCAGTAGTAGTAGTTCAGATGATTTAGGAATAATAAAAACAACTAGCCATGAAATATCTGATGAAGGAAACACTTCTTCAGAAGTTGATGAAAATATCGAAATTCCAGATCATATGGATATTGAACCACCAAATTTAGATCCTAAAGGAAAAAGAAAATACCCTGACTTTTTTGAAGATGATCAATTAAGATCTTTAAATAAAAAAATAGAACAGGTTGAAAACACAACCCGAATTATAGATGAAAATATAGCTACCAATGAAGTCAAAACCGAACAAACAGGTGAAACATCACAACCAGTCCCTTACGTAATAGATAGTCTTAATAAAAGAAATGTTGCTCAAGGAGGAGTATATTTAGATTTAACTAATGTACCTATATGAGACTATGAAAAAATTATAGATGATTGGGCCCAGTCAATGACAATTGTTGTAAACAACAATAATTGGACAAAAGAAATTTTTTTAAATTACTTTGTTGGAACTTCTCAAGGAGATGTCTTACAATTCTTTCGTAGGTAGGAAGAATCTGATATAGGTAGAGAACAAAAAGGGCAGTTAATTAACCAAATTCAAATGCCCAAAGATGTACTAAAAGGTTTAACAAAAATTCTAAAAACAGAATTTTATGATTATACTGATAAGCAAGATCAATACAATCAAGTTAATTATATTTTATCAAAAATAAAGTTATGTGATATTAAGTACTTAGAAGAATTTTCTAAAAAATTCCTTTATGAGTATCAAAAGTTAAAAATGATAAGGTTGAATTCTGGAAAAAAAACAATATTTTCATAAACTACCACTACTATGGGATGAGATTTGTATAAACAAATACGATTTCTATCTTGAAAAGCATAATAGCCTAGCGAGAATTGAAACAAAATTTATAGATTCTATAGGCAATAGGATCAGCTTTGCAAAAGAAAGAATAGCAAAGCATTGCCTTCAAACAAAAGCCTCTAAACAAGTGAAGAACAAGCTAAATGATAGGCATTGTACAAGAATCTTACAAAATGAGTGAGAATTTGAGTGTAAACAAATACGTTCAAATCCTAAAAAGTACCCAAAAAAATAAAAGATATAGGCTATATAGATGGAAACCTTGGACACAATCTAGGTATCCTTATAATAATAATAAAAGAAAAAGATTCGTTAGAAGAAAAGCTACTAACAACTCTAAAATCAATAAAAATAAATGTAGGTGTTTTATCCGTGATGAAGAAGGCCATTTAGCATTCGAATGTCCTGATAAAGGAAAAAATGTTAAAAATGATTAAAACTCTTGAAGAACAAGAATTAGAAGTATGTTTTGAAGAGGAAATAATTCTTGAAAAAATATTATACGAATTAATATCAGAATTAGAGACAGTTACAGGTAACACTAGTGAAGACTACATATTTATGTTAAAAGTAAAGGATAATTCCAAAACCTATATGGAAGAAATCCCTAATAGTGAACAACAAGAAATAAAATTAAAAAATATTATAAGAGAAAAAAAAAAGATCTCTCCAATGATATATTAGAAGAAATTAATAAAAATCATATTTTTAAGGAAGAAATTTATAAGATATCAAAATTTAAAATCTGGACTCAAAGACATATAAAAAAAGTTAGTGACAATACCGTAGCTAAGGATACTAGAGGGGGATTAATAGAATTCTTTTATTTACTAAAGTAAAAAATTAAAAGAATAGGACATAAATATCCTCAAGTTAGATATATACATTTAGGAGTAATAATGATAACAATAAAACCTTTATTTAGGAGAGGACATGATATACCAATCATAGCCGTATTCTTAGATAAAAAATTTCAAAACTCGATAAAATCACTTATTGGAGGAATCCAATCAAATCTGCATACATGAGGAATATGATTTAAAGTTAAACCAAACTACTTTATATACATAACAGATCCTTTAATAGAAGAATGTTTATGTTTAAGAATCCAAACAAAAAATTCTGATATTAAAGACCTGACAGAAGACTTAGCAATTAGTTGGAATATACAAATACGACTGAGGTAAACATAAAAGAAGTCAATAACAAAATTATTAAACTTTTTGAACCGAATAAGTTCACTACGGAAATACAACCAACTTTATTACATTTAAAAGATCTATCCATTCCTAAAGATTGGATGATAGAAAAAATTACTGATGCAAGTAGTTTCAAACCGACACTCACAATATAATATGTTGCGTGAGGTGATAAATTATACTTTAAGAATTGATAGTAAAAAATTACTATTACCATCAACCTCTAATGAAGAATCAGTAGAGGAAATCGAAGAAAATACTTTGACACCAATAGGAATAAAAACAGTTCATATTCTTATATTCCCTACAGAACCAAATATAAATTCTGTTAATTTTAGAAACACTAGAATTGAAGAAATGCAAGCTTCTACAATAATACAACAATTAAAATTAGAAAACGATATAATTACTTTTTCTAATTCCCAGCATAGAAAATATTATACATATGTAAAAATTATATTCTATTTTAAAGAATATAAAAAATATTCTTTACATGCCCTACTTGACACTAGAGCTACAACAAGTAGCTGTAGAAAAAAATGCAATCCCTAGCCAAAAATGACAATTAATGAAAAATTCAATTAAAGCTATAGAAATAAATGAAAATGAAACTATTATTGAGTATAAAGCCAAAAATGTGCCTATTTACATAAATGGAACTAAATTCATAGTTCCTAAACTTTTATGTTCTCCTCACATGCATGGGATATATTACTAAGAAAATTTTATCCATAAATATTTACCATTCTCAATAGATAATAATAGGATTACTCTATTTGTAGAAAAAATACCGATATAAATTCTTTCCAAAATTGTCTGAAAAAATACGCATGTTATATGATAAATTAAAAATAGATAACACTTTTACATGGACTAAACAAGACTCCGAAATAATTAGAAAACTAAAATCTGAAATTACAAGTATACCAAAAGTTTATCTTCCTAAACAAGGAGATAAATTAATATTAGAAACAGACGCCTCAGAAAAATATTGGGGTTGTATATTAAAAGCTAGAACCATAGATAATCAAGAAATGATATGTGGGTATGGTTTAGGAAAATTTAAACCAAATGAAATTAATTATGTAAATTTTGAAAAAGAATTGTTAGCCATAAAAAATGGTATATAAAAATTCTTCATATATTTAGCACCAGAAAAATTTATAATAAAGACTGATAACCAAGCGGTTAAACAATTTCTTACTAATAAAAAATTAGAAACAATACTTAAAAAAATTAGATGGTATAATGAATTATGCACTTTCAATTTTGAAGTCTTATACATTAAAGGTATTGATAATGTTATTGCTGATTATCTTAGCAGGCTTGATACATAAAGGCAAAAAATCTCTGAAATCAGTTGGAGAATGGGCTATTGTTCGAAAGAAACCCAATAAAGGGATTCAACATCATTCTAAACAAGGATTCACGCAAGCACCAAATCCGGTAACATATTATCCTAACTCAGGATATTATGTTACTTATCCAATGATAATACAATCGATTGGAAATATGACACAAATGGCAACACCATCCGCAGTAAACCTATTGCATTATCCTCATAATTCTCAATGAGCCCAAAATCCCAACTCAGTATATCAAACCAGTTATGCTGAGATAATAAAAAATGCCGAAGAGTTGGTGAAACCACAACAAACTCAAATTAAAGATTTTTATAACCCTAGATTAGATTTAAATTTATACAACTTAGAAAACGACGTATGGAAAAATCATATCACCAATCAAAGAGCAAACTTTAGAAGAGCTCTTACGAAACTTTCTGAAAATTTAGTCGAAGAAACAACTAAAGAAAATAAGATTCAAGATTTACTACTGAAATCTATATTATATAGAGATTGGGAAGAACTTGAATTGAATTTTCTGAAAATGGAGGAGATAAACAATCTTCTTGATATTTACCAATATTTTCTCGATAAAGGGATAACAAATTCCACCTTAGTAAAAATATTCAGGTTATGCTTATATAATAAATCTAAATTTATTCTTCCTATTGAACTATTTTCTAAAATAAGTAAAGCTATTTGCAACTAGCAAGAGCAATTCAAAAATGCTTTTTCAGAATATTTTCTACAAGCATATGTGTAACCCCCTCGTCCCGGTCTAGCCGGATGACCGGTCCGAGTAGGCTACACGGGGAAAACCGAAGCGAAACCCGTTAAGGTTCCCCCTCGGTTAGCAACCTTAAAAATTTTCTTTCATTGTAATCTTGACTAAAAGCATGTTAATTCCTAAGTGATCACGTCAGTGGAAAACATCAAGTAAGAAACACATTCGAACTACAACCACACTTCAACCGTCCATTTTAAACTTACAGGGCAGGCCGTATCGATACACCAATCAAGGGTATCGATACGCCTTGACCAAGTCAACCCATACAGCCAACTCAGGGAAGACCGTATCGATACAGCCCTTGAGCGTATCGATACGCCCTTCTCGGTCAACATCTCGTGGTCAACGAGATAAAATCGTATCGATACGCCTCAACACCGTACCGATACGCCAAAAACTCACCAAATTCCCAGAATTCCAGTGAGCCAAGATCGTATCGATACACCCCCGTGTATCGATACGCCCAACCTAAACTGAGCTCTGCAGGCAAGACCGTATCGATACGGCTCTTAGGTGTACCGATACGCCCTGCTCCGTAATGCTCCATTTTCAGCAAAAACAACACCAAACACGACTCTAAATGCATTTTTGGACTCCCCTAAGCTCATGCAAACATCCATACAACATGCTACGACCAAAGACTAACATATAGAGCAAACAAGATGATTAACAAGGCATCCATACATGGCATTCACACAAAGGGGTAAATTTTGCATATATGGGCATACTTAAGAGTTTCAAAAGCCATAAAGCACAAGCTATCACATATGAGGTTTGCATATACAACCCAAGCAACCTAAACATCCAAGCATGGCTTCATCAACACAAGCATTCATCAAGGCATAGTATGGTTTACAAAATCAAGTCATACATAAACATTCAACAACACTTATGAGTCAAACAATGCTCATACAAAACACGTAATAGCCCCATTGCTAAACTACCACATTAATTACTAAATCATACTTGAGAAACTACACTTGGAAAGCCCCTTCACCTTGCTCCTTGCTAACACCACGCTAATGATCTGAATTGTTGAAAATGAGAGCGTAAGCTAGAAGCTTAGTGAGGATGCTCTAAAAATCAAAAACAACAACAATGCAGGGTCCAAGCATGCAAATCCTTAACCTCACACACAACATATATAGGTATCAACAAGGCAACCTAGCTAGTCTTTCAAGAGTCATAATATGGCACCTCACATTATACTAAGCTCAACAAAATAAACCAACATCACAACATCATAATTATAGAACAAGTTCATTGGCCACTATTAGTTTACCCGGATGTGCGGATTTACTCTCAACAACAACATTACCTCGGTGGGATTACACTCATCACCAGACCTTGCATGGGTGGGATTCCACTCATCACCACATGCCCTACGGATGGGATTCCACTCATCATCACGTAAAATATAAATAAATTTCCGGTGGAATATTAAATCACCGTACTCCTCCTTGATGACTCAACGCCATCAAGGCCATGCGCGTTTTGACTCAATTGTGTGCACACTAATCCTAATAATCGGTCATTTACACCCGGTAAGTTAATTAGTGCCAATTTTTTTAACCACATCACACATCCACCAATTATATCACATATTCATCGCATACACATATCAAGGTATACACATACGAGTCAATTCATATTTCACAAGATCAAATAGGCAATGGCATAATAAGCATCTTTAGAAATCAATGAGTTAAACTACCAATTTAACTCCCAACTAGGAATGGCCTACCAAGCTCATTCCAACACATCCACTACACACACTTGAACCAACTTTAAAACAAATTTAAAGTTTTACTCACCACCATTCCTTAGCAAACCAAGCAAGCAAGCAAGCCTCTCAATTTCCCAGATTCGGTTCCGAAGCTTCTCTGTTGAGTTTTTAGGGGCTCGATTCGATCAACCAATTTAGCTCACCAAGTGGTGGAGAGATGGATTTTTGGGTGGAAGGGTTGAGGAAGCTAAAAAGTAAATAGACACAAAGATTTATAGTGGTTCGGCCTTCTAACAAGCACCTACATTACATACACTACCTTAGCTCCCCACTAAGGATTTCACAATCAATCCACTAATTGATTCGTCCCCTTTTCTAGGATTAGGAGGAAACTCTTACAACCGATCAAGCTTCTACCCAAAGCCTTGATCAAAACCCTCTTTACAAAGAGACAAAGAAAGCAAACTTAAAACCCTCTAATAGGTGTTTGTTTGCACAATTAAGCACTCATCCAAAACCTAAAACACTTGAGCAAATTTGACAATTTTGGCTCACTAGTGTTTGTCTATACAATAAATGACAATTTAAGCTCTAAGACAATCTTTGATCATTTGATGTTTGACAATATGAGCATTAGCCTTCTCTTGATGCTTGGAGGTCCCTTTTATACTCCCAATTGAGTTTTTAGCCGTTACTAGCCGTTGGGATCAAATTGGAGCCGTTGAGGACTTTAATTCCCACTATAAATGCAGTTCTGCAGCTCCCCGTTTCAAAACGCTCGAAGCCGTTTCGAAACACTCTCAATGTAGAAAGAGTCGTTGCAGTCTGTCAAGGTACCCGTTTCGGAACACCCCTTGGCCATTTCGAAACGCGTATCGAAACGCTATAGGCCCGTTTAGGGGCTCGATTCGATCAACCAATTTAGCTCACCAAGTGGTGGAGAGATGGATTTTTGGGTGGAAGGGTTGGGGAAGCTAAAAAGTAAATAGACACAATGATTTATAGTGGTTCGGCCTTCTAACAAGCACCTACATCCACTACCTTAGCTCCCCACTAAGGATTTCATAATCAATCCACTAATTGATTCGTCCCCTTTTCTAGGATTAGGAGGAAACCCTTACAACCGATCAAGCTTCTACCCAAAGCCTTGATCAAAACCCTCTTTACAAAGAGACAAAGAAAGCAAACTTAAAACCCTCTAATAGGTGTTTGTTTGCACAATTAAGCACTCACCCAAAACCTAAAACACTTGAGCAAATTTGACAATTTTGGCTCACTAGTGTTTGTCTATACAATAAATGACAATTTAAGCTCTAAGACAATCTTTGATCATTTGATGTTTGACAATATGAGCATTAGCCTTCTCTTGATGCTTGGAGGTCCCTTTTATACTCCCAATTGAGTTTGTAGCCGTTACTAGCCGTTGGGATCAAATTGGAGCCGTTGAGGACTTTAATTCCCACCATAAATGCAGTTCTGCAGCTCCCCGTTTCGAAACGCTCGAAGCCGTTTCGAAACACTCTCAATGTAGAAAGAGCCGTTGCAGTCTGTCAGGGTACCCATTTCGGAACACCCCTTGGCCGTTTCGAAACGCGTATCGAAACGCCTGCATTTAAAAGTTAGTTGGGAAAATAGTCATTGGGGTTTATGACCATTGTGGTCAGTGCCACGTAGGCGTATCGAAACGGCCTAGCCCGTTTCGAAACGCTGGGCAAAAATCCTGTCCAAAGAAAGCCCATTTCGAAACGTTTTGGCTACTGTAAACCCTTGTTTCGAAACGCCCCAAGGTGTTTCGAAACACCTGGACAGTTTTGTGAAATTTGGCTTTTAAAAACATGAAAAACCCTTTTGAAAAATTCCCTAAACATAATTTCAAGTTGTTTGGACTTTGGAAATGTTTTAAATACTTTTTAAATTAGTCCAAAACATTTTTTCAGTTATTATATCAAAACATTAGTTCTACAGTCTCCCCCTTTTTGATATAATAAAACTCACTTGAAAAATTGTTTGAGATTCTCCTCCTTTAACTTTAAAAATGTGAATAAGAGATTAAGGATATGAAATTAAATAAAACTCTCCCTTATTCATTTGAAAATTTAATTTTTCAAACCATTTCTCCCCCTTTTTGTTATATCAAAGAGAATTCAAACATTAAGTTCAAAATAACACTAGAGGTAAAAACTTTGACAAAAATAAGAATTTGGTTTTAAAATGACTCCCCCTTACTCAAAGCATCATCAAAAATGTTAGTTCATCATATATGATCATCTAGTTGAATAAACTAAACAATAAGACAAATTAATTCAAAACAACTAGAAATTTTACCAACACTTGAATCCAAGGGAGGATGTGAAGCCTTCCTTCTTCAAGTGTTCTTCCTTGTGTGTATGGAGCTCCCCCTCAATGTTTGACTTGTTGAACATCTCCATCACACCTAGCAATAGACAATCAAGTAATTTTTGGTATCCAAATTGCTTTGGATCCATGAACATTAGTAGCACAAATTTTAGTCCCCTTAGGAATCCATTTTTCAATGTCATCCTTTTTAATTGAAGTGGTTAGTCCTTTTGGGACCCAAACACTTCTAAAACATTTACCTTTTATAAATCTAGGGGCACTAGATTGTCTAACATAGAAATTTGATTTTCCAAAATTGTTTTTCTTTACAAGCTCTTTGGAAATCAAATCTTTTTCTTCTTGAACATTTTGAAGCAATTTTTGTAAATCAAAACATTTTAATTCAAACTCTTCTAGTTTTGCTTCAAGTTCAAGTTTGGTTTTAGAAAGCAAATCATTTTGAATTTTTAACTTTGAAATCAATTTATTGTTTTTCAAAATGTGGCTTTTAAAATCTAAAACCAAATCATCATAGGCATCTTGTAATTCATCAAAGGAATAAGAACATGAAGTAGATGAATTAGAAGTTACCCTTGAATCTTCTTCGATGGCCATAAGGCAAAGGTTGGCTTGTTCACCGTTGGTGGAGTCTTCATCACTCCAAGTAGCCAAATGTGTCTTCTTCTTATGGCTTGAAGTGCTTGCCCTCTCCTTTCTTTTAGGTTCTCGTTCAAGCTCTCTCAAGGCTTTCTTCATGAACGGGGCACACTTCTTGAAGAGATGAACTATCTCTTCATCTTCATCCTCCTCTTCACTTGAGTAGACATGATGGCAAATGGAGGATTTGAGAGCCATGGCACTTGCATTGATGCCAAGCCCTTTGATTTTCTTCTCTCCCATAGCTCTAATTTCTTCCCTCTTCTTCTCATCCTCTTTGTTCTTCTTCATGATTTGATGAGTAAGGAGAGACCCCATGAGTTCATCAAGCTTCAAAGTCTTCAAATTTTTGGCTTCGATGATGGCAGTCCTCTTTGAGTCCCAAGACTCGGGAAGTGAGTAGATGAGCTTTCGAACAAGCTTTTCCTCCGGGATGGCTTCTCCATAGCCTTTGAGACCATTGGTGATAGTGGAGAACCTATCAAACATCTTCTCGATGTTCTCTTCCGGATCCATTTTGAAGTTCTCATACTCCAAGGTTAGGAGCCCAATCTTGGTCTCCTTGACTTCATTTGTCCCCTCGTATGTGACTTCAAGCTTGTCCCATACCTCCTTGGCACTCTCACAAGAAGACATCTTCTCATAGATGGATGGACCAAATGCACAAAATAGAATGTGCAAGGCTTTACAATTTAGCTCCATCTTCTTGCGATCGTCGGCACTCCACTCCGCTTTACTTCTTTGAGGCACGAACGGACCATCTTCAACTACATCCCATAGCTTGTAATCTCTTGATTTGATGAAGAATTTCATCTTTGTCTTCCAATGGGCATAGTGGTCTCCGTCAAAGAAAGGCGGTTTGTCGATTGATTGTGCCATTTGAGCCGGTTGATGAACTAGTGATCGAGCTTGCCGGATCTTCTCAATAGGATGTTAATCCTCACCGATTGAGCCAAGCTCTGATACCAATTGTTGAGTTTTTAGGGGCTCGATTCGATCAACCAATTTAGCTCACCAAGTGGTGGAGAGATGGATTTTTGGGTGGAAGGGTTGAGGAAGCTAAAAAGTAAATAGACACAATGATTTATAGTGGTTCGGCCTTCTAACAAGCACCTACATCCACTACCTTAGCTCCCCACTAAGGATTTCACAATCAATCCACTAATTGATTCGTCCCCTTTTCTAGGATTAGGAGGAAACCCTTACAACCGATCAAGCTTCTACCCAAAGCCTTGATCAAAACCCTCTTTACAAAGAGACAAAGAAAGCAAACTTAAAACCCTCTAATAGGTGTTTGTTTGCACAATTAAGCACTCACCCAAAACCTGAAACACTTGAGCAAATTTGACAATTTTGGCTCACTAGTGTTTGTTTATACAATAAATGACAATTTAAGCTCTAAGACAATCTTTGATCATTTGATGTTTGACAATATGAGCATTAGTCTTCTCTTGATGCTTGAAGGTCCCTTTTATACTCCCAATTGAGTTTGTAGCCGTTACTAGCCGTTGGGATCAAATTGGAGCCGTTGTGGACTTTAATTCCCACCATAAATGCAGTTCTGCAGCTCCCCGTTTCGAAACGCTCGAAGCCGTTTCGAAACACTCTCAATGTAGAAAGAGTCGTTGCAGTCTGTCAGGGTACCCGTTTCGGAACACCCCCTGGCTGTTTCGAAACGCGTATCGAAACGCTATAGGCCCGTATCGAAACGCCTGCATTTAAAAGTTAGTTGGGAAAATAGCCGTTGGGGTTTATGACCGTTGTGGTCAGTGCCACGTAGGCGTATCGAAACGGCCTAGCCCGTTTCGAAACGCTGGGCAAAAATCCTGTCCAAAGAAAGCCCGTTTCGAAACAAGTTTCGAAACGTTTTGGCTACTGTAAACCCCTGTTTCGAAACACCCCAAGGTGTTTCGAAACACCTGGACAGTTCTGTGAAATTTGGCTTTGAAAAACATGAAAAACCCTTTTGAAAAATTCCCTAAACATAATTTCAAGTTGTTTGGACTTTGGAAATGTTTTAAATACTTTTTAAATTAGTCCAAAACATTTTTCAGTTATTATATCAAAACATTAGTTCTACATTCTCCGATGTCTCCTCTAACCAATCAAAACACAATCGTTACACACAAATTCGATGCTAAACTCAGTCACAAACTCCAACCCACAAACACAAGTCAAACTTCACCAATTTCAAACCCAATCAATCACCAAATTCCTATTTTCGTGCTCCCCCAAAACCCAGCTGAAAACTATGATTTCAAACACCCAAATAACATCTAAAAGGTCTCAAAACACTCCCCTAATATCCCTAAACCATCAGCCCTTACACCCAACCCTAAAACACACCAAAAATTCAATTTTAGACACCTCAAAAATGGCCCCAAAGATCCACTTCGGGTTTTCACCCAAAATCAACCATTTCAAGATATTATGTGTGTTTAGGTGAGATTAAACCAAAACCCAACTCAACAAATCAAAAGAATTTGATAAACCCCTTAAAAATTCAAACTTTCCCTAAACTTGAAATTTCAAAAAGATGGTGGTTTTCAAATCTAAGACTATGCAAATGTAGAGGATGATGAGGAGAGTTAAGAAATGAGTTTACCTTTGAAAATGACCTTGAATCAAAGGAGAGATTGAATGGAATAGTAACTTGGGGGTTTTGAGAGAGTTTGGGAGGGTTTCACGTTGAATGAAGGAAAAGGGGGAAAAGGATGAAGTCTTTTTTTTTGTTCATTTTTTATTCAAAAAGGCGGTCTTCCACTTTTTCTTTTAATTACAAAAATGCCACCCATTTTATTTTAAATCTCAAATAAATCAAGACTAAGGTCAATTTGATTAAAATTGATTTTACCGACTCGAACCAACTCACGCTACTAACTCTTAACCCCAAAACACGGGTGTTACAATATATTTTTGAAAATTTTATAAAGAAAAAATATACAGTGATAAAACATAGACTTGATCATGAATCATTTGATATAAGCAATATTGAATGGGGATTTGTGAAAGAAAATATAGTGCAAAATTTTTCTTTCCATCTACTAAAAGATTTTCCAGCCTTTATCAAATCCAAGATATACAGTAAAGTAAAACATCTCGACTACTGTCAATATTGTCATTTTGAAATAAGTAGTCTGGTTGGAATAGCTGAAAGAGAAAAATTCTATTAGTCATACCAAATTTGGAAATTTAAAAGAGTGCTTGGAGGACCCCAATTACGTGCAGCAAACGAAGAAGCAACACACTTGCAAGATTACATCAACAAATGCTATAACAATTCAGTTTATTATCAAATACAAGCTGGATTACATTTAAAGGCCAAAGCATAAAACATGTTATCCGATGAATCCTATGCCTATTCGACGGATGGTAAAAAAATCTTCGTAACTCGCTATGAGGGAAGAAATTCAGAGAAAAAAGTAAGACAGCTATTACAAAAGATAGCTGACATGACACTGGAAGATTACCCTCAAGAAATATTAAAAGGCATCAATGGCACATGGGATCACTGGAACTCCCCAGAATCGCCTGATTCCAACAATACAATAGACCTGGATAAAATTGAAGAAGCAAATTTAGAAAATACTCAAGAAAGCTGAAAAAACAGCTGAAAATACAACATAATGAACATAAGCTGAAAACACATCATGTTAGATGAATAGGAAGTTAAAGGATAAGCTTTGGACTTCAAGCAAAAACTAAATAAAGTTATGAAAAGAAGTCTATAAAAGGATGGGGGAACAACCGAGGAAGGCACCTTGATTGAAAACAAGATCAATCTATTAGATTTTACTTTATCTTTCATTTTCCCAGTTTTTTATTTTTCCTTTGTATCACCTACCTTTGTAAAATTTCCATCATCTTAAATAATATATCACCTCTTTTATTATCCTTATTTTCTTCTTTTTTTCACCTTATTCACCATCACCACCATCATCACAACTCCGTTTCTGGTATCAGAGCAAAAGCTAATAGATGCACTAGATTGTTGGTATATCAGCAATCTATTGAAATTAAAAAAAATATATATCTGCAATCAACTGTGGGTTCTAACAATTGTTGGTATAAACAGTGTTATTCATCTTGGTTGCATGCAATTATTAACATCAAAGACGATTATTTAGACAGTAAACATTAAACAAAGTTAAAAAAAATCTTTAGACAATATATTGTTTCAAAAAAAAATTTTAAACAACAAAAGTGGTCTAGAGTTAAATTCAAAGGATTAGAGTCTACAATATTCACTTCAAATTTACTTCAAATAGAAGGGAAAAAGAGAGCTTAGTGCACAACTTGACTAGTAGATACACTAGATTTGTGTAAGAAAATAGGGTAACTAATATGCATGACTAAATATTTACCATTTAGTTTAATATCTTTACTCACTTTACTGACTCCTCTAACGCCCCAATCTTCCCCCCAAGAATTTTGAATTAACTAAAAGTTTTTCCCACTACTTTCCTCCGTACCATATCCGATGATAAATACACGCATTAATCTAGTAAAATATGAATTTAATTATTCAATTAAAAACCTTACATTGCTTAAGGCCTTCAATTCATCTGTATAGCCCATAACTGCTCCAACAGGGTGACTAGAAACAACCCTAATAATTTCTTCCCTCTGTGATCCCTTTAGTGTGCCATATGTCACGCCCCACCAAGGTGCACCAAGGCTGACCGAGGAGTGCCCCCTAGGTACACTCGGAACAACCAAGGCCAAGTGAAGGTCTTTGAACGTTTTAAGACCAAGCATGAACCAAGGAAGGTTCTAGATCGGCCAAGAGAGGCCTACAACCCTCTCAAAACGTTGCCACAAGGTTCTAGGAGGCTCCAGAACGTTCCACACTCATCTAGGTTCAATCGAGAGGACCTAGAAGACTCCGGAAGGCTCGAGACTAGTCTGGACATCTCCAGAACATTCTAGAAACCTATAGATAAGTGTAGTACTATAGGGAGTAATCTAGAATCCTAGAGACTTATGTAGATAAGTATGGACTTATCTAGAATAGTTTAGGTTTCTTGGATATTTAGGGAGGCGAAATTGTAATCGTTTGATCAAAATAATCCTAGTCGTCAATTGAGGAGGTGGGAGCCTATAAATAGGACCACCATCTTATTTGTAAATCATCCAATAAGTTCACAAACTAAGTTTCCTTGTAAATTTTCTTTCTAAGTTCAATATAAGGTCTTTTTCTTGTAACTCTCTTGCCTTCTCCATTTTCGTGTGTGTTTAGCCATAGCACAGATTGAGTTTGGAAGAAATAAGTCCATAACACATAAGAGTCTATTTTTAAAGAATCAATAGGCTGCAATAATAAACATTTATATTAAAAAGTAATTATCTTAATAATTTATAACAAATTCAATGTTATATACTAAGAGTACCTCTAACTTAAGCAAAAAATACTCCCTCTGTCCCACTAAAACTGTCACATGTTGACTTTTTTGGGTCAAACTTTTTCAACTTTGACCTCTTATAATTTAAATTTATTATTGATAAAAATATGAAAAAATATATTTTAAAAACTTTCAATCAACTAGTTTTTAAATATATTTTTTATAATTTTTAATTAATTAAAATATTTAAATAAATTATAGTCAAAATTAAAAAAATTTGACCAAAAAAAGTCAACATGTGACAGTTTTAGTGGGACGGAGGGAGTAATAATTTTTTTTCAACATATGGACAGTCTTCTTCCGTTTGAACCGCATTTTGCATCAGCCAGTCAAAAGTTTTAATTAGGCTATAGGTATAACTTTGGGTATCTTCATCAATACTTCTAGCATACGGATTTGAACATACACATTGCAACAGCATTTGTGGAGACAAATGCTTTAGTTTCTCCTCGAGAAACGTTAATTTTCTAACAGATTTTAACAACGTAACCGCAACAAAAGCACAACAACAAACTGAAAACAAAATATTCAATCAATGACTAAGATTAATCTAAATTCAATTAAATAAGTTATGATTTAAATTAACTTACCACATTTCTCTTGATCTCTAACTGGATTTAGAGCCCCACTCTCTCTCCAATTCACACTTTGGAGCATCAATAGGAATTTCGATAGGAGGAAGCTAAATAAAAAAATAATCAACTAAAATAAAAAAAATATTTGAAAAAACAAAAACAAAAGAATATACATACAAAAATGAACATTGCCAAATACTTACCCGTTCAACCCTTGCAGCTCTGGTGAGTCTTGTGTCCATGCTAAAATATGCCAAAAAACAAACCATTTAACAAGTAACTTAAAAGAATAAGCATCAACTTTACACCCAAATAACATTTGCAGTATTGTTTTAGTTTAGAATCACAACTCAGACCAACTACTACCAAATTGACAACCTGCAGTTTTTTCAGTTTTGTTGTTAAATCACTATTCTTTGTACTCTATACTTTGTGTTGTCATTTGGTCAACGACATGACAAACACCATGTCAAATTTTATTGTTGGTGATTACAAAAATTAACACTAACTTGGTTTAGGGTTACAAAGCATAGGCAACAGTAGTTACATGCACAACAAAAAAAGGAAAAAAAGAAAAATACAAATAACAACATGTTAAAGCCTCTGGCTTTTTTAATTCTACTATTTATCACTATTCTCTACACATTATACTTTGTTCTTTTTGTCATTTGGTCAAGCACACGTAAGACACCATGTCAAATAATATTTTATTAATGTGATTACTTAAATCAACAACACATACACGAAATAGGCAACAATAGCTACATAAACACCAGAAGAAGTAAAGAAGAACAACCTGCTCAAATAATATTTTATTGATGTGATTACTTAAATCAACAATACATAGCCTAATTTAGAGTTACACGGAATAGGCAACAATAGCTAGTAGCTACATAAACACCAAAAGAAGCAAAGAAGAACAACCTGCTCAAACAGTATTTTATTGATACAGTTACTTAAATCAACAACACATAACCTGGTTTAGAGTTACACAGAATAGACAACAATAGCTAGTAGCTACATAAACACCAGGAGAAGCAAAGAAGAACAACCTGTTCAAACGGTATTTTATTGATGTGATTATTTAAACCAACAACAAATAATCTGGTTTATAGTTACACAGAATAGGCAACAGTAGCTACAAGTAGGGGTGTGCATTTTCGGATACGGATAGTATTCGATCCGAAATTTTCGGATATCCGAAATTTCAGATAGTTAAAATAGCGATCTATATCTGATCCGGAAAAATCGAATATCCAAAATATTGGATACTCGAAATTTCGGACCCGATATCCGAATATCCGAATCCGAAAATAATACTTAGTTTAACAAAAAAAAATTCAGATCTGAATTTTAAACTTCCACACACTTTTTTAGATTAAAAACTCAAATATTTTCAGAAACATTAAAAATTCAAACATATATACACATATTAAACATTACACAAATCTTTTTGCTTAAAACAGAAGCATTAAAAAGCTCTCAACTAATTGTCCCAAACTAATTGTCCCAAAGAGGGCCCGTATGAGTGGCTCATGATGACATTCGGTCAGAAATAAAGTGTAACCATTCAAGGGAAACACTCAAAAACTGGGCAACATGTAGTCACAGAGTAAAAGGTCGAGAGAAAACACTCACACAAACATGAGACCGGAAAAGTAGAACACCCTGTCACAGAAAAGAAGTAAAGGATCGTCGCTTCTCCCAAGAAACGGTACCAGGCATGGTACAACAACGTGAAAATATCTTTCAACTCCCTTATCTCCCAAACCGCCATGACTCCGGAGGGTAGACACAGAAGCGCTGGGAGGATGAGACTCCAACGAACAACCAAAGACACATGTGCACAAATTCAACCACCGATGCTGGTCTCATCACATCGACACGCCACCAGGCAAAGAACAACGACCATACCACCCACATATGCTGACACCGAAAAAGAATATGGTCCGCGTCCTCATCACCTTCCTCACACCAACGACATCAAAAGCTTTGAACATCTAATCGCGTCCCCTATCTCTAAAAAACACAACATAGGTAATTGTTGTAACAACACAAACCACACAAAACATTTAATCTTCGGTGGCAAAAAAACCCTCAAATCAAGCTTAAGGCCAAATCTTATATTTACCTCACTATCTCAAATTAAATAATATCGTGCGTTTCTCGAGATAACTTTAATACTTTGTTAACGATGTAATTGATTATACTTGTTTTTAATGATTTTGGCAAATAAAGTAAAAAAACAAACAAACAAACAAAAGATGTTAAAAAAACGGTAGGAGAAAAAAGAGATAAAAGTAAAGCAGCTTAAAAAAGCTCAAATGGGAAATTATTGAATAAATAATTTTTTTAATACTCTAAAGGTAGATTTTAAGGTAGTATATGTTCATTGAATAAATAAATTTAAAAATGGAAAACTACACTTTTAAGGGATGAGACTTGTTCTCATTTGTTTAAATTCATTGGAACTGGACTAACAACAAATTGGTCTAACGAGATAAGACGTTAGATTCTTTAAGTAAAGTCAGAGGTTCGAATTCTAGTGTTATGAATTGAAAAATTGAGTTGGGAGGGTCGCCTCCATATTGAACTTCTACAAAATCTGATATAAATTAATCAACTAATGAATCGGATATCGATGGTTAGAAAAATCACTAGAACTATAATAATAAGGTAAATCACTTCTATAATCACTTAATTACCGGAAAGATTTATTTTCGACCATTGATTTTTTAATCTTTTTTGTTGTCCTTCTGATTTTTAGGGCTTCGTCCTAATTAATCTGGACCGACTCGCGTCGTACACCTGGCTTTTATGGGTGAATCTCTCAACGAAAATTTTCTACATACACAACACATCGAACTTGAAATTTTACTTAAGCTATATCAAGTTGTTTAACACTTAGTCTAACCCTATTTGTATATTAGTTTTTAATTACTTTTTACTATATAAATAATTTACCCAAAATAAATAATGAAAGTGGGTATCCATTCCATTTATTAGTGGAAACATGCAATAACATCCACTCACAATATATATTAAAGATGGAAAGTAAATTAAGTAATGATGGTTTATTGACTCTAAAAAACATGTCTGTGCGCTTCTTTAATACTGTCATTATCTTTCCATATTCAACATCTTCTCCTTCATCGTTATCAAGATTATAAGAATCTAGATTTTTATATTTATAAGAGTAAATGTATATCTTGATATTTGAATATTTTTTGTTGGCATCATGATTTTAATGTTTTTGTTTTGATTAATACAAATTGATTTGTGTCGCATACTTAGTTTGGTGGATGAATCTTTGAATACGAATTTTATGTATACATAATATCTCGAACTCAAAATTTGCTTAAGTGATATCAAAATGTTTACCACTTGAATCAATCCTACTTAGATATTTGAATCTGATTTTAAGGTTTATATTTTAATATATGATTTTTTTGCTAAATCAGGTGTTTAAACTTAATTTATTATTCAAATTAGTACTCAAACTTGATTTAATTATTCGATTAAGTACTTATGATTTTTTACCTAAGTAGATGTATGTATCAGACTTTTTTGTTTAATTTAGTATTTATGATTTTTTCAGTCCAATTAGTTGTTACTTTTGACATGCAAATATTTATATTTTATAAATTCAAAACGACTTGAATTTGTCCAAATTCATATACTAAATTGAACTAAAAAGTTAAATTCAAGTACCAAAATGTATACTTGAATTTGTCCAAATATTTATAGTTGTTACCTTGTAATAATTTTGCACAATTCTTCGTATGATGTCTCCTTATAATTGTTTTACAATTTAAGTTTTTATATATAAAGTGAATACGTGTACATTTTTATTTTAAACTACACGTAAGACATGACCTTACAAGAAAAATTAAGAATACATCCAAAATAACAAAAGTGAAATTTGATTTAATAAATACCCTAAATTTTAATGGTAATTTGTTATCCCCATAGGGGCTAAATTTGTTTTGCTTTGTTCAAGGAGATTCAAGCTATTCTCTCTCTAGTTTTTCATGAATAAACTCAATCGTAAATTCTTTATAAAAAAATTGGTATAAATAAAAAAATATTTAAATTATACACTAAATATTAATATGAAAACCACAAAATTCCCAAATCATTCTATAAAAATTAAGAATACTTCCTTGTTTTTTAGTATAATGCTTAATTGATTTATGCTAGTACCAAAAAAATTGTCTTTAATGAACTCAACAAGTGGTCATAGTGAAAAAGATGATGGTGTTTATCTTAAGAGACTGAGTTCAATTCGATATGTCGTTAAAGTGTGTGCACATTGTCAAAGGGTAAAGAATATGTATGAACACTACCTTGTAATCACCTTAATACTATTAAAATTGCCTATAATGTTTGACTTGATAGTCACTTTTTGGCCCTGTTCTTTTTATAAAATTATTGTTTGATTGATGTGTCATTCTGTCAAGTTAATACATTTGTCTATATGACACTGCTATATTAGTATGCATTGTCACGTCATTTCAAATCATTTAATCCGCGGATGAGTTATTTTGACCAAACTAAAACTTTAAAGGTTAAAATACATAAAAAAAAATATGAACTGAAATGATTATCTAACTAAATGTTAGAGACATTTTTTTTTGATATTATGCCACTAATTTGTTGAGTTGACTATGATAACAAAGATTAAACCCTAAATAGTAAAATTTTTAATGGAGATATTAACTTTAATTAGAAACACAACGACCGTGACAGTTTGCCATCATTTTTTTGGTAGTTTCAGACTCGGGCAGACATCATCATTTTATTTTCCAACTTGCCTACAACTTTACAAACAAGTTGGAGATATTTGATAAATATCTCATGAACAATATGTCATCTTCTTGACTATAACTTCCATTTTTTAATTTAATTTGGTCAAATTCTAATTTTGTGATTTTTATAAAAAACATTTTGGGGGTGTTGGTTATTTTATTCACTATTTCTAGAATTCGATCATTGATTTTGGATTCATACAAATAAAAAAAACGAAAAGTTTCTAAACATTGATGCATTCACTCTAAATTTAAGAATTTAACGTGCAAAGTGTGCAAAACCCATGCAAAATTGAGATAAAATTTCATTTTGTATAAAGTCGGGAACTTTGGTTAGTCTTTGTTTAATCTGTTTTTTATTTTATTTTTTTGAATTTTCGATTAATTCATTGTTGTGTTCGAATTTTTAGTTCGAATGAAACTCTCCTTTCATAAAAAAAATGGGAAACTTTGACAAATAATTCCTTGAAATATCTCGTCTAGATTTTTTTTTCTGAATTTGTAATACGATGGAATGTACTTTTTAAATAGGATCACCATTCATCATGCTATTTTGATTTCTTTCTATTTGTAATCATCATTTGTAATTTAGCAAAGGGCCACACAAGTTGGAGGGCCTTGATAATCTTTTCTCAAAAACTAAATGTCATTATCCGTACTATGTAATTTTTTTTCTCCATAAACTTCAAATTATTCACATTTAATTTTAAAAGAAAATGGAATTTGGTTCGATTCGATTGTTTGTTGACCTATACTTGTATTTGATGGTTTCAAGTTCTCGAACATAGACAAAACTTTGTTGTTGGGAAGGGTTGTTTTTTCTCTCAGTTTTTTTGATATAATAATATTTTAAGTTATTTTTAATTTAAATATTAATCAAATAAGATCTTTATTTCTCTCATTTTTTAGATTTAAAAGCTTAATAAACTCTTGCCTCTCTCAATGTCCGTTTCTAACTCCGTCTTTGTTCCCGAACACTCGAGTTAAAGTATCATAATGTGTAACTTGATTGATTATCGAGTGTAGTTGAGCTTAGCAATTGTTGCAATTATTAAGATGATGTTTTTATTTTTATAATTGTAATAATTACGTCACTCTAACACTTTATTATGACATATTTTATTTTCTAATGGATATGGTTTAAAAAATGATCAATATGACTTATCTAAAGTACAAAAGAAAAAGTTACATGAAATTAAAGCAATTAATTCGTGCATTGCACATGTGTACAAACTAGTTAATTGTATACGTAAGATATGACTTAGAACTGATGTTGGAGACTAATTTATAAATGTTGATATATAATTTAATTTTTTATAATTATTTGATATCTAACCTATTAATTAATTAATCTAAAATTGAACAATGCATGAATCATTATATTTTATGTTTAAAATTATATTTTTAAACTTATGAATATTCAAACCGCAACATATGATAGATGTCATTTTAGCTGAGGATCTATAACTATTTTTTTTTATAATTCTATTGATACAAAATCAGTAAAAATTAACCATTTTGTTTCTTTAGTTTTTTCATTATTATTTTAAAATGAAATGATTTATAACTTTAAACATCATTAAATTATGATGTAAACGAAAGAGATCACTTCATATTAAAAATATATTTATAAAAAAATACCTGATAAATGATTATACGCGATGTGATAAAAAAAAATTGTACAAAATTGTACTAATTATGCATCCGGTTCTTTTATTTAAAAAAACTTTTTTATTGATTTACTTAAATATTATATAAAATAGGAAAACACATTTATAATGTTACTTATTGCAATTTAAAAATAATATTCCATTTTTTTATTGAATTAGAACATATTATATATATATATATGAGTTACGATCAACTTACACAGTGTAAAATTCTTTAAGTTTTACATGTTTTTTGTAACACTGGATGATTGAGATTAACTCCTTAGTTTTTTTCCAAGTGATAATCTTCACATATTCTACTGTTAATCTCATACACCCGTTTCCTCCATTCAACGATTCAAAAAACGTGTAAAACTTAGAGAATTTTACATTGTGTAACTGGATCCTATCCTTATATATATAACCTCAACTTAGTCAGGGACAAACACATAATTTTATATTGGGATGTAAAATTTAAAAAGTGTAAAATTATATTTTAAATAAAAATATAAAAAAACACCTGAACTATATGAGAATTTAAATTTTAAGGGTTAACATCAATACAAATAATAACAATTAAAGTAAATGCATGTTTTTAATTAATTATTATGCGTAATAAGTGAAATTTGATTAATTAAACCGATCCAACTAGGTAACGTGACGTCCGGTCTGCATTTTGCATTTATGGATATAATTAGACTGAAGTTTGCAGGTAGTTCTTGTAGTAGGTCAACAATGCAAGCTAGTGTCGTACTGTACAAGGCATTTAATCAAACAAGCAACCAAAATTAACATGGTTAAATTATAATGGTGGTCACACAATTTTTAGGGTGTTTGTAATATGATCACATAATTAAAAAAATCATTAAAACCATTGTTATTAAATAAAATTTCCATTTCAATATTTTTTAATACTAATTTTCAATCAAACGTAATCGTCAATTGTTGTGGTAGACCCGCGTTAATGTCTTCGTTGATATACTTGAAGAAAAAAACTTTTATATATTTAAAACTTACAGTACAGTAAAATTTCTATAAATTAATATTCTTTAAATTAATAATTTTATTAAATAATAAATCTCTCCGATCCCGACTTGGGTCAATGTAAAAAATCATCAAATTCGATAATATAATAATATAATAATTTTTGGAGATACCTTTATAAATATAAAGGTCCCATCAAAACTCTAAATTAATAATTCATAAATATTACAATTACTACTTTGGTAACTTGCTAAAATATGAATCTATTGTAATCTGTTTCTTTTTAAAATTCAAATATAATTCAATTTCATCTCTAACTTTTCTAATTGCACCCACAAGTTTCGGCGTTGAGGTCTCCAACTGCAATAAAAAGTTGTGAAGAGTTGTTGCCGCATTCAATGCTTCCTTTCGCGTGAATAGTTCAAGTGGTGTTGAATCATCTTCAACTTCATCATTAGTAGAACTTTCAACAATATTTGCTGAATTGAGAAATTTTCTTTTAATTAATAAATTATTAATTTATCGATATATTAATATCTCTCTAAATTAATAAAATTGCATAGTCCCAAGGGTATTAATTTATAGAGGTTTTACTGTATTTACCAACATAAATTGTGTGCAATAACAATATACAATACTCTTTTAAGGAGAAAAGTTGAACTCGAACCTTAAAGTACTGAAAATGAACCTTGTAATTTACCCTTAAAAAATTCATACTATTTTTCTTTTGTTTTTAACTTATAATAAAACTTTTGCACATTATATAGGGGTGAGAATTTGGCGGGAAATATCCAAAAATCGTGGCATCCGAATCAACGGGATGGAAAATAATCGAAATCTTCACCTACAGGGACGGGGATGAGAAAAGTTTTATCACCGAAGCTCAAATGGGGATGGAGACGGAGATTATCATATTCGAACCGTAGAGATAACCAAACAGTAATCGTATAAATAATCGTGAGGATTCCCGAAAAATATCCGCAAAGATCTCGATATTTTACAATATATATATATATACATCCCGATGCAATAATCCTTCTTGGGCATGGTCTGGCATCTGAGAGGAGATTGAAGTAATTAAATAAGGATCCTTTTGGAGAGTAGAAAACGAAAGAAGTATCTCTACTTGGAAGGACAACTGGGTCTCAAAACTCCCAAGTTTTAGAGTCTGTTCAAGTTCATGTTCTAGCGGTTCTTGTCCATCGGTCAGCAGCCTTATGAACTCCGACCAAAGATCCTGGAATCAATCTAAGCTCAATCTGTTCTTCTCGCCAACTGAAGCGGACGCGATTAGATCCATTTCGATAGGTGGACCGGATATCAAAGATTCAATGGTTTGGGCAAGAGCAAAGAATGGAGAATACTCGACTAAGGAAGATTGTCGGTTCATTGAGAATAAGCTTAAAACGTCCTCGGACCCTTCCTCAAGTGAAGAACCTGACAAGAACAAAACTATGGAGATCAATTTAGGGTCTGAAGGTGCCATCTAAAATTAGGTCTTTCTTTTGGAAGCTTTTCCACAACATTATTACTATTAAAGGAAACCTTGATTCACGCTTCCATGGAAGCTTCCACGTTTTAGATTGCTGCCCAAGATGCGAAAATGAGAAAGAAACTATAAACACCTTTTGTTCTTCTGCCCCTTCGTACAAGGAGTTTGAAAAGCATCAGGCTTTAGCTATTCCCTATCTCCTTCAGGATCTCAAGATTTCACGAAGTGGTGGGTTAAAATTAATGACTTTAGAAGATTGAGAAACTTCGACGAAAGATGTGCCCTCATTGCCTTCATTCTATGGGGGATTTAGAAATCACGCAATGCGTTTGTCTTCGATAGCATGGATGATCTCCCCTGGGAAGTATGGTTGCATGCTGATCGTGCGTTTTAGGAATTTGGTCAGGCATCCTTATCCCCCCTAAAGGACAATTCTTCAAAAGGCAACGATCCGATTCAATGGAATCCTCCTCCTCCAAGTTCCTTTAAAATCAACTACGACGCTGCCTTCGATTGCCACACAAGTAGGGCTACGACAACGGTTATTGTGCGTGATTGCTTGGCAGTTTTCAAGCTCTTTCCCCTTACCACAAAGCATCGGCAGCACGTCGTTCAAGGAATCTCGACACCCCTCTATGCTCTGTTCGTCGCGTCGACCGAAGCTTTAGCCATAAGGCTTGGATTGTCCTTAGCCTCTTCGCTCAATCTTGACCATATCATCATTGAATCAGATTGTCAAACTGTTATCAACACCTTTCGGTCAGAATCCCACTCAGACTGAACTTCCTCAGGTATTGAAGAAGATATTAGGAAAGATGCCATTTCTTTTGCCTCTTGTTCCTTTTCTTACATTCTAAGATATTGTTTTTTTATAAGAAAAAACAATATCTTAGAACGTAAGATATTGTAATCAAGCAGTCGAACGACTTGTTAATTTTATTAGGAACACTAATGTCCAAACCTTCTGGGAAACCCCGCTTCCCCTAATCTTCTAATGTATCCTTGATCTATGAAATGAAAATCTCTATCTTTAGATCAATATATATATATATATATATATATATATATATATATATATATATATAATTAACTCTCATTCATCTGTATATATGTATATCTTTCTATTTTATGATCAATGTTTCAATCCATCAAGATATATATGCATTTTGTTTAAATCTTATTAAGTTTGGGTGACCTCTCTAGTAATTTACCCATTTTTATTAATTAAGAGTATATAATCTATTTATCTCTCAATTTACCTTATTCCCCTTTAATCTTTGATCACATTTTTTTAAGTGTATTAAATATATAACTTGTAAATTAAAATTCACAATATATTTTAGTTAATAAAATAATAAATTTTGTTGGGATAAAAATTCTCTGAAAATCGTAAAGATTCGATGAATATAAGTTGAGAAATTTTTTTTCTCAAAGCATGTAATGGTAATTCCCGAAATCACCTCGCAAATGTTAGGGACATAATAGATAATATAAAATCGTCCCCGCACATCCCGATTCTCGCATCTAACATTATATAAACAAATCTGGAAGAGTATAGAACATGTATGATCGAAACTCTAAACGTATGGAAACATGTTTTACTATATTAAAAAGGATTGTCCAAATATTTTAACCATGAAACTTGAACCATTGTTAGTTAAACGAGCAACATACCCTGGTCGGATCAGTATTCAGCTTTCTTCCTTCGAGTCCAATATTAGACTTTAAAAACGAGTCAAATCTACACTAATCTCTCCCGCAAATCTCACTGATTCTTTCTTCCCAGCAAAACTTTTCCCTTATATTTTTTTCCTCATGGATTCCCTCTCTGTTCCCAACAATGGAACAGTCGTCAGCAAACCTCAAACCCTTTCACTTCTTGTGGTTTCTCTTTGTCACTCCCACTAAAGCCTTCAATTTCATATTCCGACGGTGTAAATCGAAAATGGGTTGTCTTGGAATTTCCTCAATTCTGTTTCTGCTGATTGTAACGAGCTTCAGAAGTTGATTTTCTTTTCTGTCATAGAGTTTTTTTATGTTTGTTTTCCTAGAGCAAATATATAATTATAAAAAATGATATCAGGAGGGTTAAATTTGGTGATGACAGTTATAGGTTTCACAGTGAGTATTATGTTCATTGTGTTCATTTGTACACGTTTGATTTGTGCTCGGATTCGGCTCAGTGCTTCTCGGAGATCCCTCGCAGTTTCTTCAAGATCCGATCTTAGCATGGTAACTTTTTTTCCTTTTTTAAGTAAAGTTTTTTTGGGGGGATAAATTCTTAAATTTCCACAACTGGGTTGTGTTCAACTATACTGATGGAAAGCAATTGTTTCCTAACATTTTCTAAAATATAAATATTTCTGGTCTTTTTCAAAAACAAAATCCAAAATATTAGTTTTTTAACCCTTGTAATCTGATTGTTAGTGGTTATTCAACATTAGCAATGAAAGCATGAGTTTTGAGGGTACTAAAGAGAAGATTTAAGGGAATTTTGAATTTCCCCCCTCTCCCCCCTTTCATTTTTCCTTTTTGGGCATTTCTTTTGTGGAAGTTTGAATTTCTGTATGAATTGTAGTCGGTATTGTTTACTTCTGCATTTAAACTTCTAAAATTGTTTCCACAGAAGTTTTATTTACTGTTCTCTTTGGGTGGTTGGTTCAGAAGTTTTTGTTAAGTTTCTAAAAAGTGATGTAATGATTGTAAAAGATTTTTGGCTTTTAGGCTTCAATGCCTTTGTTGATATGTGAAGTAGAAGGTAGAAGAGAAAGTGTGTCCGGCTGATATGTTTAATATTTCCCAAAATTTACATGCATTTTCAGTGTTCTTAGAAAATATGTGTTGGGCATAAATATTTTTAGAAAATAATTGAAGAATTTGAGCAACATGGTGGGACATTTTGCTACAACCAGCCAGGCAAAAATGAAAATCAGAAATTAATAGAAGTAAATTTGAATCATTTTCATGTATATTCTCTTTTCAACTGTTTAATTCATTCTATATGGAGTGATCCTTATTCGTTATTGATGTTGAATTTCGTATGTGCAGCTCGAACGTGGTATACACGGTCTTGAGCCTGTTGTTGTTGCAAATTTCCCGACGAAGAATTTTTGTGATGAGTGCTTCTCAGCTAACAAAGATGCTCAGTATGTGCTTGAAACCTTGCTTTGTTTCGGAAATTACTGCATGTTTCTTTACTATATAATATTTTACATTATATCATGAAGATACTTTCTTTTTTTTTCCCATGAAAAAGTGCTAGATGCCTAGGATTTGCAGGTTAGTTATTAATTTTGGGTGTATTCATTTTTCTTTTCATAGTGAAGATGTTTGCATTAAGCATTATTATTCCTTTGGATTTTCGAGCTTAAAATGCCGAATGAAGTGTTTCACAAATTGAAAGGTTTTACTTTAAGGCCATGAAACATGCATCATCCAGTCACAAATGTGATAATATGCTGGTTATTAACATGACCATGGGCGGTTGTTCAGATATTGATGCTATTTCTGTGAGTGCAAATTCCAAGTATTTCTTCCTGGTTTTGTCCGTAAATGTTTTTAGATGGGAATTAGTCAGAAGTTTTGGCTTTAATAGTCTTTTCCTTTTACTTTGGACCATTTATTCTGCAAATAATAGAGTTAAAATAACAATGAGGATGAGACAGAGTTTATGTTGCTCTGACTCTTCATTTTCCTTGGAGTGCCCATGTTCGACAACTGTGTCCAACACATTAGATATGGGTATGGTGGGAAGATGACCCTCTATCATCCAAATACATGGAAAACTCAGAAAAATTTTAAACATATCCGTGTCAGACACATACATTCAACAATCATACCAGCGTGCAAGTAGCAGGAAAACATAAATCTTTAAGAAGAATAAGAGAAGGAGAAGTATTGACTCGAAAAACATAAATCTTTAAGTCTTAATTCCCTATGACCAAAAACTAGTAGGGAAACACAGATATTTCTAGTAGGAAAACATAGTTACATCTTTTCTTTATGGCTGTTTCTTGTTTGTTTACTGTTTCCAAACAATATCTCTCATCTGCTAACTATGTTACTAGGACTCTGGTGGAAGTATCGGAGATAGGTATTTGCTGTGCTAGTGCTAGATTTCTGAAGTTAGCTAAAGTTCTCTATGCTTGAAATTTCCTTCTTTTTGCCAGTTAGAAGTACGGAAGATGTAGGCATGAGCTATGGCCTGTCATATTTGCTTCATGAACTCGTTTCCGATGCCAAGTGCATTTGGGTCCCAATAAAGGAAGATTAAAGCACAATAATTTGAGGCCTTTTAATTTTGCATAACATTTTTTTTTTGGGGGGGGGGGGTATTATTAAAATGTTGCATTTTTTTTGCACGGCAGCATACATGCGAAGACGTAATTCTTCATCCCGCATGCCTAGATATAGGCTGCCTTCCCATGTTCTTTCACCTTTAACTTTTTGTGCTATAAATATGCCATATTTTCGATTATAATTTGATCCCTCTAGCAGTTTTAGTGATCATAGCCAAAAATGTTCAATAAGAAACTAGTTGATAGAGACTTGTTGGGAAAAGATTATCAAAGATGCTTTCCTCACAATGAGTACGGCTTGGAAAAATGTTGAGATTAACAATCAAGCAAACTTCTGGTTTCTGGATTGATAAAGTTAGCATCTTCATTAAAGGAGTGGTGAAGAGCGTATTCTTTATCACAGATCTAAACGGCCTGCTATACAAAAAAGTACGGCGTTGAGAATTTTGCAGAACAATAATTGCAAAGCTCATTACCTTGAGGTTGACCCAAGTCATTCTCCACTTTTAATGGATGAAGATGCCTCCAGTTATCATGTTAAGTGGAGGTTGTTCCATCAAATAAAAAGTGGAGGCAGTTGTTTATTTATCTTCTCCCACTAAATCATAAATGACTAGGTAAGGGCTACAGGTGGCAATTGGAAGGGTTTCAGTTCTGACTTACTTTTAGCTTTTAGATGGTATCGAGATGATTTCGAGTTCGAATCATTTCAAATGCAAGTATTTTAGGTTTGGGTTGTTTCAGATTTTAGACCGTTTTATGTGTGGTCAATTTCGGGTTTGGTTTGTGTTAACTAGGGGTGTAACTGAGACATTTATACTCAACTCACAAGTTATTCGAGTTGAATTTGATTTTATCATTATTGAGCCAAGCACGAGCTCGAGTAGTTCAAGCTATTAGTTGAGCTGAGTTCAAGTATCATAATGCTCGATTTGAGTAGTTCACGAACATAATTCAAGCTGAATTTGATTTTATCATTCTTAAACTTTTGGATGATAGAGACACTTCAGGTTGTATAGATGACTGAAAGCTGTATTACTCGGATTTAGGCGTGGGTGTCAGATAGATGGGATCTTATCCAAAAAATGTGCTGAGCACAAGTTTAGGACTACGAAATTTGTAGAAGAATGAAGTCAGAGCAATATAGAGTAAAACTCTGAAGCACGATCGAGGGACGAGGAATCATTCTGCTTCATGATTCTTATGATAATGTAACTGATGGTTCTACATGACATAATATAGTTCTTTAATATTGCAATTTGAAGTGTTCTTGCATTCGAGGATTCTTATTTATTACCTCAATAATCTGTGTTAGAACTTTTTACGTATTTTCTTCAGTTGGATTGCTTATAGCATCTTAATCAGGACCCAGCTAATAAAAATGTTGAATTGCACTATGTGCTGCAGGTGCACAGTTTGCCTTTCGGAATACCGCTGCGAGGACACCTTGCGAATCCTCCCCTATTGTGGGCACTCCTTTCATGTAACATGCATCGATATATGGCTACAACAGCATTCCACATGCCCTATTTGCCGAATATCACTGCGTGAATTCCCTGAGAAGAAACGGTTGATGCAACCGTTGTTCAGTTCTGCAATTCGATCCCATTTCGGCAGGGAGTCTTTCGACACGCATGCATACAACTGTTTGTTGAGAGGACGGGGCTTTACATTGCGAACACGTGACGACCCTGCAATGGAACCGGTTCAAGAGAATTCTTTTGCAAGTGTGGGAAGAAATGGAAATCCAGAGGCAGGGGAAACCGTGTCCTGTACAGTTGAAGACGATGAAAACGCCATTAAAGAGTCGAGAAAGAAGCTTGTGGAATGCCCATCAAACCCATGAATTGTCTTTGTTTGTTGATTGTAAAGATCTCCTGGTTGTGAAATGGATCAGTTTCCCTTAGTTAGTTTTTTGGTGGATTATTGTAAGTATGTCAAAAGTTTGGCTGTTTCTATATAATTTTAATCCTCAATATTAGCTGGTTTCTGGCAGTTTTGTTTAACTCAACTGTAAAACCAGCATTAATCTATGAATTTATGTTGGCGGTAAAAACTTTTAGTTTCAAAACGAGTGTCTTAGTTTTAGGGTTTAAAGATTTAATTTAGGTATAGTGTTTATGAGTTTAGGTGTAAGGTTTAGAATTTAGGGGTAATAGTTAAAATTTAGAGGTTAGAGTTAGAATTTAGGGTTTAGAAGTTAGAATTTTAGTTTTATGGTAATATGTTAAGGATTTAAGTTATAACTTATAAACCTTAAATTTTAATCATAAATCTTAAATTTTATTCATAGTCCCTAAATTTTAAACTACTAAAACTAAACTTTTAAACTCTACACCTTAAATTAAGTTCCAAAACTTTAAAATTAAGACGCTAATAAAAACTAAAATTTTCTACCGCCAATGTATCAAATAATTATACTAAATTTAAATGTCTTGTTTTTAAGTACACGACAAATTTTGGATGAAACTCAAAAGTTTTTAAAAGTTTTTTTAAAATAAAATAAAAGAGTAATTTTAAATTTCAATTATTTTAAAATATTATTATTTATGATTATTTTCTTAGTTTTCCTGAGTTAAAATCTAGGGTAAAGTCACAAATAGTTACTAAATTTCGATCAATTAAAGGGTATACAATATCGTTGATTGGAGATGAAATCCTTGCAAAATTCGTGATGATTGGGTGGAAATAGGAAAATTTTGGAGAGGAAACGGTGATTTATGAGGTTAGAGTTTGAATGGTTTGGAAAAATTAGATAAAATGTCTATTTAAACCCCCAAGTCCGCGCGTATCGGTGCGCTCGTTAAAAGAAAATCGGTATTGACGTCCAGGTACGCTATGCACTGTACCGATGCGTTAATATCCAAAACAAAATTCTAGTGACCTCATTTTGTACCAGTATGCGTATCGTACCGGTACAGAAATATAAAGCGTACTGGTACCCCTCGGTATCACCGTACAAGTATAGTCCGTATCACATTTGAGGAAATTGGCTCTCATAAGGTTAGACTTTGATATATTTGGGGAAAAAACAAAAGTGGGTAATTTATAATCTCAGGCGTATGCTTACCGAAACGGTTATTAATGCGTATCGGTACATTAGTTAATTCATAAGTTTCAGTGAACTATTTCATATGTATGGGGAAGCTAAGTGTACCGGTACGGTAACTGAAATCGTACCGATACTATATTTGAAGCTTGATATTACTAAATATTATTTGTTACTAAATGTTGAATTATTTTTAAATATTACGATCATATGTAATACATGTGCACGTTTGTAAAAATGACAAGGTCGTATATTTTTTTTAAAAAAAAATCATGGTCAAATATTAAATATGTAACAATCATTATGACATATATGTAAATATTAAAAATAAAGTGAGTACAAAATCAACTTCATACAATCCGAAATATTGAAACTTAAGATTATTTATTGCATGTAACTAGTATTTTCTGCATATATTACTAGAATAACATAATTAAACTAAATCTACCAATGGACACAGAAAATAAGGAAAAATGCGACCCTCATCCACCATGCGATAATTGCTTTAAATTTTGATATGTTATCGAGGCACGCTCAGACGTAATCCTGTTTATCATGAGAGGAAAAATTATAAAAATTAACATTAGCAATCACAACAACAAATAAACTAAAACATTTTTTAAGTCAGTGAATGCTTAACTTGCAAGAACAAAGACTATAATTTTTTAACGAGCCCGCAAACTACCAATCCTTTGTGGTTGTCAATCCAAAATGGTTGGATTTTTTTATATTTTTTAATACATTACTATATGCAGGCTACGAAAAAATATATTATCAATATACATAACAACAAAAAATTATTATTATTATTATTATTATTATTATTATTATATTTAATTACCTCAGAGATGTCGTTTTCTTTGTATGTGTTGGGCATGTATCCAACTAATTTTAATTTTTGAAGTGCATCAGTATGCCTAGTATCCTGATCAAAAGGCTTGTTCGGAGAAAGTTCAGATGTTTTATGTGAGTTTAATGTGAGATCTTAATCATATGAAACACGTGTCGGGTTGGATGATGAAGCTTGGCGTTTAGTTCTCTTAGGTTTTCCTCTTCCTGTTTCAAGAACTATATGATCATCAATTCGAACATTCTCTTCGCCTTTAGTGGTTTTTTTTTACATCCCACTTTAATCGCTTGTAATTTGAAACTCATTTTTGCAAATTGATCTTTAATCTCATTAAAAGTCTTGAATGTCTTTTTTTACATCCCACTTTAATCGCTTGCAATTGAAACTCATTTTTGCAAATTGATCTTTAATCTCATTAAAAGTCTTGAATGTATGTGATGCACGGTGACATATAGTCATACAATAAGAGGCTAGAATATCCGGCTTGAACTGTTGTTGGATTATTATCTTCGACATCTGCATTCTTATTTTGTAATTCAACATCTTTCTTCGCATAAATAGTCCACCATTTTATTATACATCCTTGGGGTATTTTCTTTGCCTTTTCATATTTCAACACGATAAACATATGACGACATGGAAAATCAACTAACTCCAACTTCATACAAAAACAATACATGGTATCATTTGTGGTATCTTTAACTACAATATACCATTTCTCTTTTTTAACATGCTCTAACCAATAACACATACACGCATTTTGTACTTCACTTTTTTGACCAAATAATAACCCTCATAGGACATTTCTTTACACAATGTAGCAAAAGAATTTCTCGTATATGCTTAGGTTGCATTACATTTTAAATCTCCCAACACACCATCACAATACGATTTTTCATCCATTATTTTATAGTCTTGATGGCCTTCTTCCCATTTTAGATATTGCAATTTTCTATGATAGTTCTTAACAGATTGATACAACATCATCTTTTTGTCTAACTAAATTCTCAATGTTACCTGCATAAAAATATATCCTTGCAAATATGCTTATGCCCATTTCTCTTTATCTTCGTATAATTCTTCTACTAATCTCTTTCCTTCAACTTTGTGCTTGTCAATTAATTTTTTTCAAGCACTTTCAAAATCTGATGGTGTTCTACACTTGTCAGCGCATCTCATAAACCAAAAAAATATTGTGTTCAGCATGAGAATGCACATTCCTCATGATATACCATAAGCACAATCTATGTTTTGTTACGGGTAGTACTTGAGAAATGGCATTTGTCATTGGTTTATCTCTATTAGTAATAATAGTAAGTGACTTGTAGTCATCTCCCGCTTCAATCAATTGTTGTAATACCCACACATAAGTATCATCTTTCTTGTTCACAACCAATGCACATCCGAATGACACTATATTTCGATGATAACTGACACCAACCAAAATAACGATCGACTTGTAGTATGCGTTGCACTTGTAAGTCGTATCAAATGTGAGTACATGACCGAAATCTTTATATTCGGGGCGTGATATACCATCTTACCAAAATAACTTCTCCAAGTGTCTGAATTCATCTCTCGTGTGCCTCACAAAAAAGAAAAGATCAAATTCTTGTTTTCCATATAAATACGCTATTACCATTTCGGCATCACCATCTTGTAGTTCTTTTCGTTTAATTTTATATAAATAGTTGTACAAATCCTTATGTAGAAAACTAACATTCTCAATTGAACCATCTTCATTTACGAAATTTCACATCATCTTACTTAGAGTAATTCTATAGTGGTGCATGCTCTTAATCTTAATTTCGTTTAACTGACTAATTTTTCAGAATGACCTACAAAATAAATTATTAAAAATATTAAATATACATATAAGCTAGAAGTTAGTATGTAACAATTTACTTATTGATAAATTACATACCTGATATAAGCAACGTGTGTTGCCTGAACCATGTCATGGTTATGTTCTGCGTGGAATTTAACAAATTTTCAATATTGATATCGTTCGTTCAATTTGAATTTAACAAATGCTCCACATCTAACTCTGTTAGTCGGTCTTTCTTCACGTTTTCTGTTTAAAAAATTAGTCTACCTTTCATCTCTATATCCCTCTTTACGGTACACCATTTTTTTTGCAATTATGTGATCACCAGTTCAACTTTTCACTGTTTGGTCGACTCGAACTCCAAAACTTTTCACTTTAGCATAGGTATGATAAAATTCAATGCAATCATCTAAAGTTTCCACTTCAGCATACTCATATCATTCCCATCGTAATCTTGTAATAGTTTTCCAATCTTGTCCAATATGCTTTCGTCAATGAAGTAGTAAATGATCTTCTCATCATCTATATGTTTTTCATCCTCAAAAAGATAATCAATTTGTTCTTCAATATCAATTTCACAATAAGGTTCATGTAACTCCCTCGTCCCGGTCTAGTCGGATGACCGGTCCGAGTAGGCTACACGGGGAAAATCGAAGAGAAACCCGCTAAGGTCCCACTTCGGTTAGCAACCCTAGAAAATTCCTTTTAATTTAATCTTGTCTAAAGGCATATTGTTACTTAAGTGATCACGACAGTGGGAAACAACAAGGAAGAAACACAACCAAACCCTACACAACAAGTTAAACAGCCCATTTTAAGGTTACAAGGCAGGCCGTATCGATACACATGTCAAGGGTATCGATACGCCTTGACCAGGTCAACAGCCATCAGTCAACACAGGAAGACCGTATCGATACAGCCCTTGAGCGTATTGATACGCCCTTCTCGGTCAACATCTCGTGGTCAACGAGATAAAACCGTACCAATATGCCAAAGGCCCGTACCGATACGCCTAAGTCTCTTGAAAATCTCAGAATTCTAGTGAGCTTTGGGCGTATCGATACACCCCCGAGTATCGGTACCCTAGCCAATTCTGTGTCCTAGAGTGTAGGACCGTATCAATACGGCCCTTAGGTGTATCGATACACCATGCACTGAAAAACACTAAATTGCAGCAAAACAACACAAAACTCGACTCTAAATGCATTTTGAGACTTCCCTAGCCACACTTAAACATACATACAACACCTATCAACCAAAATCTAACATACGAGGCACCCAACATGAACAAACATCATTCAATCAAGGATTTCATGTATTCATTTAAAAGGAGGCATACAAGCACTTAAGGGTTCATGCTTCAACAACCATACACTTAGGCATCCTCAAAAGGCACAAAGCCAACATACATGGTAAGCAAATAAGGCATGGTTTTACAATCCAAACATGACATCAACAAGCCACACAAAAATCAACATAATAAGGAGACTAAACATGCTCCTAAACAACCAATCATATCCATCAATAGCACAAATCCCATTGCTTAACTTGGAGGCCCTCCTCTTGCGCTAGCAACCCATGAACTACGGATCTGCATTGTCGAACAAAAGAGAGCGTAAACATAAAGCTTAGTAAGCTCTTTAAAAACAAACCTCGACAATGCAGGGTCCAAGCACGAGCACAACAAGGTAAATGCATGTTCTTATCTTCGATCCACATGAGCCAAATATACATGATGCACGAACAATTATCCAATGATATGTCATGCTCCACAAGCTCAACCCACAACATATGTTAACACATATATTAATCTAATTAGGAATCACACTTCATATCACATTGATACACATATCAACTCATATCGGCACCTAGCTATGACTCGAATACGCGGATAAACACGTTGGAACTCACATCCAACAACAACTTTACCTCACGGTGGGATTACACTCATCACCGTTCTCGCGGAGGGAATTCCACTCATCCTCACGCCCCGTCGATGGAATTATACTCATCACCGACTATCATATACATAAGAAGAATTTCCGGGCGAACCCGTACTCCATCTTGATGACTACCATCATCAAGACCACGCGCGCATTTGACTCTCGTGTGCACACTAACATCCTAATGATCGATCATTTGTACCCAAGCATACTAGTGCCAATACTAACACAATCCAAAATATCATTCAATAACAACTTTCGTGCTTAGCACGTACTCACCATGATTAACATCATGCTCATACCTCATGCATATAACAATGCATCACAACCATGTCTCAACATTCATGTATAACACATTATACATAACACCATAAACACATATCATCATGAGACAATAACATTAATTGAAGAGTTCAACCAAAGTCTCTAATTAAAGCTTAGGATTATGCTACCACTCTAATCCTAACTCTAGGTGGGTTTACCAAGCCCAACCTAGTCCACATGCTTGAACCAATTATTCAAAGACCATTTTGAAAACATTAAACCACTCACCTTCACTTCCAAGCTCAACTATCAAGCAACCAACACCTTCAAGCTTCCAGATTCACTCCCGAGGCTTCACCAACACACGTCCTTGTCTCTAAACAACTCAACACAATCCAAACAACCTCAAATCGGCTCATACATCAATGTAGCTAACCCAAAATATTATTCAAACATCAAACACAACAATTCAAGCCATGGACAACCCCCAAAAACCACAATCTCGAGCAGCCAACAAACCTCAATCAAAACTCATGATTTCAACACTTTTAACACTTCCAAATGATTCCAAAACAACCCCCAACTATTATACTAACCTTAGCCCACAAATTCCAACCTAAAACAACCCAAAAAATCATTCCAAAACCCTTCAAAAACCCCATGAAAACCCAAATACGAAAATCATGTTAAAACACCTTAAAATTCATATATGTTGGACTTCAATGTTCCTAAACAACATAACTAACATTATTAAATCAATAGCTTTAGTAAAAACTCATAAAGCTTTAACCTTTACCATTTTTCCATGAAAAACCAAACTTCCAAAACATGGATAAAAATGAAATCTAAAGGTACTTTTAGATAGAGGAAGGTGAGAGCAAAATGAAAATGTAGTTACCTTTCAAAACCGAGCTAAGATGAAGAGGGGATGAAATGGAATAATGAAGGGGGATGAGAGCTTCTTTTGTCGTTCAAATGCAAATGGGAGAAGGAAGAAGACAATGTTCTCTTTAATTAAAAAGGGTTTTAAAAGAAGTCCACTTTATTACAGAAATGCTATTAATGAGATGGCAATTCTCCTTTACTTTAAAATCCATGTAATTTAAGTTTCATTTCAAATTAGTCCAATCATAAAACGTTTGTTTTGAAAAACACAAAGTCCAAATAATATATAATATTATTTTATTCATAAACCGAGACCCAAAATATTATTTAAATATTATTTTCACCCGACCCCTAAACCCGGGTGTTACAGTTCACAATTGTAACAATCTTTATCCTGATTATGGTCATCTTCATCCTGGTTATAACGCACCAACTCTGTAGTTTGAATTTTGGTATCTTCGTTATCAACCATCTCGAGAAAATCTGTAATTTAACAAAAATAAAGAAAAGTAACATTATTATAATGGTACATGGCAAGAGAATCGAATTGAACACAAAATTTTAAAATTATAAGTTCAGAAAATAAATCGAACTTAAAACAAAAAAATGAAAAATCAAACAGAGCGTACCGGTACGGGTGTACGAGCGTACCGGTACACTTTGTTTGGAATTAAATTCCAGTAGACATTATTCGTACCGATATGCTTAAACCCCCATACCTGTACACGAGTGTACGAGCGTACCAGTACACGCTGTTTGGAATTAAATTTCAGTAGCCAATTTTTGTACTGGTACACATACAATACTAATACGCTAAAACTCGCGTACTGGTACGCCTGAATCACCGTACCGGAACGAACGACGGATCACGATTTGGGAATTTGTAATCAGACATGGGATTTAAGGTTCTAATAGATAAATTGGAGTTCTGTTATGGTAATTGGGGTTCTAACATGGGAATTATGGTACTCAATTGGGAATTAGGGTTCTACATTGGCCTAATTTGAAAAATTAAGGTTAAGGTGGTGGTTATGGTTTGGGAATTAATGAATTATCTTATTGCAAGAAAAGTTGGGAACGACGACATGACTCAACGGCGGCAGGGGTAAGAATGTGGCCGGCGGCGACAACGACGACGACGACCATTTGATTTCCAAAGAAAAAAGTTAAGAGTTTTGTGATTTGGGAATAGATATTTTGATCTAATAATGTTTAAAAGAAAATTAAAAATAACAAAATATATTTAAATTAATTTACTTTTTTATTTAAAAAATTATAATTATACGTTTAATCCTCTAAATTTAAAATCTTTACAAATTAAATTAATAGTGCTCATCGGTGCTCGTTGTTAGTGGTACTCATAGTATTGATCGAGCGTGACAGACTCATCCTTAATTTGAATCATCAACGCTACTGTTAGTTGGTTAACTTTAACTCTTAAAATCGTTGAATATACATATAATCAACAAGTGAAGTAGTTATTGTGGACATCCCAAGTATCTTTAACCAAACTATTAAAGATTTAATTAGATTAATCTTTGTTAAAGTCAATGATCAAATCAGGAATTAAGCTCCGCGATTTATATTGGCTAAATATCTCGTCTATCATTGAATTCTTATTTATTTACAATTGTTTTTTTTAATTTAAACATTTAAATTCAATTCATTCAAAACTCCTTTCATTTATTTTTTTTAATAAAACTAATCCGATTACATTTTATGTGGATTTGACGCTGTTTACCACTACCGCAAAGTTAGTTAGTTATTTTTACATTATGATATCAATGTATAATATATACACAAATTATAATCTCATTATAAAATTGAAACATATATATTTACATTAATTTCTTTTTCTTTGATCAATTAAAAGTTTTCATTTTATTTTCCATTTGGTTTACTTGTTCCAACTTCCATGTAATTGTTTTTGCATGTCAATTAGAAAATAGACATGGTAAAACAAAGGCCCAGAAAAAGCCTAGAAAAATAAATCAACAAGTACAGCTGGTCTATTAAACCGCAATAACTGTACAATCAACATATCAAATGATAATATTTTTTAATATTATTAAATGATAATATTATATAATATTTGATATATTGATTATAATTTTAATATACTGTTATGTATCTTTAATTAATATTCAAATTAATAATCAAAATATATGAAGGAAGATTAAAACCGCAATAACTGTACACTCAATATATCAAATGATAATATTATATATTGTTAATTATTTGAAATGTCAATCAATAATATTTTTAATAAATAAATTACTCAAAATATTCATCATAAATTATTATGAAAAATATTTTAATGAAAAATCAATTAAGTGTAATTGTCTGTTGAAAAATTCTGCAAAAAGTTGTAATTTAATACTGAAATTATCAATTATTATGGAATATAAATAAATGCAAGGAAACTCAATATAGAATTCCAATTCAAGTCTGATCATAAGTGGTTGAGAATTTGGGTGAAAGGTAAAAGTAATTTTTTAATATATATATCACATAGACCCATTTGAATTTTATACACTCATAAGTTGTGTACTATTAATATTTTAACGATTTAACTGCTGTCATTGTATTTATTATGCATGTAAATTTTTGAATCAATTAATAAAAAAAATTTAATTTATAATTTCAAAGATATATAAGGTAATATCTTGACAAGTAGAGAGTGTTTAAAAGTGTTGGATTATACAAGCATGTAAAGAACTGTAGTAACTAGTAAGATATGTTAAAAATCAATTATATATATATATATATATATATATATATATATATATATATATATATTTAAATTAAGCAAGTTATTTTCTTACTAGTAATATGCATGTCCGTTTTACGGTTCATGTTCGAGGTGTGTGACTGTCACTCTCGATAATGTCATTTTTAAGGTTCGAACTCACAACCTCTCCTTAAGAATACAATGTTGGTAGCTGGCTATTTTCTTTAATTATAGATATGGAATATTTAAATTATACTTTTCATTTTTATCAATATTTTGGATATAACATATTATTAAATTTAAATTAAAAAAATAAAAATTTTCCAGATTCAATTCAACCCCATCAAACAAAATCCGGCATTTAGCTAGCATTTAAACTTTTAGTAGAGACTATTCAAATTCAATGCTTATAATGGATTCAAAACTAAAAATTAAAATATTTATATTTTTCAGTTCATCTTAATAATATTTAAGAACTAATTAATTTGGTTACCCTCTCAATTCCCCACGGCTTTGCTCAAATTAATCCGAATTGACCCGCATCATACACATATTTTTAGTGGGTAAATCTCCCAACATAATTTTTTGTATATACAAGACTCTGCACTTTAGATTTGCTTAAGCGATATCAAACGGTTTGTCATTTGAACCAACTCTCGTTGATTAAGAATTAATTAATTTATTAAAAAGATATTTTCCAACTAAAACTTAATCCTCAGTTTCTTACAATATTACAATGATAAAATAAATTCTTACTATATTACATTGATAAAACAAGAAGAAAATTAGCATCTCCTCAATCCCTCGCCAATACTCAAAAGTCAACTTTTGGGTTCAAACCATTGGCTTAAATTTCCCCTCCTTTCCAACTCAAGGAATATGTAATTAAAGCATTTTCTTATCCAATGTTGATCGACATATTGTAGTCACATAAGGTCTCGACTAGTTTGAATCGTACCAAGACATTAACTTATCTGTGCATATATTTTCTGTTCACAAGAACCCGAAGATTAATAAATTGCTTAAAGAAACTAGTGTTAGTTTTTGGCAAAATGACAAAAGATGCCCCAACGTTTGCACGTTTTGTCATTTGACCCCCTATTTTTTTTGGGTCCAAATATGCCCCCAACGTTTGCTTGTTTTGTCATTTGACTCCTTATTATTTTCTTTGGTCCAAATATGCCCCCAACGTTTCATTTATAGTCCAAATGTGCCCTTGTTGGATGTAAACTGTCAATCAACTGATGGTCAACAGCTTATAAAAAAAATTTAACGTGGCATCAGTAGATCTTATTACGTGGCAAGACCACTCAGCATCAGCTGTTGAACGTTAGTTGACTGACAGTTTCCATCTAACGGGGGCATATTTGGACCAAATTGAATTATTGGGGGTATATTTGGACTACGATTGAAACATTGGAGGCATATTTGGACCAAAAGAAAGAATAGGGAGCCAAATGACAAAACAAGCAAACGCTGGGGGCATATTTGGACCAAAGAAAAAGAATAAGGGGCCAAATGATAAAACATGCAAACGTGAGGGGCATCTTTTGTCATTTTGCCTTAGTTTTTTCAATGTATTATTACCGATAATACAATATTTAAAAAAAATTAAAACCGAAAAATCACATTTAATCGGTTGATTAAGCTGCTCATCTTTGTTCCTTCGTATTAACGATTAGATTTAAGATTTGTAAACAAAAATAGAGCTAAATTTGTTGATTCTTTCCCTTACTCATCATCTTCAATCCATACCTGTCCCATTGATCTCCATGGTTTACTGCAGAAATATGAAACGAATTGATGTCATAAGAACTCGAAGGTGACGACGATGAATCTATCTGATTCTCACTGTAAAAGCTTTTGTTTTCTTGACCATCAATGGCGTGAAGCTGCTGGAAATAATCCTCTTTACGCTTCTTGTAACACTCGGCAGTGTTTGCTTCACGTTCATACCCCAAACTCACCATTTTCGCATCTATTTCTTCCCACATGTTTTGCTTCGAATACCCATTGTTTTCCTGGAATCTTCGTTCCAAGGTCGAGAATTCATGTTCATTCCATCTGTTCGTGTTGATCTCGTTCTGGGTTTTACCTAACTTTCTCACGGCTGCCATTAATGCAGCATCTCGAGCTTCAATCCAAGCTCTTTCCTTAACCCAGAACTCGTGTTCTTTCTCGAACCGAGCAGCCTCACGTCTCCTCCATTCCTCCTCTTTCGAAACTCTTTCCCGCTCTTTCTCTTCAATGACCTTCAACATTCTCTCCATCCAAACATCTTGTGAATCGATCAACCTCTTCATTTGTGAATCCACAAAGTCCTTCACCTTCTTCATCTTCCACCCTTTCGGCCGTTTCGCCATGCAAGCAACGGCCGAAAGCTCTTCGTCGTCTATATTTCCGGACGACGAATCCTCGGATTCGGAGAAACCGAGGCTCTCGCTCATCCCTTGTTCCTGCATGGATTCTCGAGTCTCCTGCGGCGGGACTAAACTTTGAAGATTGCTTGGTTCACCATAAATGGCTTCGAGCTGTTTAAAGAACCTGTAATTTTTCCCATCCTGTCTTCCGGCTTTACCTTCCTTAGTCTTCTTATAGTATTTGTAAAGGTTTTCGAATTTTTCCCTACACTTCTTCCCACTTCTCAGGTATCCATATTCCTCCGCCATTATTCTAAACCAAGATCATCAAATTAAACATAAAATAATTAAAAAATGTACCAAATAGAAACTAAAGAATTAATGTATGCTAACTTCAAAAACTAATAAGTATACGCCAACATTTCCTCTAATAGCTGCTAAGGACGTCATTATGTCATTTTTTTTAATTGAAAAAGGATTAAAATATTATTCCCAAATATTCCTTTTTATATTTATGAATAATTAAATATTATTTTAAGTTTTTGTTTTTGAAAGTAAAGGAATGGTTGCAAAACTAGGTAATCTTTGTTTAAGTTATGAAAAAAGTATTTTTCATTTCTATTTTTACAGGGAAGAACAGCTGCATCTCTGAGTTAACTCACAGCTCTGTTGCTTTCAATCAGAAATTAATGAAAACCCATCTTAAAGGAAGAAAAAAAAGATAATTTGATTGAAAACCTGTGTGACTTTTCATATAAGTAGAAAGACAAACCGGTTTCACTCAGCAAAGCTAAATAGGGTTTTCTTGTTAAGCATAAACTCCATAAAAGAAGTAAATAAAAAATGGAAATCCAAATGAAAGAAAAGGAAGAAGATGAAAGCTAAATAGGGTTTTCAGATATATACCTCGAGATTTCATCCCACAAGGGTCCTTTCATATTAGCCTCTTTGAACTTGGAATCAAGTCTAGATCTGATCTCAAGAAGAGTAAGAGTTTCTTGCCTCGGCCACCGGCTGTTTCCGCCGTCGAAATTTCCCAGACTCCATCCAGCAGCACCACCACCGTCACCAGCAGAAGCTGAAGCAGTAAAAGCAGCGGTGGTGCCGGGGCTAAACCTAAGCAAACCACTAGGCATTGAAATCCCATTGCTGAGCATGTAGGGTGCATCGTGGTAAGGAACTGCCGGAGCCATGTTCCTATGAGCAAGGTATGGGTCGGAAGGCAAGGGTAGGGATGATGCCGGAGAATGGGTTATCCTTGTGAAAAGCCGCCGGAGATCAGGCAGGCCGTACGGATCACCCATTTCCATTAGGTTTTCCTTTTCTCTACTATAACAAGACTGAATAGAGAGGGAGAGGGAGAGAGAGAGTCAAAATGTTTGATTGTATGGGGACTTTGTTTGGACCATTTTGAAGGGGGACAGGATCCGAGTCTACCGCAACTTTCGTCACTCTTTCATCACTAAATTTATGTTTAGCTTCCCTTTTCTCTCTCTTTGTAAGCTGCAATACAGAAAGTGAACGTAGATTGAAGAGCCAATGAATTCTTGCAAATTGTCGGAACATTACACGAGGATATGGATATACGATAGCTCAATTGACGCGTGTTGCACTGTCCTCCCACCTTGTCTTTTGACCAAACATGTCATGCTATTGGGTCAGGTCGAGTCGAGTCGGTTCGGTTTGAGTTGAGCGACACTAAAAATTTATTACGAGATTATTTTCATATTTTATAAAGATATATTTAATAAGATGTACAACGTCACTATTTTTATATTTTAATATATTTTTTATTTTCAATGTAAAATTAAAGTTCATGCCTCTACCAGACGTGATAAAATCTTATTGTATATTAATTTTTTAGTTTATAAATATTAATTAAAGTAATATAATGGTTTTTTAATTTTATTTGTAGAATTAAACAAAAGTAGTTAAAAATCTACTTTTAATATATCAAATAATAGTTTACCAAGTATACTTATTATAATGAAAGCGGTAATTTTAAATTAAAAACCTTTTTTTATTATTATTTAAAGAAATAGCCCCTGCCGACCTAAATTTAAAAAAAAATGTCCCCCAAATCTGTCACGTATGAAGAACTCACTTTTTAGGAATAACGAGACCCAACCTCGCTTTCCGCAGAGAGCGAGTTCTTCATACGTGGCAACGCTTTTCAGTATAACAAACTTAACAAGAACTCGCTTTCTGCATAAAGCGAGTTCTCCGAGAATTTGAAGAGCCGACATAATTTATCGCGAGGATCTCGCTTTCTGCAGAAAGCGAGTTCTTTGTAAATCGGGCTAGCAGACCAAGTGTGTATAGGCATGTTTGAGCAATATTTCAGGGTTAGTAATCGTATAATTTTAGTAAACATTGAGTTTAGGTACGTAGTACTGGAACTTGTCTTTCATTCGACATCAATATGGGCAAGTTCGGTGCATTTTAAACCGAGTGAAATTCGCGTTAAAAACGGTTCCATAGCTTGTTTTAGTGGATGAATGAAAATATAAAATGGCCTAATAGGCTTGTTCTGTCAAAATTTCGGGGTTTTTAATCTGAGATTTATCGCAATTTTTGACCTTGGAGGCGTTGTTGTGGAACTTGTCTTCCATCTGAGACTGATATTGGCACACATGATACATGGAGAAGAGTATAAAATTTGCGTTGAAAATGGTTCAAAGCATGGTTTTGTGTAGGAACGACAAGTCGAAAAGATTTAAAACAAATTAGACCTTATTATTTAAACCGAAACTTGAGGGACGCAAACAGTAAGAAATTACAATTACTTAGCTAATACTTGATACGAGGTCCCGAGCGATTAGGACACTTGTTACGCGTGTGTCTGGGATTTCTACGTATAGTGCAAAGTTTCTTTTGTCCGGTTCGTTCTCTATGTTCAACCATATCCTCCGCATAGTAAATCTGTGTCGATTGTGGATGTCCCTTTTCTCGTAGTAGTAGTAGTACATGATCTGGCATATGGTCGATTCAGCGTCAACATCATACATATCAATTTCATTTCCGATAGGAGGAAACTCTTTTTCGTAAACCTTAAATACTGTTTCTAGTAAGTATACTGGTTCAAGCAGTCTCATGTAGTGAATTCGTTCAGAAGAACAAGCATCAATGGCGTGTGCGCACGGGTATTTGAATGTTTGGAAGACTCCGCACTCGCAGGTTCTTTGCCTAAGATCTACCACGTGCGCGTTGTGTTGTATGCCTTCCAATGGCCTCGAAAATTATAAAACGCAAAACAAATGACCTTCTCAAGAGAAGAGAGTTGCAGTCATCGCATTAGAATGACGCACATAAGTTTGCAATTGTTCTAGGAGGTTCGGGTGGACTTTGTGCCCACCTGCCATGTACTCAGTTGTTTGCCTTCCTAGAGTTGCAAATGGGGTAGCCAAACGATAATATACCGCTTTGACAACGGAAGTGATAGGCAAATGCCGTACCCCCTTGAGTACTTAGTTGGCCGCCTCAGCCAAGTTCGTTGTCGTACGACCATATCTTTTACCCCCGTGATATGATTGAAGCCATTTCCCTTGGGATTTTGGCAAGATAGTACGCGTCATCTTTATTCCTGGCTCTCAGTTCTTCGAACAGCTAGTCTACCTCATGTATGTAATGCGAGTTACCTAGGGAATGACAGTTGAATAGTTAGGGGCGAACAATACATGCAAAGATATCGTAAATGCAAATGACCTAATAGACGTACCCATTCGAAGCACTATAGCACGTTCATCTTGGTTCTTGTAGTTCTGCAAGTAGTTGGCTGCAATGTGTCGTAAGCAGTAACGGTGGTAAATATGGGGAGGCTGCCAAAACCGACCCAAACGTTCTGTTGCCCTTTTAATCATTGTGCCTCTGTCGAAAATAACACATATCCCATCATCCCTTGCCCGCATTATAGGAGAAATAACATGTCTTCGTAGGTTCTTAAGGAAGAACACCCAAGACTCGAGATCTTTCTTTTGGACTATTGCGAAGGCTACAAGAACGACTTTTCGATTTCCGTCTTGTACAACCGCCAAAAGTAAGACCCGTGTATATTTCTCGTACAACCAAGTACCGTCGATCTGAACTATCAGCTTGCAGTGCATTAATGCACTGCAGAAATGTCCAAAATAGCCGGTAGAATTGATAAAGACCTGGTACGACACGATCATTTTTGTATGCCGGAATTGTCTCAAGTTTCACAACCGTTCCGGGTATGTGTTTCTGCATCATGCTTAGCCACGAGCGCAACTCGTTGTAAGATTCCTCTCATTGGCCAAACAGTTTTTGTACGGCTCGCCACTTTGCATACTATGCTTTATAGTAATCAAGAATGTAGACGTATTGCGTTTGAGCTGCAGCGATACAAATGGCAACCGTCACTCGGGGGTTTACTTTTACTAGTGGCATGAAGGTATCGCATAGGACGTGCACATCCAAGTTCTTGTGATCCTAACTTAGTTTACTCACGGTGCATGTATGAGGCCCTTCCAGTTTCGTGATTCTTCACAGCCCGCTTAGCATCTTCAAGGATGATACACGAACCCTCCACTTACATCCCTGTTTCTTGTGGGCGCATTCCGCAATGTAAAAATCCGTTTGAGTTTTCTTCACAATCGTCGTAATTACCCGACGAATGTTGTAGTGCTTAATAGCGGCCACAACCAGTTCTTTTATTAAGAATGGTATCCCAATGGCCAGTTCACCATCAGCACGGTGGTTGTAACCGTCAATTATTGGGTATTGTGAAAATTCTGGAACATATAAGTCATCCATATCAAATGTTGTGAAGTGGGGTGGTGGCTGGTAATAAGAAATAGGTGTGGTCGATATTGGAATGTTGCTTTTTCCCGGGTGTTCTTCGTTGCCTTCTAAATCTTTAAAGGACCCTGCTAGAATGTTCACGTCTACTGGTCTCCATAGAAGGGCCCTTGCTTGTCGCTATCGGGTCTGGGTTCCCTAACCGATTCTTCATCAGAAATATCCCCCTCAAACTGGTATAGTTTCGCGTCATCGATTGCTACCCTTTCAAGCGAGCAGACTGGTCATCGATCGCGAGACCACTCACGAACCGTATTACCAAGATCAGAATCGAGCGCACCAACACAAGAATGTCTCCCCATAGATGATTGAACGTACTTCGTACTAGGTACATACGCTGATTATCGTCCATATGAGAAATCATCGAAAGGGTTGGAAGCTTCATGGTCGGTTGACCTCATGTAGTTGCAGGATGATGACGATGCATGCCCCATACTATATGGATTGTACATTGTATGTCTTCGCATTGGAGAGGATGGTGCATCAAATTCATCGTCTGAAGGCTAGTTCAAGTTGTACCCGAAACTAGCTACGCACGAATGTCTTGGCACAGAAGATGACGATGCACTGAACTCGTTGCGTGGACTGTATGTAGTTAGTAGGTTGAAATCATTTCGTAAACTGGCTACCGGGCTATCAACATTGGCATTAGGGTCGAAGTCGAAATTCGCCTGTCTTCAGCTTGGGATTTCGATACCAACATTAGAATCAGAAAAACAACACATACGATTAATAACCTCGAAATATTGCTCGAACATGCCTATGGACGCTTGGTCTGCCAGCCCGATTTACAAAGAACTCGCTTTCTTATGTCGGCTCTTCAAATTCTCGGGGAACTCGCTTCATGCAGAAAGCGAGTTCTTGTTAAGTTCTTTATACTGAAAAGCGTTGTCACGTATGAATAACTCGCTTTCTGCAGAAAGTGAGGTTGGGTCTCGCTATTCGCAGGAATTGAATTCTTCATATGTGGCAGATTTGGGGGTCGTTTTCCAAATTTAGGTCGGCGGGGTTCATTTCTTTAAATAATAATAAAAAAGAAGGTTTTTGATTTAAAATTGCCCATGAAAGCAATTAATATGATTATTATCAAGTATACTTCCCCAAGCAAGGTTGAAATGGTGCTAAATATCATATTTATTTACCTTTTAGATGTTTAAAATATACAAATGGCATTTAGTATATTTCTAACGTTGTTTGTAGACAAATATTTTTATTTTATCAATTTAGACATTAAATTCTAATTATATACAATGTAAAATATGTTAAAAAAACACAAATCAAATCATAAATTTTTGTATAATTATCACAGTGATATATTAGATATTGCGTGTTAAAAAATATAATAAGAATTAAAACGACTTTTTATGTACTACATTATATTTAATTTATCCATACAATGGTGCACATTTGTATAATTTAATAAACACATTCTAAATGTGCTGTGTCATATTCAAACTAACATTTAATATGTGAGCTAGTAGATAGATCGATACACGTATTCGATTGATACAATATTGATCATATGAGGACTACTTTAAAACAGTTTGAAGTTTAGGGTCAATTTAAAATCTAAATCATAGTTTTAGAATATTTTATGTAATTAATTCCAAATGTTATCTAATTCCCGCTTTTATTATAAATAAGTAATCCAAACTTATTTAGATAGCATAAATTCTTTTTCTAAAATTATTTTAAAAAATGTGTTATTTTAATTTAATATTTAATAATATTATATAAATTCATTTAAATTTCAAAACATTGATAACAGCGTATTATTACCACTTAGTACATTATAATCATATTATATATTTAATAATTCTTTGATATAAATTATATAATATATAATAATAAAATAAAATAGTATAAAATTTAAAACTGATCAAGATAAACCTAAATCGAACTTTTTAATATTAGAATTAAATTTGACTCGTATTTTAGAGGTTTAGGGATGTAAAAAGCCTTTGAACTTTTAGAGAAAAAAATCAATTAAGCATGTGAACTTTTTTTGCACTCGGTAAAGCCCTTGAACCAAGAAATATAATCAATTTAGCCCTTTGACTAATTTTGACCGTTAAATCTTAACAATTTTTTTTAATCTGTTGGTGCAATGTGTCTTTTCACAGTTTTTCCACTTGATATTTTCATGATTTTTTATTTTATTTTAAAAATTGATAAAAATAAATAAATTTGTAAATGTAACATGATAGAACTATAATGTATCACGTTCCAGTAATATCTAAAGAAAAACTTTCAAGATTACATCAAAAAGAGCTGTCAAGATTTAATTGTCAGAATTGGTCAAAAAACTTAATTGATTCAATTTTTTTATAATGACTTAATTGGGTATAAAAAATTTAAAAGCTTGTTTTTTTTTTAAATTCAAGAGCTTCTTACACCCTTAAACTCATCTTAAACAAATACTTAAAAAACAATTGTAATATATATATATATATATATATATATATATATATATATATATATATAATTTCACGTATGGCTAACCATGTGGAATGCTGGTAGGATCCAAATTTAGAGGTTTTGCACTTGGGCCCCTACCAACTTGGCTACACGCCTACACCTACAAGTAATGCTGGCTGGCTGGCTGGCTGCGCGCCAGAGCCATTGCTTTCAAACTATGGCCGACACTTGAGAGACGTTGGATGCCTTGTTCTTTTCTAACTATTCATGTTGCTTATAGGTTTGCTCATATTTCATTATTATTTTAGATGTTTTTATGTTCGGATCGAAATCTAAATTTTTAAAAAAATATTTAAGCTAATTTGGGTCAGTTTCTAACTATTTTTTTAATATGCATATCCGCCTTACGGTCTATATTTAAGGTGTGAGACTGCTCCTTCTAATAATATCGTCTACATGTTTGGAGTGCGAGGATGTCCTTTCAAATAATATTGTCTTCCAACATTGTGCCTTACCAATGCATCCAATAATTAGACATTTTATAATTAATTTTACAAAAATATTTTTACAAAATTTTTAAGAAATTACAAATTATAATTAAAAATACAACCATAGACAATGCATTCAATAACTATAACCGAAATTGTTTCTATAGTTTTTCTCTTTAAGAGTGCAACCTCTAATAGTGGATTTAACGTCGTTGTCTATCTCTTTCTTTCTTTCTTAGTTCTAAACAAGAATTTATATATTTTTAATTTATTTTTTTTCATACATCTTGTTGTACTTGTTCACTTGTCTCCGTAATACGATTTTCATATGCGTTATGGCACGGTTTTTATATATCTTGATAGTAATTTGATGTTTGTGTAGCGAAGAATACGGTGCACCATTTGATCAGAGAAGTCGACGATTCAGTATGGTTAGATCTCTTTTATAATAATTTGTCGATTCAATCAAAATTATTAGCGGAGCAATATGTAAGGTTGATTTTATTGATCTCTATTCCTACATCTATATAGCTTCTAGTTGGATAGAGACAATGAGATTTTGATGATAAATGTTGAGTTTCTATGGAAGATGAATGATGTAATCAAGAGAATTTTTTTACGCCCTTTGAGATTACATTTTTTCAATTGTTTTTCGGGTTTTCTTGGTGAACTTGGTCTCAAAATTCTCTATGATTGAGATGTGTCGTATTCGGTATATCTTTTCTAATTTTAATGAAATAAAGTTTTTTTTTTCGTTAAAAATAACTATAACTAAAATTAAACATTACAACGCACACTTAGAATGAAAATCAAAATAAATTTTAACATGGTTCATTCAATGATTAGATGAGAACTCACACATGATATAAATAGATATTCCTCAAAGTTCTTACTATATTAATCTTACCATTAAACCAAGACCACATTAACAAAAAAACATTTTTATATTATTAAAATATTAATCTATTTGAGCTGAAATTGAAAATAACGTTTGCCAAAATTTGACTCGGATGGACCAATTTAGGTGATTAACACCGTTTCTAAACAGGTCTAATAGATGTCATTCAATCTTTTGGCTTTAACGGTTATTTATCATTTAGAATTTAATATTTTATTTAAAAAAATCATTTTTAATCAAATCAACTAAATTTCTTGAGAGTGAAGATATCCACATTTGAATCATTTCGTATTGGCTATTTTACACCAAAAAAACCATTTTAATTAATTATTAAGAAAAATGGCCCCAGAGATTATTATGTAAAAAATAGCCCAAAATCTGCTACGAATGAAGAACTCGCGTTTCGGAGGTCGCGAGATACGAACTCGCGCTACGCAGAAAGCGAGTTCCTTATATGTGGCAACACTTTTTAAAATAACGAACTTTACAGAAACTCGCGTTCTGCCAAACGCGAGTTCTCCAAGAATTTCAAGAGGCGGCTGAATTTATCGCGGAAAACTCGCTTTCTGCAGAAAGCGAGTTCTTTGCAAATCTGGGTGGAAGAACAAGCTTCGATAGGCATGCTCGAGCATTATTTCGGGCTTATTAATCGAATATTTTTGGTAAACATTCAGTTTGGGTTCGTAATTCTGAAAATTCTCTTTCATATGACACCAATATAGGCAATTTCCGTCCATTCTAAACCGACCTAAATTCACTTAAAAAACGATACCCTAGTTTGTTTTCTTGATTGAATTGCCTTTAATTGAATAACAATAATTAAAAAATAAAATTAAATATAAATTAAAAAAAGTATAAAAAAGAAATTACTAAAGAAAATTAAAATTGTGTAATTACAAAATAAAGAAAATAATGTCTTTCATAAATATAGTTAAACATAATTAAATATAAAAAAGACCCTAATGATGTCTATGTTCACCCGTTCCGTAGCAGGGTGCACGACGATCCCGTGGCGAATTTCTTCGAATGTCATGTGCTCCAGGGTCGTTCTCATCATCATCATTAGCAGTACCATCATTATCAACATCATCATCATCGGCTCCAAAGATGTCCTCGAAACGCAGACTCCTACTAGGGCCGGGGCGGGTGGAGAACAAGCTGCCGGACGGCGTATGCTAGACAATGTTGTAGTCGAACTGTGATGCCGACGGTGGAACATCGATCACCGGAGAACCACCCATCGACATGGAGGGGTGATAGGCATCTGAGAAGCCCAACTCGGGTGGAGGCCTCATCTGCTAAAACGTGGAAGGACCATTGAAATTTTGAAACGTTGTTCCAGAAGATGATGCCCCTACAGTATGAGTTCGCGGTCTAGACCAGCAACACGTGTTCGACTACTAGAGGACAACTAATGGGGTAATATTCTTTATATTTTTATTTTTTTTCTTTTTACCTTATTTTATTTATTTAGTAATTTATTTATTACTATTTTTTTATTTATTATATATTGTTTTATTTTTTCAAACACTAAGAACGCGCATTGATGTTATACGTCAATCGTATCACCGTCACGTCGGATTCAGAGATTATGACGTTTATCGAAGAAGTTGGTTTTGGTCACGTCGCAAAAATCGTGGCCGGTATGAAGTTGAATCGTTCTTTGATTAACGCCTTAATTGAACAATGGAGGCCAGAGACGCACACTTTTTATTTTCCGTGTGGTGAGGCGACAATTACACTAGAAGATATCGTATACCATCTTGATTTGCCTACGGACGGCGATCTTATTACCGGTATAGCTGATGGTCACTGGCCAACCCTATGTCAAGACATGTTGGGAGTGGTGCCGGACACGTTCGACGATGGCAAAATCTACATTACTTTTTTGGACCAACGATTTCCAGTCCTCCCTCGATGCGGATGACGAAACAAAAAGAGTAAATATTTTTTTATTATATATTTCGTGTTTTTTTTAATAATTGAAATATTATATATATATTTCGTGCCTTTTTTATTAAAATGTTTTTATTATTATATATATTTCAAAGCGATTTGTTCGTGCACACATACTACGCATTATTGGAGGTATTTTGATGCCTGATAAATCCCACAACAAAGTGCATATCATGTGGATGTATCATCTAATTAATTTTGCGGAATCAAGAGCAAAATGTTGGGAGCAGCGGTCTTGGGCTTTCTGTTCAAGGAGCTTTGCAAAACCGTCGACCCTGACAGACAAGCAATCGGAGGGTGTCTTTTGCTCCTTCAGTTTTGGGCTTGGTTCCGTATGTCATTTTTAAGCCCGTAGCCTAGACAACCCACCCCTACATATTTTCACTTCTTCAGAGGTACTATTTAAATTATTTAATTGAATATATATTTTTTAATAATTTCTTTAATGATTTTATTTATTTTTCATTAATAACAGGTGGGTCGGTGCACTCACCCACCAGGGACTGCCAACCAATCAGCGAGACTACAAGCTTGTGATCGACAAGACGCGCCACGATATGATAATCCGAAAATTTATTTGTAGTTCTTAATATTATTTCTCTAATCAAATTTCATATAATTAACGTTCAAATAAATTTTTTTCAGTTCGTGTGGACTCCGTACGCTGGTCTTGTGATTCGCCAGAATACTCCGCCAGACATTGCACAGTCCTCTCACGCATGGTTGCTGCGAGTGCCACTCATCAACTACGAAATTGTCGAGTGGTATCCTACAGACCGAGTTCTGCGGCAATTTAGGTACATCCAAGGGGTTCCGCATCTGCCACCTAATTTGGACGAATTGCATCGGTTGAAACGGTAGGGAAAGACAGAAATTCATTTGGGCCATCATCACGCTGACTGGGTTCAGCAATGGATGGACCGATATGCCAGTCTATCGCTCATCCTCACACCCATTGTGGATTGGGCCATGTCCGTTACTTTCGACTATTTTTAGTGGTACCTCCATAATGGGAAGCCACATGTACTTACTCTGGAGGAGCATGGGCGAGAAATTGAGATAACTCCCCAAAACCGCCCACGCCCTCAAACGTCGACTTAGCCAGAGCCAGAGCCAGAGCTAGTCGAGGCAGCACGATCTGAGACCGCGAACTCACACTGTAGGGGCATCATCTTCTGAAACAACGTTTCAGAATTTCAATGGTCCTTCCACGTTTCAGCAGATGATGCCTATCGTCCCTCTATGCCGATGAGTGGTTCTCCGGTGACCGATGTTCCACCTTTAGCATCACAGTTCGACTACAATATTGTCCAACATACGCTGTCGGGCAGTTTATTCTCCACCAGCCCCGGGCCTAGCAGGAGTCAAAGCGTTTCGAGGACATCTTTGGAGCCAATGATGATGATGTTGATGATGATGTTGCTGCTGCTAATGATGATGATGAGAACGACCCTGTAGCACATGACATTCGGAGGAATCCGCCACGGGATCGTCGCACACCCCGCTGCGGAACGGGTGAACATAGACATCATTAGAGCCTTTTTCATATTTAATTATGTTTAATTATATTTATGAAAGACATTATTTTCTTTATTTTTTAATTACGCAATTTTAATTTTTTTAGTAATTTCTTTTTAATACTTTTTCTAATTTATATTTAATTTTGTTTTTTAATTACTGTTATTTGATTAAAGGCAAATTCAATTAAAAAAATAAACTAGGATACCGTTTTTAAGTGAATTTAGGTCGGTTTAGAATGGACAGAAATTACCCATATTTGTGCCATGAAAGAGAATTTCCAGTACTACGAACCCAAACTGAATGTTTACAAAAAATATTCGATTAATAAGCCCAAAATAATGCTCGGACATGCTTATCGAAGCTTGTTCTTCCACCCAGATTTGCAAAGAACTCGCTTTCTGCAGAAAGCGAGTTCCCTGCGATAAATTCAGCCGCCTCTTGAAATTCTCGCGGAACTCGCATTTGGCAGAACGCAAGTTTCCGTAAAATTCGTTATTCTAAAAAGTGTTGCCACGTATGCGGAACTCGCTTTCTGCGTAGCGCGAGTTCGTGTCTCGCGACCCCCGAAACGCGAGTTCTTTGTACGTGATAGATTTGGGGTATTTTTCTAAATAATAATTCGTGGAGGCCATTTTTCAAAATAATTAATTAAAATAGATTTTTGGTTTAAAATAACGCTTGTATTAATGACGGACAAATTCATATGATTTAATATATTTTTTTATCAAATCAAACTATTTATAATTGAAAGGATTTTACTTAAAGTCTTAAAGAAGACGGTCTGTGTTTTCCTTTAGATGTTACAATTATCATTGTAGTCACATATGTTTATTTATAATTAAAAAATAAAATATTATTTAGTTTTAAATTTAGAATTAGTGATAAAAAATGGTCTGTGATAATAATTGGTTTTATTAACGGGATATAATAGGATGGTTTTAAGGTGTAGTTAAAAAATAACAAGTTTCGAAATTTGACCAAGCAACTTAAAATGCTAAACCTTTTGATAACATTTAAAGTTGATTTTTTTCGTAATTTTTGTCAATTTTAAAGTTTGTTTTTTTATAACATTTTTCTTTGGTAATTTTTTGGACAAATTTTGGAACTTGTTGAAAAAAGTCAACATAAATATTATAAAAAATATAACATTTTAACTTGGACGAAATTTGAAACTTATCCTTTTTAACCATATACTAGGTTGACGTTCTTTACACTCCCCTAAATATAAGAACTTTGATGTGGATTGGTTGGTTCTTGTGTTGGACTCTGATGGAATATAGACAGGACAGGGATGAGGTAAGGATGAAGAAGAAGATGTGCAGAGAGAAGACAAAAAAGAAACAAAGGCTTTCTTATTTCTTGAACAAAGATCGAATACAACTTAGCTTTACATAATACAAGATGTTTGATTATATACACATAATGAATAACAGATTCTTGATCTTCATCTTTCTTTGGATGATGACAGCTTAGCATCTAAGTTGTTACAACTTTGATGTGGATTTGGTTGGTTCTTGTGTTGTACTCAAGTGTCACTCTATCTTGTGAAGAGTGAGATAAAAAAATTTTACCTTTTTTTGGTGCCATTTTCTATGTCAAAACACAAAAAAGAAAATTAAATTCTAAGCCTTAATCTTAACTTATAAATCTTAAACCCTTCACCCTACCTTAAATTCTCTCAACTTTAACTATAAACTCTAACTTTAAACCCTAAGTTTAATTTTTATTGTGAAACATAAAAAAAGCAAAAAAAAAAAAAACACAAAATTTCTGTTCGTGTGAAGAGTGTTCTATATAATTTCAAGAACAGCACAGTATTTCAATACAAAACCATAAATAAATAAAAACTGTATAGCATCCATATTCAATTATTGGAATTACCACTGTGCAGGCAAATTAAGACACCTGCAACTAAAACACTTGTAAACGTTATAATTTTGTTTTGTTAGGCTTATATAAAAAATATTTAAATCTGTTAGATGAAGTGCTATGTTTTTTATGTAAGGTCAAAATTTTAAGTTTTAATGTTGTAGGTGGAGAGGGTTGTCTCCATATCCAACATCCGTAAAATTTAGTCTAAAAAAATATCTTAAAATATTTTTTTGCCAAATAAATATCTAAAATATACTATATATATTTTTATCTAGATACCAAGAAGTATACCATATCGCTGTTTGTGGTGTCATTTCATTGACTTTAATCCCATTTCGTGACATTACAAGTTCCTAAACTACTTGGGAATACAGTTGAAGCCAACAATCTTATATGTAAAACCAATCTCTTCCCCCCAATTATTGAACCAAATAAACAAGAAAAGAAAAAAGCCGAGCCGAGAAGCCGGGCTAAGGTAAATGAACAAAGAAGGAGAAGCGATTAAATTAAGGATTATATTTTAATATATAAGTTGTGTGAAAAAAATTTATACCATACTTTATATTCAAATTATAAAATTTAAAATTTAAATTATTAGCCTTTACACCTTAAAAACTTAAACTTTAAACCATAAACTCTAAATTATAACCATAAATTTTAAATTTTACACCTTACACCTTAAATTTTTAAACTCTAAACTACAACCTAAATTTTTTAACCCTAAAATTAATAGAGTTATGTATCAAAATATTTTCCTTAGATTAAAAAAAATTGATTTTGGGGTTGATGGGGAAGGCAAAGGTGTGAAAGTGGGGTTTGTCTTTGCCTAAATTGGAAATATGGTGAGGAGAAAGGGACCCTACAATCACAATTCACAGCTGTACATCATACCCTTCCTCTCATCATCATCTCCATCACCGATCATCACTATCTTAATTTCTTTTGTACGGTTGCCTTCTATTGGCTCGCTGTTGCTGGGGGTCCACTGGATTTCATTCCCATCATGGTGGGGCCTTCCTCTTTTATTTATAAGAGAAGTGTCATTTATATGTATTTTTAATTTTTTATATACAAATTATATAAAAAAAAGTTTTCAAAAAAATTTGAGGTGTTTTGAAACACCCTAATTTACAAGGTGGCTCCGCCCATGGTTATAACTCATGGTTTATTTTGACTTAAAATAAAATATTTAAAATTAAATTAATTTAAAATAGATTAAAATAACTATCCAATTAATGTTACGGATATTTTTTAACATTGTGTCATATTTAAAATACAAAAGAAAAGACACAAGAAATGTTATGAAAATGTAGAAGACAAGTACTAGATATACTTCGAAAATGCAGAAGGGGAGTATCGTGAGAATATAAATTTCTTACTATTTTTGTGCTATATTTATGTCTCATATTAAAAAATTATGTTTAAGGTTTAAAGTTAAAATTTAGAGTTAAGATTTAAAAAATTAAGGGTAAAATTTATTTTTAAAAAATATAATTTAAAATTTTGAGTTAAAATTTACTTAGTGCTCTGACGTAGAAACGGAGAAAGAAAGTTTTTATCCCTATCAACTTTCGATAGATTTAAACTATTTTAAGGGATTTCTGCTACCCAATTAATGCTCAAGCTTTGAGTAAGTGACAACTGTACCTAGTTTTAAATTTTGATGGATTTCTATCAACTTTCGACAGATTTAAACTTTTTTTTACTATACGTAATGATCTATAATGATAATACTAAGGAGATTCATTCAAAATAGTGGGCGATGAAGATTGTAATATCATACGAGTTTCTGAATGAATTAAGGCGTATTTAGAAATATTTTTTAGGGTGGGTACAAGCTAAAAATATTTTGAAGGTGAATACAATAATAAAAGCACAAATCATAAAAATTAAGGACTAAATCATAAAATTTTTTTAAAAAATAAAAGCAAATACGTAAACTTTAAAAAATTCAGCCAACCTTTACATCCGCCACTGGTTATCAGGAGAGTTTCAGTCTTTTCAATCTATGTAAGAACTTTCTCATCCTTTCTACAATATGTCATCGCGATGGTTAAACAATGTTTTTTTATCTGGATATGAGATTGCATGCATGAAGTTAATTATCGTGGTTAATTCTTTTGGTCGAAAAGTCTGTCATATTCACCTTACTAATGTTAAATGTATAATAATAGGATTTGTTTACATAATATAAGAGTTTTTAATTTTTATTCGTTTTTTGGATCGTTGGATGAGCCAAATGAACGACTGAGATTAAAAATCGGGTATGTTAAGATTATCACTTGTGGAAAAAATAAGGAATTAATCTCAGTCATCAATTTCACTTATCTAATGATCCAAAAAGTGTAAAACTCAATGTTGTAGATCTTAACCGATAAATAAATAGATTATAAATAGATAACATGTCGTAAGAAAAAATAAACTTTACACTTTAAATTTTATCGAGAAAAATTAGATATATGCCAAAAAAAAACTAAACATGCACAATGTTTATATTTCGAATAATAACAGAGTTTTATTTCACCCAGAAAATAAATACCTTTTTAACACGAAATAATAATTCCAGATAAAAAAACACGAAATAATGTGGGTAAGAAATAACACCATCAAGCTAGCAGAGAAAAAAAAAACTAAAAAGTAAAACACTTTTGCTGAATATTGACATAAATTTAAATTTTAATTAAGTTAAATTTTATTGTAATTTTACTTGTGGAAGAATATTTGGTAATTAAATTTATTTAATACTCAAGTATTTATATCAGTCGATAAGTCTTATGGACTAAAGTTTTTTTAGTGGTCAAGTATTTAGCTCTATAAATATAGAGTCATTTTTAATCTTTAAAATTATAAGAAAGAATTACTTTGGAGAAATGTGACCACTTTTAGAATTTTTACAATTATAGCGGCTATATTGTAGATATGAATATTGTAAGGACGTTAAGAAGAGTGTTTTGAATATACCGAGTTCTAAATATAAATACCGTTGATAGTGAATTATTCGTTCCTCTTATCCATAAACGTAAGCAAAGCCGAATCAAATTAAACATCATCTCTATTGTGTGCCTTATTATTATTATTATTATTATTATTATTATTATTATTATTATTATTATTATTTTTCGCGTACAAATTCCTAACAAATTTTTTTACTCGATTCTCAAACGTACGAAAATGAAAACACTCGTTTTCGAATATAAAGACTAAAATGAACTTTAACACCAACTACTTCATACATACTTGAACCAATCCTTGCATATATGGCCTAAAAAAATGTTTGTTATAAAGTGATCAGCCCAAAAACAATGGGCCTTAAATTATTGTTTCTCCAAAGTCTTAATTAATTAGCCCAAGTACCACTAAATCACTTCTATTCAGCTAGTTATTTGGACTTGTATGGCTGATTCCCTCAGCCATTTCTTTTTGGTAACAAAAACATAGACACAAGACTATTCAATTTGAAGGAAAAAAAACATTCAACTTGTTGAGAAACATTTTTTTGACAAGAGAAAAGGGGTGAGGTTGTCCGAACCGAAATCGAATATAGAATCCAATATCAATCAAGACTAAAATGATATTATTTGCTAATACATCGTTGGCTTGGTTGTTGAAAAACTTTTAAACTTTACAAATTAATAGTGTAAAAGTTTTACATTACAACTAAAACTTTTTGACAATTGTAGCAGGATTGATGCCATATCCATTTGTGTACTTAATGGGTGAGGAAGTGTCAAGTATTTTCTAAATATAAATAATATTCACAACCCTAAGAATCAATCGGACCGCATAGCGCAGTGGATTAGCGCGTTTGACTTCGGATCAAAAGGTCGTGGGTTCGACTCCCACTGTGGTCGAAAGTTTTGTTTATTTTAAAAAAAAGTTGTCAATTTTTTTTATATTTACACGTAATTTGGTTTCATTTCTATATCTCCAAAGAACCGGGCAAAATTAAAATTTAGAAGGAAATGTTAGGGTTCGTTTCTTGCCTACATCCCCAAATCCCCTCAACTTCTCCAAATCTATGCTTCACTTTCAGATATTCTTCTTTATTTCCCAAACCCCAAATCCACATCCCAAAATACCCTTCGCCTTCGCGCTTCATTCTGTTTGCTCAAACTGGAAACAACAACGATGACTTAACCAAACAACCCAACAAGAAACCAGAGGAAAAAGGAAACGACGGTGGTGATTCGAGGGATGATCGGCGGTCCATTTTTAATTTCAGGCTGGGTGATTTGTTAGATCCGGATCCTGAAAACATCGTAGCACTTGGCCTGACGGGTCTGCTAACGTGGGCCAGTGTTCAAGTCCTGTGGCAGCTGTTTCTGATCTCCGGGGCCATTCTTTTAGCTGCTCTCAAGTACTCTTTCATTGCTGCTCTTCTTCTTTTCATTCTCATTACTCTTCTTTGATGGATTTCAGTCTCTGTAATTGTATATCAATTCTCAATTTTTTGGGGGGTTTAGATTATTCAAGTTCAAGTTTTTATGTTAAATTTGGTTCCCATTTTTGCCCAACTACAAGTTTATTACTTTTTTCCAAACTCTGGTAAATATTAAATCAATTTTCAACTTTAGATGAGTAATTCGACCTTCAATAGATTGTTATTGTGGATTTGACTGAAGAGAAGTTTGATTTTACCATCTTTTAAGGATGAGTATATGTTTTGAAACTTGAATTACTATTTTTTCTTTCAAATTGGTATCTGCAACTTATTTTCTTGGTTCAGTATAATACTTATGATTTTCTTTGTCCAGTTAAGAATTTGAATTTGATTTTTTAAATTAAAAAAAAAAACTATTAGTACCAAATTGCACTTGAAGGTATCAATAAAATAAATTCCAATGTTTAATTGGATAAAAAACTTAAAATGCCCAATTTAACTTTTAAATTAAATTGAATAACAATATTTGTATACATATTTAGCTTGTTTTTATAATAATAGTTCATTCTACGTAAATATGATTCAAAGCAAAAGTATACATCAAGAACTGCTAACACATCTACGCAATGTGTTTTATTAAAAGATTAAAATTAACAAATAAATAAGCGGACATTATTTGTAATTACATTAGATAATTGAAAAAAAAACTATTTAAGTGGTTTTTCATAGTGTTTGTTCAACATGTTTTTTATTTCTATTACTAGCATTGTTTAAATATATATACCTATGTTTGTTCGAATATAACGGACATAAATATCAGGCAAGAATAGAGAAAAAAGAATGAACCTAATAACAAAATTTATACGAAGACAGTTAGAATACATTAAGCTTGATCTTTTGTAGGCCAAGATTGAAGCCTTGGAAGCATTTTCCTTTTAATGGAAGTTCGTTATCCGGACGCTTGCAGTTTACCGCCGAGGTTGAGGTAGAAATGGTTCGAACGTCAACAACATTCCGATTACTTGAACCACATTCAACATGAAAAACACCATCTGAATACCTGTAATCGAAATATAGGATTCATAGTTAGGATTCAAGCAAGCATTTCGTAAATATAACAAGGCGGAACTTTGTTGATTAGCATACCTGGAAGAAACGAAGCATCTTGACGTTTTTCCGCCCAAGAAAACCTGTGTAAAATAAAGTTAACGGAATAGACTGTTATTGAAACAGGAAACGAAAAGGTTGAAGATGAAGAAATGGGAAGCAGCAAATACGGGAGAAAATCTAGGAGACTTACAATGCACCACCTCCTGCAGGACCAATAGCTTTGAAAAGAGACATTGCAGTCATGGCTAAGCCATTGGCAGCTCCTCTCTGGTGTTGTTCCTGTTTTTCCCATTTTTAAATCCTATTAAGATTATTCTACAGAAGAAGAACGAATAATCCAGAATGAAGACTTACCACAGCTTGATTTTGCAGAATGAATAATCCAGTTATGATCGATACCTGGTCATGTCGAAAAACTCCATAGTTATTAACAGATGCTTAACTAAAGGATTCAGTCTTAAGTAGGCATATATAGATCCATATAATTGCCTCTCGATATTCACTTACCGAAAAAAGGCTCTTGAAGATCGACGCACAGTTTACTGCCAAGCCAAGAGCGAACCCGGACAACAAGGGCATCCAAGAATAACTTTGCAACAGAGGTATGCTTAAGAGCTGCAAGTAGGAAATTGTGTAACCATTAGGAAAGAAATTATAAACCAACAAATAGATAAAAACAGGAAAAGTAAGGCAAAGGTTGCAAGGTTTCGAACACATACACTCGAGATACGAGCCACCATTACAGGTCCTAGCATCCTTTCCATGTACGGATATGTTGAAAATTGAAAAACGAGAAGGCTGAAACCTAGATATGTTGAAAAGTTGATCAATCTAATCCGTATTTACTAAGCATATTGAGTTGATCAAGGGATGTGTACTTATGCAGATATGAACATGATCAAAATCAATACCTGTGATTGCAAGAACTTGTCCGACATCCTCGGTTGAATAACTCAAGCCTCCCAACCTTCTAGGGCTAACAGCCCATAACGAAAATATCTGCAGCACGAATATGAACCGCAACATATTCCAATTAGATCTATTACTATAGCTTGCTAAACCATGAACCTTTTTTGTATGAATCTAAGTTAAATATGATTAGTACCTCTGAGTAGGCCATATCATGAAGGGAGAAAACACAGTAAACAAAAATGGATGACATTAAAGGCCAATTCCTTAGGAGGCTAGTGGATTCTCTGCCCTCATCCTTATCTGTTATTTCTTTTGTGTTCGAATCATGAGTTGCAGCTTCCAAAGCATCATATGAATCATCGGATGATCTATCGTTGTCATCGTGTTTGTGAAGTGTTTCCTGCAATAAAAGTAATATGTTCATTTTTTTCAGGATAATATCCCCATACTCATGCCCGGATATGTGCCGTGGGGATTAGAATACATACCGGAAGCCAGCAAGTAGCGATGGTTACTGCCAAGGCAAATAGTGATATGATGAGGCATGGTAGGAAATATGGAAACCTGCAACAATTGAATATCATTGTATTTAAACACAGAGAGAAAAAAATGCTAATACAAAACATGAAAAGTTCTTAAATCTCAGTGTGGGAGATTAATAAGCAGAATATATTCACTTACCTTCCAAACACTGAATCTTTGGAAAAGACATTCGGATACTTCTCAGCTGGCTGAATTACAAAAATTGGAAAACCTCAAATGAATACTTTAGAGTTTGAATATAACGTGTCAAACACATATCCGTATCCGACACTCAAATCGGACTTAGGAGTTAGGAATATAGATTATAAAAGATCTTTTATAGAGTCTAACAAACGATCCACACTGTATTGGAAGCCTAAAATGAAAGTACCTGAGCTAAATAACCTCCCAGAGCAGGGCCAATGATCAATCCTATGCCCCAAGATGTGCTAACCTGAAATTTTGTAATACTTATTAAATTGATGTTGAAGTAAAAGTCCACGCAGCCAAAAACATATAAAGGTTGATAATGGCTTACACTTGACAGGGCTAAGGCTTGGTATTCTGTTCGAAAGATTTCGACTGCATATGCCTAGAAGTTGTGAAAGAAGTAATCAAACAGTTGTCCAGAAACAAATGAAAACGGAATTCGGATTCCAGCCATTCCGTGCTGAGTGCGAAACAAACCTTTATGGGTCCAAGTAAGCCATTCATACTTCCTAGAAGAAATCTTGTAATTACAGCCATCCAAAAGTTTACACTAAGGCCAAAGAGAGTGTTGAAAATAACCCTGAAATACAATGGCAATGTGAAGTTTGAGAAAATTTCAAAATTACTTCAGAAATATCAACTTGAAATATGAACTTTGATGGAGTTCTCACTAACACTGAAATAGTCCCCATGATTATAACAGGCTTTCGACCATAACGATCAGCAAATATTCCCCATAGCACAGATGTTAAAGCTCTCCCTAGCATGAATGCAGAACCTTCAAAGATATCGAGCATCGTGTTAGGATCATGTGCTCGATTGACAAGAAATGCATCAATGAAGAGAAAGAAGTGAAAATAAGCTCACCCACATAACCAGCATAGGAGCCAATATCTTCCTCTTGTTCTGCAATGTGAAAGTCCCTAATCTGAAAACAGAACAATTAAAGGAAGACTGCATGAGTAAGCAACACAATATGGGCTTGAGCAGGTTTTGACATAGTGCACACTCATTAACTTTTTGTCTAAGAAATTGTCTGAACTCACCATGAAGTATAAGAATGGGAAGAGAGATGATATAGGCAGAGCTGGAAACATTTGACAGTAAGAAATTAGGACCAATACAGACGAAGAAAAAAGGCGTTGTACATCGTATTAGACACTCGCACTCGAATCCTTACCAGTGCATAACACAACAATCCATATGGAAAGTAGTTCCCGGAATGGGATGCCATGCTGCAATTCCTTCATTTGATCAACCTTACATCCAGGGCAGTCCTTATAGTACTTCTTCTTCAACAGCGGCACGCTATACTCTTCCGCCATACTTGTTTTTCGAGCTGAACAAACAGCTCAACAAACCCTTTCTTCCTCTTTGAAATCCAAGTATCCAAGCCCTTAAATTCTATCAATGAAAGACAATCAATCAGAATGAAGAAAACACAGAAAAATACAGAATGTGAATGTGACAGAATAAAAACAAATTCCAGTATGTTAAAAAGTAAAAACCATGTGCTCTCTAATCAATCTCGTTTAAGAAAAAGAATATAAAAAAATAAAACTGGATTTAAAACTAGAAGCAGTTTATGAATATGACAAACTGGGATCGTATCAGGCAAGAACAACATGCAATAACAGTAACGAGACAAGCAATCAAACTAGATTCAACTGTTGCAGAATAACATCACTTTAACTAAGATGTTTTTGTGTATACAAAAAAAATACCTGGAAATATTCAAACAACAGGTATGAAAAACAAATTCAAGATGGAAAAAAAAGGTTTGGGTTTCTGTTTTAAAAGGCAAATCATAAAACCAGATTGCCTAACAGACAGACAGACATCAATGCACACGCCAAACCAATGAATACGTTTGTATATATATATATATATATATATATATATATGAACACGGTGTTTATATGGAGAATAATTAGATGCAATAAAGTTGGTTTTGGAGAAACTACCAGGTAATAAAAACTCACAGAACCGGGAAAAATATAAAGAAAAGAAAGAAAAACAGGCGAGGAATCAAAATTGGAACAGGTCTCCTTAAAATGATAAAGACAGAAACATGGGAAAAGAAATAGATTCAGAAAACGCATACACAGATGTAACTAGTTACGTGCGTTGATTTGCAAAGGCAACAGATATGGAAAACGACAAACAATGATTGGCTGTTTTAAATCTTACACTGCTAACTTATTATCAATTTATTATAAAAAATAATAATTCAATACTTGGCTCACCTTTCGTCTGCAATTTGTATACTAACACTAATGCATGGATATTCTATTAGGATCACACGTTTAATCTTTTTTGTTTAATTCATCATGTATGCTTATTTCATGTAATATAAAACAAATAGAGTTTTTCTTTTTATAAATTTCAATTGTTTAGTTTAATTGTGAGTGTACCTCAAAATTAATATAAAATATAATTTAATATTTATCGGATTTTTTCAATGAGTAACTTTTTTTAGTTTATATATAATAAAAAATATTTTTTATGTTTAACTAAGAAGTAATTTAAAATATATGATAATGCTAATGTATAAAGTTGGATAGTTTAAATTATAATAGAATTGTAGTTTTAGATGAATATGAAGTGTCATTTAATATGTACCGGATTTTATCTATTCAAAATTTTATATTTAGTTATAATATAATAATAAAAATGATGTTTACAATGAACTATAATTCAAAATGAATATAAAGTGTAATTTCAAAAAAATTGTTGGGATTTTATCCATTCAAATTTTTATTTTAGTTTTAATATAATAATAATTTTATTTTGAAACCAAGTTAAAAAAATATTCAGAATTTTGTTAAAGTATTATTAAATATCAAACTATAATAAAAGAATCAAACTTTAAATAATAAAATTCAAATATAACAACAAAACTAATAAAAATCTTAACATTTCTATGGAAGTACCACTTGTCAAATAATAGTAAAAAATTATTTTTTTGGTAATCTTCTTTAGATGTTATTTGAATGAAAAATGCTTAATTGTTATTCAAATTCTAGTATTATAATTAGAGAAAATTTAATTGAGAGAATCACCATTGAATTGAATTAATTGATTAATGGATCAGATTATGCCAAAAAAATATGTATAAGTTTATAGTATTAAAATATTAATTGATAAGATTATAATATTAATTAAGTGATAATCAATATGAAATCATAAAAGCAATTTAAACAAATCAAATGTTAATTCGTTGAGAATTTGAAAAGGAATTGTGTTACATTTAAATAATGTGGAGAATGAGATTTAATTATTATGTTTGGTATTAAATTTAGGGATTATGATTTAACAAAATCATATACTCTAAAATTTGACTTGAATAATTTAATGATAAGAGTAGCAGATGGGCCCCGGCTTTAATTAGAATTCAGCAGCCACATGTGAAACAATGCACCAATTGTACCAAAACCCGCATTCACTTTATGTTTTTTTAAAAAGCCCACATTCACTTACCATGATTATTATATAGTGTCCACAGAACGAGTTCGACTTGAATTATTTCGATTTTGATTTTTTAAATTATGATATTTATTATTTGGGTAAACTATACTAATACCATTGAATTATAAAGTTGGTGTCGATTTGACCACTATATCTTTAATTGTGCTAAATATACCACATAACTATTTAATTGGTTCCAATGTAGCCCCCTGCCGTTAAAAAAATAAAAAAGTGAACGGGATAATTACACATTTAGTCCCTTTTATTTATACAATTATTCAATTTAGTCCTAATTTTAATATAATAAAATAAATTAATTATTTAATTAGGTGGTGACACGTGTCACCACCTTATTTGAGGAATTTATCTATTTTTATTAGATTTACTTTCCTTCCCCAATCAGGTGGTGACACGTGTCACCACCAATTGGAGTAAGAAAAATAAAATAATGGAAAATAGCCCTAAGGGGAATCAAACTTGGGTTATTAGGGAAAGAAAGCAATGCTCTTGCCAATGGGCTAAGCATGTTTTTTATATATGAAATACCAAATATAATATATGTGGTATATGTGTTATCCAATTGGAGAAAGAAAATTAAAAGCCATGTAATTTGCAATGGTAATATTCAAACATGGGAATCTTTGGTGGAAGTGGCAAAGGTTTACCACTAGGCAGACATGAATTTGTGATATGAAATACTACATATAATATATGAGTTATTCGATTGTAATGGTTATAAAAGAGAAATAAATGTGTCTTTAGGGGACTCAAACATGACACACTTATGTTGCATAAAAACATATAACCCAATTAAATATAATTTTAAAATTTTGGTTTTAATATAATTATATATAATAATTTAATTAATTTTTAATAAATATTAAAATTATTAATTAAGTTTAGAAATCAATTTAAAGAAAAAATTTAATAATTACCAATTAAGTTAAAAAAATTAAAAGAATAACGAACATAATATAATAAAAAATAATTATAAAATTATATTTAATTGGATTATACATTTTTATGCATTATAAGTGTGTGTTCGAGCCCCTAAAATCACATTTATTTCTCTTTTATAACCATTACAGTTGAATAACTCTTATATTATAGTTAGTATTTTATATCCCAAATTTGTGTCTGGTCTAGTGGCAAACCTTTGCCACTTCCACTAAGGATTCCTAGGTTGAAATACTACCATTGCTAATTATATGGCTTTTAATTTTCTTTCTCCAATCGGATAACACATATACCACATATATTATATTTAGTATTTCATATATTAGAAACATGTTTAGCCTAGTGGTAAAAGCGTTGCTTTCTTTCCCTAATGACCCAGATTTGAATCCCTTTGGGGCCAACTTCTATTATTTCATTTTTCTTATTCCAATTGGTGGTGACACATGTCACCGCCTAATTGAATAATTAATTTATTTTATTAGATTAAAATTAGGACTACATTGAATGATTGTATAAATAAAGTGGACTAAATGTGTAATTATACCAATTATTTTAACAGTCCTGTTAACTTTTTCGTTTTTTTAACGGCAGGTGGCTACATTGGAACCAATTAAATAGTTATGTGGTATATTTAACACAACTAAAAATATAATGGTCAATCAACACAAACTTCATAGTTTAGTGGTCATTAGTATAGTTTACCCAAATAGTTTTAATAAATTTTTGCTGTAAATTTGTAATTTAATATTAACTTGTTGGGTTGAATTTGTTATATAAAATTAACTACTTTGAATTTTAATATATTTAAATGATAAAAAAAATTATTAATTTTTCCTTCTAACAAAAAATACTATTAGATATATTTTTTAAAATGAAGATCCTCCCATATAAATTCATATCACTAACTTTTTTCGATAATAAATAGGGTAATTATTTCATGCATAAATGTTTGTTTCCACAAGCATCTTAGTTTTGAGGTTTAAGGATTATGTTTAGAGTTTAATGTTTAGAGGTTTTAGTGGATGAGTTTTGAATTTATGCAATGTAGTTAGAATTTAGGGTTTATGGTTAAAGTTTAGAGTTTATAGGTTAAAACCTAAACCCTTAACAATATTACCCTAAAAACTAAACCTTAACATCTAAACCCTAAATTCTAGTCCTAAATCTTAAATTCTAACTATAAACCCTTACACCTAAACCCATAACCCTAGATTGAATCTTTAAACCCTAAAACTGAAACACTTGTGGAAACATTTTATTTTCACCACTAGTGCATGTGATATTTTCCCTAATAAAAATATCTAATTCTTTTTTCCTTCTAATTATGGGTGTTCAAAAATAACCGGACCGGGTACGCAACCCGTCGACTCGCCTACCCAGTTGAAAATTACAGTGTATTTATTTGAAAATACCCGAACTTTTCGGGTCGGGTACCCAACCCTTATTTTTTCCCGGGTAGTCGGGCCGGGCCAGGGCCAAAATCTTTTTATAATCGGTACCCGACTCGACCCAGTAATTTTAAAACATATATATTTTAAATTTTAAATTCTATTTTTATTTTATGTTTCTTACTATTTTCCCCTAAAATTAATTTTAAATCTCTAATTTTTTTATACTTGTATTATATACTTTTAAGTTTTAAAATTTTCAAAAATAATTATATTAATTTGTCAATATGAGATTCAAAAGAAAAATTATTTTCGAGATTAATATTTTTAATAACTCCTTTCGTCGATAAACTTTAATATATATATATATATCCAAATATTTCTCTCTTAAAACTAATGTCAAATCAATAATTTTTGTGTTTGAAATATATATCATTAAATTTTATGTGTTTTTTATGTATTTTTTTTTTAAAAAATAGATTAAAAATATATAAAAGAGTAAATCGGGTACCCGATTTGTATGGGCCGGATAACGGGCCGAGATTTCACTACCCAAAAATTTCGGGTACTCGGAATTTTGGGTATCCGAATTTGAATACCCCTACTTCTAACAAGTTATTATTATTATTTAATTATTTTGTTTTTATAATATCATCATAGTTTTGTGTAGGGGTGTTCATTGTGGGTACCCGGTTTTCGGGTACCTGAAAAATCGTCCGGGTACCTACTTTACAGGCCCGTTACACTCGGGTACCCGTAAAATTCGGGTACTTGAAAAAGCGGGTACCGGGTATCCGATTTATATATATATATATATATATATATATATATATATATATATATATATTAATTCTATTTTTTTTTAAAAAAATCACATATTAAACACAAAAATTATTTTTAAAAGTTTTAAACTTAAAAGTATATAATACAAACATAAAAAGAATTTAAGGATTTAAATTTAGTTTTAGAGTAAAAATTTAAGAAACTTAAAATAAAATATAATTTAAAATATAAAATATATATATTAAAAATTATCAGGTCAAGTACCCGGTAAGGAAAAACTCTCGGCTCGTGTACCGGAAAAATTACCAAGTCGGGTCGGGTTGTTGGATAGAGTCAACCGGGTCGAGTATTTTTAAACACCCCTAATTTTGTGTACATAATTCATTAATAATAGAAGCTATAAATATATTTATCTATATATTGTCTACTTCAAGAGACATAAAATCCTAATAATATAAATATATTATGTAACTACATGTCGCACTAATATATGTCATTATCTTGACAAAATTAAACGAATTGAAAGTCTCCATTACTTTTCAAATAAAAAAAAGTCTCCATTAAATTCGAACATGAAATTCTGACCTCATTCATTCATATATATATATATATATATATATATATATATATATATATATATATATATATATATATATTTTGTAAAGTAGGTATGATTATATTAAGGGGAATTATACTCAAAGAGCAAATAAAGGGAATTTTTACTCAAATATTACTTTGGAAATTTTTAATTTCAAAAGTAAGGATCCCGAAAAATTATTTACAGATCTAGGGATGTTTACTGTTGAAAGTCAGAAGACCACCAGTGCACAGTCCGTTTTTAAACAGTGTTCTTGGGTTATTTTACTGTTCAATACTGTTAAAAAACGGGGTGCTTTCCTCCCCTTTTCTGTTTTGCGCGACGCCACATGGCACCCAGTGAGAAGCCCAGGCACCATTATTCGGTGCACTGTTCAAAGACGGGGGGTGGGCAGTCTGACTTTGAACAGTGCTTGTAACACCCGTGTTTTGGGGTTAGGAGTTATCCGGGTTTATAGTTCGAGTCAATAAAATTTAATTTAATCAATTCAACTAAAATAATGACCTAATTGAGCCTCTGTAGAAAAGGGAAGGACCTAAGTTGCTATTAGACCAAAGACTTTCAAAAAAAGCAAGACCACTTTATGCGTAAAGTTGTCATATTCTTCATAAAACCCTTTTCCAACATTAAAAGGGGAAAACCTTCATTGTCAAAACCTCTCAAATATCAAAGTTACTATTCCATTGATTTTAGTACTCGATTTCAACACCAATTTAAGAGGTAAATATGTTTTCTCAACCTCCTTTTTATTCTCTATCTATCCATGGTCTTGGATTTTAAAAATATGGGGTTTTGGAAATTAGGGTTTATATTAAAGTTTGAATTTTTATGGGGTTTCTCCAATTGGTTTTGATAAATTGAGTTAGGGCTTTAGTTAACCATGTTGAAAGGTGTAACATATATTAATTTGGTTGGATTTTGATGAATTTCCGAAGTGGGTTCTTAAACCCATTTTTGAGTATTCAAAAACACCATTTTTGGTGGGTTTTAGGGTGTAATTAGAGGGCTGATGGTATATGTATGCTAGGGGAATGTTTTGGGACATTTTAGATGTCATTTGGGTGTTTAAAAACATGATTTTCTGCTGGGTAAAATTTGAGTACGAAAATGGGGTTTTGGAGGGTTTTAGGTGAGTTTTGGGGGTTGATTTAAGTGAGAATTGATAGCCCAATGGTAGTACTATGGTTAGGGGTTGATTTTGGACCATTTGTGGGTGTAAAGGGAATTGGAGACATGGTTTTTGGAAGAGGTATTGGGGCTGTCCGGAATTGCTAAGTATGGGGTTTGGTCATGACTTGAAATGTTGGGTTTGATATTTGAATTTGTATTCCGGGTTGATATTTTGATGTTGGGCTGATTTGAGGATTATTTGAATCGTATTGAGGTTGTTTAGAAGCGAGAGCTTGCGTTGGAGAAGCTTCGGGAAGAAATCCGGAAACTTGAAGGTGATGCTTGCTTGGTATTTGAGCTTGGAGTAGAGGTGAGTGGTTAATGTTTTTAAATCGATTTTTAAGTGTTGGTTCAAGCATGTGGACTAGGTTGGGCTTGGTAGACCCACCTAGAGTTAGGATTAGGGTGGTAGCCTAATCCTAAGCTTTAGTTAGAGACCTTGGATGAACTCTTTAATCAATGCTATGCCTTGTGATGACTGCGTATAATGTGATATACATTTATGTTGAGGTATGGCTTAATGTGTTGTTATATGTATGTTGGTAACAAATATAATGTGGATACATGTGTGTGGACATATGATGTGATAATTGCTTGGATGATATACATGTGGTGTTAGTTTGTGAAATGAGGTAATGAGGTAGTTGCATGATTTTGGAGAATCATGGTGAGTACGTGCTAAGCACGGAATTTATATTGAAATTGATATTGTGAAAGGTTGTGAAATTTGATTTATATTGGCACTAGTATGCTTGGGTACAATGATCGATCATTAGGATGAGTGTGCACACAAATTGAGTCAAAACGTACGTGGCCTTGGTGGCGTTAAGGCACCAAGGAGGAGTACGGTAATGTAATATTCCACCGGAAGATTTTATATATTTCTACGTGATGATGAGTGGAATCCCATCCGTAGGGCATGTGGCGATGAGTGGAATCCCGCCCATGCAAGGACCGGTGATGAGTGGAATCCCACCGAGGTAATGTTGTTGTTGGAAATGCATTCCAACGGGTTATCCGTGTATTCGAGTCATAGCTAGGTGCCAATATGAGGTTGTATGTATATATCGATGTGGGATTATGCTTATGTGCTTATATGACATGGAATGTGATGCCCTCATGAATTGATATATGATGTGGTTAATGTTTTGGATTATGTATCATGGTAAGTTGAGCTTATAGTTGTTGAGCATGGCATAATGTTAACTATATGTTCATGCATCATGTTCATTTTGGCTTGGCGGACCGGAGGTAAGACCATGCATTTCATCTTGGAAATAGCTCGTGCTTGGACCCTGCATTGTCGAAGGTTTGTTTTATGAGCTACTCTCACTAAGCTTTTATGCTTACGCTCTCTTTTGTTCGACAATGCAGATAAATAACTTGTGGGCGGCAAGGGCAAGGAAAGGTCTCCAAGTGTTGCTTTTGGTGAGCTCAATGTATGAGTTTTGAGTAAATGAATGTAATAGTTAAGCAATGGGATAGGTTTTGATGATTTGAGTTTTGATGTATGTCGATATTGGTTTGATTCTTGGATGCCTTGTTTGATCTATAAATATCGTTGTTGTTGCATGCCTTGAACGTCTAATTGTTTGGTTGCTAAGGCATGAAATCTTACGTGCTTGTATGACCATATATGCATAAATTGCCCTTTTGTATGAATGCTATGTATGGATGCCTTGTTAATTGCTTGGTTGCTACCTTTGGTCTAAGTATGTTAGTTTAAGTGTTTGTATGTGCATAGGAGAGTCTAAAAATGCATTTAGAGTCGTGTTGGGGTCGTTTAAGTTGAATTTGAGGTATTGCAGTACATGGGGTATCAATACCCCTAGCTAGGGTATCGATACTGTCTTGCCCAAAGGCCTCATATTTTGCCTGGGGTATCAATACCCTAAAGGTATCGATACCCTCCAAAGTTACTGTAATTTGAGGAGTTGAGTGAGAGTAGAGCGTATCGATACGGGGTTCCCGAGTATCGATACGGGTCTACTCTGTTGACCAAGGAGGGTTGACCGAGAAAGGGGGGTATCGATACCCCTGGTAAGGGTATCGATATTGTCTTCTTGTGGTTGACTTCTTGGGTTGACCTAGAAAGGGGGGGTATCGATACCCCTGGCAAGGGTATCGATACGGTCGTCCCTGTAAGCTTAAAAATGGACTGTTATGCATGGCCGTGGTTCGAATGTGTTTTCCTTGGTATTGTTTCCCGCTGTGTGAATCGCTTAGGACATGATGTTCATCTAGACGAGATTTAAAAAAAAACTAGGGTTGCTAACCGAAGGGAACCTTAACGGGTTTCACTCGGTTTTCCCCGTGTGGCCCACTCAGACCGGTCATCCGGCCAGACCCGGGCGAGGGGGTTACATTTGTTGGTATCAGAGCCTGAGGTTACAGAGACCTCGGGCAGGTAAGTGAGGTTAGTTTAAGTTTTGAATTGATACGCACGGTGTTTGCTTGCTCTGTAAGTATGACTGCTTGTATGACAAGTATGTTGATTTTTTGTTTAAAAGCATGTTGTTCGTTACCTGTGTATGCTGTGAATAATGATTGTTTGATTGAGAATGTATGTTGTTTGATCGTACGCATATGTTTTCTTGTTTAGCAAGTAAGCCCTGTTATATGCTTGGTTGAGCATGTATGTGTGCTGATTTGTTTGAAACATGTTTAGTAGAGTCCCATTGCTACTATTACATCGAAAAAGAGATTTTAAGTGAGAGGAACATACTTGAGCCACTTGGAAGCCTTGTCTTGCTAACCCAATTGTATATGTTTTATTGTTGATGTTGTTGTTGATTAAATTGCTTTTCGGTAAGTAGAAGTTGTAGTTTCTGAAAAGGTGGACGATGTTGAGGGAGTCCATTGCCTTAGTTAGAGAGGTGTGGTTGTACCGGAATTGAGGTACAATTTGTCCGTTTGAGACGGTGTGTATATGGGTTGATTCTTGTGGATGAGGGACGGTGTGATCAACTCTGGCATTGGTTAGTAAGAAGAAGTGAAGGCCTATGAGTGGGGGTTAGAGTAGGGTCGATGTTTTACCGAATGAGACCTTGGAATAGTATTAAGTTGGTTTCCTCCAGTTGATTCTCAATCCGTGCTTTTGTATATCGTTAGCAAGTATGCAAGTTTGAATATACCTAGTGAAGTGTTAGAGGTAGGCGTGAATACCTTGGTTCTTTCAGCAAGATCAAGGTAGGGGTCTCGTGCGAGTAATCTGAAATTCAGAAGTGTTAGTTGGTGACCGTTGGGGTTCAGCCTATGATTTTGATACAAGACAGCCGATCAGTATCCGTGAATGGGAACCGATTTGTGTGTTTGGGGCCAGTGTGCGTCTGGGTGGTTTTCCAGCATGGTTGTCTGTGTGTGCTCATAACTGCGTTTTTAAAGTTTCGAGATGCTTTAAGAACAGTTTAGAAGAGTCAGATTCTGTTGAGGAACCAGTCTGAGAACAAGAGGACCGAAGACTATCAGCTGTGTACATGTGAAGTTGCAATTTCCGCGAATACCTCCTTTTGTGTGAGCATGTAAGAAATTAGATATTCTTGTTGAGACCTTAGATGTAGGGACACATGTGACTAGCCTTTGGGAGATAGTAGTGATCAGAAAGATGTACAGAAGGTGTTTGTTGGTGGTTCAGAATTACTAGTTTCTAGTAGATGTGAAGTGATTGTCCTCTACGGTTTTGATGTACCTTTTGACAAGGTTCGGCTTGAAGAGCACAGAGTTAGTGTATACGTTGAGACAAAGAGAGAGTTGCCTTGAAGTTGCAGATTTCTGTGTAACTGTAGTAGTAGGTGAGTATGTGAACTTCTTATTGAATGATTGATCTAGCTTTGGAGGTCAAGGATTGGTTGAGTTTAGTCAACAGGCTTGCTTAGCAATTGTGGTGGATTTGATTTTGAATGAAGATTAGACCACGAAATGCTAGAATAGTTTGTGTTTTCCTAGGAGTGTTTGGAAGATTTACCCAGTTTGTCTCTTGATAGAGAAAAAGAGTTCGTTGTTGAGACCGTCTCCGAGGTTGCTTCAGTTTTGTTTGCTCTGTAACTTATGAATCCCGGAAGAATTGAGAATGTTGAAGAAATAACTTCGAGATTAGCTGGACCTTAGACTCACTAGGCCTAGTACGTCATCTTAGAGTATGACAGTGCAATTTGTGAAGAAGAGAGAGGACAATACAAGAATATGTTTAGATTTCAGACAGTTGAAACAAGTGACAGTGAATGATTAGCATCAGTTTTTGAGTGTCAGTGATTTGCTGGTCAGTTAGTGTGTGCTTCAGTCTATTTGAAGATTAGTTTAAAATCCGTTTACTACCAGTTGAAAGTGAGAAAAGTTGAAGTACCGAAGACAGCTTTAGGGGCAAGATGTGATCACTTTGAGTTCTGAGGATGTCGCTTTGTTTGACTATTGTATTAGTTACCTTCATGGAGAGGTTGAACATAATAATTCCCGAGTTCCTTGATCAGTTGTAGTAGTTCTCATAGTTGACACATGAGTATGTTCGAGTACCGAAGAAGACCATGACAAGTTTTGAAGTTAGTGTGGTAGGTTCTATTAGAGAATTAATTGAATACCAAGTTGTGCAACGTGAACTCCGAGTTAATAAAGATGTTCTCCTAGGACATGCAGATCATCCGAGTGTATTAGAATAAATCCCAAGTAGGCAAAAGAAGACATGAGTTGGAAGAAATTGAAGACTGTGACAGATATCTATAGTTCCTAGGTCTAGCCTTGTTACTTTCAGAGAATTGTAAATAGTCTTTTGAAGATAGTTTCTCCATTGATAGATTGCTACAGAAGAATGTTCAGTTGTGTGGTTAGATGCGAGACAATGAGCCTTTGAGAAACTGAAAGAAAATTTGAAGAGAACTTCGACCTTGATCCAGCCTATGCTAGAGAAAAAGCTTGTGAACTGTAGTGACGTGTTACATGTAGGGTTAGGTTGTGTGCTTATGCAAGACGGAAGATTGCGACTTGTTCATCGAGTTAGTTGAAAGACCGTGAGAAGAGTTATCCAATATGAGACATAGAGTTAATTACAGTTGTATTTACTTCGAAGACTTAGAGACAAAGCTTGTGTAGTAAGAAATGCGTAGTGTATATGTACGTATCATTAGAGCTTGAAATATTTGAAGACTTGGGAATGATAGGAACTTGAACAACATGAGTAGTTAGAACTGCTTGAAGACTGTGATCTCAAGATTGAGTACTATCTGAAGAGAGTCTACGTAGCGACCGATGTTCCGAGTTGTATTTGCTGTTAGATTAGTAGTTTTGCGACCGAGTTTCGGGTTGAGACTACTTTGAGTCATGATGTTTGATGAGAAACAGTTGCAAGACAGATTCTTGGCACCTCACGTGCGAGGCATAGTAGAAGGAAGACCTTCAGAATACAGTTTCAGAGATGATAGAGTATTGCATTTCAGAGACAGAATAGTTGTATCGACTGACCTAGTGTTTTGAGATGTATTGTTTTGGCCGAAGCGCACGGTGGTTCATTTGTATTGCATCTGAGTAGTATGAAGACGTATTGTGGGTTGAAGATGAATGCTTCTGAATTGAGTGGATGAATAACGTGGTCCAGTATGAGAGTAAGTATGTAAATTGCCAGCGTGTCAAGACCGAGCTTCAGTTTCTTCTAGTTTGTTACATCCGTGGAAGGTTCATAATGGAAGCGAGTAATAGAGATTCGAGATTTCAACTAGATTATTTTTGAAGACGTTGGTATAATGTTTGGTTACCTGTTGAAGACAGAGGATCAGTTAGAGAAAGTTATGAGTCAAGTGTTCAACCAATGTTGTATGAGATTGTGAATCGGGCTAGTATAGTTGTTTATTTGTTGCGGTTACCACCAGAGCTAGAAAGTGGTTTGTGATGTGTCTGTGAACCTATCATTCGGGAGTGTGAGTCAGACATGTTCCGTGCTATGTTTGTTGAAGAAATTGAGTTGAGTTTGAAATTGGCATGCCTTGAAGAATCAGTTGAGATCTTAGTGTAAGATAGCAAGTGTTGCATGGTAAGTCTTTCGAGTTGGTTAGTATGTTGTGGTGAGAGAGGAATGCGTGGAGGTGCATGTTTCAGTGGCCCTTCGTGATCGATGAATTTCGGGGATGAAATTTCCTTAAGTGGGGGAGAGTTGTAACACCCGTGTTTTGGGGTTAGGAGTTATCCGGGTTTATAGTTCGAGTCAATAAAACTTAATTTAATCAATTCAACTAAAATAATGACCTAATTGAGCCTCTGTAGAAAAGGGAAGGACCTAAGTTGCTATTAGACCAAAGACTTTCAAAAAAAGCAAGACCACTTTATACATAAAGTTGTCATCTTCTTCATAAAACCCTTTTCCAACATTAAAAGGGGAAAACCTCCATTGTCAAAACCTCTCAAATATCAAAGTTACTATTCCATTGATTTTAGTACTCGATTTCAACACCAATTTAAGAGGTAAATATGTTTTCTCAACCTCCTTTTTATTCTCTATCTATCCATGGTCTTGGATTTTAAAAATATGGGGTTTTGGAAATTAAGGTTTATATTAAAGTTTGAATTTTTAAGGGGTTTCTCCAATTGGTTTTGATAAATTGAGTTAGGGCTTTAGTTAATCATGTTGAAAGATGTAACATATATTAATTTGGTTGGATTTTGATGAATTTCCGAAGTGGGTTCTTAAACCCATTTTTAAGTTGTCAAAAACACCATTTTGGTGGGTTTTAGGGTGTAATTAGAGGGCTGATGGTATATGTATGCTAGGGGATGTTTTGGGACATTTTAGATGTCATTTGGGAGTTTAAAAACATGATTTTCTGCTGGGTAAAATTTGAGTACGAAAATGGGGTTTTGAAGGGTTTTAGGTGAGTTTTGGGGGTTGATTTAAGTGGGAATTGATAGCCCAATGGTAGTACTATGGTTAGGGGTTGATTTGGGACCATTTGTGGGTGTAAAGGGAATTGGAGACATGGTTTTTGGAAGAGGTATTGGGGCTGTCCGGAATTGCTAAGTATGGGGTTTGGTCATGACTTGAAATGTTGGGTTTGATATTTGAATTTGTATTACGGGTTGATATTTTGATGTTGGGCTGATTTGAGGATTATTTGAATCGTATTGAGGTTGTTTAGAAGCGATAGCTTGTGTTGGAGAAGCTTCGGGAAGAAATCCGGAAACTTGAAGGTGATGCTTGCTTGGTAGTTGAGCTTGGAGTAGAGGTGAGTGGTTAATGTTTTTAAATCAATTTTTAAGTGTTGGTTCAAGCATGTGGACTAGGTTGGGCTTGGTAGACCCACCTAGAGTTAGGATTAGGGTGGTAGCCTAATCCTAAGCTTTAGTTAGAGACCTTGGATGAACTCTTTAATCAATGTTATGCCTTGTGATGACTGCGTATAATGTGATATACATTTATGTTGAGGTATGGCTTAATGTGTTGTTATATGTATGTTGGTAACAAATATAATGTGGATACATGTGTGTGGACATATGATGTAATAATTGCTTGGATGATATACATGTGGTGTTAGTTTGTGAAATGAGGTAATGAGGTAGTTGCATGATTTTGGAGAATCATGGTGAGTACGTGCTAAGCACGGAATTTATATTGAAATTGATATTGGGAAAGGTTGTGAAATTTGATTTATATTGGCACTAGTATGCTTGGGTACAATGATCGATCATTAGGATGAGTGTGCACACAAATTGAGTCAAAACGTACGTGGCCTTGGTGGCGTTAAGGCACCAAGGAGGAGTACGGTGATGTAATATTCTACCGGAAGCTTTTATATATTTCTACGTGATGATGAGTAGAATCCCATCCGCAGGGCATGTGGCGATGAGTGGAATCCCGCCCATGCAAGGACCGGTGATGAGTGGAATCCCACCGAGGTAATGTTGTTGTTGGAAATGCGTTCCAACGGGTTATCCGCGTATTCGTGTCATAGCTAGGTGCCAATATGAGGTTGTATGTATATACCGATGTGGGATTATGCTTATGTGCTTATATGACATGGAATGTGATGCCCTCATGAATTGATATATGATGTGGTTAATGTTTTGGATTATGTATCATGGTAAGTTGAGCTTATAGTTGTTGAGCATGGCATAATGTTAACTATATGTTCATGCATCATGTTCATTTTGGCTTGGCGGACTGGAGGTAAGACCATGCATTTCATCTTGGAAATAGCTCGTGTTTGGACCCTGCATTGTCGAAGGTTTGTTTTATGAGCTACCCTCACTAAGCTTTTATGCTTACGCTCTCTTTTGTTCGACAATGCAGATAAATAACTTGTGGGCGGCAAGGGCAAGGAAAGGTCTCCAAGTGTTGCTTTTGGTGAGCTTAATGTATGAGTTTTGAGTAAATGAATGTAATAGTTAAGCAATGGGATAGGTTTTGATGATTTGAGTTTTGATGTATGTCGATATTGGTTTGATTCTTGGATGCCTTGTTTGATCTATAAATATCGTTGTTGTTGCATGCCTTGAACGTCTAATTGTTTGGTTGCTAAGGCATGAAATCTTACGTGCTTGTATGACCATATATGCATAAATTGCCCTTTTGTATGAATGCTATGTATGGATGCCTTGTTAATTGCTTGGTTGCTACCTTTGGTCTAAGTATGTTAGTTTAAGTGTTTGTATGTGCATAGGAGAGTCTAAAAATGCATTTAAAGTCGTGTTGGGGTCGTTTACGTTGAATTTGAGGTATTGCAGTACATGGGGTATCGATACCCCTAGCTAGGGTATCGATACTGTCTTGCCCAAAGGCCTCAGATTTTGCCTGGGGTATCGATACCCTAAGGGTATCGATACCCTCCAAAGTTACTGTAATTTGAGGAGTTGAGTGAGAGTAGAGCGTATCGATACGGGTCTACTCTGTTGACCAAGGAGGGTTGACCGAGAAAGGGGGTATCGATACCCCTGGTAAGGGTATCGATATTGTCTTCTTGTGGTTGACTTCTTGGGTTGACCTAGAAAGGGGGCATCGATACCCCTGGCAAGGGTATCGATACGGTCCGCCCTGTAAGCTTAAAAATGGACTGTTATGCATGGTCGTGGTTCGAATGTGTTTTCCTTGGTATTGTTTTCCGCTGTGTGAATCGCTTAGGACATGATGTTCATCTAGACGAGATTTAAAAAAAAACTAGGGTTGCTAACCGAAGGGAACCTTAACGGGTTTCACTCGGTTTTCCCCGTGTGGCCCACTCGGACCGGTCATCCGGATAGACCGGGGCGAGGGGGTTACAGTGCTCGGAACGCCACATCGTGCCACATGGTAGTGTGACATTTTAAAAGGGTGGTGGTTTAAAATTACTGTTCAAACTCGGGTTATGGTCCATAGGTTTTCTGATTTTGAACAGTAATCATCCCTATATCCGAAAATAATCTGTGAGGATCCCTATTTTTGAAATAAAAAAATCCCAAAATAATATTTGAGTAAATATTCCGCAAATAAAGCTTTAACGAAATAGAAAGAAAAAAAAATCAGCCCATAACATTTATGTTAATATATATATATATATATATATATATATATTAAATTTAATTTTTATTTAGAAAAGAGAATTTTAAGAGAGAAAAAATATGGGTCTAAAACTCATGACCGAAAGAAAAATAAAAGAATAAAGATAAACAACTTAACTAACCAGCCAAATGCGCTTACTTTGGACACTCGTATTTTATTATCAAAAAAAATTTAATGATAATGATAAAAGTTGCACATTAATTTTATCACTTAATTTAATTAATCAATTTAATATCCTTATTTAATTACTGATAATATCCTTCTATTATTTTCATTAATGTAACACTTAGTGGGTCGTTTTGGACATGTACTAGATGAGCAGCCACAAGGCCCAAAAAAGAGGACTCCAAATGAGTTGAATTAAATATTTCTGGGGAAAACAAAAAATTTTAGTTTAATGAATTACAAGAAATAAATAAATAAAATGACTTTAAAGAGAATCCCATAATATATTTTTTACTAAGATAAAAATATTTTTTTAAAAAACATCTTATGTATCTTTGAGATTATAAATTAAAAGCATTTATTTTAATAAATTTTACAAGGCCCCATAAATTTTTGAACCGCCATTGGCAACACTAGAATTTAAAATTTAAGCGGATTGAGTATAGTTCGATTGATATTATTATTGGTACGATATACATCAAGATGTGAGATCGAACATGCTTAAACGCTCAATATTTGTTCATAGATATTCTTAACCCTTTGACAATGCACAAACACCTTATAGACAAAGCGATTTAAACCCGTGTCTCTTAGGATAAATATCATCCGCTTTTCTATCAGAAGACTTATTGGGTTTAAATTTCATTTTAAGCTATCCCTTGATATTAGTTTTATGATGTATTTTTGAAATTATTGATTACATGATAAAAAAATAGCATAAATCAATATTTCAATAAGAATAAAATAATATTGTTCCATAACATTTGGGTTAATTTAACAAAAAAATCAAAAGAGTAAAAAGAATACAATAAAAATTCCAGGATTAAAACAATTAAACCGAAAGAGTAAAAAAAATTTACGTAAATCATCACTGTACTTTACTCTCAAATTTATTTTATTCACTAAAGCTTTAAAATGTTTAACTTACACACTGAAGTTTAGATATTAAATATTTTTTGTCACTCATTCATTAACTTTTGACGACGTTCATTTATGAATGAACAAAGGAATTTTTTCAACATTCAAACGGTAGAAAATTTTAACGGCACGAGAGAAGCAACATACTGAAAAATGAGCTCCATTCAAAAGTAGAGAGAGGTCGACAAAAAAAAAACTAATTTTTTTGGCCGATTCGTGAACTTTGAGGCACATTTCGATAAAATAGAGGTTAAATTTAGACTGAGAGGCCCGAGAAAAAATGACTGGTTGGAGAGTGATAAAAATGTTTACTGTCTTAAATTTAATGATAAAAAATATTCAATGTCTAAATTTCAGTAAATAAATTAAACGTTTAAAATTTTATTGACCAAAATAAATTTAAAAGTAAAATTTAGTGATGATTTACCATTTACGTAACTTACCAAAAAAATCATTTTGCATTCCAAAAGTCCACTTAATAACTCAATTTTGAACAGATTTTAATACAACTTTTTTTTATTATAAAACTAAAATTAAATTTCAAAGTTTTACCTGTGTAGTTTTTTATTAGGAGTGTGTAAAATCGAGTACATTGAATCTTTAATAAATTATTTTGATTAATTGATAAATTTAAATTATTCAATTTTCGATCGTAAATTATTTTAATTAAATTAGATAATCAATTGACCAGTTAATCATAGTATTCAATTTGATTCGAATAATAATTTTTTTATTTTGTTTACGAAAATATTAAATTTAATCATATGACAAATTTAATTTGAGTTTGTCAGGTTTTTTTTACAACTCTACTTTTGATAAACTTACCGTGAGAAATTCAGTGCGGAAGGATATCCAAGTTACCCCATGTATGTTTACTACAACAGCTCAAACATTTGTATTGTGCACTTATTGCTTAAGGTTCAATCCTGGCCATTTTTTTAAACATAACCTTATATTTTAAAATAAGATGAAAGGTTTTAGCATCTCTTCTTTTAATGATTTCATTACTATAATTTAGTTATTTTGTAATTTTCTTAACTGATTTAACAAAGTCGAAAAGGGTAATTTACTAACGGCAAAAACATATAAAAAGAGGAATTTGGCCGGATGAGATCCACTTACATGGTTCTTGACCAATCCAATCCCGTTAGTTAATTCCAGCGGGTTGTAATTGAGGTTTAACTGTCTTGACATGCACGGTTCTACTTCTTGACATAATGAAACTAAGCTTGTACGATCCTCTTTCGGATTCTAATAAACTTTGCTAGCTCTATCGAGTAGTTGTTTATGCTTGCACCTCTCTTCACTTTTGGAATATATTTCCTAGGAAAGCAAAAATAAATGGGTTAATCATCATATATTTAATGAATTAACCATATCAGAGATAATATAGGGTTCATTATGTGATTAGGAAAGTATCTACCTAACTAGATATTTGATAATTAAGAGGACATTATTGACTGCCTATGTTACCTACAGGCTACAGCCTACTCGGATACGGATATTGTGCTAAAAAGAGTACAAATTTTTTAAAAAGTTTTTTTTCCCCATACATTTGGTGAACCGTATCCTTCTCGTATATGGCATAGTTAACTAAAGAGTAAAGACAACCTAAAGATTGGGGAGTGAATACCGGTAGATTCAGGTCAGGCACTTATCCTCTATGTTACCCTGACTCTCCAATACGGGAAATATAATCTTCTAAATACATGGAAACATCGGGAAAAAAATGAACAAAACCATGTCTGATGTGGGTGCAATGATCTGAATCATATTGATCCTCCAAACACATCGGAATCTTGAAAAAGAAAGAAAAGGGAACATATTTGTGTCCAAATAACAGTGAATAAATAGACAGAGAGCATATGCTTACATGCACCAAGGTTTGAGCCATCATGGAGTTTGTCAATGAAGTTCTTGAGGTGCAGTATTTGCGATCACTTTGTTTAAGCATTCAATTACATAGGAGAATGGAGGGCGTTTCGAAGGCTCACTGCAGGTTCATGAAAGAACAATATTAGGAGGAAGAAAAGAAGAGAGGGGGGGGGGGGGGGTCCCAAGTAAACAATGCATGAAAAGTTTGAATATAAAAGACTAAGGTTTGGGGGCAAGTTGCAGTTGGGATTCAATCCTACAAAGAAGATATATGTTGCTGATAAGCATTCGATGATATGAGACTGATTAAAATAAAATAAAAAAGATGGAAAATCACGGCCAACTTGCAGTTTCAAACACCTTTATTCCAATTCTAACTACGGATAAATACCTGAAATATGTCACTTTCCTTAAATAAACACCCTTTTAAATAAATTTATATTTATGTTAAAATCTTATTTCATTATAAATTAAAGATTAAGGGTTTATTTAGGTAATTAAAGGCTTACTTGAAAACATATTAAAGGCGAAGAGCAAATATGGTGTATGATAAAAGTGTTTACTTAAATAAAACATGTTTTTCTATTATTATTTTAGCCAGGATTTCTTTTTAGTGACTAATAATTGTAAGGGTTAAAAGAGGTGTACTAGGTTATTAAGTTGTTCCATCTATGCCAAATGGCTAGAACCCTAGTGAGTTGAAAACCAAGATGACCAGTAATCCTAAAAAGATGAAACCGTGATTCACACCCAAGCAACTGACAACCCCAAATGATAAGCTATGTTACTTGGATCCTGGTTGAGCGTCAGTTATACGTAAGTGTTCAACATCAGTACAGTCAAAAATTTCTATATAATTGGGGTGTCTGTTGACACCCAATTTTTTTTTTTTGAAAATTGTATTTTTTTATATAATTTGTATATAAAAAATTAAAAATATATAATAACACCCTTTTATAAATGAAATGACACCCCTTTATAAATAAAATGACACCTCTTAAACGCCGTTTAAAAAATGACACCCCTTAGAATAAATTTCTGGCTCCGCCCCTGGTTATAAGTAAGTGTTTGACATCAATACAGTCAAAATTTTCTAAATTTTTTTCATATATTTGGATGATCTATATCAATGTGTTTGACACGAGTATTGGATGGGATTCTTCAAGAAAAACTAGAGCAATATGGATGACGAGAGCCCAAAACTCAAAAGTTGAGTGGCCTAAACCCTAAAGATGCCTGAGCACGAAACAATCAGAAACTTGATTGATATGACATCACCCAAACTCATCTAATTGCCTCTTCTATCTTAGAGGATGAGTGTCTTATCTGGTTGATGGCTTCAAATTTTCAGAAATATGCAGAGTGGTTTCACAAGTTTAGAGATTACTGAGATGTAAATATTAGTGCAACAAACTTTGGCAGGTGATAATAGTAAGAAAGTGCACTTACTGAGCCCAACAGAGTTCAATCAAAGAAGCCACAACTCGGTTTACATTTCTTGGTATCTCAAGCCTTTTACCTTTAAAACCTACAGCAGCCACAACCTATAGAAACAAATCACCAAGAATTTTAAGACTATAATCACTATATACATATACATATACATATATGCTTCTGCATCTACAAGTATATAAATATATAGTTTTTATAACTAGCCTCTGAACTATACCTGTTTTCCTACTTTGGTATCCAAACCTTTTCTCCATTGCTTTTCAAACCAGCTTTTGGAGCCAAAAGCACGTTTGATATTAAAAGTAATTAAGAACAAGGTTAACAAATAGCTTTTGGAATAAAAAAGTCCTTTTCAAACCGACTTTTAGAAAAGCTAAAAAAATTAGCTTTTGGCTTTTGGATATAAAATTATCAAAATACCATTTAAATACAATTTAAATTATTTCTTACTTTTTAACATCATGTCTAAAACAAATATTTTAACTTTTTACAGCACTTTTTGACAATAATACCAATGATTTTTACTTAACAGATCACATTTTCCCCAACACTTTCCAAAAGCACTTAAAAGTGTTTCAAAATCCAAGAGCGAGAACTGCCCTTTAATCTACTTAAACTACCATTCTGTCCCATTTTGACCTAAAAAGTCATCAACATTCAATAAGAACATGCCACATATTTCATTCTTATTGGCAGCCTATTTTATTGGGTAAACTAGGACAAAATGATAGTTTAAATATCTAAGTGTACCCCCCCAAAAAACTGTAGGTACCAAAGCGGCAAAATGAACATAGTTCAGGGGCTAAGTTATGTATTAAGCCTAAATAAAATAACCAGCTGCCTTGCAGTGATTGATAGGTCTGAGCAAAAGTCGGTTAAAACCAGCTTAACCAACTTAACAAATGCTATTCGATTTAGGCAATTTGCCTATGTCAGTTTTAATAGGTTAAGTCAATTGATTATGAGTTCATAAAATATATAACAGATATTCGGCAAAATTAACCGACTTAAATAGTTAACCCAAGATTCCAAACCCGATTCAATAGTTTTCAGTTTAACCGACTTAACCCTCCAAAATGACCAACTTCAAGCGGGTTCGGTTATTTCAGTTATCACCAAGTCAGTAAGTTAATAACTTGGGAAGTTAGTTTCGATTTTTCTAGACTGAATCGACCGATCACTCTACCCTAGTGATTGATTGATAACAGCTGAGAATTCTAACAGTCGCCAAAACTCTTCTTAAGAAGTTATCCCCAAATAGATTCAGCCACTGCGACCCCAAAAAAAAACCCTCTCGTCTAATCTCTTTCAAGAAGATTCCTTGTATTACCTGCAAATTCTTTCTCCCCATCTATGGCCAACTATGTTACTCAGACTCAGGTGTGATAGATAAGGTCAGACTTTTCTATGTTTTTCCGTGTATTTGGAGGATCCTTAGAGATAATATCCCCATATCCATAGGTATGTGTCCAACATATAGGTATGGTCAGATTTTTCTAAGAGAAGTCAAAGTAACAGAGGTGAATAGATCTGCGGATAAATTATTTCTGATGAAATGAAAGATAAAAGACCTGTGGTGGGTTTAACTGCTTCCATGGTTGTTGCAGTGTCATAAGTTCCCAGAGAACCACTCCAAAGCTATAAACATCGGATTTCTCATTTGAATTCTCATCACATAGAACTTCAGGTGCCATCCACTCCGGCTAGACAAAGAACAAGGATACTTAACTTTCAGTAGGTAAATCACCCAAAGGCGCATAACATAACAAACCGGTAAGGAAATGTTACAAAATACGAAGTGTAAATAATAAATCTGAACTGAACCTACTGTTCCAGCAGCTGTTTTTGATGAAAGAAATGTATTTTCCTTTGAACGTGAAAGACCAAAATCACCGACCTGCATGATCATGCAAATAAAATTACAGGGAAAAAATTCAGGTCATTCTCATGCAATGCTGCCCTTTGCAAGTTGCAAAGCACATATCAGGAAGGCAGTGTATCTCAGTTCGTATGGTTCTTACAGAATTATCACATGCAGCTGATCGCATCTACTCTAGAACCATACAACAAAATAAATTACACTGGGCCTATACTCTACAAGGGAAAGTTCCGATGAGGGATTTCAAAAAGTGATTTTCAGAAACTATACAAAAAATTACCTTGTGGGAAGGATATTATTCCAAATAGCATTCTGGAACAAATGGTAAAATGTAATTTTAATATCTAGATTGTCAGATTAAGTTGAAGAACCTCATTGCACAACAAGTTGCTTATGAAATTTATTCATTGAGCCATTAAAAGAAACAAAGAGAAAGAAATAAAAAAAATGGAAAAAAGAAAAACAAGCATATATTTAGCATGTAGTATGTAATGAGTTCACACACTTACTTTAACTGTATAATTACTATCTACCAAAAGATTCGGGGACTTCAAGTCCCGATGAACAATGGGAGGCTTAAGTTGATGGAGATAATTCATTCCCCTTGCCTGTCACCGAAAAAAAAAGTATCAGCATGCAATGGAAATATTAAGTAATTTCAAATATTGCAAGCTAGAATTCCTGTATTCATCAAAATCAACAAAGATAATTGTCAATTACACATTACCACATCTAATGCCATATTCAAGCGACGCCTCTCGTTTAAAACCATCCAAGCATCAGGCATCTGCAAAAGTCTAAACAGGCTCCCTCTAGTTCCAAAGAAACATTTCTGTATATCAGAAGGGCCTCGGATTTAAGCTGAAATGCAAGGAAAGCACACAAGAATGGAACAAGAGAGAAATCTAGGTACCTTGACAAATATTCAGTAACAATGGACAACTTTGGTGGTTGAGTAACAGCACCCATAAAGAGAACAATGTTAGGGTGCCGTAAGCATTTCATGATGGCAACCTAGCAAGTGGCAACAGAAATGAGAAAATGGTGATTTACAAAACTAAAAGGGACAAACAAATGTAAAATAGTAGCCTAATCATACCTCCCTTAAAAACTCCCTGAACCGTTCTATATGGAAATCTTGCTCCATGAGAATTTTGACGGCAACTTCCTGATGGTGCATTTAGTATAAAATAAGTTAACTGTTGTAGCACAAGAAACACATGTTCCAAAAAAATTCATTGGAGCAGTGAATAAAAATGGGTTTTCAATGGTAAAAAGAACAAACAAACTAATAATGTGCATTGACCAAGTTTAAGAAGGAAGATTTAGGATTTCTAATTAAATTTATTTTCCACATCTCCAAAAAAAGGATCAATTTCTGCGCTCCCTCCTTCACACAACAACAAAAGGGGGAAAGTTCAAAACAAGGGAATTAACAAGTAGCAATCCATAGAAACAAGGGGAAAATGTGCTTACGCAACCCTGAAATTCAGCACGATGGACTGTTCCAAAAGAACCTGAAAAGCATTTATGAGCATCCTTAATATAAGATCTTTGAATATGTAATATGTTAAAATATATTGCACATCGTGGATGAGAATTGAGCAGTTTCCAATATTACTACTAAATCATGCAGTTGTTGTGTCCTTCAGAGTTTAAAATATCAATACCTGCTCCAACTTTCTCCTTTAAAACAAGTTCACTCCAAGGAATATTAAAATCTTCCTGGTCAAAACACAATACTGGATCATCCGATTGCTTGAAGTTCATAGTATATTGCCTTGGATCAGAGAATGGCATAGCTTGATAAACATCTTTGTGCATGTGAGATGTAAAAAAACTTGGCAAAAGAGGACTTCTGATCAAGTCTGTCGAGTTGATGGCTTTTGGCAACAAAATTGAAGAGTTTTGCATCTGAAGATCTCCATCAAAGCTGATATTCCTGGTAGTTCTCTGGTGCAGAGGTGACACAGAAGATTCATTGTTGTTGTTTAAGGTGGAAACGAGGTTGTTCTTGTTAAAGTAATTTGTATCAAATGCTTTCCTAGGCTGTGCACCAATTTGCTCATCTTGGTTGCTAGCATTATCTGATGTAATCAAAGATGAGAAACTTCGTAAAAATTGAGCAGTAGCTAATTTCTTGCGCAAGTTCATTTTATCATTTTCTTCGTTCTAAGAAACCATTTTGAGCATTGAAACTACACTTTTTTAGCATTCCAGAAAGAATAAAAAAAAGCTTCCCTTGAGAAGATCATCACTGTTGAATACGAGTATAGATAAAAAGGAATTTTAACACATTGAGAGAAAGTAAAGATAGGCAGATTGCTATTACTAGATTATAAAATAAGCAGCCTAGGAAAAAATACTTAAAAATAACCAGCAACTACAAGGGGTAAAAGAAGCAATTGCAATGAAAAGGTTCAAAAAGTGAAAATAAGGTAGGGAGTAATATATATAGATGTTTGATGCAAAAAGAAAGAAGCAATTTCCATGAAAGGATTCGAAGAGTGAAAATGAGGTAGGGAATAATAAACATATATATATGCGCATGTGTGTTTGAAGGAAAAAGCACTTCTGCAGTTCAAGTACTTCTCATCAAATACTTGACAATATGAAATTTAAAAAATCAAGCACATGGCCTCTTAGTGCATGAAATACAAAGATAATTACCTGAGGAAGCATTGTCACAAGCATGTTTATGTGATTGACTATCAATGAAATAGAGTTTGGCCAATGTTTTGATTCTTGTAGCAGTTTCAACCGGTTTAAATCTTGGATGACACAGTGGTGAAGAAATTACAATTGATGATGCACCATTGAGTGAGGAATCTGGTTGGCTTAAGGCTCCTGGCTCCTCAAACAAATCTACCAAATATTCCCTGGAAAATTGTATGTTAAAGCATGGAATGAGAAGAAGGGGACTGGATGTTCTGAAGAGTGGCTTCGTAGAGTTCAAACGTAAAAATAATATACCAACAAAAATGTCTAACTACTTTATAAAGATCAATTTAAGACATTAAAAAATCATCATTCAAGAAGCTTTCATTTTGTAAAGATTTAACACTTCACTAACTAAATAAAACCTATACATAATCCGATAAATGCTGGTGGAGAAAACAATCTGAAGAAGAGTGGGAGTCAATTCCAATTTCGAATAGGTTTAGTTGCTCAACTAGAATGCAAGGCACGGAAAACTGTAAAAAAATTAATGTGGGATAACACCACTTAAAGCGAGTAATTTTAAAAGTAATTATCTTGTTCAAAGATAAATTTATAGCCATTTCACTTACTGCTTAAACAACCCACGTCACCAAATCATATGCTACATGGCATTGCTATATTTTGTATTAGCAACAGACATCTGAATTGAGATCTTCTCATAATATAAGATTGTAATGTATTTTTCTCATAATAATAGATATCTGTAGTTTGTATTATCAACAAACCCCATATTTTTTTCTTAAATGACTTTTAACACATGAATTTTGAATTTCAATAAACATGATAAAACTCATTCCACATAAAACGTCACAAAATTTAACACATAGTCACACTTTTTCCAGAATGCCAAAAAAATATTCTCAAAATCATCTCCTCAAATCCTTATCAGTTTAACAACATTAATTGCTATGAAAAATTCGTCCGACAAAAAACTACAATAGTATCGATTTACCTGTCAGGACCCAATTGCACAAGACAGGATGAAGCATCTTCCCTCCGGCAATATTTGCAACCCTTTGTGATTCGACATGGTAGGTTAACCAAGTCTGCTAATACCTGCAAAAGATAAAATTGTACAATAATTAACTGACATGTAGTAACACACACACACACACATAAATTGAGAACTAAATTGTATTCAGAGGTATACCTTAAATAGTAACACACGATGGACACAGAGACCAGAAGATAGGCTTCCGATTGGAAATACAATAGAGCCTAAGCAGTTTTTCAGAACTTCGGTGCACTCCTTCCATTGTCTATAAACACCTTCTTCAGAAGTGGCTGCACCCCTGGTGGTGACAATAAAAAAATTTTAGTAGGTGATGTGACATAAAACGATCAAAATCTAAAACCGATGCAAAGTGGAGAACATGCCCCAGCTGGTTACAAACAAGACATGCAAGCTGACTTATTGCTTCTTTTGTGCTGATCCAGCTGTTAGAAATATTGAGAACCCAGTTATGAAGTTCCTTCAAACTAGGATCCCTCAATCTATCAATCAGAACAACTGTAATTGACAAATCATCATGTGGATCAATGGCCTTCAAAGACTCAAAGGATGGCATCTGGCCAATCTCTCCTTGATCAGCACTTATGGTCCATGCATAAGGATCCATTCCATTGACTAGGTAAAATCCATCTGGAATTCTATCAAAGTAAGACAGAGTGCCATTTACCTGAATCAAAGGAAATCAGAGTACCTTATAAATCGCTCTTATCTACCATTTAGTCATTAAATTTTCCAGTCGTGAGGAAGTAAAATACTTCAACCAGCAATAAATATAATCCAGAACTATTTTTCCCCAGATGAAATTCAGACACAGAAGTTGTAGTAACGATTTGCCCGCTTAAATGGCGATTATTGAAGGAACAACTCCATAAATATTTTTATTATAATTATAAAGAATATGGTTTCATTGAGAATTCTAAAAGATAAACACACATTGTTTGACCAGCAAGAGATAAACAGCACGGAAACTATTTAACTCTGAATTTACATACACAAAGAAAGGAAATCGTCTATCCCCCCCCCCCCCCCCCCAACACAAACAATTAAAAAAATGAAAATTTTAAACAAAACTGCCAATTGAGATTGCAGAAACATTATTGAAAGGAAACACAATAATTAATCACCAACCGCAAAACAATAAACCCATTATTAACCAAGCATTTAAGGGAAGAGAAGAAGAAGAAGCAAGAAATGATACCCAGAATCGATGAGACACATGCTGAGGTGAACAAGAAGAAGAGGAGGAGGGTCTGTTACTATTAGCATCAGAACCGAAATCCAAAAAGTTAGAATCAGAAGCAGAAGCAGCCTGCGAAGAAACCCGCAGAGCCAGCGCCAATTGCAGCAGGTAACTCTCTTCGGTCTGCTGAGCCCAGCTTCTATTGAAAGACGCCGCCATCATTTCCTTACAGTGCAGCTGATGCTCGAAACCATCCGCTTGGACTTGTAATCTGTAGCTGTTATCAGATGGATTCCCATACATTGTTTTTCCAAAGGCGTTATTTTCATCTTTTGCTCATCCTCCGAATGGAATTTGATCCTGGGAAGACAACGACAAGACTGAATAGGGGAGTTTTGGGTTTGTGATTAAGCTTGCGAGAACGGAAGTTGATCGGAGAGACGAGTGGGACAAGCAAGAGAATGATGGGGTCCGCCATTAATTAAACGAGAAGCTGGAGAGATTCACTGAATCTGGCTTTGTAGTCTACTGTGCTTGTTTTACAGGTGGAAGACTCTCCAACGCATGGCTTTGTTTTGGAATTGGAGTATTAATTTATCATCTGGTGAAACTACTTGCCAACTCCCTCTATTATAGGGACTGTATCAGTTTAGCCCCCTTTCCTATTAAATGGATCGCTTTAATCCTTCAATTGTAGAGACTGCTTCAAATTAGTCCTTCTATTATAGAGATTGGTTCAAAGTAGTCCATATACTATTAAATGTACCAGTTTAGTCTATGCACTTGTAAAATGAATCGAATGTCGTTTCTTTACAAATTTAACGTTGGTTGTTTAGAGAATGTCAATTAAATTTTGAGGTAAACCTTGATATTCGTTAATTTTAAGATTGAAAATTTAGTTTACAATTTGAGTATAGGGATTTAAGTAGTGGGGTTTAAAAGTTTAAATTTTAAAGAATAGTTGTATAATTTTATTCTACACAAGTAGACATATTGTGTATTTAAATGTAACCCAAAACTTTTTAAAAAAATGATACACAAAATGAACATATATTTGTCAAATTTAGAGATTAGAGATTTAATTTGAGAATTAAACATTTAAGATATAGGATTTAAAATTTATGATTTAATATTAAAACTTTACAATTTAAAGTTATAAATTTAGATTTTAAATTTAAAAAAAGAGTTGTGTAATTTTTTATTAATAACATGTTCATAACAAATTTTGTGTTTATTATTTGTGGGGTTTAACATAGTTCAGATCGAATACAAAGGTAAATCTTTCATTCATATCCATTTTTTTCTTTATTTCCCAAACAACAAATAATTCTGAATCTATAAATTAAAAAAACATGAATTTCAAATATATAAAATTTCAAAATCCAAATTTAAGAATTCATAACCTAAACCATATCTTAGAAAACTTTAATATTATAAATTCAAAAGCTTTCATTTCCTAAAGAACCAACGGACAACTCAGAATTTATGCAATTTTTAGGAAATAAATTCAAAAAATTCTAAACAATCACAACTAATTTAACCAATACCATCATCAATTATCATACTTTAACATTTGGTACTAATAATCTGTGGATGTTTTCTTAAAAAAAATGTAAACTGAATTTTGAATTCGTTTGTCAATCTTGCTTCAAGGCCTTTGTTATGTAGGCTCTTGTAAGTACTATAGCTAAATAAGCGAATACCGTGACAGTTATACCTCCAAGCAGGACCAGTCGATCATATGCAGCTTCCTGTACGGTGTAGACCCGGAGACCGATCGTATTCCAATTGCTCTCTGTCCAAACAGGGTCTAACATCCCCATGGGATCGGAGGAGTTCGGTGGCAGCAGTTTCCAAGTTCCAGAGTCAAACATCAAACGAGTTGAATATGCTGGGACATACCTACAACGAGGAATTGCATTCGGTTATGATACAACCATAATTAAATCCCACACCATAATTCAAGATGCTACTCAGTCATTTTGCAAGTGATATAGCTAAATCTCACATAATCATATTTAATGGTATAACTGCTTCAATGCGGTACCGACAATGTACGGAAAATATGAGTGTTATACAGTTAGTGCATAGCTTTGTATCAGCCATAAATGTGTGTGTAATCTACTTCAAGCATACGAAGACGGACATCTGATGCATCGGAAATTATAATGCATCTTTTAATTATTGATTGTCTCTTTGACAGAATGATAATAAGTTCGCTTGCTGGAACTAATTAGCTCACTCTAAAAGTAGACATCAGCATGTATAAAGGAAAAAGGAAATGAAGAAAACAATGTCTGGTGGAACAAATACAGTAATGACAACCTAAGTTGAAATTTTCCAGCATAAGTTAGATTTAAAACATGCTGAAATCCAGAGTATGAAAGATAAGATGAGGTAAGACACAAGCAATTAGCAGTAATATGCACCGCTCCTCGTAATGCTCGACTAATATAAATCTATTCAGGGTTTTACTTAAACAACATGCTTTTAGAAACTTCAATCTGCGCAGTTACCTGGTTGTGGAGTTAACACAAACACCTTTTCCATCGAGTTCTGCTCTAATGCACAGTCCACCATTCTTTCCACAATCCTCTGAGCAAACAAAAGTATTGACCTTTCGAGTTGATGTTTTATCTGCCAGAAAGTTCCACACGAACCTCGAAACATCATCCACCTGATTGGGGTAAGGTGTTGAGGAAGGTTCTCCAAGAACAACACCAACATAATGGCTTGGGCATGTATTGGTGCTCGTAATATAGCTGCTAACCAACTCACATGACAGACCAGGATTGCATTTCAACATGCAACTAATTAGTTCTTCTACTAGAGAGCCATTCACATTGATTGCACTTAGAGCTGAACTGCTTAAATCCTTTTTATCACTTGCAAGAACATAGAGGGTCCGGGCAACAAGAGATGCAGCTGCAACTATCGATGAAGAGTTTATATTTGCTGCAAAATAGATGATGCCCAGTGTAGCTGCAAGTTTGAGTAACGCAAAGACAAAGGAAGACGGCAGAGAAAAACAAACAAGAATGCACATTAACTCGCCTGAGTCATCAAGATGACTATGGTAGAACTTGTTGGCAAAAACAGTATCAAAATCCTCTAACACAATCCCAGAAGTTGAAGAGTTCTACTAAGAGATCAAAAAGCAGATTATAAGATATGGTTTTACTTTGAGTTTGTATATGTGCTGCATAAAGAGAAAAACTTGGCAGTGCACAGTGGAAGATCTTCTAATTAAAGATAATTACTATGAAAAGCACAAATCACAAGTTAGGCAACAAAAATGGCAAGATAGTTTGTGCTTAGACTTTCAAGACAATACTCAAACAGAACCAAAAATATTTCTCATGGATTAATGGGTTAATAATAAAGCTACAGTGTGTTAAATCTGAAATTTCAATATAAAAATGAAAAGGTCTGTGCATTTTCAGGGGTGCATGTGAGAAAGTCCAAGAGGGAAACTAACAACCTTACGACCTTGCCATGCCTAAATAGTAAATCAAATGTTTTCTACCAAAATAAATCAAATATTTCTAATGTTATTTGGCACCAAGCAAAACTTCCAATACCTCCAGCTTAGAGGTCGTGGACTCAAATCCTGAAATGTTGGGTAATGGAGGTGGATTTAAGGGATGAGAGGAAGCCTCTTCTCAAACGTATGTACCAAAAATAAAAAGGTTTTAACCATCTTTATCAAAGAATAATATGCGCTATTCTCACTTACTTGTTTTAGGTTTGGGCTAAACATTGCACATAAGAATATTAATATATATATTTCATAAATCCATAACATAAGAATATATAATATTATTTTTATGGAAAAAGATAACCTCTCAAAAAACCTATTCATATGTACAAGAAATAATGTAAGGCGAAGAACAGAATTATAATCAAAGTGGAAGGTTATATGGATATATCTGTTACGTTCCTTAACAGGGAAGGATAGTTTAATATTGCGGGACTTTATTATGAGAACTATTAGGAGTAAGTTTAGGAGATTTTATTTATTAATATCTTATATTCTTAGGAGTCTTTCCTTAGTTGGATTGCTTGCTTAGTAAGACTTTTATTTCAACATCATATGTAACCTCTATTTAAAGGGGATGATGTGCATATATAAAAGTCAGATTTTGTTTAAAATTCTTAAGAGGTTTATGGCTCTCTAAATGAGTATAAGGTCTGGAATTCCCTTCGACAAGCTCCACCATCAATCAAAACAGACAATGATTTCAATGGTCATATACTTATCAACAAGAAAATATATGAAAAGGATATGGGTTTCTCTTTAAGAGGGAAGGCCGAAAAGGCAAGATACTTAGAAAAAGACGAATCAGATAAAAAGAAAAGGGACGAAATGGTTTTCCCTAAAGCAGGATGGCTCACATCATGTGGTCATGCAGACTATGAATCATATTTCTAACAAGGAACATCTCCAATGAGATTAAACTAAATTGTCATAAAGGTTTCTTCAAATTAAAATGACTTGGAGATCTAGTTGGAAAAGGCAGTCTGTGGTGAACCAAACAAAAATGAAAAATAACTGTCAACACAAAAGTAAGAGTTAAAGTTTACTCCCCAAAACCTTTCTCAAAAATGCCATCAAGGATGATGGAGGAATTCCAGGATTTGATGAGCTAGCATTTGAGACTGTAACACCTTCAGATTTAAGGGACTCTTGAGCTAGTTTCAAGGCATCCAAAGCTTCATTTTCACCAGATGAAACCTACATTAAAAAACGGAGACTTAAATAATAGTGACATATTAGTTATCATATTTAAATGAAAGGATAGTACGCATAGCATCAACCTCCTAAGCATGCTAGCATAACATAGTATAAACTATCTCAATCAAGAGAAACTGGATGTCACAGACTAATTATAATTATCATGGAAACTATTTTCTAAACCAGCACAAACCAAGATGAGGGGAATTTTTTTTTTTTGTTCTTAGGATGAGGAGAGATTGATTTAGGAGAGAAAAAAAGTGAATGACTTAGAGAACAAAGGCTCGAGTTTGATCTACTTGCCCAACAACAAGAAGACCCAGACATTCCTCAACAATTACTAATGTCCACCTTGGTTCCGCTTATTTCTAAACTTATTTTAAAAGTTTGTAATTTTCTGAATGAACATTTTGAAAACAAACCAGGGTGGCTAGCTGCAATTACATTTTAAACATGTAACCATTCGACAGGAACAATAAAAGGGGCCCAAACAGAGCAAAGTGTTTTCACTGCTACCCCTATTGTAAATCACCCCCCATCACCATCAGATGAATGCAGCAGCCATGTATAAAAGCAAATAGCATTAATGCCTCAACACACTGCTGCAGTAATCAGTCAAATCAATAATTATATCTATCATATCCACCTTTTTAACCAATGGAAATATGTTGTAATGCAAACAACAAAAACCTGCATAGAATGTTCAAATATAAAAGAGCACAAACAACCACGTGTAGAATGCTTAAAGTAATTTTTGGCATACACTGCAGATACATTATCAATATTCATAAAATAAACAAGCCATTCACTACCTTTGTGTGAGCAAAGAAGGTTTTGTTCCCTTGACTTACGCCCTTTCCAGTTGAACCAATTTCCATGACCTTTTCCAAGCAACCAAAGAAACAAATTACGTTTATGGAAGGGCAAACTTGACATGAATCACAGGGAAACTACTTAACATAGAAAATGAAAAAAAAAAAGCAACAGTAGGCATACTAGCCAAAGAAACCCCCTCCAATTACATGGTGCAAAACAAGTTCAACCAAAGGAGAAGAATACCAACTGAATCAGTGTGCTATTGAGACCGTGAACAGCATCTGACTGCTGATCAAGTTCAAGTAAAAATCTCCTGCTACCAAGGTAACCCCATGCCTCACCAGTGAAAACAAGAAAGATAAGCTGCACTAAATTTATAGAAACATTAACAAATGAAAAAGTTATCTTGGAGATTGACAATCCCAGAAATGTAGCTAGAAAGAATGTCATAGAAAACCTGTTTATTAAGGTCGTCTAAACCATCTACATGAGAAAGGGCATCAACTGCTGCCAGCAATGATATGACTCCCTGAGAAGTATTGTGAACAAAGGTTTGGATTTACTTGGCAGAAAACACATATAAAAGAAGTAATCTTACCACAAAAGATACGAGCTTACAGATATAGGAGAATCTGCACCAAGGCTTTTGTCCCGAAAAAATGATGCAGCATCCATAGAAGCCACTGTTAGGATAATGGGCTTGGACTGATTTGAGGAAGAGTTGTTAATTGGTGGGACTGCTGACCAAACACTGCCCTTTATTAAGATGAATAAAATTAGACATTGATGTAAATTTTCGGAAAACATGTAATCCTTGAACCTCAATAACATCATCCATCAACATAATAGTTTTAGGTCATGAGAAAACATGATATACCACTTCCTTCTAATTTAAATTTCATTTTGGAGGGGTAATTAATCACATTTTTGTAATAATATTCCAGAAAAAGGACATGTTTTCTGAACATTACCCTCAACATCCCTTTAAGGACATGTCTTCCTCACCTAGCAGGCCAGTGTTTTCAGTTATAAGCCATCACATGACAAAGGGTAGTTGAATTTTGGCTAAATGAAAGGGTTATAATGTCAAAACTAACACTATAAACATTTTCCCAGATATGATCCTGTGCACTGGAATTCACAAATTGAATTATAGAAATCTAATCCAGCATAAGGCTCACCCTTCTAGTCATGCCACCTAAAAGTAAAAATGACATGTCACCATAAGAATAAACATTGCTCCATCTTGTATATTCAAAGCTCAGTTTTCTTCTACTAGCAGAATTGAAAATAGAACAAAAAAATGGAGGCAATTGTTAATTAGGAAAATAGCTAATTGAATGGTGCTGCAAACTATATCCTCATATCATTCCTGAAGCAATTAATCATTTTTTTTCCTTTTCCTTTTTTTTTGGAATCTGATGCTTAGTAAAGTTTATAATTCTGCAAGGACAGTAACAAAGAAGTAAGCAATCGATGAATTACATCCTTTCAATACATATACCAGACAAAAGTTTATATTTATTTTGAACCCAAATCAATCAAAACTGAACTAACAGACTGCACAATGAAGTAGTAATTCCACAAGAAAGGAAACTTCACCTGTATCCACCTAATGGAAGGCAAGTCTCTTCTGTCAAACAAGATTCTGAGTCATGGGTCCCAACCTTAGTTGTCTAATGCAAGGCAAATGCATTAAAAACTGGAATGTAAGTCATAAACGGTACGAGAAATTACATCATCAACAAAATCTTGCAAGACCACAGTTAAATCAGTAGTAAATAATACCTGCATCACCACATCAAATTCTGCCACATTTGTAGTATAAGCTTTCTCTGCTTTCTCGTTCTTCATAGCAATCTGCATAGCAAGGGAAACCATAAGGATATTTGCATCAGAAAAGGACTAATCTAATGAAACAAGTGAACTACCAGTCAATATGCTTCTGTGCCTAAAAAATTATTGTGCCAACACATTTTTTGTTCTGATTTAAAATTGTACTAAATACATCTTACACAATTAATTTTGACACAATTTTAGATATAGCAGCATCTAAGCACCAATCTAGGTCCAAAAGGGCAGTTCCATTTCTCAAGTTTTATTAATCTCTTCATATTTCCTTCCACTATTGTTGTTTAATAAAAGATTCCCGTAATGTGAGTTTGTAATGAGTTTGGACGGTCTTAAATTAAACTAGATTGTGAGATCAAGGGCCATGATCATAGAGTAACTATAACTCTCTCTTAACTATCTAGTTAGTTGATGTCATCTTATAGTTTTGGTCACATATTTTCATCCGGTTCGCCTTCTGTTTTGGGTACAATCATCTGCTTGCTTTGTCTGTTTTCCTGTGTACATTCTGTTGAATTCTTCCGGCATGACATCAATATTACTCGAATAATTGCATTAAATATTGTTTTAGTTGAAATAAACCACGCCCAGCAAATCAAAAATACAAATGAACCAACCAGGTATAAATGTTGAATAAAAATCAGCAAACTTGGTGTCCAATAAATTTAAGATGGTCTCTTAATCTATTTTCATCAAACAACTGCAAATTAAACTAAATAAATCGCAAAGATAATTAACTATAACCATTGTCTCAGGCTCACAAAAATCTACGACTCTTGCAGACAAGAGATAGGATCACTAGGTTAGACTAAAAGTCATCTTACAAATCATAGCAATAACATCATACTGAATATATAGGAAACTGGAAGCTACATGACTTACTTCTTGCAAGGCTGCTGTGCTACTTTCAGAAAGTAAAAACACAGGAAAATTATATGATTTCCACATGATTCCAGATCCCTGCAAAAAGGCATGAAGACCATCATAACAGTTATTAATAACAAAAACCTGAGAGTTTTTACAATAAGAACCAGCTAAAAAATAAACTTCAAATCATCTTTATCCTCGTATAGGTTGGCATACAATTGGGTTCCACTCATAAGTTGTGTTAAGGTAAGGTGCAAATTCAGCTTGTGGAAACTTCTGCGCAGGAGAGAATCCTGCAGGAAAAGGCTCCAACTGTTAGAAAAATAAGCATATTTCCTTGACCCACCCTAGCTCCATAGAGAAAAGACTAAAAGAAATAAGGAACTGGATCACCTTTTAGCTTATGTTGGATTTCAACCCCCGATTCAACTAAAACGCCACCAACATTCCTAGCAAAGCTTGAATCATTTGATATTCTGAAATAGGAACAGGTATATGACAATAAGATTATCATAGGGAACTATCGGTTCAACAAACAAAATCATCAGGAAGCCATAATATTCATTCCAAAGTTTATAATCTTTGCAACTTATTGAAAGCTAGAAGTCAGAACTTTAGCCATAAATTGCAATGAGGGCTAGTAGATCACTAGCTCTCTACTAGAAATCTTCGGAAATTTTCAACTTGGAAACATCTAATCCATGAATATTTACCAATGATCACGCTCATATGATTACTTTTGTCCCAGAACCGATATGGCGATATTCTTGACTAATAGACTCAGAGTGAGAAACATGTTCATACATCCATGAATTTGACCTTTGAATATTCTTCTGAACATCCTTAATTCTCATAGTTCTGATATAAACCCAAATGTACAAAGGTAATACACTAGTCTTCATTTTCCACGATCACCAAAACAAGCCCAATCCTCAATATACTAGATAGTGTTCCTCTCGCATTTAAAACCAAAAAAGCTTCTATTCTTGATGTAATGCACTGTCAGCGGCCTCCAAAGGTGTTCATGAGGCATGCTAAGGCTAGTTGGAATGCCCACACCTAATGCATAAAACCACAATGAGAAGCCAAGCTAGGACCGGTGCTTGGGCAGACTTCATTAGTAGCTTCGAAGTTTAGATTTATGTTTCTTTATGTTAAAGTCATTGGTTCTAATTTCATTTTCTGTTTTCCGGATGTTATAGTGAAAAGGCACTTTCTTAATTTTTCTGGTTTGCTGGAAATTTCTGATTTTAACTCTAGAATCTCACTGTGGGTAATTTTGTTAATTTTCTATTTAGAGTCTTAAGTATTTGTTGATGTCGAAAGAATAAGAATTCTATCTCTTTTAGGAATTTCAGCATTATTGCTTAATAATTAAGGACTGCTTTTCTTTTCCATTTTCTTTCTTTATTTATTTTTAGATCAGAAAACTTTCTAACTGACTAGCAGCTCTATGTCAATGTTGTCTGTAGCCTTGTTGTCCAACTATATGTTCTCATCTTGTTTACAGCATTTTTCTATGGGTTGCAACACAGCTTAGTCAAAAGATACTAGATGTCACGGAATGGTCATATTTTAAGCTTCATTTATCCAAAGTTATTGCATGCTCTTAAGAAACCAAAATTAGACACAATTTTTAAGTACAGCAGTTAAGGCCTTTGCAAGAGTCTATCCAATTTATTGCTCAACAAATCAAAAGGAGAAATGCAATTTAGAAGGCATCGATTCAATATATCAACCTTTTATGGAAATGTAATTTAGAAGGCATTGATTCAATATATTATATAATTATCTTTTTATGTATTATTTAATACATAGACTGTTCTATGGCAGGTTTGATATCATGATTCAAAGCATGTATAACATAAATGTCCCAAAAGAATATATAAGAAATTAAAATGCACACATATACACCTAAAGGGTGGATTGGAATGAATCTTTTGGTAAACAATTCCGATTAACGAGGGAAACAAATCAATAAAGTATAAGCAATAAATATTTTCCCTCAACTACAAAAGAATAGTAGAAAGACCAGAAATAAGAGAATTACATGAATATGAGCGAGACACTCCTAGGGAGAGGGCCTCAAAAGTAAACTGATAGGCAGAACATACCTACTAAAGAAACCTTGCACGTCATCCATTGACAATAAAATTGCAGATGGCTGAGCCAACTCTTTGTTGCTCCTGTATTTTATAATTGGAGCAACAACCTTGTCTCGACCTGGATCTGAAAAACAAAACAGTAGCAGGAATAGCATCAGTTGATAAACAGCAATTGGAAGAACTACACTCAGGAAAATTTTAGGTAAACAATTCCGCAATCATCCAGGTGCAGTGAGGGGGTAAGTGCTTACTTGAGCAACCAATCTCTCCGGAAAGATTGACTAGTCGTACACAAGGGTACCCATCAACAGTCATGTACATTGACTTCTGAAGATCGGGAACTGATTCCATTGAGTTCGTTTGTCCTAAAATTTCCAAATTAAAGAGAAATGCTCAATTCAATTCGAAACGCCAAATCAATAATATTAAAGAACAATGAAAAATCGAAAACTGAAGTAAACGAAAAGATATCAAAGTAGTTATTCCAACAAAAAAACTACAACAATCATAAAAAAATCAGTCACAAAAGAAAACAGTGTTCCATAAATTTGACCGTATTTCTATTTTCCAGGCAATCAAATCAATAAGCATATCCTAACTTAAGAAATTAAGAGTTAGAAATCGCATATGCAAAAGAAAACCTTACCGGACAGAGATGAACGAAACCGGAAATTGAAGAGCAAAATGAGAAGAAATATTTTTACAGCCATGGCGAAGATTTGGACGGAAACCAGAAACCAGAAACCCTAAACCATTCTATATGCAACCTTCGATAGGCAAAAGCTGAAAACGTTAAATTAATGGTAAAAAACTCTCTGGGTAAGGAAAAAAAGGAATGAAAGAGTGTAGTGGTTCGGTAAGAAAAAATGATTAAATGGGGAAAAATTTCCATTTGGTCCCTCTACTCTAGTTGAATTAGTCTCTCTACTAAATTGAATCGAAATTGTTTAATGGTGTTTATTATATGTTTGAGTTGGGATACAATCGAAACTCGAAAGCATTTCTTTATATTTTAATTGGTTGAATTTTTTTTATAAAAAAAATCTTACATAGGGCTCATTAAAAAACTCTCTAAATTTAGATGAGAAAAAGAATACCCATAATAGCTTGTACAGTATCTATCATAAAAAAATCCAGCCAAATACTCGACTAAACCCCTAACTATTCACGTCGGCATGTAGCATATTTTCCACCTAACTAAGGAGGTGATAGATAAACCCCCGTCTCATAACCATCTATGGAAAACAAGCGGAACATTGCATCCGCTACACAATTACCTTCCCTAAAAACATGCTGAAACACAACATCCTTGTAACCAGACATCAACGTGCGGATTGAAGCAAGTAGGGAGGAAGCAACGTTCTCGACCCTCTCTTCATAACAACATCGAGAGCATCTCGACTATCAAACTCCACAACTACTCTAAACACATTCGATCTCCTCGCACACTAAATACCTTCAGCGATCGCCCATAATTCAACTTCCAAGATTGAGTAACGACCAATAAATTTGGTGAAGCCCTAAGCCAACTACCCTTCGAATCACAGACAACACCCCCACAAAAAGCAATCCCACCAAGAACCCGTCTCCCACCATCAACATTCACTTTTATGTACCCATCTGGCGGTGGTAACCACTAAACCATCGTAGGTCAAGCTGTAGCCGTCGGCTTGGTGTTGTGCAATCCCCTGTTTAAAAAGTGACAAATTTCATCATGCAGCCTTCGACTAACTTTAAAAACATTATCAAGTTGCTTTCCATCGGCATCAAAAACTCGCTTGTTGTGAGCAAGCCATAAGTTTCATATAGGTGTACCAAAAAGCACACCCCAATCTTCTTTCGATGCACAAAAAATATATGGGTTATCAATATTTAACTGCACCTAATCAGGTATCGGAAGTACAAAGAATTCATGCATTTGATCTTGTTGCACAAGCGAAATCCAAAGCCCATGTACAATCGAACACCGACGTAGCAAATGGTCAAAGGTTTCCATGGCCGTACCGCAAGAGATACAACCAGCATAATCCGTCAAGTGTCACCCCGCACGCTCACCATTAATTAACACACAACCCTTACACACAAGCCAGAAGAAGGATTTCACCCGAGGGAGTCCTCGGAACTTTCTAAGCACCTGCCAAACGGGGTGAACTAGTGTTGTGGCATGTGGACATCGCGCAACATAAGCCAATCGCACTGAAAAACTCGATTTACCTTCTCGCGACCAGCTCGGACAATCCAACAAGCCTGCATTGATTGGTGGCTTAATACCCTCAATGGAATGAAGCGCAAATAAAGGCAATACATATTGGAATCGAGGTCAATCCCAACCGCCATCAACATTGACCATATCGGCTATTGGGGTGAAATTCGGCAGCGAAATCAAACTCGTCATCACGTTCACAAGTGGCCCAACATCTCACAGCCAATTATCTTGCCAAAAGTCAACCTTTAAGTCATCACTGATTTGCCAATAAATTTCGTCTTTAACATCATTCCAAATAGAACACAATCCCTTCCAAAGAACCGAGCAATTATTCCTAACTAGAGAGGTAGGAATCAACTCACGGCATTTATATTTAGCGCGCAAAAAATAAACCCATAATTGGTTTGGTTTAACAACAAGATTATAGGCGACTTTCATAAGGAAAACATCATTTTGGATGATTGTTCGCTTTATTCCAAGACCACCATCCACCACTGGGCACTGACGACCACACCTCATCCTAATTAACAAGATGTACACCATGTTTATCCATCGAAGAGCTCCATATAAAATTATGGATCAATTGTTCTATCTTGTCACAAACAAACACCCCTTGGAAGATGAGTCGTCTGCATAGTATAATAGGGAATAGCCGACAACACCTCTTTCACCAAAGTAACCTAGCCAGCAAAGGATAAATATTTCGTCTTCCACCCTGATAAACGATCATGGACCTTCTGAATTAAAGAGTTATATATGTCGTTCTTAATCTTGTCATACAGTATGGGCACATGATGCGTGTAAAAGAGTCCTATTAAATTGGAGCGCAAGTGTACACCCGTGTCAAGTTATAGTATAAAAGACATCGTCTCCACAGGGATTGGGACAACTTCAGAATTAATTTTCCTGCACAAGAGAAAAGATAAATTTAATAAAGAGTTGTGAAAATTCTTGTATATAAACTAAAATAGGTAAAGGAATCAGATTGAGAAAATAGGTTGGTATTGATTTGCTCAGTAGTGCAGGTGTTGCACTATTTAGAGGACTTCTGTTACTTATGTAGTAGGGCCTGTCGCGGCAGAGGTATGTTGTTGTTGCGGCAGCGACCAACAACTCTACACTTCAAGTTCGGCAAGAATCCCTGTTGTGACTTGTCCTATCCCTAGGTCCAAGTTCTGTCGGCGAAAACGTCTTGGATGATACCTCCCGGCGTGAATCGAAGGATGAACACCGAAGTTTATGAATTCTTCTTTAGCCGCTTAACCTTGTACCTATCCCTAGGCCAAGATAGTTTAACCATAAACTGGAAAACTCGTATTCACTCATTTCGTATACTTAACTCTCCCGATATTAAGTAAATAGATAACCACACAATGCTCTCCTGATACTCTTATGAGATGTTGAAACCAGAGTAAATAAACTTGAAGTTTTATTTATTAACAGAAAATCCTAAGAAACACTTTAACCCCTACAACTACTTTACAAAATCAACCCTTAGCCCTGGGGAAGGTTTAGAACATGATGGAGAGGGGAAAACGACTAGGGTTTTGAGGGAAGACGACTAGAAGCTAGGTTGTTCTTCTATAGGTCGAATTACAAGCATATATATAGGCCTTGGGTACAAGCTTTTCTAATGGCCAAGAATACTAGTTCGAATTAAAGTAAAATTTATTAAAGACTAAATCTCTAAATAAACGTCCTTTAGTTCACCCTATCTTCTTGCTTTGACTTTCTCATCAAATTTTGGGCAAGGCCTTCCTTGTGCTTTTGGGCTCCAAAAATTATGCGAGTGGTCTCTAAAAATTAGGCTTGAAATCCTCTATCAGTCGAACTCTACTTCGCATTTTCCATCTCTTCTTCTTCACTGTCGCCACCTCTATCACGGCATATGTCACGACATCAAGTTATAAGGCAGTTTGCTTCAACACTGTTGCCACTTCTGTCACGGCATCTGCTACGACAACTGTCACGGCATCTGCCACGACATCTACCACGATATCTACCACGACATCTGTCATGGCATTTGCCACGACAATTGTCACGGCATCTGTCACGATAGTGATTTATAAGACAGTTTTCTTCAACCCTTCACTCCAGTTCTGCGGTTATCTTCTGTTCCTCTGCTGCCCTGGATTCTGCCACGATAGTTCCTCTACTGCCCTGGATTCTACCACGACAGTTATCTTCTGTTTCTCTGCTGCCCTGGATTCTGCCACGACAGTTATTTGCAAGAATTGACCGAAATCAGCAGTATCTGTGCAAAATTATATATATGTGATGTTTATGTAAATTCTATCCTAAAATGCAATGAATTATACTTGAATGCAGCAGAAATATGGGTAAATGTGAGCTAAAATATAGAACTTTTATACACTCAACAACACACCAAGATATTTCCCAAATCGTGGACTTCAACAAAGCAACGAATATCACATATCACACGACGCAAGGTCAGCAAAATATTCTTTGAGAAAAACATACTAGTTTTCGCCACATTCACCTTTAACCCATAAGCATTACAAAAGGTTGTAACCACATGATGAATCACATCAATCTGTTCCAAATAAGCTTCAGAAAACAAGATCATGTCATCAGCAAACACCAAATGAGTAATTAGAAGCATCGTGCATTAATTCGAAAGCCCTTCCATTCCTCATTCACGGCCGCCAGATTAACAGCATGACCAAGACGCTTCATGCACAGAACAAAGAGATATGGAGACAATGGATCCTCTTATCGAATACCTCGTGTTGGAACAAGCGACGAGGTTAAAGAGTCATTCCACAACACATGCGTTGATATCGTGGATACACACCGCATAATTAAACCACGGAGATTATCAGGTAAACCAATGTCACGCAAGGTATCAGCTATGAATGGCCATTCAAGCCGATCATACGCCTTTTCCAAATCGACCTTGATAGCCATTCAACCTTTCACTCCCTTCTTCTGACGCATAGAATGTACAACTTCTTGCGCGATAATAATGTTATTAGAGATTAATCTCCCCAGAACACACTAGCCTGGTTATCAGTCACCCAATCAGAAATATACGGTTTAATTCGGTTCATTACCACCTTAGTAATAATTTTAAACAGGACTTGTCAAAGGCTAATAGGCCGAAACTGACTAATAAATTACGGCGCCTTAACCTTTGGAAAAAGAACCAACAAAGTCTGATTTAATTCTAGTGGAAAAGGAGCCCCATCAAACATCTGTCGCACAAACTGACATACATCGAAACCCATTGTAGATCAATTGTGTTGATAAAAGGTTGCATGTAACCCATCAGCCCCCGGAGCTTTCAACAGATTCATCTAAAATACTGCATGTTTCACCTCCTCATCCGAAACATGCCGAGCCAAGAATCGTACCACTACATCCCCAAGTTGTGGAAAATTATCCCAAATAGTATATGTGGATGCATCATTGTTGCCGCATGTAAATAATTCCTTGTAAAAGTGGATGACATTCAATTTTAACTCCTCCTAATCTGAAGACCACCGTCTATCGGCTAATTTAAGCGCTTTTATAAAGTTAGCTTTCCTCTTACTTATCGTCGAAGCGTGGAAGTATTCCGTGTTCTTGTCCCCATATTGTATCTACTTGCATCGAGCTTTCTGAAACCACAAACTCTCCTTTTGTTCTAACACCACATCCAATTCATCCCGCAAATGTTTATCCAGATCTTCAAGAAATTGTGATGGCCGTAGGTGGAACACCTTATCGATCCCTTGAAGTCGTGCTAGGAGCCACCTCTTTCGAGCACCAATATGCCTAAAAACATCCGAATTTCATTTAGTTATCGCTTGTGTAAAATTAGCAACATTAGACTGAATTGGCTCATTAGGATTCCATGAAGTAGCAATAATGTCTTGGAATTGGGGGTGATCTTGCCAAGTCCACATGAAACGAAAAGGATGAACATCACTACTCCTAGTATGTTGTGTCGTGTTCAAGATAAGAGGGCTATGGTCTAATCCAAGGCGATCCAAATGTAGCACAAGCGATTCCGGAAAGCAACATACCACGCATCATTCACCAAGCAACAATCACGACGCTCATACAAAGAGCCTCGTTTCCAAGTGAAATCAGCCTCATATACTCAACTTCACGAAGGTCAGCGTTAAAAGCAAACTTTTGAAATAACGAGTTGATCCTGGATCGTGAAGAAGACCCACCAAATCTGTCCTCGACATGAAAGAGAGCGTTAAAGTCACCCCTAAGACCCAAGCAGCGCCATCAACCGGTTGCACTAAAAGTAACTGATCCCAAAGAAACTTTCGAACAGAAACAACAAAACTACTATAAACTACAGTAAAGTATACCCACCTCTCATCAACCAATTCCCTAAATTTTCCATGAACAAATTGATTGGGAGCATTCAAAATCACCACTTCAACCTCATCTCGCCATAAAACCCAAATTTTACCACTGAAACCTCAAGCTTTAGCGCGAAAGGAATTTGCAAACCCAAATTTTCGTATCACCCTATCCGCTGAGCACCCACTAACTCGTGGCTCCAATAACGCAACCACCTATAGATTATGAACTCGCATAAAAGATTTAAAATGTCGGTGAAATTCAAGGCTCGCCACACCTTAACGATTCCAAAACATTAAGTTAATCAGCATAACATAAAACAAAAAAATAGAAACCTTATAGAGTATGAGGCAAATTCTCCTTATCAGTCACTATTGGCTCAACCACCATATTCTCTTTCGTACTTGAAACCTCCAACGACCTCTCTTCCATTGACTGAACCGAATCAGTTACACCTTGCCCCATTTCTCTAGTCGAACATAAATCACCCTCACATGTTGTTGAACCATTAGGTGGCTTCATTCGCTCAATTTCACTTGTTACTGATTGCGCCCACTCGGACAAAACAAGTTGCGATGGCTTGCATGTAGATGGGCATTTAGTTACCGTTATATTCTTCTTATTAGTAGCCTTGATCAGAAAACTTCCCCGACCAACATCATCCAAACCACGCCCTCTAGTAATATCACAGTAATTGTGCTGGCCTTCTACAATTTTAATTGCCTGATGCTGACCTTTCCCAAAAGATGGTTTATGCTGTTGGATAACAGTTTCAGAACCCGCAATAGTAGGTAATACCACGACCTGCCTCGCACGCTTAACCGTATTATTTATGGAATATGTAAGAGGCATACGCGAAGAACCCACAGCTTGAGATGGATTAGTAGCATCGAGATTAACAATTGTAGTCGATGCCACACTCTTCCCCTACACCGAGTATCCATAAACTCCTTCTGTTGCGGGTTTGAGGTAGTCGTAGGATCAACCACTTCCTCAGCATGGTTAGCTAGCAAAGTAAACCGTGAACCCTCTACACGGCGAGCAGCCTCAGGCTTCATAACACCTGCAGCCTTCCGTGGATGTCGTCTTTGGTTCTCAACCACCATCTAGGGTCCATACAACGATTCACCATTATTGCCCTATTCTACATCCAATCTCACCATAGATTTCTCACCCTCAGGTCTATTTAAAGGAGTTTCATCTGATACCGTCACACCGAAGCCATCCTGTGTGTAATCATAAACCCCACAATTGAAACAATTTTGGTGCAATCCTTCATACTCCAGACATTGAACAAACCCATCAATTCAGATACACAAAAATAGAGGCTTATTCAAATCAACCAACATCGCTAACCTAGCAAACCAACCACGCTCACCAACCGTACTGTTATAGTCTATCTTAATAACACGCCCAATAACAGTAGAAATTAGGCGGAACAGAGCTTTTGTGTAATATCCATATGGAAGGCCTGGCAGACGAACCCAAACAAGGACCTGAGACGGATGCTTTTCAAACATTTTAAAACGCACGATACCATGGTTGCACTATTAAATAATTCCCAAACAACGTTCATGGCTAGTTGTGAGCACCTTCACATAATCATCAACCGAATCAAAATTAATCAAGAAATAGTTATTGTCTAAGTCAACAACCTTGTATGTTCCAACCGGATGCCAAAGGGAAGGAATACGAGCAACAAGGGTCTTATAACCTATATTTCGGCTTAGGAGACAGACAATCACTACCTTTTGCATAGAGATATCAATAGAGGCATGAACTCTCTCAAAAAACTTGATTAGAGGAAACGCACCAAAACGATCAATGGAATAATCGCTATCATCAACGACAACACCATCCGTAACCATTGCCATTGTACGTGTATCTGTACCAGCCAGAGACTTCAAAACCATAGTAGCATATGATTGCTTGTCTGTAGTCTCTTTGCTACTAGAACCAGCAACATTAGAAGGTTGGCTTGTAGCTGGGGAATAATGTGACACAAAAGCATCATCTGATCCAACATGATCCTCCTCAATCCTTTCTATCGATTCCTCACTTGCACCATCGACATCAATAAGGTTCACATTCCCCTCCCTCGCCTTTTTTGCATCACGCTGAATCCCCACAGGAACCGGAGAACCAGACTGCTCTAAAGACTGTGGCACCGCCCCCAGTGTTCCCTCTTCCGGCGGTAGACCACCCGAATTGTTGAACAAGACATTCACCGAAACAGACAAACTACAGTTTGCATCCTCCTGATTCTTCAGAGAAACGAAAACATTATTTATTTTATTTAAGAGTCTCGGAATAGCTTTATCAATATAATATATTTTTTAAATAGTCGTAAGGTAATTACAAAAACAAAATATTTATTTTTTATTAAATAAAGAGGTAAATATCATGTTATAGTATGTATGATGCTCTATCAATAAAATCATACTACTTTGCGGATAAAAAAATAAAGATGTAAATGTCAAGATTTGAACTCATATAAAATAGAGTAAAATGAGCATCATTAACCACTCTGTCAATTAATGAATCTCATAAAAGAATTCTTTAAGGTTCACATCCAGCAAAAAAACATATAAAGATAAACATAAAATTGTGATCAAATGTTGTATTGTGATGATCTCTATACAGACGTCAAACAACTACAAAAGTAGACAAAATTGTGCCACAAGATAGACAAAATCATGCCACATGCACAGAAAAAACAAACATAACAAAACATATGAAAATAATAAAAGATAAAAAAATCCTTGTTTGTAATTACAAGAAAAGAAAATAAACAACTAAAATAAAAAAAATTAATCGACGACACTAAAATCATCACGAAAGAACACATAACAAAAGAGTTAAACAAATTATAAAATTAAATTAATCCGATATTAGAAAAGGCTAAATGGATTATTTTTCCTAGGGGTGTTCGTATGCGGGTACCCGAATTTTTGGGTAACTGAAATTGTAGAACTAAATGTTTTGATATAATAATTGAAAAATATTTTGGACTAAATTAAAAAGAATTTAAAATATGCTTTTAGTCAAAAACAACTTGAAATTATGTTTAAGGGTTTTTAAAAGGCTTTGGAATAACTTAAAATGCTTTTAAAATAGCCAAACCAGTGTTTTTCAAGTACACATACCGATACAGTCTGGTACTGTATCGATACGCCCTAGGGTTTCAGCTATAGTAAAATTCCAGTAGCCAAAACTCGTATCGATACGTTTTGCCGTATCGATACGGTGTGTTTTAAATAGCCAACGGCTAGTTCGCGTACCGATACAGTTATATCGCATACCGATACGCCCAACTACCTCCAACAGTCATTTTTCTAATGGTCTTTTAAATTGCAGGACCGTGTCGATACGCTTGCTATGCCTATCGATACGCACCAGCTGAAAGTCTCAACGACTATTTTCTTATTGGGACCGTATCGATACGATTTGAGGAGTATCGATACGCTAAGCTGCAGAACTGCATTTATGGTGGGAAATAAAGGCTCCAACGACTTTAATTCAACCCCAACAGTCCTCAACGGTTACAAGCTTAATTAGGAGTATAAAAGAGACCTCCAAGCATCAAAAAATGGTTAATGCTTCAATTGTCAACAACATTATGATGAGAGATTGTCTTTAGAGCTTAATTGTACATTTCTTGTATAGACAACACTTGTGAGCTAAACATTGTCAAATTTGCTCAAGTGTTTAGGTTTTGGGTGAGGGCTTATTTGTGCAAATAAATACATATTAGAGAGATTTCGTGTTTGCTTTGAATTCTCTTTGTACAAGTGTGTCTTGGTTAATCTTTGGATAGAAAGATTAACCGGTTTGTAAAGGTTGCCTCCTTAGTCTAGAAAATGGGAAGAATTCTTAGTGAATTGGTGAAATCCTTGGTGGTAAGCTAAGGTAGTGGATGTAGACTTTGGTTAGAAAGTCGAACCACTCTAAATCTCTTGTTAATTTTTTTTTATCTTTTATCACCACCATAAACACCTAAAAATCAACCTTCTTCACCACTTGGCAATCCATAACGGTTGAAAGAAATCGAGCCTATCAAGTTTAACAGAAATTTTCGAGTACCTAAAAGTCGGCCCGTGACATAGGTGCAGACGTGCCAAAAAAATAATAATTAATTTTTTTAATCTTATTTTTCATATTAAATTTTAACCAATCAAATGATGGCACGTGGCATCATCTGATTAGTTTTAAAGTAAAGAGTTAAAATTATTCCTGATATGAAGGGGCTGAGAATTAAACTCTGGTCTTGGTGAAAGAAAACTAAATGCTTTACTTCTAGACCAACCTCTTAACAATGTCAATAAACACCAAATACAACATATAACCTCTTCCAAATAGCATGGTTGCTTCTTCTTCTTCGTTACCTTCGAGAATCCTGTTGTTGTTGTTTCTTCTTCACTATCACTAATTTCCATACCTATACGCCCCCCTAAAAAAATCTATAAATTTTCATCATATGATTCAAAGAGGAAACTATAGATAAAAGTGACTTACTGAGGAAATCTCCCAAGCTGAAGTTCTTGGAATCTATCCGTTTCTGGTAATTAACGTCAGGTTTTTTAAGGGTGTCGAACCAACCAAAGAAATCACCGGCCGTGTAGTTCTTGTAAGCAACGACAGATCCTGAAAACGATAGGACCAGAAGACATGAAATAATGGTGGAGAATTGCAGAACTAAAGTCCTGTAATAAACAGACTACCAGAGTTGTGTCCCATGTTTCTTGGGTTTCAGTAATGATTTTTTGTGGACTGTAGAGAAAACTTTAAAAGCTATGGAACATCTAAAGTTGTGATTTATATGTGTAGGTGTAGCCTTGCCTTTTGCATGAAATTACTAGAATGATTTTTCTTATCTTTTTCTTTTTTCTAACATCTGATTAAATGATAAGAGAGGAATACTACTAATCAAGTTATTAATCACCTACTTTAATCATTCTCAAATAAACAACAACTTATATATTTATAAATCTATTTAAAATGCTGCCTTGAAGGTTACTTTCAAGTTTCGTCCATGAAAATGGGACTGCAGAGACTTATATAAATGCAAATACATAGCATATTTGGATGAGGTTGCAAATTCTTTCACGTAACATCAAAATTTTTTTGGAGGGTTATATAGGTAATAGGTATGGAAATCAATAATAGTGAAAAGAAGAAGAAGCGACATTAGAATTCTCAAAGCTTAATGTAGAAGAAACAATCATGCTATTTGGACGAGGTTATATATAGCATTTGGTGTTTATTGACATGATTAAGAGATTGGTCTGGTGACAAATCATTGAGCTTTCCTCTATTAAAATTTGGGTTAGATTCCCAGCGTCTCATACTAAGAGTTATTTTAACTCTTTATTTTAAAACCAAACATATTATGCCACGTGTCATTATTTGATTAGTTAAATTTTAATATAAAATTAAATTTTAGTTATTTTTTTCCACATCAGCACCTATGCCATGTCAGCATTTTGACTTTTCAACGCTGACATAGCATGTCATGTAGCGAAGACAGCTGACGCGTTAAAATTTAACGACTAAATTAACGGTTCTATCAGTCAACATTAGTCAAGAGGCTAATTTACTGCAATGTGCGAATTAAATAACCTAATTGAACACGTTTTCGCGCAAGAGTCAACATTACTAATTTGACTCAAACTCGAAAACAAAATAACCCTTTAACCAAAAAAACCACTTACCGACATATTTGTAAGCTCCGTTAAATTTATACTAGGTTAATAGAAATGTTAAGATTCGATTTGTCCAAATTATTATACAGGAGCTAAACTAAATTTTGTTTGGAGTATAGGGACCAAATGCAGACTTTACCCAAAGAATAAGAATTTTAGGTGTTACGAAGCTAAACAACGTCGTTTTATCGAGAGAAAATTTTTAAAACAAAATGGCAAAAAGAAAAGAGACAGAAAAGAAGTGGTTTTAGCTTTTCATCCCACTCGAAAAACCCTAATCCACTGAGATCCAAACTTCGCCGTTCGCCGGCGAGTCATTTTCCCGCCCCGCCACCAAACTCGAGTACTTTATGGCTTATATCCAGCGTGGTAGACATGCCCTAAGGCAAATTATCAAAGAAACGAATGTCCAAAGCCATGATCGTTTGATGCAACCTCTGTTCTATGCTTGTCAAGGAATTAGATACAGAAAGTTGGACGTCATTCTTACGACGGTGGATCTTTTCAATCCAATAATCTATTTTTACGTTTTTTTGTTGTTGTTTCAGACTTAAAAATGATGCTCGTTTTTGCTCTGTTCCATTTGTTTAGAGCATTGAGAAGCTTGGCAAAGCTGGTGAAACTGTCAAAGTTGCTCCCGGTTATTTTCGCAATCATCTGATGCCAAAATTGCTTGCTGTTCCTAATATTGATAAGTTCGCTTATCTCATTAGGGAACAGCGTAAGGTCACTTTCCGTCTCTCTTCAATTTGTGTTTGATGCTTGGAACTTGTGGTCTTGCAAATTGCAATGCTGTTTGTTTATAAAAAATAAAAAATAAGTTTATCGGTTGACATTGATCAAAAGTGGACTGTTAATTTACAAACAAATATGCATCAATTTGTTTTCCCTTAAACACGCACATCTTTATGCATAACAAATTCTTTTATTAACCTTTTCTAATGACACATTTAAGGCAAACCAAGCTTGACATTCAGGTTGAATGTTTTCACTATGTTACCTGAATTTTGGGGTGAACTATGTTGCTAGGACTTTGGATATTGGAATGTGTCCAAGACAAGTATGCTTACTGGTTATAAGTTTTCTAATATATTTGGAGGAGCATATATCTATACTATGTACAAATATATGTCTGGCATAAAGATATCAGGGAAATGGATAGTCCATCTTAGGGAGTGAATGCCGATATAAGTATGTGTTAAAATGGATATGTTCATTTTTCTTCCTGAGTTTTTCTACCCTTCTGTCCATATTCGAATGTGTTTGACACGGATATTCTAAGAAAAGGGAAGAGTCCAGGTGACAGTAGTTTCATGTTGCTGTTGTAATGCAATTATATCGGTTCTTGCATGCTTTCTCATTCCATCACTCTTTTTGAGGATTCATATGTTTCTTATGGATATATAATACTGATGAAATCCATTCATTATTTTAGAGGATTCATATTCTGCTTATCTAGTTTATCAAAACAAGGTTACTGTTTTGAGGTCTTGAATTCTGTGGAGTCACTTCCGATATTTGGGATATATGTACTTTTTATTTTCAGTTAGATGATAACTTACCCGTGGTATACTTCCTCGTCAGATTTATCAACCTAAGGACGAAGAAGTTCAAGTAGTTACGAAGAAGAATGTGGAAGATAAGTCCAAAGAATATGAAAAGGCAGCATACCGTCTACTTAATAGCCGGCTGGTTAGTTCCCTATGATGAAGCCCCATAATCTAGTAAATATTTTTTTCAGGTTTCATTGTTTGATACTTTTATCCCCTACTACTGGATGCACACAAATACACAACAAACAAACCCCTGTCAATGTGTGTGTTCATTTTAAAGGGTTTGGAGGAACAAGGTAAGGTTTAATTGTTTGATACTTTTATCCCCTACTCCCGGATGCACACAAACACACAACAAACAAACCCTGTGTGTGTGCATGTGTTCATTTTAAAGGGTTTGCGGGAACAAGGTTATTTTCTTTATGATAAAATGGGGGGAACAACTGCCGAACTAAGCATATGTCGTTAAACAGTGGTCTTAAGAATTTGAAGTAGGACATGTTTAACTTCTAAAAGATGCTAGAAGTGATAATTGATTCAATTTGTTATTGGTGAACAATTATCTTTTCTTAAATGTTTATTGAACCTTGAAAACAGTAATTGCATTTATGGGTCTTTTTCTGGAACTAGTGTATAACTTGGATTGCATTTTATAGGTGTTGAGGAGATCTATAAATGTTGAAAAGTTCCGTGCCCGTTCAACCAAAGATGACCCAATTGAATTGCAGTCACCTGTGACAAAAGATGAACTTGTTGCTGAGGTATGGTCATGTTATTTATTGATAGTAATGGTTTCTCTTGCATCTCTAGGATATATCAGCTTCTGTCTTTGCCCAATCATTAATGTTTAAGATGTGAAGTTGGGACGTTATGTTTTTGTTAATTTCCATGTACGTACTCCATTGTCGAATAATCTCCTCCATACTGTTTCAGGTTGCAAGGCAGCTTTGCATTAAAATCGAACCTGAAAACCTGCACCTTCCAACACCTTTGGAGACGTTTGGAATGTTTGATGTGCAATTGCAGATGCCAAAATCCATACCGCTCCCGGAAGGAAGGTTTAAGTGGACGCTTAAAGTTAAGATCCGAGGTAAATAAAAAGAGAAGAGCTATTGGAGCTCGACTAAAAAAAGAGCTTTCAAGCTTCGGTGATGCCTGAGAAATAGGGCTTCATATTAAATTATTGCAGAGGAACCTGTCTTCTTTTTGAATTAGCTTGAGAATGGGATGATAGGAATCAAACGACGGAAGACTGATGATCTGTGTTGTTTAATTGTGCTATTTATCCTTCCAACTCTTTGTTTGAACAAAAAAAGGTAATAAATTTCAATTTTTGCATTAAGCTAGAATCTGCATTACTAGACACACATGATTGAAATGAACTAAAACTCTGTACGAAATTATAAAATCAGTAGACAAATGAATGATTAATGGATTAAATCTTGCATAAATATGAATAATAACCGTTTTGTATCTGAGGGCAAAACAAAAGAAACAAAACTGTATGGCGAATTAAATGTTCTACAATCTCAATTAGGAATCACATTAAGAATGATAAAAATCACAGATTAAATCAAAGGCATTCAACCAAGATGCAAATCATGAAACTAAAGCGCATTCCTAGAAATGAGTGAGCTGCTCGAGCTTACGAGAATGGAAGAACTTACATCTCCCTTTGCCACTTGATTCTGTTTCTTCACTTTTTCTTCTCGACGCCGAGCTGAATCCAACATTACTTAATTTCAGCTGCTTCCTGCTGCTGCCATTAGCAACATCTTCATCCACTTTATCCGAGTCCCTATCACACACAACATAATGCAAAACAACATCTTCATCCACTTTATGTTTCTATCATGTGAACTATAGATACATAAATAAATTATTTTTTGTCAATCAAGGATCACAGAAAGTAGACATGCATCATAAATAACATTTTAAACTCCATTTAGACATGCAGAAATAACATTGTATGTCATTTATTTACATATAAAACCATGGTAAAAAAAACATCAAACTGGTCGATGAAAATCTTATTCAACCAGTTACAACAAAAGAAAACGCTAAACTGATTCTAGATTATTTTTTTCTTTTCAAAATTTTCTTCGTAAGTGATAAAATTTGAACCTTTAACTTCTCAATTTTATATTGAAGACTACCATTGAGCGGAATACATATTTTTATTGACAGTTTAGAATATTTATGCAGTCTTTGAAAAACTCAAATAAATACCAACCATCAATTCTAAGCATTCCACCATTCATCTCAGCTCATTTCTAGACCTATCCATAAACATAAATCATTCTAGACTAGAGGCATGTCAAGGTAATAATGTCTTTACTTTTGTACCAACCAGGAGATTGTAGTATATGTTTTTTCTTATTTTCTAATGAACAATAAATCATTGAACTTTCTTGATTAAAACACCAAAACGCTTATAGACTTTATAATATTGTGAAGACAAGACCAAGCACAATTATTGATTTATTGGGAAGTGTTAAAAAGTAAATTAAATTCGAGTGTTTGAGCAATACCATAACACTTCAACCATATCTTTGTAATATGAAGTGCATGTACCCCAACTGAAGCGGACTAGTGTAGGGAACCCAAAGACTGAATGTTTGTGATTTGCCATCCAAGCTTTTGTTCCAGGATCTAGACAAATAAAAAAACAATCAGATTCCTTGTTTAATTACCTGTGCTAATAGGAATACACACACATGAAGTAAGATAATGTCAAGCACTTCCAACCTCCTGGATATCCAGAACCAAAACTCCTATGCATGTTTTCAGATGTTTCCTCCAGCACCCACTCTCGCAAGGCTCTGTCTCTCGTTACCTGCATGGTTAAATAAAAATAAAATAAACTAAAAATAAAAATAAAAATAAAAATAAAAAGCAGTTTAGAATTAGCTAAATGTGAGGATTTGGAAAGGAGCTGATTACCTTAGCAACTATACTCGCCCCACTCACTACAGGATAAAGACTATCAGCCTTCTTTGCAACAACAAATTTAATGGAGGGAAATCTCTCAGACAGTTTGATCCTATACTTGTCAGGATCTCCAACTGTATCAAGGTAAACCTGAAACAGGGACATGAAATTGTTCCACTTCATAGGATTCCCCTAGAAAAACTTGAAACATAAGGGTGCTGCTACATCTTCAAATCTTGCCAAAAATTAATTTTTGATCTTTGTCAATTATAATAACTGAGGTTCATTAGATTCCAGTAAATATAATAACTGTCATTGTCAATTATAGGCTGATCTTTGATTCAACATTTAATCTTTGAAGTTTGATTCACATTATTACACTGTTAAATTTTATTTTGCAGAAAATACATGTTGCAGCATATTTTGGCACAGTTTACATTTTGGAAGTGTTCTAGTACGTTGTAGGTATGACCTCATTTAAAACTTTTTTGGTAAAATACTGTAGGATTATGGAAAATACAGTAAAGTCTGACTTTGTTATGAGGGTTTTAATAAATGAAACAGTTAGGTATGTTTAAAATAAGTCATTATTCTTTTCAGAATCGTATTAATTCTAGCTTTATATGGCAATGTTCTAGCTTCAATCTTTTATATCTCTAAACGTTTGACACCAACATTAGGTCATTTTTATTGCATTTTGAATCTTCAATGAGAAGTAAAGTATACTTGAAGGCGTGAAAGAACAAAGGTTTGAAGATATTAAAATAACTACTTTTTACTACTTGTGCATTCACACTCTGGGACTGAAATCATATCACCGATACTCTATTTCCTTCCATTAACACTCTTTATACCTTTATATAAATCAGGGTATTCAAGCCAAGCAATAGTTACCACTTGTGCATTCAAACTCTAGGAGTACAATCCTATCACCCATCCTCTGTTCTTTCATTAACCTCTTCATACCTTTAGATTAATCAGAATATTCAAGCAATATCTACAACAGCCAAAAAAATAGAATTGTATGGCTTATCATGCAATATGGTCGATATTTCTGCCAAATCCGGGCTTCCATTCCAACCACAATTTGGTATTAGCTTACAGCATCTAAATGCAAACGATTATTCAAACAATGTAATATCTCATAACAATAACAATATGTCATTGAGTTTACTTTGTTTTGCTCGTGAAGTACCAAAAATACTTGAAATATTCGTGTAAAAATAACAGATTAATCAATAGCAAGCTCGTTTCAGAAAGGTTAGGAGGAGTTGTACCTCAGTTAGAAGAACTCCCATGTTCAATACCCTATTGATGAGACCAATTGCAGAATCATGTGATATCTCATTCAGGTTCACCTTGTTCCTATTGGCAATCAAACGTGTGAAATCTTGTGAGAAAAAAGAAAAAAACACACAAAAGGAAAAGCTAAAAGATATTACAATTTGAATAACTGACTTCTTTAGCATTTTAGCTGAGAGCTCCTTTGGATCTATAACATCAACAGACCACCCTAACGATTCATCAGCCTTTAAATTTTCGAACAATTCTTCCCTTTTCTCTTCCTTTAGAGTCTTTGAATCTATAAACACAAAAGGAAGCCATAAAACTCGTGAAACCATACAACTCATTTTCCATTTACAAGTAATGTTTCCATGAAATTAATAAATTATTTTTTTTGTGAAAATTTGCTTTTAGAATAAAATCAGACCAAAAGTTCCACTCTCAAGTGCTAATTTCCCCAAAGAAACTCTTATCTTCCTTAAAACTTATATGCTTACACCAGCCAAAATAATTGAATTCCACAGTATGCATTTCAAGTGCCCAGCAGCATAATATATCATTGTATAAATATTTAAACCTCGAAACAAAATTAAGCTAAAAAGGGGGAAAGGAATCCCGAACCGGCAAAATTCAAGGTAGCAAGAGTTTTCTGATAAGAGCGAGCACAGTAAAGGCATCCATACACCATAGGTCCTGAAACAAGCAAAACCGAAAGTTTTTTTTTTTTGATCGACGGAACATGGGTAGAGTGTGACAGTGAAAATTGGGGGAAATCAAAATGAAATCAAAGAAAAAGGAGAAGAGGGAAAGATGAAAACCTAAAACAGGGCCACGGCCGGCTTCGTCGATGCCCATAATGCAAGGAGTAGATGCCCATTTTGGGAGAGGAGCTTCCGATCCCATTTCTCTATCTTGATTCTAAAAACAAAAAAACTACGGAATCACTCAAACGCCATGGCTGCTGCTACCGCAATTTAAAGACTTTCATTTTAGTGATTAGTAATACTATTATTCTCACGATTTCCCGCCAAAAATCAAAGGGTTGGGTTATGGTTTGCTCCTTTTTCTAGAGAGCGCGTTGTCACTCGGTTCAGTCCGTTTAGTTTATTTTCTGGATGAGTTTACCCCAACTCCCATGGCTTAATTTGAGATTTTAAACTTTTGATAAAAAAAATTGATATTTTAAACACTTAATCCTTTATTTTATCCAACAATAATAAGTTAAAATAAGTATTTATAAGGCAATTCATATTTGAGTCGTGGTAATAATTGTATTGTGAGAGTGTTTATTATTATAATATGTACCTTTTAATGTTGTTGGTTGATGATTTTTACATATTATCGTCTAACTTTGATAATGTTTGTATCTATTTTGTTTTGAGCTTTTGAGTTGAGTCCTTTTTATGATCCGAAAACTTTAGTTTTCATGATATTAAGAATATATCTAGATCAAGTTTGTTTATCTAAATTGTAAATTTTCATTGATTTTTTTATTTTTCTTTTTTAATAAAACTATCGTATTCATATTAAAAAAATATTTTTAAGGCAATTTCACATTAACTATTAAATTGTTAAAAATATGTGTATTTATATATTGTGTATTTATATATTGTTTTATGTAAAAATATTTCTAAGGCAATTTTTTTTCCATTTGAAGTTAGGAAAAGAGTAAAAACAAATGGTTAAAGATATGTGTATTTATATATTGTTTTATGTAAAATTTGCCACGTTCATGCATGTGAGTCACGTTTTTATTTATTTGCGTGTTATATCATGTTTTGTAAAGTTTAGACAAAAAATTGTTTGTTTAAGTCATGTCGTAATTCATAAAATACTTTTTTTTTCATAATTCAGATGGTAAAAATTATGTTGCTTCTTTTTTCTTTAAGTATTTGTAATTTTGTATTGAGCACTTGTGTTCGATACGTTTATAATATAATGGGATGAAGTAGTAGTTGTTCAGTAATATTGTCAAAAAAATTGATCTTCGATTTTTTTATTCTCATAATTTATGGTTTTTTAAGTTATACTTAAACTGATATTCTCAGTCCTTTCATGATGACGATGATTATGTAGCATATTCTCATTTATCAATTCATAATCATAATCTTGGGAATAAGTTCGAAAATATTACCCATTTCTGAGACTAATATTAATAAAAAATTCAAATGCCGAATTCAGCAAGTGGTCGTAAAAAAAATGACATTCTTAGAAGACTTAAATTCAAATCGCTTTAACTGCAAAGTGTGTACATTGTCAGAGGGTTAAGAATATATACAACTTTATAATCACCTTAAAATTATTTAATTTTTTTTCAGAGACCAAATTTAGAGATGTCAAATTCGTACATTATATGTTACTTTTTTTTTCTTCTAATATTACTATATTATTTTTTGGTAACATTACCAGGGTGGGATAGAGAATTTTATGTTAGAGGAGTGAACTTATAAAATTTTATGGGGTAAAAATAAATTTTCAATGGGAAATACATAAAAAAATTTTTAAATCATATAAAATTTAAATTTTTTAAGAGGTGACTGCCCTCCAAGTCCATCCCTGACCATTACATTGAAGAGGAATTTTAACCATTAAATTTTAAAAAAACTTTTGAATTATGTAAAAAAAATACTATTTTAACAAACGATTAAATTGTGAGTAAATGTCGTTAACCATTTTAAAACTATATATAATTTCTTACTTTTTCAGTAAAGAGAATTATTTCATCCACTAGCATGAGAATAGTGTATTAAATCACATACAAATGCAATATTATATTAAAAACTAGTAAAAAGGAATCAAATTAAAGTTATTTGACAACCAACAATGACCTAGTATTATAAACATCTTTTGAAAAAGTAAAACAAAATGGTCTATTAGCTCAGTTGGTTAGAGCGTCGTGCTAATAACGCGAAGGTCGCAGGTTCGAAACCTGCATGGGCCATTCCTTTTACTTTTAACCCCTTCAGAAACGGTGCCGTTTGTTCCTATGAAAAGGAGCCTGATGCCTATGTGTTTAAATTAAAAATATCTAGCCAGTGAAACATCGGCCTATTAGCTCAGTTGGTTAGAGCGTCGTGCTAATAACGCGAAGGTCGCAGGTTCGAAACCTGCATGGGCCATTCCTTTTAGATTTAAACCCCCTTCAGAAATTGTGCCGTTTCTTCCTATGAAAAGGAGCCTGATACTTATATGTTAAAATGGAAAATATCTAGCCAGTAAAACATCGGCCTATTAGCTCAGTTGGTTAGAGCGTCGTGCTAATAACGCGAAGGTCGCAGGTTCGAGACCTGCATGGGCCATTTCGCCTTATTTTTAAACCCTTTCGCAAACGGTGCTGTTTACTTTATGTATTGCCATTTTAACGGAAACGCTAACGTTGTGAGTTAACAACATTCATTTTATTTGTTTCTGAAGATACCGTGGATTAAATGATTTGTAAAAATATGAATTTGGTTGGTGTTATTTTTAAAATGATTAAAAAAATTAATCGTATTTAAAAGATGAAATGATATTATATTTAAAAGAAATTTAATTAATTCCCATCAAGTGTTGCTGGAAATATTTGTAATAGAAGACAAAAAGGATTTTCATTTGAAGAAAATTAATTTATATGAAATTTAAATTCGTTATTTCAAATTAAAACATAACATAAATTACATCATCATCATCATCATATACTTGCAAACAATTTTTTTAGGGTAATTTATACTAATGACCACCGAACTATAGGGTTGGTGTTGATTTGACCACTATATTTTCAATTGTGTTAAATATACCACATAACTATTTAATTGGTTCCAATGTAGCCACCTGCCGTTAAAAAAAGAAAAAGTTAACGGAGTTAAAATAATTGGTATAATTACACATTTAATCCCATTTATTTATACAATCATTCAATTTAGTCCTAATTTTAATCTAATAAAATAAATTAATTATTCAATTAGGTGGTGACACGTGTCACCACCTTATTTGAGAGATTTATCTATTTTTATTAAATTTATTTTCTTTCCCCAATCAGGTGGTGACACGTGTCACCACCAATTGGAGTAAGAAAAATGAAATAGTTGAAATTGACCCCTAAGGGAATCGAACCCGAGTTATTAGGTTGAAAAAGCAATGCTCTTGCCAATGTGCTAAGCATTTTTCTGCTACAATGAATACCAAATATATTATAAATCGTATATAGGGTTGGGTGAGGTGTTGGAGTGTTGCAGATCATCTGCAACTGCAGTGGCCACCCTAAATCAAAACCAAAACTGTAAACAAGCATCTCCAGGAGCTTAGCAATCAAACCTTAGGCTACAAACAAAAACAAATTTATAATGGGAAATCATTTCGTACCTACACACTCCTTTTTCTTTTCTTGAGTGAGATTTCCTCATCTTGCAAACAAGCATCTCCAGGAGCTTCCAGACCAGATACTGATTTCCCCCCATTGACTTCTGAAATGTCTTGCGGTTCTTGCACCAAGCCAACACTAGTAAAGCTCGAGATCTTAGAAGCTGAAACGGTTTCCAACTGCAAGAGCTTCACATTCGGTAAAAAGACACTTCATCCTGATATTAAACTTGTTGCATTTACCAGAACCATTTCCTTCATAGCTTGTAACTCATTCATTTCCAAACTGCTAAGCTGTGACAACCAAATAATGAAAAAAAGCAAATCAAGATTCAATATTTACAAGCTTTATAAAAAAAAACTTAATATGGTGTAATCCAATTGAAGTCCATAGATGAATTCCAATAATATGTCGTACCTTGTCAACAGCTTCAGAATTAGTTCCATGGTGATCCTGCAAATTACAAAAAACAAATATTGATTCTAATAGTTATAGAATAGTGTATGAGATGAACTCCAGATAAAATAACATACCTTGTCAACAGCTTCAGAAATAAATCCATGATGATCCTGCAAATTACGAAAAACAGACTTGTCATAATGGTTAGAATGTATGTTTTATGCACCCAATTTATGATATAACAAATGCTTTTGAGGTTATTAAAAAACTTTGGAAGCTCACAGTTGCTACCCGAAGAGAAACACTTTGATGCTCAAGATGCTTGCCACTGGAAGGCTGCAATCCTATTTGCTCTTTTAGCATTGTGTTCTCAGCGTTTAATCGATCATTTTCCGCTTTCAAGTGTATATTCTCAGCAATCCGTTCAGCTGTTTTTTCCTCCTCGACCTGTTAACATTAAAAAAGGAATTCACAATGTCAAACATACCCAACCTAAAACCAATTAGCAAGTAATCCAACCACAAGCAATTCTCGATTCAACTGAAATTGGATAACAAAGGATCTTATCATACAGCAAACAAGAAAGAGATATCAAGCAAGAGTAATATGGAACAACAACAAAACAGCACATAACCTAGGAATACCAAATATATTATATATCGTATGAACTCCTACGGGAAGAATTTTAATAAATACGGTGCGGCCTAAGTAATCAAGACCAATGTGTCCTCTTTTAAATTCATAATCAGGGCCCAGAATTGTAGTGCAACAGGACAAGAAATGTCGTGCATAATCAAATGTATGAAAACCAATCAGATCACAATTCAGCAGTCCCCTCAGGATTTCATCCCGAACAGCCAAAGTTTGATATATATATTTCCGATGAAGGAAACAAGATGTGAAGGAAGAACCCAAGCTTGATTCTATGAAAGCTTGATCATCTGTATTGTTAAAATAGTTTTGGTTTTGATTTAGGGTGGCCACTGCAGTTGCAGATGATCTGCAACACTCCAACACCTCACCCAACCCTATATACGATTTATAATATATTTGGTATTCCTTGTACCAGAAAAACACTTAGCTCATTGGCAAGAGCGTTGCTTTCTCAACCTAATAACCCGGGTTTGATTCCCCTAGGGGTTAATTTCAACCATTTTATTTTTCTTATACTCCAATTGGTCTCAAATAAGGTGGTGACACGTGTCACCACCTAATTGAATAATTAATTTATTTTATTAGATTAAAATTAGGACTAAATTGAATGATTGTATAAATAAATGAGACTAAATGTGTAATTATACCAATTATTTTAACGGCAGGTGGCTACATTAGAACCAATTAAATTGTTATGTGGTATATTTAACATAATTGAAAATATAGTGGTCAAATCGACACCAACCCCATAGTTCGGTGGTCATTAGTATAGTTTACCCTTTTTTTATTTTGCAAACCAAAATTATTGTTGGAATAAATTTTAATTGATTGTAAAATTTTGTTAAAATAAATAATATTTTTTAGATAACTCAATCAAACCCAATAACAAAATTATTAACTTCATGGTTTCTTTAATCTTCATTTAACATCAGCAAAACCGTTAGGACAAATGTTTCTTAATGTAAATAATAATTCCACCATTCATTTGATTAGTGTTAGCAGTTGAATCCAACAAGTGTCCGAGTGAAAAAATGGATGATGTTTATCTGAGGAGACACAGATTTAAATCGCTTTGTCTGCAAGGTGTATGTGCATTGTTAAAGAGTTAAGAATATGCACGAATAGATACTAGCTTGTAATCACCTTTAGACTATTCAAAAAAATTAATGTCAATTGAGAAGAAACAAATTTTTTGAAATAATAATAAATATTATTATAATGACCTTCTCCACCTTAATCCCTTTGCTTAAATCACATTCTTAAGCTGAATATTACTCTCTATATTTTTCATAAGGGGTTCCTTTTGACCAGCCTTCGGCTGGAGGTAAAAATTAAGAGAAAAAACAACGAAAAATTACAAGTAGATGAGAGCTATTCAACTCTCATGTCTTCTGTCTTGGTGTAGTTTTGTCCACAATAATTGTTTTATATATGTATGTAAAACCACTCAATTTAATTCGATTATAAAATTAAACAAACTCCAACTTAAAGTAATTATATTTTCTTCCCAATACACATTTGACACCAACATTAAGAACAACTCCAAAAACACATTCCAACCAATTCAAACTGATCAAATGTTCTTCGCAACACATATCTAACATGCTCATTAAAGAACAACTGCAAAATAAATACTAAATAAGCATTTTAAGGTATATATATGAATATCTTCCCTAATGAAGAGAAGGACGAGCAGACTTGATGCGGACTTCAAGGTCTACGAGACCAAGTGTTAGCCCAGCCATCAACGCAGCTTTGATTTGGAGGAGAAGGTCACATTAAACTGGTGAAGAGAGGGAGAGGGGAGAAAGGAAAAAAAGAAAGATATCTATACCTTAAAATGTTTATTTTAGGCTTAAATGAAAAATAAGTTAACAAAAAAAATTTAAAAATCGACTTATCTGCCCAAATTAATTTATTATTTATTTAGGCTTAAATAAAAAAATGTTTAAACTGTTGTGAATAAAATAAAGAAGAACAAGAATAAGAATAAGATGAACAAAGAGATGAGAGAAAGAGGGAGATTTGTATTATTCTCAAATATAGAATTGTCTACAATGCCTTCAATGAATCATCTATTTATAGGCATAAGAAGTACATAATACATTAAACTCTAATTCATGGAGATAATATTCCTAATAATAAATAAATCAAACTCCTTTGATAAAGTTCTAATCATGATAGACATCCACATAGATAAATATTCATAACACTCCCCCTTGGATGTCTATGAAGATAATGTGCCTCGTTAAAACCTTACTAAGATAAAGACCCAGTGGGAGAAAAAAAAATTCTTTAGTGAAGGAAAAAGAGTACACACATCTTTGATACGCATAACTTGTTGCCTCATTAAAAACCTTACCAGGAAAACCCATTGGGACAAAACCTCGATTAAGAGAAAAAGAGTGCAACGCGTATTTACTCCCCTCATGAAAACATCACAGAAGATCTTTGAATCTTCATAATTTAATCTTGAATATCATTTTTCTAAAGATCGCGAGGGATGAAACTTTGGAGTAATATGTTCCATGATGTATCAACTTTCAAACTGAGATATACATCTTGCTTTATCTTCACACAAGATAGCTTTTATCATATCTTGTAAAAGTAAATCCACATATCTTTTGGATATGTTGGGTCAATAATCTTAGCCAAACACAGTTTTTTTTGGCTTGCCTCGTTCATAACAATTATTTCTACGACATTTGAGGAGGCATCAACGAATGTTTGAAGATCTAAATGTAATGATCTTTGTATATTCATAGATATTTCTTGACCAACTAATATATAGTGCTTCAAGACCAAGAAAAGATATAATTATCTTTATTCACATCCAAAAATCTTACAACTATTGGGATACTCAATAGATATGATCTATTCATATTGAATCTTCTTTAAGATTCTTTCAGCTTATGTCTATTCATAGACAAAAGAAATATATAAAAATGCTCGATCTTCAGGTCGAGATAAACTTGATGTCAAGATTCAAATACTTGTATTGAAAGTACTTCATGAGTTTACAATTTGAAGCTCTTTAGGAGTTCTAAAATTATCATAATGGATCTTGATCCAAACTCCTTTATAAAATATATAAGGAAATCTTATCATTCTTATAGTATTCACTAAGGCGATTATACCAAATGCGCCAAAATATTCATGAGACATGTCTAAATAAATTCCTCAAAAATTTCCAAATGCTTATAGCATTTTAGATCCTTCAAGGATAAATATGGATCCACAAATAATTAGACGCATGTAAAATTTTCAAAACTGCCAAAGTAATTGCATCCACCATGAAGTAATTAAAACTTTTCATAAATCACAATTCAAGTCGTATTTACGACTACTTATTCGTGTCTCACTTGCATTACACCTTTAGGTGTTTGGACTGGTGGTCCAAATACTTCTATTTTAGAAGTTCAACGCGTCTTTCAACATTGGCCAATTCAATATCTATACTTCTGGATAGATTTTATACAAGATCCTCGATTTCTTTCTTTACTTCTATAGAAGTATTTTATGTAAAATTGTTTGTAAAATCGTTGTCGACAACTTTCTAATTTTTCTAGTTCCATTCTCGTAATGACATAACTCATCGAGATCTCTTCAAGATTTCAATCTTTATTTCAGGTACCTGAAACTCTTCAAGAGTTTTATTATTTGTTATGTCTTGGGTCTCTTCAGGAGCACTCGCCTCCAATATATGACCATCTCATATTACTTTCTATTTACGAGAGTTTTGATCATTGGAACCATTTCAACTATCATGCTTCAGGCATGATTTACATTATCTCGCCCTAACATGTACTTTAAACTTAGAGCATTTCAGCTGGTATATGAGACTTAATTACTCTCATTGGGTCAGTAAATATGTCTGGCAGTTGACATGTAATAACATGAATTATCTTATGAACTTCTAGTTCATATACGAGGATCTAGAAAATGATAATTCATTTTCCTCTATCCAGCTGATTATTATCTCCCCCTGATGTTGAGAAAAATCATGTCACAAATGATTCTCCAATTAATCTTTAAGAATTTAAACATAAAAGGAGACTCGTACTCAATATATATTCTCAACCCTTTTTATTTACTCATTTTGTGCGTTGTGGTGGAGCAATTCATATCGCACATTCAAAAATTATAAAATGGGAAATGTATGGTTTCTGACCAAAAACCAATCATAACGGGGAGTTTATTATAACTCGTTGGCTTGATGCGTATAAGTGTTGCTATATGGAAACACCATATAAATAATAACTCTTTTGTTCTCATAGTTTAGCTATTAAATAGGAGGCATCCAATTGAAATTTTGCTAAACTATATTTTTCATAATCAATAGGCTTTGTAACAACTGATATAGCCTAAAATATAAATCCACTAGCTTTTCAAGACGAATAGTCTAACTGCATAATCTGAATATTTTTAGAATCAATCTCACAAACTTCTGGTTGTAAGTCGATAAAACAATGTAGATGCATCTACTAAAATCATATAAAACTTTCCACATTTGTGGATATATGGGCCCATATTTCGTTCAGATATGCAAGACATACAGTCTCAACTTCAATACAAGAACTTTAAGTTCTAATTCTTTTGGTAAGTGGGATCATCTATATCCTTTGAGAACAAACAACACAAGAACTTCAGGTTCTTTTAGTAAGTGAAATTTAATCAATTCCTTTAAGCAATACAAGAACTTCACGTTCTTTAATAAGTGGAATTTAATCCAATCCTTTGAGAATAAGCACCACAAGAACTACAGGTTCTTTTAATACATGTGCATGTAAATCTCAATAATTTCTGCACCATTGATTAGGATGGTCTAACCGATCATGCCAACTATATATATGTGTGTATATATCTCTGAATTTGTAAACTCCTTGTTTACCATAACATGTAATTCAATCTCACTCGTACATGTCTAGTACGGCCATCAAAATTGTTCCTTTAAATAGGAATATATTTAGCTCTTTCAGAGTTTTCAATTGAAATTATCTTTTGGTAGTAATATATAGCTCTTCTAGAGCTTTCAACTGACTTTTTGGCTACCAAAACTTATATCAATATTGGCTTATTTCAAATGCCAATTGATAACATATGTTATCTATAATTCCCAAAGGGATAGTTTGCGAACTCATATTGCTCTCTTTATGACTTTAACGAGTATAACGCACTGTGAATATGGAATAAAGTTCCATTTGACAATAACATATTTGCTCAACCAGAGCCTTTTGTGATATTAGTACTTCCGGATATAGTACTCACATTATTCCCTTGCATTTTAATCGAGAAATGCATAATTGTGCACCTTTCAAAATGTGCTTTGTTTCATTTACTTCAGGTAATGAAAATATGTACTTTGTATCATTCACTTCGAGGAATGAAAAATATAAAATATAGCACATCATATCAAGTCGGTTATCTATCAGAGATAAACTTTCAAGTGCTCTTTCGAAGTATTGATATTTTAGTACTTTGAGAAATACTACTCATATTTCCCCTTGCATTTAAATGGGAAAAATATTTCTTATGCTTAAGTACAATATGAGTACTTGCATTATCTGCTAGGCATAAATAGCCACAATTCTAGGCATAAATAGCCACAATTCTAGGCATTAATAGCCACAATTCTACGCATAAATAGCCACAATTCATTGTATATTTTATTCCGGAAGTAATCATATTCTTCAAATAATAAATTAACATAAAGCGTAACTAAATAATATGTGAAATAAATAAACATAAAGCAAACTAACATAAATAAATAATAAATAGAACGAATTAACATAAATAAAATAAAATAAAATAAAACCAATTATTCCTGTTAGAGGTTATAAGGGAAATAAAATAAATGGTAAATTATTCCCTTCAAAGGTTATGAGAAAATTAACAATATCCAATTGAGTTGGACCAATAACGCCATAATTATTTTCACCATAAACAAATTTTGTTTATATTTTATTTCATTTATCATTCATGATTATGGATAAAGTCCATAATACTTTGGCGTTTGACAAGTACGAAATCAATGGTTTATAACATCACATTGGTAAAAGGATTTCACTTCCTTAGAATGATCTTTATCACTCTTTTCATCCTTATAACTTTGCTACCAGCGGGTAGAAATATTCTTAAAATGACTATATTTTTCATGTGTATATTCATAGTCTCGACCACGACCACAACTTTTAATGTGATTTTTTATTCCTTCCATAATATAATCTCACATTCACTTCAGGGAATGGAGTAGAGCCAGTGGGCCTTTAAAACCTTTTTCTCATATCCTTATCACAGAGAACAAAGATTTAATCCTCGTACGCGGCATTGTTAAACCTGTCCACAAGGTCCTTTAAAAACCTCCTTTGAGACCAGTAGCCTCGCAAAACGGGATGTCCAGCCAATTATACTTGGATTATATCGAAATTATGTCTCTAATTGAATAATGATTTACCATGTTTGCATTCACTTCAGGGAACAAAACAGATCAATAATTGCATGGAATAAACATCATGCTTGCATTCACTTCAGGGAATGCCCCATCATTGATAATTGCATGGAATAAAGATCATGCTTGCATTCACTTCAGGGAATGCCCCATCATTGATAATCGCATGGAATAAACATCATGCTTTGCATTCACTTCAAGGAATGCCTCCCATAAAACTTTTTGGATCAAGAAGAATTTTCGTAACTTGAAATTGGGAGAAGTCTATGGTCGAGTTTTTCGACAAAGAAGAAAAATTGCTTTCGAGCAACTATAGACTTTATAACAATCTTTTTATAGATTGAAATTCACCATGATTTATCGCACATTAAAATCATAATTTAAAGAATAAAAAAAATAAAATAAGAATTTACCGATATTAGTTTTCCTCTCGAGGAAAATGGAGACGTAGCAAATGACCAAAACATCTTCTCATAATGTCGTGTCTCTTTCCAAGTCATTTAAATACATGTAAAACTCAATACATGGTTAAAATATCAATATCATCAAATAAAATAATATAAACACATATTGATATTAATACAAAGTTCAACCATTGTGTCAAAAATAAACATATATGAAACCATAATAATAAGATCTATATGTATGAGCTGAATTGAATATATTAGAAATCAGAGGATCTATGTCATAATTCTCTCTTTAAAAAAAAACTAAACCAACAAAGGTGTTTCATTAATGTACAGATCTTTGTTACTAAAAAAAACCTTAAACCTAGAGTACGTATTTTAATTAATTTATATGAAAAACTACCATAGTTCTACGTACATAACTTTGTTATTCATAATTATAAAGTATAGTCAGTAAATCGAACATGCTTTACATGCACCATCATCAAACTTCATGAATTTACAAATATACAAACACAAATAATAATAATTAAGTATGAAAAGCATAAGCAGTTGAGTACCAAAGATGAAAACCCACAAATACTTTCGCTTAACAAACCTTAATCGATTCCATCGTTCCCTCTTCGTCTCTGTCGATTCGTCTTTTGGTTTGTGAGAAGCCACAAATTTATCTCTTTCCAATGTTCGAATAAAATCAAACATACTTCCAAAATTTTCAAAAAAAATTTAAAACAAAGTTAAAATATAAAGAGAAAGACAATCGGTAACTAAAAAAATAAGGAGAGAAAAAAAAAAACTTATCTTTGGTTTATTCTATAATCGAATTCTTCCCCGTAACTTCTTTTGAATTATAACGATGAAGACCTCAGTTGATTAGAGTCTCGTGCTGATAACGTGTTGTGAATAAAATAAAGAAGAACAAGAATAAGAATAAGATGAACAAAGAGATGAGAGAAATAGGGAGATTTGTATTATTCTCAAATATAGAATTGTCTACAATGCCTTCAATGAATCATCTATTTATAGGCATAAGAAGTACATAATACATTAAACTCTAATTCATGGAGATAATATTCCTAATAATAAATAAATCAAACTCCTTTGATAAAGTTCTAATCATGATAGACATCCACATAGATAAATATTCATAACATAAACTATATTATTTTTAAATTTTTGGTGACTAAAGTATTTTTTTGTTGCTAAAAATAGGTATCCAAAGTTTACATCGAAACAATTTTAGGTGTCTGGTAATTAACTACCGTAAAAAAATTCGTTAACCAATCAAAACATGACATGCATTATGTTTATTTTATTTTATTTTTCAAAAGTAAAATTTACAACATTTTTAAAATTTTAATTTTTCAGAAAAATTTAAAAAAAAATTACAAAATAATCCCAAAATTCCTAAATTTTTCCAATCAATCGCCGCCGCTTTCGCCACCGATCGTCATCCCTAAGTATACCCCTTTGGTCGTCTGACTTAACTGTAATTTTTCTCATCATGGCGCGATCGAAAACGACGATCGACGTGCCAGCCGAACGTCGAACTCAAAATTGACGTCAACTGGCAAGTCATTCGTTGTTTTCGACAACACCGTGATGGAGGAAATGAACGGCTAGGTTCGGAGAGCAAAAGGGTATGTTCAGGGAGGGCGATCGACTGTAGAAGCGGCGACAGTTTGAGACTTGAAAAAATTTAAGGATTTTGGGAATGTTTTATAAAAATTGAAAAATATTTTTTTCTTGAAACAAATAAAAAATAAATTATTGCTAAGCATGGATTGTTTAACAATTTTTTAACTGTAGTTAACTACCATGCACTTAAAATTATAACGCTGTAAACTTTAGTCACCTATTTTTAGCAAAAAAACGTTAAACACCTAAAGTTCAAAAAAAATATAGTTTACGCATTTTTTATTTAAGACATTTATTTAATATTAAAAATATTTTTAAGAAATTGAAGTATAATGTATTTTTTAAGGTTTTATAATTTAAAATTATAACTTAGAATTTAAATTTTTTGTGTTGGTGTATAAAAATAACAATATTTTTATTCCCTCCACTTGGCTGGGCTGGCGACATTAGCAGTCGTCTCAAAGGTTTAGACCATGCATGCATGGCCTTGACGATTGCCAAAGAAACATTCAAATTGGCCTCTAGTCTATCATCCAGAATTCAAGCATTTCTAAATTTCCAAATCTATCGGAGAATGAACTTTTTCGTTTTAAATATAATTCATGAAATGAAATCATTCAATTTTTTTTTAAAAAATCAATCAAATAACTTCTAAAAATAAAATATAAAAAATATTATCAACGGTAAAAATAAATAAATAAACATTATCAACACTAACATAATAGTAGACATAACAACACGTTAGAACTTAGAAACTAGTTTAATCATGATTTGAGCACAAAATATGTGAGTGATTGTGAGTGCACACCTGTAACGGATGCAAGATTTTATGTTAGGAGGGGCGAATCTATAAAATTTTAAGTGAGATGAACTGATAATATTTTAAGGGCGAAAATAGATTTTTAATAAAAAATACATAGATAATTTCTAAAATTTTTTTAAATCATATATGAATTTCAAAATTTTAGGAGGTGAGTGCCCTTCTATGTCCATTCCTGCACACCTATCAAAAAAAAAAAAACTACTTTGAGGGTCCAAGAGATGACGTCAAATTTAATCATAAAAATAATTTGTAAAAATAAGGCTAAAATTTATTGTAAAAGAAAAAAAAACTATATTGATTACGTATAGTTCAATTAGAATTATCATTGGTACAACGTACAATAAAACGTGATATCGAACATGTTTGAGTGTTCAATATTTTTATTTTCTCGATATAATTATCGATATAAGACATGTTTTTCAAGTTTTACATAAAAACAATAGGGCCCAAAGAAAAGTAGGAAGGATCGATAATGGCAAAGCAGAGGTTTGACCGAGCCGTCTCTAGACAAATAAAAAATCCAGTCTTGACTCTTACGTCTTCTAGATCTAAGACCCGCCCGAGTTAGACTCACCACGACTCGGACAAAGTATTTGGTGCCGCCCCTTCTCTGGCATTGCTCTTTGGACTTTCAAATCGTGAGGGAAACTTCCTTTTCTTTTCGTTTTCGTTTAAAGTCAAATAAACCCAACAACATTAGTATATACCCTTTTCTTTTTATTTCTTTGATTTTTTCTTTCTCTTTGAATTTTCTCTCCCTTTCCTCTTCTTTAATTACTGCTGCATAGCAATCTTCTCCCAAACCCCACCATTCTTCTTTTGTTCTTTTATTCTTTGTTTTCTCTCAAGATCATAGTTTGCTTTTGTTTAGAAAAAAAAAAGAAGGTTGATCCGATGAGTTCCAATACTCCATCATCCAGCGCTGGAGGTGTTGGATCCGCTGATTCTGCTGCTCCTAGGAGAAATTCAAAGCGACCCAAATGTAATCTCCGTTCTTTTCTTCTCATGTTCATTGTAGTTTGACTTTGTTATCTGTTTTTAGCTTTGATTCAATTTATCATATAGTTTTACTTTTTTATTTTCCTTATTTTATATTCTTATATTTTGCTCTAATTTTGTTGCGTGATCGGGTTTTTGTTGCTAGTTTTGTTTTGTAATTTGTACCCAAGTTAGAATTGCAATTAAGGCTTGCCGGATGTATTGGAATTATTAGTCAAATCTAACTGTTCATCTTTTGTACTTGTAGTTTTAGATATTATAACTGAAGAATGATTTTTTTTAAAATGTTTTGTTTCCGCAACTCTTGATTGCAATACTAAGTTAATAACCCCTTTATTTTCTGTTTGATTTTTCATCTCAGACTCTAAGTTTACTCAGCAGGAGCTTCCAGCTTGCAAACCAATTCTCACGCCACGATGGGTGGGTGTTTAGGGTTTTAATGATTTTGAGTCCATAAACAATGGTTCCATTGCAATTCGAATGGCATTTCATGAAAACTGTTTTTGCTAAATATGGCTTTTCTTGTTATGCAGGTCATATCGGCCTTCATGCTTGTTAGCATTGTCTTCATTCCAATTGGAGTGGTTTCTCTGTTTGCTTCTCGAGATGTATGATTATAACCAAAAAAAAAAAAATCTTGCATTTTCGGTTGTCTTCCTTTATTGTATTGGTTAAGCATCAACTTTTTTGTTATCAGGTTGTTGAAATCGTTGATCGATATGAAACTGCATGTGTGCCAGAAAACTTCAGAAATGATAAGGTCTCATTCATACAGAGTGTGTCTACAAACAAATCATGCACCAGAAGATTGACAGTAAGTTTCTTATGTAGCCACTCTTCAGAACATTGAGTAAAAGCAAGCACATACTAAACTCGGCTGTTTTGCTTATGTCCTTTATGCAAGCGGCCATATATAAAGAAATTCCAATAAGATGCTTTCTTCGAATTCCCAACCATGGTCTTCAGTGTCTCATATTAGTATATCGCTGATCATAATTAACTCCTGCATAAATAAAAATATATATATATATATATATATATCTTCTTACCGTTCTCTTGTTACTTTTCAAGGTTCCGAAGCGCATGAAGCAGCCTATCTATGTCTACTACCAACTCGACAACTTCTACCAGAATCATCGGAGGTATATATAATCCACCTTTTCTACAAGTTTTGCACTCCAATAACTGCTCTATTGCATGTTGGCCAATCTTTAAAATGATGTTGAGGATATCCCTTTTTCATTAGCAGACACCGTGCAATATATTTGAACTACTTATGGAGCGGAAGTTGTTTGTCAAAATGTATAACAATAAAATATTTAATGAATAAAACACCACCTTCAGATTTTCTCAACCAGTTGTTTGAAAACTTGAGATCTTTGAAGGAATAGTGGGATCTAGGAGTTATGTAGGAATGGTAGTGGTTAGATCTTTGAAATTTCATGCCTTGATAGATTCTTTTATTGGTTTGAGATGTTCCCTTTGGGGCACTAAAATATTTATTATTTATATTTTGAACTATTCTCATGCTCTTTTTTAGGTTTTTGAATTTGGTTGTGTTTCATCTCTTTTTTATTGGTTTGCGTGACAACCCATTGTCTTCACCCCATATTTGTTGTATTTATTTTGATGCATTTCAAGCTCTTGCTCCTTATTTCTTTTCCCTTTTATTTATGATGATTCTTTGGCATAAAGTTTGGAGATGTCTTTTATAATTCAGGTACGTGAAGAGCCGAAGTGACTCACAGTTGAAAGACAATAGCAGTTGGGATGATGTTAGTTCTTGCAAGCCTGAAGATGATGCTAATGGCCTGCCGATTGTCCCCTGTGGTCTTATAGCTTGGAGTTTATTTAATGATACCTATAATTTCTCCCTCAACAACCAGCAGTTGGTAGTGAACAAGAGGGGTATCTCCTGGAAGAGTGATAGGGACAGTAAATTTGGGAGTGATGTATTTCCTAGAAATTTTCAAAATGGATCTCTTATAGGTGGTAAAAGCCTTGATCCAACTGTCCGGGTAAGCTTTCGTCTTCACATCTGCTATTATTTAGCTGTACTGTTGAATTCTCTGCTCTATATAGTTTTTTCAACTACTAGTGATTTAGAATGAAAATAAAAAGTACAAAATCTCAGAATAAGCACTGAAGATATATTGTGGCTTTTAATTATCAAATCTCTGAACTCAAGTTTCAATTTTCAACAAAAAGCCGCACGTGCGGTTGCCAAAAAAAATCATCAAAGGAGCATTTGTTTAATCTTTGAAATTCCTTCCTACCTGCATTGAACTATTGGCAAACTTATCCAGTTTGATCTGTATAACAGTTAAGTGAGCAAGAAGATCTTATTGTTTGGATGCGAACTGCTGCACTGCCAACTTTTAGAAAATTGTACGGGAAGATAGAACGAGATCTCCAACCAAATGAAGTCATACACGTGACATTGGAGAACAACTACAACACATATAGTTTCAATGGCAAGAAAAGACTTGTGCTTTCAACTACTAGCTGGCTTGGTGGGAAAAACGACTTCCTCGGCATTGCTTATCTCACAGTTGGTGGGCTGTGCTTCTTTTTGGCTTTGTCATTCACTGTAGTCTACCTGGTGAAGCCAAGGTAATTTCTTTGATCCTATTCATGCTCCCCATACTCAAACAAGGCATCTAGGCTTAGCTTTCACATTCGAAAGGTTGCTGTTATCTGTACATAATTTTTTCCGTGGCTGATGATGTGAATATAACATGTTAGTGATACAAGTTAGGATAGGATGTTTAGGGTATTTGAAAGCTAGCATCCTCTTGTAGATTTTTCTAGGCTCATTGGAGAATTACTTTCTGGGTATAATAATACAATATTGGGTTCTTGCAACTGATGACATATCGTTTTACCATTTCAGGCGACTCGGAGATCCATCGTATTTGTCGTGGAACAGAAATCCAGGAGGACATTAAGCAGTGCAAGAACCTGGAACCTCTCATCACCAATGGCTACCACTAGGTTGATCGGTTGATGTATTAAAATGGCCTATATATATATAATTTGTGTTTGCCTGATACTTAGTGTATTTTGAGCCGTAGGGACAATGCCATGCCAGATTTTATGTAAAATTTCAGCAACAACACAGTACAGAGATCTATATTCTTGCAACTATTGTGTTTCGTGTTTCTAATGTGAAGGGAAAGTATGGTATATTCACTAAATTCTTATTTGTTTTTTTAAACCTTACAGACAATAAAGATAATTAAGCACATGACTTACCCCCCCTCCCCCAAATAACTCATTCTCTCTGTTTTGGGGCCAAAGAGATTAATTTACTAATATTGCGTCATTTTTACATCATATTAATATCATTTTATTTGAAACTGATAATTTTGTTGGTAAAAATTCAAATTAACGGTTCCATGTTGCCATTGTAAGGAAAAAATAATGTCCATGTTATCACTTCGTTTAGAGTTTAATGGTGAAATGGTAATTTTTTTTGATAAATTTTAATTCTATCTAGAGGGGAGGGGAAGAGTGACTCTAGGGAAAGAAAAGGTGTTCCTATTGGTTGATCTAAAACATAACTTAAAAAAATATGATAAAACAAAATTGAGCAGCTTGAACAACCAAATGTACTTACTCAAAATTGAATCTAAAAACTAAAAGTAAAGTTGGCTCTTTGGAGGGTATAAAAAAGAAAAACAGAAGTAATATGATCTATTTCATTTTCAGTTTTTTATTTATTTGTATTTTAAAAAATTAGAATTAAATTACCAACAATCATATAGTCTAGTGAGACGATGCACTAGATCCTTAAATAAGGTCTGATGTTTGAATTCTGACATTGTGAATAGAGGAAATTAGATTGGGAGGGTCATCCCCATAATGGACCTCTGCAATATCTGATTCCAATTAGTAAGTCAATAAGTTAGATATCGGTGGTTAAATAAATTAAAATTAAATTGATATGATATGTAAAGTTAGTTAGCCAAAAACAAAATGTGCCCGTATGTGGGTGACCGTGGGTGTAATTTATTCTAAATTAAAATGCTTAAATTACCCGATCCCCTAGTCACCCAGTATACGAATAGTATATTTTACCCGAGAGAGTTTGAAATTAGATACCTTAAAATTAGGCTAATATTAGGCAGCATCGGTACAATTGTTTGATGTAGGTTATATCAATATGAGCAATTGATTAAAAAAATAGAAAAAAAAGTAAAGGAGCAATCGGTTAACCGGTTGTCTAAAAAGAGTCCCAAATGAAACCCGTGTATTAAAATAGAATTGGTACGGACGACATTTTTTAAAATTACAATAATTTGTTGATTCATTTCATACTTATAGTGTGTCATTGTGTCCTAATTCATCTAATACTTTATTACAGTTAAATTACTCTAGCAAAAGTATGTATAAGATGAGCACCTCTGACCAACTGGCCATCAACACTTGCTTTATATTTGTATCATGCTCGTATTATTTTTTCGTATTACAACATAAATTAACTGCTTTATATTTATATCCCAATTTGTCTCGCATTTTATGTAACTTGTCAAAAATTCGTAGTAATATTAATTCATTTAAAAATTAAATTATAATATTTTTATTGTCACACTAAAACTGTCACAACTCACATGTTAATGTTTTTTGACCAAATTTTTTAACTTTGATTATAATTTATTTAAATATAAAATTTATTTTTTAAAAACTACTTGATTAAAGGTTTTTAAAATATATATTTTTTCTATATTTTTATCAATAATAAATTTTAAATAATAAGAAGATAAAGTTAAAATAATTAACAAAAAAATATTATCACGTGATAATATTAGTGGACATAGGAAATAATATTTATCATACATTAACATAAATATTAAACGTAATTTTTAATATATATCCAGAAGGATAGATATGATGTATAGGTGCATGAAAATGACATAATTTGTAGTGGGCAATTGCCCTAGAAAAAACCCTAATCACTCTTTCATTCTACTTGCCTGATGAGAGTTTTTATCGATGACCTCAACGTCGTAGGAAGTCGATTGGCACGATCAAGCTCTTCTCCATCCCTTTTTTTAAGTTGTCTCATTTTGCCTAATTTTTATTAGGTTTGTTTAAAGGCGATCTAGTTGTTTGATGGAAGATTTCCCTCTCATCACAACAACAACACATACCCTTCAAGCAGTATCTAATCTTGTGAAATTAAACAAAATCACCAACAAGCAAAGATGTATGCAATTATATGCTCTAAATGCACCTATATACCATGAAATGACCTTGAGAACAAACAAATATCTAAGTAAAAAGGTGTAAGATATAAATATTTTGACAAATTATCACTACTAAATTCTACGCAGCAGACTTTCAAGTTAAAAATAAAGAAGAATAAAAAATGTTATATACATAGATATATATATATTTTATGATCACCACCAAATTGTTATAGGTAAACATGCAAGCAAAAATGTTTTATCTAACAGGAAGAAGTATATGTCGACTAAAAATTAAATACAAAATTTAAAAATAATTGACAACTTCTCCAATTTGTGGGAGAAATTTAGCATAAATTAATGTCAGGACTGAAATAACATGTTTTATCATTTACTCTTCACCTTGAGGCTAGAGTGAGCTTCACTTAGAATTTGATTCCGGAGATCATCGTCATCTGAAACATAACTACACTCATCTCGACAACTCGGTATTTTTAAGAATCTCAAATAATAACGTCCTTATCCTTCATTTTCGACGGTTGTTCCTTATCAATTTCTTGAACTAGGTTAATTAATATGAATCGGTTATAATCTATAAAACAATATTTGTTATGAATATTTATCTATGTGGATGTCTATCATGATTAGAACTTTATCAAAGGAGTTTGATTTATTTATTATTAGGAATATTATCTCCATGAATTAGAGTTTAATGTATTATGTACTTCTTATGCCTATAAATAGATGATTCATTGAAGGCATTGTATACAATTCTATATTTTTGAGAATAATACAAATCTCCCTCTTTCTCTCATCTCTTTGTTCTTCTTGTTCTTATTCTTGTTCTTCTTTATTTTATTCACAACACGTTATCAGCACGAGACTCTAATCAACTGAGGTCTTCATCGTTATAATTCAAAAGAAGTTACCGGGAAGAATTCGATTATAGAATAAACCAAAGATAAGTTTTTTTTTCTCTCCTTTTTTTTAGTTACCGATTGTCTTTCTCTTTATATTTTAACTTTGTTTTAAATTTTTTTTTGAAAATTTTGGAAGTATGTTTGATTTTATTCGAACATTGGAAAGAGATAAATTTGTGGCTTCTCACAAACCAAAAGACGAATCGACGGAGACGAAGAGGGAACGATGGAATCGATTAAGGTTTGTTAAGCGAAAGTATTTGTGGGTTTTCATCTTTGGTACTCAACTGCTTATGCTTTACATACTTAATTATTATTATTTGTGTTTGTATATTTGTAAATTCATGAAGTTTGATGATGGTGCATGTAAAGTATGTTCGATTTACTGACTATACTTTATAATTATGAATAACAAAGTTATGTACGTAGAACTATGGTAGTTTTTCATATAAATTAATTAAAATACGTACTCTAGGTTTAAGGTTTTTTTTAGTAACAAAGATCTGTACATTAATGAAACACCTTTGTTGGTTTAGTTTTTTTTTAAAGAGAGAATTATGACATAGATCCTCTGATTTCTAATATATTCAATTCAGCCCATACATATAGATCTTATTATTATGGTTTCATATATGTTTATTTTTGACACAATGGTTGAACTTTGTATTAATATCAATATGTGTTTATATTATTTTATTTGATGATATTAATATTTTAACCATGTATTGAGTTTTACATGTATTTAAATGACTTGGAAAGAGACACGACATTATGAGAAGATGTTTTGGTCATTTGCTACGTCTCCATTTTCCTCGAGAGGAAAACTAATATCGGTAAATTCTAATTTCATTTTTTCCCCTTTAAATTGTGATTTTAATGTGTGATAAATCATGGTGAATTTCAATCTATAAAAAGATTGTTATAAAGTCTATATTTGCTCGAAAGTAATTTTTCTTCTTTGTCGAAAAACTCGACCATAGACTTCTCCCAATTTCAAGTTACGAAAATTTTTCTTGATCCAAAAAGTTTTATGGGAGGCATTCCTTGAAGTGAATGCAAAGCATGATGTTTATTCCATGCGATTATCAATGATGGGGCATTCCCTGAAGTGAATGCAAGCATGATGTTTATTTCATGCAATTATCAATGATGGGGCATTCCCTGAAGTGAATGCAAGCATGATGTTTATTCCATGCAATTATTGGATCTGTTTCATTCCCTGAAGTGAATGCAAACATGGTAAATGATTATTCAATTGGAGACATAATTTCGATATAATCCAAGTATAATTGGCTGGATATCCCGTTCTGCGAGGCTACTGGTCTCAAAGGAGGTTTTTAAAGGACCTTGTGGACAGGTTTAACAATGTCGCGTACGATGATTAAATCTTTGTTCTCTGTGATAAGGATATGTGAAAAAGGTTTTAAAGGCCCACTGGCTCTACTCCATTCCCTGAAGTGAATGTGAGATTATATTATGAAAGGAATAAAAAATCACATTAAAAGTTGTGGTCGTGGTCGAGGCTATGAATATACACATGAAAAATATAGTCATTTTAATAATACTTCTACTCACTGGTAGCGAAGTTATAAGGATGACAAGAGTGATAAAGATCATTCTAAGGAAGTGAAATCCTTTTACCAATGTGATGTTATAAACCATTGGTTTCGTACTTGTCAAACGCCAAAGTATTATGGACTTTATCCATAATCATGAATGATAAATGAAATAAAATATAAACAAAATTTGTTTATGGTGAAAATAATTATGGCGTTATTGGTCCAACTCAATTGGATATTGTTAATTTTCTCATAACCTTTGAAGGGAATAATTTACCATTTATTTTATTTCCCTTATAACCTCTAACAGGAATAATTGGTTTTTTTTTATGTTAATTCGTTTTATTTATTATTTATTTATGTTAGTTTGCTTTATGTTTATTTATTCCACATATTATTTATTTACGATTTATGTTAATTTATTATTTGAAGAATATAATTACTTCCGGAATAAAATATACAATGAATTGTGGCTATTTATGCCTAGAATTGTGGTTATTTATGCCTAAAATTGTGGCTATTTATGCCTAGCAGATAATGCAAGTACTCATATTGTACTTAAGCATAAGAAATATTTTTCCCATTTAAATGTAAGGGGAAATATGAGTAGTATTTCTCAAAGTACTAAAATATCAATACTTCGGAAGAGCACTTGAAAGTTTATCTCTGATAGATAATCGACTTGATATGATGTGCTATATTTTATATTTTTCATTCCTCGAAGTGAATGATACAAAGTACATATTTTCATTACCTGAAGTAAATGAAACAAAACACATTTTGAAAGGTGCACAATTATGCATTTCTCGATTAAAATGCAAGGAAATAATGTGAGTACTATATCCGGAAGTACTAATATCACAAAAGGCTCTGGTTGAGCAAATATGTTATTGTCAAATGGAACTTTATTCCATATTCACAGTGCGTTATACTCGTCAAAGTCATAAAGAGAGCAATATGAGTTCGCAAACTATCCCTTTGGGAATTATCTTATCAATTGGCATTTGAAATAAGCCAATATTGATATAAGTTTTGGTAGCTAAAAAGTCAGTTGAAAGCTCTAGAAGAGCTATATATTACTACCAAAAGATGATTTCAATTGAAAGCTCCGAAAGAGCTAAATATATTCCTATTTAAAGGAACAATTTTGATGGCCGTACTAGACATGTACGAGTGAGATTGAATTACATGTTATGGTAAACAAGGAGTTTACAAATTCAGAGATATATACACACATATATATAGTTGGCATGATCGGTTAGACCATCCTGATCAATGGTGCAAAAATTATTGAGATTTACATGCACATGTATTAAAAGAACATGTAGTTCTTGTGGTGCTTATTCTCAAAGGAATGAATTAAATTCCACTTATTAAAGAACGTGAAGTTCTTGTGTTGCTTAAAGGAATTGATTAAATTCCACTTACTAAAAGAACCTGAAGTTCTTGTGTTGTTTGTTCTCAAAGGATATATATATGATCCCACTTACCAAAAGAATTAGAACTTAAAGTTCTTGTATTGAAGTTGAGACTGTATGTCTTGCATATCTGAACGAAATATGGGCCCATATATCCACAAATGTGGAAAGTTTTATATGATTTTAGTAGATGCATCTACATTGTTTTATCGACTTACAACCAGAAGTTTGTGAGATTGATTCTAAAAGATTCAGATTATGCAGTTAGACTATTCGTCTTGAAAAGCTAGTGGGTTTATATTTTAGGCTATATCAGTTGTTACAAAGCCTATTGATTATGAAAAATATAGTTTAGCAAAATTTCAATTGGATGCCTCCTATTTAATAGCTAAACTATGAGAACAAAAAAGTTATTATTTATATGGTGTTTCCATATAGCAACACTTATACCAATCAAGCCAACGAGTTATAATAAACTCCCCGTTATGATTGGTTTTTGGTCAGAAACCATACTTTTCCCATTTTATGATTTTTTTTAATGTGCGATATGAATTGCTCCACCACAACGCACAAAATGGGTGAATAAAAAGGGTTGAGAATATATATTGAGTACGAGTCTCTTTTTATGTTTAAATTCTTAAACATTAATTGGAGAATCATTTATGACATGATTTTTCTCAACATCAGGGGGAGATAATAATCAGCTGGATAGAGGAAAATGAATTATCATTATCTAGATCCTCGTATATGAACTAGAAGTTCATAAGATAATTCATGTTATTACATGTCAACTGCCAGACATATTTACTGACCCAATGAGAGTAATTAAGTCTCATATACCAGCTGAAATGCTCTAAGTTTAAAGTACATGTTAGGGCGAGATAATGTAAATCATGCCTGAAGCATGATAGTTGAAATGGTTCCAATGATCAAAACTCTCGTAAATAGAAAGTAATATGAGATGGTCATATATTGGAGGCGGGTGCTCCTGAAGAGACCCAAGACATAACAAATAATAAAACTCTTGAAGAGTTTCAGGTACCTGAAATAAAGATTAAAATCTTGAAGAGATCTCGATGAGTTATGTCATTACGAGAATGGAACCAGAAAATTGGAAAGTTGTCGACAACGATTTTACAAATAATTTTACATAAAATACTTCTATAGAAGTAAAGAAAGAAATCGAGGATCTTGTATAAAATCTATCCAGAAGTATAGATATTGAATTGGCCAATGTTGAAAGACGCTTTGAACTTCTAAAATAGAAGTATTTGGACCAGCAGTCCAAACACCTAAAGGTGTAATGCAAGCGAGGCACAAATAAGTAGTCGTAAATACGACTTGAACTATGATTTATGAAAAGTTTTAATTACTTCATGGTGGATGCAATTACTTTGGCAGTTTTGAAAATTTTACATGCGTCTAATTATTTGTGGATCCATATTTATCCTTGAAGGATCTAAAATGCTATAAGCATTTGGAAATTTCTGAGGAAATTTATTTAAACATGTCTCATGAATATTTTGGCGCATTTGGTATAATCGCCTTAGTGAATACTAATTGAGAAAATACTATAAGAATGATCAGATTTCCTTATGTATTTTATAAAGGAGTTTGGATCAAGATCCATTATGATAATTTTAGAACTCCTAAAGAGCTTCAAATTGGAAACTCATGAAGTACTTTCAATACAAGTACTTGAATCTTGACATCAAGTTTATCTCGACCTGAAGATCGAGTATTTTTATATATTTCTTTTGTCTATGAATAGACATAAGCTGAAAGAATCTTAAAGAAGATTCAATATGAATAGAGCATATCTATTGAGTATCCCAATAGTTGTAAGATTGTTGGATATGAATAAAGATAATTATATCTTTTCTTAGTCTTGAAGCACTATATATTAGTTGGTCAAGAAATATATATGAATATATAAAGATCATTACATTTAGATCTTCAAACATTCGTTGATGCCTCCTCAAATGTCGTAGAAATAATTGTTATGCACGAGGCAAGCCAAAAAATGTGTTTGGCTAAGACTATTGACCCAACATATCCAAAAGATATGTGGATTTACTTTTACAAGATATGATAAAAGCTATCTTGTGTGAAGATAACGCAAGATGTATATCTCAGTTTGAAAGTGGATACATCATGGAACATATTACTCCAAAGTTTCATCCCTCACGATCTTTAGAAAAATGATATTCAAGATTAAATTATGAAGACTCAAAGATCTTCTGTGATGTTTGCATGAGGGGGAGTAAATACGCGTTGCACTCTTTTTTCCTTAACCGAGGTTTTGTCCCAATGGGTTTTCCTGGTAAGGTTTTTAATGAGGCAACAAGTTATGCGTATCAAAGATGTGTGTACTCTTTTTCCTTCACTAAAGAATTTTTTTTCTCCCACTGGGTTTTTATCTTAGTAAGGTTTTAACGAGACACATTATCTTCATAGACATCCAAGGGGGAGTGTTATGAATATTTATCTATGTGGATGTCTATCATGATTAGAACTTTATCAAAGGAGTTTGATTTATTTATTATTAGGAATATTATCTCCATGAATTAGAGTTTAATGTATTATGTACTTCTTATGCCTATAAATAGATGATTCATTGAAGGCATTGTATACAATTCTATATTTTTGAGAATAATACAAATCTCCCTCTTTCTCTCATCTCTTTGTTCTTCTTGCTCTTATTCTTGTTCTTCTTTATTTTATTCACAACAATATTGAATTAATACAAAAATATTAATTTAATTCGATACCAAAATTTAGACTAACTAAAGATCTGAACTTACCACAACGTTAGCAGAGATTCAATATTGCTAAACCGAAAATTTTAAACTACCAATCTAACAATAAACAGGTGGTTATTTGTTCCTTAATTTTTTATGTGCTCTAATGCGTACTCCCTCCCCCTATTTATACTATTCAGTCTCCCCCCACCCCCAAATGCTTCACCCGATCGTGGCATTATTTGGGAATTAAATTCCCTAGCTTTGTGCAACATAAGTGGCAACTTTGCCACCCCTAATGCCCTTTGGCCAAGTGGCTATGGACGTGAGAATTGCTTGATGCAAATTATTATTATTATTATTAACAAGGTCGGAAAACAGTACAAAATATTCAGTTATTAACATTTAATTTCAACTAGACCGAATTTTAGGGTGTGACAACAAATCTCAAGGTTCAATTCGTTGTTCATAAATTCGTCGGTTGTTCTTCGATGCTTCAACAATTTTATTTAGAAGATTTTTCAACATGATGTTTTTTTTCCATATAACTTATTGTCTCTGTTTTGAGGCTAAAGAGATTAATTTATCAACACTATCGTTTTTACACCCCTATTAATTTTTATTTTATTTGAAACTCATAATTACGCGGGGAAAGGTTCAAATTAATGGGTCTACGTCGTCACTGTAATAAGAAATAATGTCATCACCCTGTTTAAGGTGTAACGAAAAATAATGTTAATATCATCATCTTGTTTAGGGTTTAACGGCGTAATAGTATAATTAAACATTTAAACCTAGAATTAAAGTTCAGTTTAAAATTGAATAAAGTAAAAGTTCTGTTGTATATATAATATATTACCAATAATTCAGTGGCATCTGATGTAATTTACTCTATTATTTATTTGGGAAAACTACACCGGTGGTCCCCAAACTATTATCGTTTTCTTATTTTGGTCCCAAAGCTATTTTTTTCGGTAAAATCGTCTCTTCTGTTACATAGTTCTCATGTTTTGGTCCCCGGAGTTAAATAGCTAACGGTTTTGCTGACGTGGCATTTTTTAAAATATTTTTAATATTTTTTAATAATTTCTCTCTCCTCCTATATTATTTTTATTTAACTTTATCCACCCAATCATGTGGTGCCACGTGGCATTACCCTATTGGTTGAAAACCTCCCAAAAGCCTTAAAAAGCCACATTTGGAGCTGCTAGGATTCAAACCCAAGACCTCCAACACACAAGCCATGCACATGAACCACTTGTGCTAGGTTGATTACTTGATTTGAATCTACTAACAATTATATATAACCTATACATATTAACCCAAAAAAACCCCAGGATTCATGCGCATTTTCATCTGATGAACAACAGAAATTCAAATCAAGCTCCCACTCAAAAGATCATGGACCCAGTGCACTGATTATAGCTTTACTTATTTTCACAGATTTTCATATTATCATAAATTGTTTAGACTAAAAAACTCAAAAGAAAAAATCTGAAAAGATTATGTTTCTTACTTCAAAAGATGATTGAAATCCTGCTTTCCTAGAACTCGCAAATCATCACAAAGAGCTTTGACCTGTCAATACAACAACAAAGTAAGTAATGACAAGTAGTAACGCAGGTAAAGATTAGCAATACTGTAAGAGATAATCACCTCTTCTGTGGTAGAACTGTGATCCTTAATAGGCAATGAAGCTGGATCCTCAAAGGTTATGGTAGTAACTGAACCGAGGATTTCGAGAGGAGAATCAGACCAAATGAAATCAGCAGGAATAGACACATCTTCTTTGAGATTGTCTCCTCATCTTCATAACCGAAATTGGCATGTAGTTAGAAACAAAGCATAACATAAACCTTGGAACCAGGTACCAGAAGAATCAATTCAATGACAACGTTCAATCATTATCAACAAAACATTAACATTGTTGTATGATAAAGGCAAAGCTCACCCATCACGGTGTCTCTTCTGTTTTGTTACCCTAAGTACATCAATCACCTACATCAAGCATGTGGCAAAAAGAACAATAATGAGCAGAGATACACTCAATAGGAGAACAAAATTAGTCATTTAAGAGATTTTGAAACAGAAATGAAATTAAAAACCTTCTTTTGTGGTTCTACCGATCCTTGAAACAGATGTTTAGAATCAAGAAGACGTGGATCAATCTTTGCAGGGGCTTTATACCTTAGCCCCAAAACATATGGCAAGCGACTAGCAAGTGGTTTAAAAACTGCAATTTTTCCAAACAGCTGCAGACCAAACCAAACACGCGTGTCAAAGGAAAAAAAACAAAACTTTACAGAGAGCTATATTTTATGATTTTGTTTATCACCTGCTTGAGACAATAGAGAACAGAACTGTAATCTCAGGACCTAAAAACTTTGGTGACAAAGGTGCCTTTAAGAGCCAAAAACTGGGTAGCCAACTTAACAACATCAATAACCAAAGCATTTTGGCACATTAATTCTTGAGGCCAAGCACCACCAATATTTAAAGTTTTTTTTTGGTTAATATGTATAGCTTATATTAAATTGTTAGTAGATTTAAATCAAGTAATCAACCTAGCATAAGTAGTTCATGCGCATGGCTTGTGTGCTAGAATTTTTAGTTTGAATTCCAGCAGCACCAAATGCAGTTTTAAGGATTTTGGATTTTTTTTCAACCAATGGGGTAATGTCACGTGGCAACACATGATTGAGTGAATAAAGTTAAATAAAAATAATATAAGAGAGAGAAATGGTTAAAAAATATTAAAAAATATTTTAAAAATGCTACGTCAGCAAAATCGTTAGTTATTTAACGTCGGGACCAAAACATGAGAGTTATGTAACAGAAGGAACGATTTTACCAAAAAAAATAGTTTTGAGACCAAAATAAAAAGACAGTAATAATTTGGGCATCACCGGTGTAGTTCTCCCTAAAAAATAAAGTGATATTATGAGTAAAGTTAGTTGGACAAATACAAAACCTACCCGGTGTAGTCATCCAAAATAGTTTACCCTAGACCGAGTAAAGCCATCCTATTTTAATTTCTTTCATCTAGAATGTCGGGAAGCGCTTCTTCTCCGGATCAACAATCTTCGAACAGCAGTAATGATGGAAAGCCTTATCACCTCGTCGATGTAGTGAAGCTGGCCGAGGATAAGTACAGTGATCCGGTGGAATTCGAATTCGAATCCGACTCCGACCTCGATGATGAATCCCGGATTACTGAAGAAGAGGAAAGGCTCTACTGCGCTGCTGTGAAGGCCAGCGATGTAATCTCGTGTTCTCTCTAGATTTTGGCTTTTTTTTTATCTTATTTTCGTCCTAACAATTCCCCCATTTTTGTACATTAGGGGTTTGATGTTCCTAATTTACCCGGAGTTATTGCTTGCTGTCTAATTAAACCCTATCCCATGGGCGATGATACTCGGAAAAAACTCCAGCCCTTTTGCGTTGCTGGTATGAAACACTACAACCAAGTCAAGGTTGGCCTATGTTTTCTTTTTCTCCATGTATTCTCTTTTCATCTTGAACGAAGAAAATAACAATAGTTATCTGATGTGTTCTTTTTTTCAGAAAACAAATTATGAGTTTGTGTGGCTGGAAAAGGCAAATTACCAGATTTCTAGAGGTTTTTTATATTATTTAACCTTTGAGGGAAGGACGCCTGATAATAAGACTAAGATTTTTGAAGCACAAGTTCTGGATGGGATTCCTGCGACGGAGGTCGACTTTTGTAGGGAAAAGGCTCCTCTTACCAAAACGGGTATGGGTCTTTGTTCATAAATTCTTAATGTCAATTGTCAATGCCATGGATTGTCAGCCTTGAGTAGTTTACATCATCACTAATTGCTTAGGTGAGTGCTAATATGACTGATAATTCCTTCACATGTTAATGTAAAAAAAAAAATCAAATCACATGGTGGTAATTCATGTTTCCTTCTGATAAATAGTAGATGATATCATGTTCTATACTTTAGAGAGGAATCAGCACTGTTGTTTGTCTACATCTCCATTTTTGAATGGTTTTCACTCCCTTTTTGTTATCACTTTATCATCCTGCATTTTGATATCTACTTTGGGTTTTTAAATTTTATGGGAGGGGAATCCCTTTCTATGGTTATTTTAAATACATATATGTAAATCTATATACATAGAGAGAGAGAGATGGAGGCAATATTTATTTGATTTGAATTGATTGAGATAATGGGGAAGTGAGGGTGTTGGCTTTAACTTTGCCTAAGACGAAGCTTTGAATGAGGGAAGAAAGTTTCAATCTTTGCAGAAGTTACATCTTTTTTAGCTGATGAGACTAGTAATTTCTTGTTGGATCTTATACGTATGTATAGCAATTTAGCACTGCTATATTTGGTGATGCACTAGTTGTCTAATGTTTGTAATCTTTTAAATAGTATTATTTATGAGCATTTTGTTTTTCAGTTAGTTTCGATTTATTTATAGAATGATTTTTACTTTGGTACCATTGCTTTCTGATATATTGGATGCTGAATATCTGTGTGAATTCAGGTGTTGTGCTTACTTTCTAAAAAACAATTCTCTTTTCTGCACTCATGCATATTGGTCATAGTGGAAACTCTTTAGGAGAGTTGAACTGGGTTTTACTTATATTTTGTATGGAACTAGTTTCCTTCATTTTAAACTTTCAGAACAACTCTGAGCGTCAAAAAAACTAAAATACTAAAAGCCTTAAGATGATGAGAGGGAAATCCTCCATCAAACAACTACACACTTCCTTTAGAGAATCGATAAGAACTCTCATCAGGAGAGTAGAATGAAAGAGTGATTAGGGTTTCTTCTAGGGCAATTGCCCACTACAAATTATGTCATTTTCATTCACTTATACACCAACTCTATCCTTCTGGATATATATTAAAAATTACGTTTAATATTTATGTTAATGTATGATAAATATTACTTCCTATGTCCACTAATATTGTCACGTGTTAATATTTTTTGTTAATTTTTTTAATTGTCTTTTTATTTTTTAAAATTTATTATTAATAAAAATATAGAAAATGTTATGAATATTTATCTATGTGGATGTCTATCATGATTAGAACTTTATCAAAGGAGTTTGATTTATTTATTATTAGGAATATTATCTCTATGAATTAGAGTTTAATGTATTATGTACTTCTTATGCCTATAAATAGATGATTCATTGAAGGCATTGTATACAAGTCTATATTTGAGAATAATACAAATCTCCCTCTTCCTCTCATCTCTTTGTTCTTCTTGTTCTTATTCTTGTTCTTCTTTATTTTATTCACAACACGTTATCAGCACGATCTCGCTCGCTCAATTACTGTGATTATTGTTGGTGGTTCTCAAAAAGAATTTCAATTTGATATTGGTGACTACATCTATCATATATTCAGCTTACCTTGGAAAGTATGATATGTTTTACTTATTTATATACTAATATAATGATTGATTTATCATTCTCCAAAAGTTAGTATATTCATATCTATTATTTGGTTATTATTTTAATTTATTATTATTTTATTCATACTTGAAGTAACTCTTGAATTAACGAAAATTAAAATTATCGTCGTACTTCATTAGATGGATTAATAAAGCAAACCAAATTAAAGCCCTCAAGGATTTCGGCTAAATGCTATTGGGCGCACAAGTTGGAACATTTTATTACACAGTATATTAGTTTTATTCAAAGTTTTTATTATTCCATTCTAATTTATAATTGATTCAATTTAAGGATTGTGTTGTCATGTGATTGTTATATATTTGTTTTATCGTCATTATTATTATTATGGTAATTTATATGAATAAATTCGAGATATAAAACAACTTTATTATTTGTATCAATTACTTTGTATGTGAATCAAAGACAAAAGGAATACGTTACTTTGATGTGTTTATATATTCATCAAAATGTCGCTTGATTTTAACTATGGTTGTTTTTAATTTGATCACATCAATTATAGTTATGTTTATTCAACTTGATCTATGACTACTTTTATACTTTTTGATCTAGTCTCAAATAATTTTTTTTATTCTATTGATAAAAGTCGATGCTTTTAACCGTGTTTTGAGTTTTACATGTATTCAAATGAGTTGGAAAGAGACATGGTGTAAAAAAAAATTATGAGAAGATGTCTTGGTTCATTTGCTACGTCATCATTATCTTTGAGACGAAATTCAATATCGGTAAACTCTATTTTATTTTTATCTTTTAAAATTTAATTTTAAAGTGCGATAAATCATGATGATTTTGGATTTACAAGAAGATTATTATAAAGTCTATATTTGCTTGAAAGCAATATTTCTTCTTCGTCGAAAAACTCGACCATAGACTTCTCCCAATTTCAAGTTACGAAAATTCGTCTTGATCCAAAAAGTTTTATGGGAGGCATTCCTTGAAGTGAATGCAAAGCATGATGTTTATTCCATGCGATTATCAATGATGGGGCATTCCCTGAAGTGAATGCAAGCATGATGTTTATTCCATGCAATTATCAATGATGGGGCATTCCCTGAAGTGAATGCAAGCATGATGTTTATTCCATGCAATTATTGGATCTGTTTCATTCCCTGAAGTGAATGCAAACATGGTAAATCATTATTCAATTAGAGACATAATTTCGATATAATCCAAGTATAATTGGCTGGATATCCCGTTCTGCGAGGCTACTGGTCTCAAAGGAGGTTTTTAAAGGACCTTGTGGACAAGTTTAACAATGCCGCGTACGAGGATTAAATATTTGTTCTCTGTGATAAGGATATGTGAAAAAGTTTTAAAGGCCCACTGACTCTACTCCATTCCCTGAAGTGAATGTGAGATTATATTATGGAAGGAATAAAAAATCACATTAAAAGTTGTGATCGTGGTCGAGGCTATGAATATACACATGAAAAATATAGTCATTTTAAGAATACTTTTACCCGCTGGTAACGAAGTTATAAGGATGACAAGAGTGATAAAGATCATTCTAAGGAAGTGAAATCTTTTTACCAATGTGATGTTATAAACCATTGGTTTCGTACTTGTCAAACGCCAAAGTATTATGGACTTTATCCATAATCATGAATGATAAATGAAATAAAATATAAACAAAATTTGTTTATGGCGAAAATAATTATGGCGTTATTGGTCCAACTCAATTGGAGATTGTTAATTTTCTCATAACCCTTGAAGGGAATAATTTACCATTTATTTTATTTCCCTTATAACCTCTAATAGGAATAATTATTTTTTTTATTTTTTTTATTTTTTTAATGTTAATTCGTTTTATTTATTATTTATTTATGTTAGTTTGCTTTATCTTTATTTATTTCACATATTATTTATTTACGTTTTATGTTAATTTATTATTTGAAGAATATGATTACTTCCGGAATAAAATATACAATGAATTGTGGCTATTTATGCCTAGAATTGTGGCTATTTATGCCTAGCAGATAATGCAAGTACTCATATTGTACTTAAGCATAAGAAATATTTATCCCATTTAAATGCAAGGGGAAATATGAGTAGTATTTCTCAAAGTACTAAAATATCAATACTCCGGAAGAGCACTTGAAAGTTTAATATGATGTGCTATATTTTATATTTTTCATTCCTCGAAGTGAATGATACAAAGTACATATTTTCATTACCTGAAGTAAATGAAACAAAGCACATTTTGAAAGGTGCACAATTATGTATTTCTCGATTAAAATGCAAGGGAATAATGTGAGTACTATATCCGAAAGTACTAATATCACAAAAGGCTATGGTTGAGCAAATATGTTATTGTCAAATGGAACTTTATTCCATATTCACAGTGCGTTATACTCGTCAAAGTCATAAAGAGAGCAATATGAGTTCGCAAACTATCCCTTTGGGAATTATAGACAACATATGTTATCAATTGGCATTTGAAATAAGTCAATATTGATATAAGTTTTGGTAGCCAAAAAGTCAGTTGAAAGCTCTAGAAGAGCTATATATTACTACCAAAAGATAATTTCAATTGAAAGCTCCGAAAGAGCTAAATATATTCCTATTTAAAGGAACAATTTTGATGGTCGTACTAGACATGTACGAGTGAGATTGAATTACATGTTATGGTAAACAAGGAGTTTACAAATTCAGAGATATATACACACATATATATAGTTGACATGATCGGTTAGACCATCCTGATCAATGGTGCAGAAATTATTGAGATTTACATGCACATGTATTAAAAGAACCTGTAGTTCTTGTGGTGCTTATTCTTAAAGGAATGGATTAAATTCCACTTATTAAAGAACGTGAAGTTCTTGTGTTGTTTAAAGGAATTGATTAAATTCCACTTACTAAAAGAACCTGAAGTTCTTGTGTTGTTTGTTCTCAAAGGATATAGATGATCCCACTTACCAAAAGAATTAGAACTTAAAGTTCTTGTATTGAAGTTGAGACTGTATGTCTTGCATATCTGAACGAAATATGGGCTCATATATCCACAAATGTGGAAAGTTTTATATGATTTTAGTAGATGCATCTACATTGTTTTATCGACTTACAACCATAAGTTTGTGAGATTGATTCTAAAAATATTCAGATTATGTAGTTAGACTATTCGTCTTGAAAAGCTAGTGAGTTTATATTTTAGGCTATATCAGTTGTTACAAAGCCTATTGATTATGAAAAATATAGTTTAGCAAAATTTCAATTGGATGCCTCCTATTTAATAGCTAAACTATGAGAACAAAAGAGTTATTATTTATATGGTGTTTCCATATAGCAACACTTATACGCATCAAGCCAACGAGTTATAATAAACTCCCTGTTATGATTGGTTTTTGGTCAGAAATCATACATTTCCCATTTTATGATTTTTGAATGCGCGATATGAATTGCTCCACCACAACGCACAAAATGGGTAAATAAAAAGGGTTGAGAATATATATTGAGTACGAGTCTCCTTTTATGTTTAAATTCTTAAACATTAATTGGAGAATCATTATGACATGATTTTTCTCAACATTAGGGGGAGATAATAATCAGTTGGATAGAGGAAAATGAATTATCATTATCTAGATCCTCGTATATGAACTAGAAGTTCATAAGATAATTCATGTTATTACATGTCAACTACCAGACATATTTATTGACCCAATGAGAGTAATTAAGTCTTATATACCAGTTGAAATGATCTAAGTTTAAATTACATGTTAGAGCGAGAGAATGTAAATCATGCCTGAAGCATGATAGTTGAAATGGTTCCAATGATCAAAATTCTCGTAAATAGAAAGTAATATGAGATGGTCATATATTGGAGGCGGGTGCTCTTGAAGAGACCCAAGACATAACAAATAATAAAACTCTATAAAAGTTTCAGGTACCTGAAATAAAGATTGAAATCTTAAAGAGATCTCGACGAGTTATGTCATTACGAGAATGGAACCAGAAAGTTGTCGACAACGATTTTACAAACAATTTTACATAAAATACTTCTATAGAAGTAAAGAAAGAAATCGAGGATCTTGTATAAAATCTATCCAGAAGTATAGATATTGAATTGGCCGATGTTGAAAGACGCTTTGAACTTCTAAAATAGAAGTATTTGGACTAGCAGTCCAAACACCTAAAGGTGTAATGCAAGTGAGGCACAAATAAGTAGTCGTAAATACGACTTGAACTATGATTTATGAAAAGTTTTAATTACTTCATGGTGGATGCAATTACTTTGGCAGTTATGAAAATTTTACATGCGTCTAATTATTTGTGGATCCATATTTATCCTTGAAGGATCTAAAATGCTATAAGCATTTGGAAATTTCTGAGGAAATTTATTTAGACATGTCTCATGAATATTTTGGCGCATTTGGTATAATCGCCTTAGTGAATACTAATTGAGAAAATACTATAAGAATGATCAGATTTTCTTATGTATTTTATAAAGAAGTTTGGATCAAGATCCATTATGATAATTTTAGAACTCCTAAAGAGCTTCAAATTGGAAACTCACGAAGTACTTTCAATGCAAGTACTTGAATCTTGACATCAAGTTTATCTCGACCTGAAGATCGAGCATTTTTATATATTTCTTTTGTCTATGAATAGACATAAGCTGAAAGAATCTTAAAGAAGATTCAATATGAATAGAGCATATCTATTGAGTATCCCAATAGTTGTAAGATTGTTGGATGTGAATAAAGATAATTATATATTTTCTTGGTCTTGAAGCACTATATATTAGTTGGTCAAGAAATATCTATGAATATACAAAGATCATTACATTTAGATCTTCAGACATTCGTTGATGCCTCCTCAAATGTCGTAGAAATAATTGTTATGCACGAGGCAAGCCAAAAAATGGGTTTGGCTAAGACTATTGACCCAACATATCCAAAAAATATGTGGATTTACTTTTACAAGATATGATTAAAGCTATCTTGTGTGAAGATAACGCAAGATGTATATCTCAGTTTAAAAGTGGATACATCATGGAACATATTACTCCAAAGTTTCATCCCTCACGATCTTTAGAAAAATGATATTCAAGATTAAATTATGAAGATTCAAAGATCTTCTGTGATGTTTGCATGAGGGGGAGTAAATACGCGTTGCACTCTTTTTCCCTTAACCGAGGTTTTGTCCCAATGGGTTTTCCTGGTAAGGTTTTTAATGAGGCAACATGTTATGCGTATCAAAGATGTGTGTACTCTTTTTCCTTCACTAAAGATTTTTTTTCCCACTGGGTTTTTTATCTTAGTAAGATTTTAACGAGGCACATTATCTTCATAGACATCCAAGGGGGAGTGTTATGAATATTTATCTATGTGGATGTCTATCATGATTAGAACTTTATCAAAGGAGTTTGATTTATTTATTATTAGGAATATTATCTCTATGAATTAGAGTTTAATGTATTATGTACTTCTTATGCCTATAAATAGATGATTCATTGAAGGCATTGTATACAATTCTATATTTTGAGAATAATACAAATCTCCCTCTTCCTCTCATCTCTTTGTTCTTTTTGTTATTCTTTATTTTATTCACAACAGAAAAGATATATATTTTAAAAACCTTTAATCAAGTAGTTTTTAAAAAATAGATTTTATATTTTAATAAATTAAATATTTAAATAAATTATAATCAAAGTTAAAAATTTTGGTCAGAAAAACATTAACATGTGAGTTGTGACAGTTTTAGTAGGACGATAAAAATATTATAATTTAATTTTTAAATGAATTAATATTACTACGAATTTTTGACAAGTTACATAAAATGCGAGACAAATTGGGATATAAATATAAAAGTAGTTAATTTATGTTGTAATACAAAAAAAAAAATACGAGCATGATACAAATATAAAGCAAGTATTGATGTCCGGTTGGTCAGAGCTGCTCATCTACTCCATTCCTCTTCCCTTAGGTTCCGAGTTCAAGACCTAGCAGGAACATTTCTTCTCCTAAAGTTACCCCTCCCCTCTAAGTAGAAGTAGAGGTAGTATTTGTAAAAAAAATTAAAATTTAAATGAAATAAATTATTAATATATAAATATTATGTGAAAAATAACACGAACTCAATTAAATTTATATTATACATACTTTTGCTATAGTAATTTAAATGTAATAAAGTATTAGATGAATTAGGACACAATGACACAAGTATGAAATGAATCAACAAATTATTGTATTAATTGAATTATCATGATGAAATTTCTAAAATATTAAATGGCGAAAATGAACAAAATTAAAATTAAAATATTCTTATAATGAAATATATTTAGTTTGAAAAGAGGGTATGAGTAAAAAAATGGAAAAGAGGGTACAAGACACTTCGAAAGTGATAGGTTCTAAAAAACCGCTGGATAATGAAATTACTTTTCTATCTAACTACCTGTATTTAGAACCGTGAGATATTTTTTGGCACATGATATGGACCGTAGGATGTTAAATCTAAAAAATAATGACCATTCCCTATCCTTAAACACCCATGTTTGTCTTAGATCTTCAAATACTTTAAAGTACTTTCTTCAGTTTTGAATTAGGTTTTACTTTTTTCTTCTGACACATCAGAACACATGTGGAATCAGAAAATCAAAAATCTAAAGGGATAAGCACGAGTGAAAATTAAGAGCTTCCTTCTCGATTCTCTCGTTTCCCTTATTTTTCTCTCACATTTTGCAATTCCGAGGAGGCTCCGGGTTAGCTGGCCGTCGGCCGATCTCACCCGACCACCCTCCTTTCTCCTTCCCATAAGACGATCTACTTTCTCTCACCTCGATTTTGGCGTTCTTTTGAGGACCCTTAGGTTGTTCGTTGGAGGCTCATCCTCCCAGCGCTTTTGAGTCTACCCTCTAGAGTCATGTCGATTTGGAAGATAAGGTCTTTTTACCGGCGGGTGTTGTCTACGAGGGTCCGACTGAATGTCTTAGGGAACTTCATCGTTTTATCTGTTGTTTTCAATTTCGAGGAGGCTCCTCCTTTCCCCTTGTCCTCAGACGACGTTCTCCTTTCATCCACTTCGATTTTAGCATTTTTTAGTACCCTTTTGTAACACCTTCTTCCCGGCCTGGTAGAGAATCGGATCATAGCGTGCTATCGATGAGCGATATGGTGATCGGTGCGATAAATTTCAATTTATTATCAACACTTAATCAATATTACACAAACAAAACATTACCAATATACATTTTAGTCCAATTCATTCATAAAAAGGCCACAATCAACCATTTAGGACCACTTTGCAACTTTTACAAGTTTTAGGGACTATTCTGAAAATCTTACAAATTAAAGGTCCTTCGATGCTTTAGACTACACCACAATAAAATTCAATACAACATTGACTAGCCTGCAAAATTTCATGCATAACGGTGATCATTTACTCATTCAATTTAATCATCCTAACCTCAGTGACTAAACTGTAAATAATGCAAACCTTCAGACTAAGCTTCTTAACCACTTTAACTAACCATGTATCGAAACGCTCAAAGCTGTTTCGATACGGGTGGACGATGGTCAACCTTGTTAACTTTTTCCTCTTTGACTGTATCGATACGGGGAAGTCTTGTATTGGTACGAGTTGACTCCCTTTAACTTTGACTTTGACCCATTTCGATATGCTATAAACTCGTATCGAAACGAGGGATTCTTGTAGCAAATTATTTCGGAACGACGCTAAACTGTTTCGATACGCCTTGACCCCTAGGTTCAATTGTGCTTACCCGTATCGAAACACCATCACCCGTTTCGATACGGCTTAACCTGTAATGACAGATTTTTGCTGGTTTTTATTCATTTTAACTTATCGAATAGTGTCTAAGTGCAGTGAAACTATACACACAATATTATAACCATAAATTCTACTAGCATATCAAAATTTAAGGTCATATGAATCCATTTACCCGGTTTTTACCTTTAGTGCCAAAACATGCATTTAAGGTCATTTCTTACTATATAAAAGACTCATTTTAAACATATCACACTTATAACACTTAATCATAACATAGGCACATCAAAAGAGACTTATTAGACTTATACATAGACTTTGCCACCATCTAGGAGTTCAAGAGGGTCGATATACGTTACTTATAACTTGATTGTGACTTGTACAATGCTTCAACTTCTCCAATCTTGCTCCCAAAACTTGACTAACCCGAAATGGATGCAATGTAATGCATTAGGTATACTTTGCCTAGTGAGGTAGTCAAAAATACAATGGATGAACATGGTATGCCATATAACATGCTTCAATGATAATCATAATATTAATTATGCAATAAGCATGTCATGCTCCTTATTCATAATAAAAGCATAGTGTCATGTCATCAATGGCAATATCATGATTTCATAGCATAACAATATCAATAGCCAATAGTCCCCTTGGATCGATTCATGGTATATGGATACACGAATTCCACCTCCTCACCAAAGCAATGAATGGTCATCCCGCCGACATCGCCAATAAGACCAATGCACAATACATCCCTCCGCCAATATCAATAACCGTAGTCCCCCCGTACACCAATGCCAATTGTATCCAGTACTTCGATCCCAAGGTTCAATAACAATAGTTCAATATCCACGATTTAGTGACAATACTTCAATAATCATTTAGTCATAGCAATAAGCAATAGAAATAATCTCATGTTAATGATTTCCATGACAATGATAGCAATGCTATGACAATGAATCGATGCAATACTTACCAAACTTACCATCATGACTTACAATAATGCTTCATGCAAGATCCCTTTAAAATCAATGGTTAGTAAATCAATAAAAATGATTCGAGATGGCACTTAGCCACTCTCGAGACTCCAACTACACTCACCTTGACAATCCGAAGCTCCTAAGTCTCTCGGATGGCGATACCCTTATCCCTAGCTTTCAATGGAGACGATGGATTAATCTTTTCTACTTCTTGAGCTAGGAAAAGCAATAAGGATTATTAGGATCAATGTGACAATATCGATACTTGAATAGCTATTAGCTATTAGACAAAGCTTATCTTTAAGCTTGAAATTGATCATCTAATAATCAAGAGAATCGATGATTAACTTAGGGCTTCCACTTACCCGATCGATAGCTATGACTTGGTGTTCTTAAATCAAGAAAAGCCTAAGCTTAAGGTTCACCGATGGAGATGTGTGTGCGTGAGCTTGATAGAGAAGATGCCAATGGAGGTGTGAGCTTAGTATTTTAAAGATAAAAGATGGGAATGGTTCTCGGTGAAGCTAAACAAATACAAGAGCTTTCTTTTGTTCATTTTAAGGGAATTTCAAACCTAATCATTACCCACCTTTCTTAAAGCCAATAGGAAGCTTTCCTTCATCCAAAGGTAAACTATAAAACAATATTATTTATTCTTTCTTTATCCTTTATCAAATTAGACATATAGGTGGCTATATGTCATCTTTTCTGATCATTCACGTGAGAAAAGGTGATAAGCAAGCTGGTAAGTCATCACCTCGTCATCTCTTTTCAATTTTACCCTCAAACATATTCGAAACAGTGGATTTGTTTCGAAACGAAAGGAACCGTATCGAAACGGTCAAGCAAAAGTCCAAAAGTTAGTTAATACCGTTGAAATCATATCGGAACACCTACAAACATTTCGAAACGTCTTACCTAGGTCGTTTCGGTAAGGGTCTGATCGTATCAAAACGCCTAGCTCAAAAAATCATTTTAGGCTAATCTAAAATTAAAAGTTTGGACTCTCTAAGGTCTTTATCAATGAAAGAGATCATAAGTCTCAATGTAAATACAATGCTTAAGCTTTTTCGATGCAGGATTTTAAATTGTCGAAACCTAATTTCGACTAGACCGATTTTTGGGGTGTTACACCTTTGGTTATTTCTTAGAAGCTCATCCTCCTGACGCCTCTTGAGTCTACCTTCCGAAGCCATGACGATCTTAGAGGTAAGGTCTTCTTACTACTGGGGGCTGTCGATGAGGCTCTAGTGGAAGGTCACAGCCAGCTTTCCTGTCAAATCTATTGTTTTATTTTGTTTGTTAGGCTGGCTGTTTTGCTTGAAAGAGTTGGTGTAGTTGTTCTCATTGTTTAGATTTGTTTTGATATGGAGTTGAAAGATATTTTCATGTTGTTGTACCATGTCGTTCTGGTTCCGATTCTTGGGAGGAACTTTGATCCTTTCCTTCTTTTCTGTGACAAGGTCTTCCACTTTTTCGGTGAGTGTTTTCTCTTTACCTTTTACTCTGTGATTACATGTTGCCTAGTCTTTGGATGTACGTTTGTTTTCATTTCCCTTGAATGATTATGCTTTATTTAAAAAGAATTAGAGACTGAATGACATCATGAGCCACTCATACGGGCCCTCTGTGTGCTGAAGGTCGTCTTCCCTTTGTCTCTCCTCGTGAGTTACATATTCAAGCTGCCAAAAGAATGCTTTCTTGTGTGCAAGGAACATTAGCAAATTTATTTTGTACTATTAAAAAGCAACCTAATTTAGTCCATTAGTCACATGCTAATTGGTGTGGAGATGTATATTTAAGAAGATCAATTTCAGATTTTTTTTCTTCTTTTATGGTTCAAAGCCACGATTTTTGAAATTATTTTTTACATAATATTTCTTATGCTGCAGTTTTATCTCGTGTTGATCCTTTGTACTTATCCTCATTTTGAAAGATAAATTTTGATTTCTTATCAAGTCAGTTGATCCTTTGGAGTTAATAAGTTCTATATTGGTGCAATTTTTGTTAAATCTTTCATAAAATTAATTTATTTGAATCATTCTAATTGGTTCCTCCTAATGCTTGTATATCATTTGTCTTCTGTTATGAATCGTTCTTTGTTATGTGCTAGGGAGTTTAATTTAGTTGAAGAGTAAATGATAAAACATGTTATTTCAGTCCTGACGTTGATTCATGCTAAATTTTTCCCACAAATTAGGGAGAAGTTGTCAATTATTTTTAAACTTTGTATTTTGTTTTTGGTCGACATATACTGATTCTTGTTAGATAAAATATTTTTGCTTGCATGTTTGCCTATAACAGTTTGGTGGTGATCATAGAACATATTTATCGATTAATGTAGTTATGTGGAAGTGTATCTACATATATAATTTTTTTTCTATTTTTCTTTATTTCTAACTTGAAAATCTGTTGCGTAGAATTTGACAGTTTCAATACAAAGCGGTAGTTTCGACAGGGAGGGAGCCTTACCTTGTATAAGGTATGCTATATGATGTACTCTTGATTAGTGGAAACATGTGCTTGTTGTGTCACCTTGTTATCGTGGTTCTGTGTCTACTCATGCTGCTGTATTTACCTCAGATATGATTTGTGGGGCATCAATTATTTGATTTTTCTCTATTTAAAAAGTGTTTGTTATCTATTTTTTAAAGGTATATATAGGCTCTTATAATTTGTTATATAATCATTCTTAGTCAATCAAATTCATTTTAGAACTCTATCGTGGGGTTCCATGCATATATTTAATGTTGTGTGTTTTTCAAATTGTATTCCTTTATATGGGTCGGTTTTCAAAGTAGGGAACATGAAGTTGTTGAAATTTGCAATATTCCTGATTTCTTCACATCCGAAAGCGACAGTTATCTTCTACTCATGCCCGAGGTAAGTATTTAAATTTTGTCAATTATCAAAAGTTTAGAATTGGGCTTTTCTAAACTGAAAATCAAATTTGTGTTTTCTTTCTAACCATTTTTAATCAATTGGTTTTTTTTTATCTTTCTTTTCCAGTCAATGTAAATCTCTTTCTTCATCTTTCTTTTCTTATAGCTGTGGGTTTTTTCTTCTCCTACGTTCTTTGTACTAAATTTGTATTTTATGATTTGCTTTGTCATTTTACCCACAGTTGCTTATATTGTGTAACTTTAAACCTTTAATTTCAATAATCACCAATATTAAAATATAGTTTGACGTGTGCCTGCTATATGATAGACAAAATGTTAAAGAACATAGTATATAGTGCAAAAAGAAGTGATAAAGAGTATAACTGAAAACCTAAAAATTTCAACGAGTATTTGGTTGGATTTTTGGTTCAAATAGCTAGAACAGTAGTGCATGCATTTGTTGGGTGTAACAATGTTACTAATTCTTCAAAGTGATCTCATAAATGACATGTTTTTGGCATTTTTTAGATGGAGACATGGGATATAGTTGCTTCAACTTTTGAACATGTAAGTTTTTGGCATAATTGTTTATTTATGATGTATTTTTTGTTTTTGTTTTTTCAAATAGTTTTTCATTTCATCTGATTATTCTTTTTGTTAAATTCAGCTCCCTCCCAGCACAATTTCTGGTGGGGTTTGCAAATGTGTGGATTGTAGTGAAAATGGTGTTTTAAATCTTGTTAAGGATATGTTTAGATTTTAGGGGCTCGATTCAATCAACCATTCTTGCTCGCCAAGTGTGGAGAAGTTGGATAATTGGGTGTTTTAGTGTGGGAAGGGCTCCCCCTTTAATTTAAGCGCTACCTTTCTTGAAATGCTGCTACTTTATCGGTCCCTCTCGTCTGGTTGGTCTCGAGGTGAAAATTAGGCAATTTGACACAAGGATTTATAGTGGTTCAACCTTCTAACCAAGGTCTACATCCACTACCTTAGCTCCCCACTAAGGATTTCCAACAAATTCACTAAGAATTTCGTCCCCTTTTCTAGGATTAGGAGGAAACCGTTACAACCCTCAAAGCTTTCTACCCAAAGCTTGAAGGAACACTCTCTTTACAAAGAAAGACTTAGCAAACTAGAAATCCCTCTAAAAGATGTTTGTTTGCAATTCTAAGCACTCACCCAAAACCTAAACACTTGAGCAAATTTAACAATGTAAGCTCACAAGTGTTGTCTAAGCAAGAAATAAACAATTAAAGCTCTAGACAAATTTTGACATCATAATGTTGTAACAATTGAAGCTGATACTTGGAGGTCCCTTTTATACTCCCAATAGTTTGTAGCTGTTACTAGCCGTTGGGGATGATTTGGAGCCGTTGAGGACTTTATTTCCCTTCATAAATGCTGTTCTGCAGCTAGTCGTATCGATACGCGTGGAACCGTATCGGTACGACCTTCATAGGAACTAGCCGTTGAGCTCTTGCCAGCCAAGGCGTATCGATACGCTTGAGGGCGTATCGGTACGGGTTCACATTTAAATGGCCGTTGGGGTTGGTTGAAAGGGGATCGATACGCTTACCTGGCGTATCAAAACGATCCCGATCCGTATCGAAACGGCAAAGGCCTGTATCGATACGGGTTTTGACAGTGGCCAAACTTGGGCAAAAAGGTATTGGTACGGGTACAACCGTATCGATACGGGTACTTTGAAAACACGAGTGTGGCTATTTAAAAACATGAAAAATCTTTGCCAAAAACCTCATAAAATACCTCAAACATAATTTCAAGTTGTTTGGACTTAAAAACAAGTTTTAAATTCTTTTCAAATTAGTCCAAAACATTTTTTAATTATTATATCAAAACATTAGTTCTACAATCTCCCCTTTTTGATATAATAAAACTCACTTGAAAAATTTGTTTGGGATTCTCCCTTTTTAACTTTAAAAATGTGAATAAGAGATTAAAAATATGAAATCAAATAAGGCTCCCCTTATTCATTTGAAAATTGAATTTTTTAAACCATTTCTCCCCTTTTTGTTATATCAAAAAGAATTTAAAAACATTAAGTTTCAAAACAACAATGGAGGTAAAAGAAATTTGACACACTTAAAATTTTGGTTTAAAATTGGCTCCCCCTTACTCAAAGCATCATCAAAAATGTTAGTCCAACATATATGATCATCTAGTTGAATAAAAAGAAAATAAGACAAATTAATTCAAAACAACTAAAAATTTTATCAACACTTGAACCCAAGGGAGGATGTGAAGCCTTCCTTCTTCAAGTGTTCTTCCTTGTATGCATGGAGCTCCCCCTCAATGTTTGACTTGTTGAACATCTCCATCACACATAGCAAAAGACAATCAAGTAATTTTTGGTATCCAAATTGCTTTGGATCCATAGACATTAGTAGTATAAAATTTAGTCCCCTTAGGAATCCATTTTTCAATTTCATCCTTTTTAGTTGAAGTGGTTAGTCCTTTTGGGACTCAAACACTTCTAAAACATTTACCATTTATAAATCTAGGGGCACTAGATTGTCTTACATAAAAATTTGATTTTCCAAAATTATTTTTCTTTTCAAGTTCATTGGAAATCAAATCTTTTTCTTTTTGAACTTTGAGAAGCAAATTTTGTAAATCAAAACAGTTTTGTTCAAAAAATTTCAATTTTGCTTCAAGTTCAAGATTTGTTTTGGAAAGCAAATCATTTTCAATTTTTATTTTTGAAATCAACTTTTTGTTTTTTGGAAAATGATGCCTTGTATTCCAAAAGCAAATCATCATAGGCATCTTGTAATGTAACACCCATGTTTTGGGGCTAGGAGTTAGTCGGGTTAGTGGTCTGAGTCGGCAAAAATTAAATTAAATCAATTTGGCCTAAGCTTGACCTAATTGGGTTTTAAAATAAAGAGGAGGGACCACTTTAGTGATTTAACCCAAATATTTTGAAAAAGGGAGACAACTTTTAAAAAGTAAAAAGAACAAAAAAAAATGTGTAGTCATCTTTCCCATTCTCCTTTCTTCACCATGGAAACCCCACCAAACCCTCCCAAATCCCAAATTTGTATCTCCATCAAATTGCTCCATCAATTCAAGGGCGTTTTTAAAGGTAATCACATATTTGAACTCTCCTCTCCATTTCCTATCTATCCATGGTCATAGATTTTAAAACTACCCACTTTTGAAAAGTTAGGGTTTAAGGAAAGTTGAGGTTTTTATGGGGTTTTTCATCTTGTCTTGAAATGTTAGGTTGGGTTTTGATTTAACCACCTTAAGATGCTTAAAATATGTTGAAATGGTTGGGTTTGGGTGAAAACCCGAAATGGGTTCTTGAGGCAATTTTTAGGGTGTCAAAAACTTGGTTTTTGGTGGGTTTTAGGTTGTAATTAGAGGGCTGGTGGTTTATGTAGGCTAGGAGGATGTTTTGGAACCATTTAGATGTCATTTGGGTGTTTGAAAATATGATTTTCTGCTGGGTAAAATAGGAGTACGAAAATAGGAATTTTGGTGATTGTTTGGGTTGGAAATTGTCGGAGCTTGGCTTGCACCTATGGGTTGAAGTTGTGGCTAAACTTAGCAATCATTTGTGGGTAGAAAATGTGTTGGAAACTTGGGTTTTGATCAAGGTTTATGGGCTGCTTGAATTAGGTAAAATTGGGGTTTGGTCAAGGTTTGAAATATTGAGTTTGATATTTGATTAGTGTTCCGGGTTTGCTACATCGATTTGGTGGATTGATTTGAGGTTGTTTTGCTTGTGTTGAGGTTGTTCGAAGCGAGGTTTTGAGTTGGTGAAGCCTTGGGAACAAATCCGGAAATTGAAGACCATGGTTGCTTGGTATTTGAGCTTGGAGGTGGAGGTGAGTGGTTAATGTTTTTAAATTGGTTTTTAAGTGGTTGGTTCAAGCATGTGGACTAGGTTGGGCTTGGTAGACCCACCTAGAGTTAGGATTAGGGTGGTAGCCTAATCCTAAGCTTTAGTTAGAGACCTTGGATGAACTCTTTAATCCGTGCTATGCCTCGTGATGATTTTGTGTTGTGATGATTGTGTATAATGTGATATACATTTATGTTGAGGTATGGTTTAATGCGTTATTATATGCATGTTGGTAACAAATATAATGTGGATACATGTATGTGTGAAATATGATGAGATAATTGTTGGATGATATACATGTAGTGTTGGCTTGTGAAATGAGGTTATGAGTGGTTGCATGATTGTGAGGATCATGGTGAGTACGTGCTAAGCACGGAAATTATATTGGAATGGATGTTGTGAAAGGTTGTGAACTTTATGTAATATTGGCACTAGTATGCTTGGGTACAATGATCGATCATTAGGATGAGTGTGCACACGAGAGTCAAAACGCGCGTGGCCTTGGTGGCGTTAAGGCACCAAGGAGGAGTACGGGTACGCCCGGAAATATTTATATTAGTCGATGATGAGTGGAATCCCATCGACGGGGCGTGAGGATGAGTGGAATCCCCTCCGCGAGAGCCGGTGATGAGTGTAATCCCACCGCAGGTAATGGTTATGTTGGAAATGTGTTCCAACATGTTATCCGCGTATTCGAGTCATAGCTAGGTGCCAATATGAGATTATGCATATATACTTATATGATACGATATGTGAAGCCCTTTATGAATTGATGTATGATGTGGTTAATGCATTGAGTTATGTATCGTAGTAAGTTGAGTTTACGAGATGTTGAGCATGACATAATGTTGATTATATGTTCATGCATCATGTTCATTTTGGCCTTTGCGGATCGGAGGTAAGATCACGCATTTCATTTTGGGAATTGCTCGTGCTTGGACCCTGCATCGTCGAAGGTTTGTTTTATGAGCTTACCCTCACTAAGCTTTTATGCTTATGCTCTCTTTTGTTCGACAATGCAGATCAATAGCTTGTGGGTGGCAAGGGCAAGGAAAGGTCTCCAAGTGTTGCTTTTGGTTAGCTCAATGTATGAATTTTAAGTGTTAGAATGTAATAGATAAGCAATGGGATAGGTATTGTTGATTTGAGTTTTGATGTATGCCGATATTGGCTTGGTTCTTGGATGCCTTGTTTGATTGTAAATAATGCTTATGTTGCATGCCTTGTATGTCTACATGTTTTGGTTGCTAAGACATGAAACCTTAAGTGCATGTATGGCCTTAAATGCTAAAATGTTGCCCTTGTATGAATGCCATGGTTAGATGCCTTGTTTCATGTTTGATTGCTTCCTTTGGCTTTAGTATGATTACTTAAATGTTTGTATGTGCATAGGAGAGTCCAAAAATGCATCTAGAGTTGTGTTTGAGGTCACCAAGTTGCAAATTGTGGGATTGCAGAGCAGGGCGTATCGATACACCTAAGGGCCGTATCGATACGGCCTTGCCCAAAAGCCACGATTTTTGCCTGGCGTACCGATACCCTGGGGGTATCGATACCCTCCAAAGTTACTGGAATTTGTGAAAATTTGGTGGGAGTAGAGCGTACCGATACGGGGTTCACGCGTATCGATACGGGTCTACTCCGTTGACCAAGAAGAGTTGACCGAGAAGGGCGTATCGATACGCTCAAGGGTTGTATCGATACGGTCTTCCCGGAGTTGACTCTTTGGGTTGACCTGGTCAGGGCGTATCGATACCCCTGGTTAGGGTACCGATACGGTCTGCCCTGTAAGCTTAAAAATGGACTGTTTGTGTATGGTCGTGGTTCGAATGTGACTTCCTTTGGATGTTTTCCGCTGTCGTGATCACATAAGACTTAACAATCCTCTAGACAATATTAAAATGAAAGAAAAAAATAGGGTCGCTAACCGAGGGGGAACCTTAACGGGTTTCGCTTTGGTTTTCCCCGTGTGGCCCATTCGGACCGGTCATCCGGCCAGACCGGGACGAGGGGGTTACATGTAACTCATCAAATGTATATGAATTTGAAACAGATGAGTTAGAAGTTACCTCCCCCTCATTGAGGGCCATCAAGCATAGGTGGGCTACTTCATCACCGGTGGAGTCTTCATCACTCCATGTGGCCACATATGCTTGTTTTGAAGATGATCCCTTCTTTTTGGATTTGTGGGAGTCCTTCATCTTCTTCATCGATTCATGCTTGGATTTTTCCATTTTGCTCTTCATGAACCGGGCAAATTTGTTGAAGAGATAGGTCATCTCTTCATCTTCACTTTCCTTCTCACTTGAATCAACATGGTGGCATGTGGAGGATTTGAGAGCTATGGCACTAGCATTGATGCCTAGCTCTATGATCTTCTTCTTCCCCATCGCTCTAATCCCTTCCTTCTTCTTCTCCTCTTCTTTGTTTTTCTTCATTATTTGGTGAGTGAGAAGTGACCCCATGAGTTCATCAAGCTTCAAGGTTTTGAGATTCTTGGCTTCGATGATGGCAGTCCTCTTTGAGTCCCATGACTCGGGAAGGGAGTAGATGAGCTTTCGGACAAGCTTCTTTTCCGGGATGGCTTCTCCATAACCTTTAAGACCATTGGTGATAGTGGAGAACCTATCAAACATCTTCTCGATGTTCTCTTTCGGATCCATCTTGAAGTTCTCATACTCTAAGGTTAGGAGCCCAATCTTGGTCTCCTTGACTTCATCGGTTCCTTCGTATGTGACTTCAAGCTTGTCTCATACCTCCTTGGCACTCTCACAAGAAGACATCTTCTCATAGATGGTTGGGCCAAAAGCACAAAAGAGCATGTGCAGGGCTTTGCAATTAAGCTCCATCTTCTTGCGATCGTCGACACTCCAATCCGCTTTACTTCTTTGAGGCACGAACGGACCATCTTCAACTACATCCCATAGCTTGTAATCTCTTGATTTGATGAAGAACTTCATCTTTGTCTTCCAATGGGCATAGTGAGTTCCGTCAAAGAAAGGCGGTTTGTCGATTGAATTTGCCATTGAGTCGGTTGATGAAAAAGTGATCGAGCTTGCCGGATCTTCTCAATAGGATGTGAATCCCCTTCGATTGAGCCAAGCTTTGATACCAATTGTTGAGATTTTAGGGGCTCGATTCGATCAATCGTTCTTACTCGCCAAGTGTGGAGAAGTTGGATAATTGGGTGTTTTAGTGGGAGGTGAAAATTAGGCAATTTGACACAAGAATTTATAGTGGTTCAACCTTCTAACCAAGGTCTACATCCACTACCTTAGCTCCCTACTAAGGATTTCCAACAAATTCACTAAGAATTTCGTCCCCTTTTCTAGGATTAGGAGGAAACCGTTACAACCCTCAAAGCTTTCTACCCAAAGCTTGAAGGAACACTATCTTTACAAAGAAAGACTTAGCAAACTAGAAATCCCTCTAAAAGGTGTTTGTTTGCAATTCTTAGCACTCACCCAAAACCTAAACACTTGAGCAAATTTAACAATGTAAGCTCACAAGTGTTGTCTAAGCAAGAAATAAACAATTAAAGCTCTAGACAAATTTTGACATCATAATGTTGTAACAATTGAAGCTGATGCTTGGAGGTCCCTTTTATACTCCCAATAGTTTGTAGCCGTTACTAGCCGTTGGGGATGATTTGGAGCCGTTGAGGACTTTATTTCCCTTCATAAATGTTGTTCTGCAGCTAGTCGTATCGATACGCATGGAACCGTATCGGTACGGCCTTCATAGGAACTAGCCGTTGAGCTCTTGCCAGCCAAGGCGTATCGATACGCTTGAGGGCGTATCGGTACGGGTTCACATTTAAATAGCCGTTGGAGTTGGTTGAAAAGGGGATCGGTACGCTTACCTGGCGTATCGAAACGATCTCGATTCGTATCGAAACGGCAAAGGCCTGTATCGATACGGGTTTTGACAGTGGCCAAACTTGGGCAAAAAGGTATCGATACGGGTACAACCGTATCGATACAGGTACTTTGAAAACACGAGTTTGGCTATTTAAAAACATGAAAAATCTTTGCCAAAAACCTCTTAAAATACCTCAAACATAATTTCAAGTTGTTTGGACTTAAAAACAAATTTTAAATTCTTTTCAAATTAGTCCAAAACATTTTTCAATTATTATATCAAAACATTAGTTCTACATGATAAACTTAAATGTGGTAAGTTTACTTGAAATGGACATTTTGTGGTTTTTAACTAATTACCAATACATGGACATTTTGAAGATAAATAGAATTCTACTCTGTTTATTAGATTACTAAGTAAAAATTACTCATATTTACTTTACATGTAATGTATAGACTTTATAGGATAGGACTTTAAGTTTTATAAGGAGTCATACTCAGTTTAGACTTTTAACTCTAACTTTTCGATACAAGACATAAAATACCTCTCTAATAATATAGTTTAACTTCTAAATTAACTCTAACTCGTGTAATCTTACACATTAAACTAATAATGACCATATCATCCGTATGAGTCTTTGATTATAGTAGGATTTAGTTGATTATATTTTGTTGATGTGATGTTCTTTATTTTTGAGTGATAATTATGCATGTAATAAGCTAAAATATTTCTAGCTAGTTTTGGTTCATTAATACTTTTTTGGTTATGCAATGCTTCTCCTTAGCGTTAGCCTGAATGCTTTATATCCTTTGTCCTCTTTTATACGTCATTCTTTGATTTGAGCTAGTGAGTTTTTATCTAGATGGGAAGTAAATGTTAAAACATGCTATTTCAATATTGAGTTTGATTCAAGCTATATGTCTCTCACAAAAAGGCCATGTTTATTGCATTTTTTAGTTTGCTTCTGGTTGTCATATTCCACTTCTTTTAAAGAAACATTTAATTAACATTTATGTGGTGATCATAAAATATATTTATCTATTAATGGTCATACTATTTTTACCTCTGATATGATTTGCAAGACAACAATTGATGGATTTGTTGAGCTTTTGAAGTTTGACAAATTCAGGCAATAAGTTATTTTTATGATTTACTTTTTGTTTATTTAATTTTTTATTTTTAAAAATTGTTTGTAGTTAGGGGTGAATCTGTCCTTTTACCTTGTAGGTCAAATGACCTACCTTTTTCCTTTTCAAAGAATTTTTTTAGGAAATTTTTACGTTATATTGCTTTCCCTCTTCCCTCAAACTTTCACGATTTTTAGTTCAGTCTATTCCCCCAAACTTCAACAATTTTAATTCACCCTTGGATTCAGGTATTTGATTTTATGTATTTGGTCTTAGACCAAACTTAAATTAGATATGAGAATTTCAGTTCTTAAACTTAAATTTATGAGAATTTTAATTTTTTTTATTATTTTACTTTTGTTTTTTTTTGTTTATTTATTTATTTCTCTTGTTATTATGTATTTGATTCAATGCCTCTAATAACATTTAAGGAATACATGAAATTTGAGAACTTGAAATTAGCAACTGGGTTAACAACTGTATTAAGTCCTATATGAGGCTTTCTCTTCTATTCTAAAGAAAAAAGCTAAGAGTGAATAGAGAAGAAACATAGAGTACTAGTATTTTCGTATAATCCACTATTTTAAAATTAGTAAGGAATTTACAGTAAAATTACCTAGAGTTTTTAAATTAATGTGTTCTAACTATAATGTATCGATTAGCTAATAACAAGAGAAATAACTGAACACAAAATGTTGCAACATTGTCTAAGAGATTGCTCGCATGATCTTTTGTTCAACTAAAAAATTTGTGCAAATACTAGTTTGTATAATTGTTGTTGATTCTTCTAAATGATTATTTTGGCATTTTTAGTATGGACACAAGAGATGTTGTTTCAAGGATATAAATGGTATGTTTTTGTCATTGTTTATTTATGTATATATTCTTTTGTTCCTCTTTTCTCAAACAACTTATGATTTTACTGATCTCATTTTGTTTTATTTAGATCCCTCCTATCCCAATTCCTCGTAAGACTCTCCAAAGTGTGGATTGGAGAGAGAGTGTTGCATTAAATCCAGTTCGTGATCAAGGGAATTGTGATAATTACTTAAATTTTCACTTATCTAACTTAAGTTGACTAATGTTAGTTGATGATTGAAGTTTAGTCATGCACATGCAGTTTGTTGATGGGCTTTTATTTCTGTTACATTGCTGGAATCTATTAGGAAGATAATATTTTCGAATGAGAATTTGAAGCGACTGTCTCCGCAGTATTCACTCCAATGTGTATGTCCAGATTCGGTTGTAAATGTGATTGAGACTAGATATGTGAATGAAAAGATCGGATGTTAGACTTATAGTATCAACAAAACTTTCGAATGATACTTAATTTTTCTCTCAAGTTGGAGGTATACTTGGTATATTAGTAATGCATTTGCTGTTGATAAATGTAATATATATCATTTTAATATATTATTTTATTATTGTGTAGCCTATTGATAGCCTTAAGATAGACCATTATGATACTCTTAAAGGATCGGAGAGAAAAAAGATTTTTGTGGCTATTGTTGATCTTTCTGTTGGGACAGTAATAAATTTTACACTAGAATTAATGGCTTTAAGCGATGTAAGATAATTTGATTAATAATTGATTTTTTCAAAGCGCTCGCTTTTTCAAGGCGCTTCGCTTTAACGCTTAGTATTCATTAAAAAAACACGTAAGCTTTAAGAAATATCTATTTTACGAACAAACTCATAATTTCTTTAGTATCAACATCTTCAAAATTAAAAAAAATATCTAAGATCAGAGCAAAGGTTCTCTCGTCGGCATCTTCAAGGCTCCAGGTATGTTTCAATAAAAAAATCAGCTTTCTTCTCTCTTTTCTTCAGTTTTCACCCACTTTTCTCAGTTCTTACCCACGTTTTTCTTTAGTTTTCTTCTTCAGTCCACGTTTTTTCAACTGGTGCTTGAAATTTGATTTGTAGTCTCTGTAAATTTCTTACCCTTTGCTATCTTTTGATTTATATTTTTTTTTATTTTATTCGATACTTTTAACTACAACAAAATGGGAACTGGGTACCTATGATTTAGGGGGATGTTACCTCTTATTCGATACTTTTGATTTATATTTTTTTAATTTTATTCGATACTTTCTTCCTCTCTTATTTCAAATGAGAACTTATTTTTATTCCTATAAACTAAACTACAATCATGTACGATGGTTGCTGATTAACATTTAACAAGGATCAGATATATCTTGACCCAAGTACATCTTCACTGTAATTTTAATTAACTTGTTCAATATACTTAATGTTTTTTTACTTATTAATGGTTAGTTATTTCTTAACTGTAATTTAATTATTTTTATATTTTTTAAGTGCAAAGATATAAATTATTTTAGTACAATTTGATCATTAAATGTATATAAAATTAATGTCATATTGCTCTAAATACAAAATATACTACAAAATTAATTTATAGCGCTTTGCCTACGAAAAGCTAGCGCCTCGACTCGCCTAGTGCCCTTTAAAACTAAGGCGTTAGGTGTTTCAATGTTTGAGATTTTGATTTTGATTTATATTCTGATTTGATTTTATACATATATTTATTTTTAAGAATTTTCTTTTAGTTAAAATTAACTTTTATTATTAACAAAGACATTGTCCTGATATTTTATTACTGTTATTTTTTTATGAAATTAAGATTTTACATATCACTTCTTAAGTTGTAAACTCTTTATGAGAGGTAAATTATAAATGGATAAAATAAGTTTAAACTTTTTATTGTAGGCAATATCCTTACAGTTTCAACATCATTGGTAAAATTAAAAGTGTATTATGGTTAAAAATTCTTTTCTAATATATAAATGGTGGCGTTGCACATCCTATCAGACATGTCTTTTGGGAAGAGAGTAATGGTCCCGTGACAAGTGGTATCAGAGCGAGTTTTGTCTAGAAAAGTTGTATCAGAGTGAGTGTTGTTCGGGAAAGCGGCATCAGAGCGAGTCGACGGAGTGACTTGCGTTCGAGCCAGCTTGAAGGCAGAGTGAAGTGTTGTGAATTCCAGCTAGCTGGAGTCTAGCACTATAATAAAGGATTCGATGTGACTTAATGGTATCATTCAACCTTAGAAGGCGACTAAGGTCGCGCATTTTAGCTGTAGAAGTCTAGCAATGTGACAAGTGGTATCAGAGCGACCATTTGACTTAATTTCACGTCGAACGCTCGTGAGCAGGGTAGGCATGGTAGAAAACCATGACAATTGACCAATAACGAAAGCAGAAGCTTGTGACGAGAGTCATTAAATTTTTTAAATTTTTTTTACGTCAGATTGCTTTCCCTCTTCCCTCAAACTTCAATAATTTTAGTTTAACCTTAAATTCAGTTATTTGATTCTATGTATTTTGTTTTAGACCAAACTTAAATTAGAGATGAGAATTTCAGTTCTTAAACCTAAATTTATGAGAATTCTGATTTTTTTTATTATTTTACTTTTATTATTTTGTTTATTTATTTTTTCTCTTGTTATTATGTATTTGATTTCATGTCTCTTGTAACATTTCAGGAATACATGTAATTTGTGAATTTGAAATTTGAAATTAGGTTAACAACTATTTTAAGTCCTATGTGAGGCTTTCTCTTCTATCATAAAGAAAAAAGCTAAAAGTGAATAGAGAAGAAACATAGAGTACTAGTATTTTCGTGTAATCTACTATTTTAAAATTAGCAAAGAATTTACAGCAAAATTACCTAAATTTTTTAAATTAATGTGTTCTAACTATAATGTATTGATTAGATGATAACAAGAGAAATAATTGAACAAAAAATATTACAACATTGACTAAGAGATTGCCCACATTATCTTATTTTCAACTACGAAAGTTGTGCAAATACAAATTTATAAAATTGTTGTTGATTCTTCTAAATGGTTATTTTGACATTTTTTAGTATGGACACAAGAACTGATGTTGTTTCAAGTATTGAAGTGATATGTTTTTGTCATTGTTTATTTATGTATATATTCTTTTGTTCCTCTTTCTTCAAACAACTTCTGATTTTACTGATCTCATTTTGTTATATTTAACTCTCTCCTATCCTAATTCCTCGTAAGACTCGTTAAAGTGTGAACTGGAGAGAGAGTGCTGCATTAAATTCAGTTCGTGATCAAGGGAATTGTGATAATTGCTTAAATCTTCACTTATATAACTTAAGTTGGCTAATATTAGTTAATGATTTAAGCTTATCCATGCACATGCAGTTTGTTGATGGGTTTTTTGTATCTGTTATGTTGCTGGAATCTGTTAGAAAGATAACATTTTCGAAGGAGAATTTGAAGCGATTGTCTCCGCAGTATTTACTCCAATGTGTATGTCTAGATACGGTTGTAAATGTGATTGAAATTAGATATGTGGATGAAAAGATTGGATGTTATACTTATAGTATTTACAAATCTTTCAAATGGTTGAAGCAAAATCCATTACAAACGGAAGATGACTGTCCTTATCTTGGTAGAATGATACTTAATTTTTCTCCCAAGTTAGAGGTATACTTGGTATATAGTAATGCATTTCTTGTTGATGTTTGTAATATATATCATTTTAATATATTATTTTATTATTGTGTAGCCTATTGATAGCCTTAAGATAGATTATTATGATATTATTAAAGGATCAGAGAGAGAAAAATTCTTGTAGTTGTTGATCATCCTATTAGGACGGTAATGGATTTTACATCAGAATTGATGGCTTTAAGAGATATAAGACAATTTGATTAATAATTGAATTTTTCAAGGCGCTCGCTTTTTTCAAGGCGCTTCACTTTAACGCTTAGTGTTCATTAAAAAAGCACGTGAGCTTTAAGAAATACCCATTTCGTGAACAAACTCATAATTTTCTTAGTTTCGACATCTTCAAAAAAAAACTTAAGATCAGAGCAAAAGTTCTCTTGTCGGCATCTTCAAGGCTCCATGTATGTTTCAATAAAAAAATTCAACTTTCTTCTTTCTTTTCTTCAATTTTTACCCAATTTTCTCAGTTCTCACCCACATTTTTCTTCAGCTTTCTTTTTCAGTTCACGTTTTTTTCATCTGGTGCTTGAAATTTGATTTGTAGTCTAGGTAAATTTCTTACCCTTCGCTGCCTTTTCGTTTATATTTTTAATTTTATTCGAAACTTTTAACTACAACAGAATGGAACTGGGTACCTATGATTTAGGGGGATGTTACCTCTTATTCGATGCTTTTGATTTATGTTTTTTTTTAATTTTATTCAATATTTTCTTCCTCTCTTATTTCAAATGAGAACTTATTTTTATTCCCATTTGCAAATGAAAATTGTTAGTCAATTGACGATAAACAACTTAAAATGACGTGACAAACTCAAATGGCAGTGCACGCCACGATAGCGTTATCATACAATAAAAATCTTGTTGACTTTACATAATGACACATCAGTTACATCAGTCAAAAAATATTTTTATAATATTTTAGGAATATAAAATATTTTTTCTTTCGATGTGTTATTTTGTTAAGTCATCTCAAGCTGTTTATTGTGAATTAACTAACAATTTTTATTCGCAGAGAGATTATTTTGACCTAAAATAAAATATTAGGATTAAATTGATTAGAAAAATAAATAATGACGAAAATGATTAATCATTTTAGTAGTATTTTTTTGACTGCCTAAAATGAATAAAGATTCATTTAAAGTTTTAAGTTAATAAACCTTTTAATAATTTATTTATTAAGAATATTTTAAATTAAAGGGAAAAGCAATGACGTGAGGGAATGAAAAAGGGGGAAAGGGAGTGCAATCGGCCTTGGAGAGAGAGAGAAAAACCAAAGAGGCAGAAAGAAATTATCTTTTGAAAAATTAAGGAAGATGGTGTTGGCAAACAAGGAAATGGTGGTTTACTGCTTCGACACTTTGCTCGCCCATTATAACAGCGAAGAGGCTGCTCCGCCCGCCTTCGACGACGGCCAACAGTAATTTCTTCTCTCTGATTCTTTGTGTTGTAATCCATTTATTATCTCAGACCAAGTTTCCTGCTTTTCTACTCTTTTATAATGATGGGTTGGGTGCTGATTGTTTTTATTTTGTTTTTATTGATTTTAATCTTGTGTGTGTCTGGAATTAGCTTTCAGCTTTTTTTTCTTAACAAATAAAAAAATATTAGAAGTTGGGAACTCAACTTTATGTAATTGTTGTTTTTAGATGTTCCAAAAAAACGTGTTAACGTTTTGGTCAGCAACAGAAATCAAGGTTGTCGGTTCAAAATCTGTGTCTGGTTTTACTTTTTAAGCAATTTGGTTCCTGTAAGAATAAAAATCTCCTATAAATTATCATTAAACTGACCTGCTAATTATGTGTTAATCTTTTACTGCTTCTATTCAGCTTTCTTTTGCTCTTGGGTTGTGGTATAAAATAGATGATCATTAAACTGTCTCCTTTATTTTTAGTTTTTCTTTGTTCTAATTATATTTCTGTTTACTTTGAAAATGATGCTTTCATCTGATCCAAATCCTATTCTGTTTTTTAAGCCCATTGTTTGTGACATGGAAGAAGGTTGTGAATGGTGGGGAGCCTCGTCTACGAGGATGTATTGGCACACTCGAAGGTTGCCGGTTGATTAATGGATTTAGGGACTATGCTCTGACCAGGTATTAAAACCAAATTGAAAAACATCTACTTTGGAATTTAATTACCCCCTCTGCTTCTCTCTCTCTTTGTATGTGTATGTGCACTCTCCATGTAGTTGAGATATCTATATGTGTATATGAGAATATCAATATGTACTGTCAGCTCATTCTTATAACTTTTTATGTTTATTCATTTTTCTATCTTTTAAATAAAATCCATTATTTTGTCCTTACCAGATTATACATAATGCAAGTTATTGGACATTGGAGATCTTCTATATCTGTAGATTGATTAGTCCTATATTTCGTATCGGACTTTGGTTGTTAGCATACTTTTGTTATGAATAATATGTCCAATTATGAAAATTGATATAGTTAAAGTTAGGCAAGTTACATGGAAGAATAGTGGTTTTTAACCTCTAGCCAGAATGATTGATATAAAAGAAGTGGCCTTAATTTCAATCTGACAAGTGCTAAGAGAAGTCACTTTTAGTGATTAGTAAGTCCATTGTGAGATTTTTGCTGCTATTTAGAGCAGTGAACATGGTTGGCCAAATTCTACTGTTTTATTTCAATGTCTTGCTTCGAGTCAACTAAGCTTGATTTCCAAGTAGTGCGTGTTGTGATGGGAAAACAGTTCAGCAGAAGGTAAAAGTCCTGAGTGCAGCCATTTCAACTGTAAGTAATAGGGGATGATGCTTGAAATCCAATGGCACTATTTTAGCTTCGTATAATTACTCTAAAGAAATTAAGAACCTTGAATGCCTATAATACTTTCCACAATTATGATTTTTTTCCTGCATGATAATATCCAGCCGTTCCAGTGTTGTGATAAAATATGCATCATGATCCCTAATGTAATGCCACTACAACTATTTTGGTCATTTCAAAATTGTCTCAACTCTGTGCTATATAAGCTACAAGTTTTTAATCGATACATTTTGTTGCTACTTTGGAATGCTTCATATTTTTCTCTTGGCATGCCTTGTGTATTTTTCTAATTTCTGTGGTTTTACAGTGCTTTGAGGGACCGCAGGTTCCCCCCTATACAAGCTAAAGAACTGCCTTCTCTAGAATGTACAGTTTCTATTCTTACTGATTATGAAACATCTAATAATTACCTTGATTGGGAGGTATGTAATTCATCTCGATTCGGATCTTTTAACATCTGATCATGTAATACAGACTAGCATGCACTGAATGTATTGGTTGATCAAAGAATCTCCAGTTTTGAATATCCGGATTGGATATGGCCTGACCTCTTTTCTGTGTTGTTATTGTTTTACTTTGTATTTTGATATCTCTTCCGCTTCCTACTCTATAATTTCCGTTTACATTTTTCTTACAGGTCGGAAAGCATGGCATAATTATTGAGTTTGTTGATGATTATAATACAAGGCGGAATGCTACATATTTACCTGAGGTGCCGGCACATGAAGGTAGACTTTATTGCCTGTTTTTAAGTCTAATGAGGTTATATGATATGATGCGGAGACTTTTCATTCTCACTTTCCTTCTCTTTTTTTTTGATATTTAGGTATAAAATGTAAATACATTCAATATATTTCTAAATTACGGCTTCAAATATTTTTTGTTAGAATTATCCGTTTTTGAAAAACAAGAATTTTAGTTGAAATTTGACTATTATAAAATATAATAAATTTATCCAATTTTTAAACGTAACTGTGCTTTTCGACTCATCCAATGTCATGAAAGATGCCCTTTATTTGTATTTTGTTTTAGAACTCGTAAGCTTTTCTTTAGGGATTTATATTATATGCATGATTGTCTTCCATTGAAAGGTTTCGTCTGTTGGAAATTTTTATTAGTGAACAGACGCATAGTAAATTAGTTCGCAACAAACCATGTTTTCCGAGCAAAATCTGCTGATCGCTCATGCATTTCGTGCATATCTATTATCTTTCAGGTTGGACTAAGGTGGAGGCAATTGACTCACTCGTCCGAAAGGCAGGCTTCAGTGGCCCTATCACCGAGTCGCTCAGGAAGCGTATTAAACTGACCCGTTACCAAAGCACATTATTTACAATGCACTACAGCGACTATGTTTCCCATGTGAAGGCAACCAGGGGTGCAGCTCCTTCTATTGCCGGTGCTAAGCTCGGAACTCAATGATTCTTCCAACAGCATTTGCCGAAAAGGGTAAAGCTGCTTTGGCTAAATTATAAGTACATGATATTAAACAAAAAAGGCGGAATGGGTTTGGTTGTGTTAGTAATTACAGGACACCTTTCAAATAACATTCTTCAAATACAAATGGATATGAAGAAAGAAACAGAACAAGGAATGCCTGATGTAAACACAGCCACTGGCATACCTGTTGTCGTTGTGTTCATCGAGACATTTGTATGCTGCAACTTATTGTGGTGTGGAGAACCTGTTTGGTGTAGGAAAAACTCGACTTGACTTATCTGTCTTAACTATAAGAACTATGGAATTTATTTAGATAACCCCTTGTACTTTTAATAGTTTAGATAAGTCTGTGAACTTTAATTAATATCCAGATAAATCTGTAATATTTTTCAGGTAAATTATAAATCATTGACCCTTTAATTTGTATATAAGTAAACTAGTCCTGAAATCAAGTGAAAATTTATCCAATAATTGATCTGGAAGGTATATATAGTTTTTGGATCTATTTGTACAGTTTGTTTTTAAATTCAATAAAGATAATTTAACCCTGTTTTAAACAAGATTTTGAAAATAAAGCACCGATTGATTTAAAAATATGGAAAATAAAATTTGTATAATGTCATCTCGTTATTATTGTAAACCTCTACAACAACATAAATGCCAAGTAGTTATAATTAGGTTAAAGGGGTTATTTTGTCCCGAGTTCGACCTAAATTAGTAATGTTGCCCCTTGTGTTAAAACACGTTCAATTAAGTCTTCCAGTTTGCACATTGGAACAATTTAACCCTTTGACTAACGTTGACCGTTAAAGTGCTAATGTGGCAATCAACGGTGATGACATGACAGTCAATTGTGCTGATGTGACAGTGCATGTGTGATGATAATGTGGCAGAGGAGCTGAATTGATTTTTTAAAACGAATTCAAGGGTACAATTGAATTTTTTGTTAAATTCAAGGGCATAATCCATTTTAACTGAAAGTTCAATAGCTTACTTAATCTTTAAGCTAAAAAATAATAAATTAATAAATTTTTTAAAACATTTAAATAATATTTAAATATTCATAAAATATTAAAAAATAAAATAATATAATAAATTTATAAAACTAAGTAAAAAACACTCCCTTCGTCACATTAATGATGTCATATGTTGACTTTTTACGGAATTTTAAAAAAATTGTATGGTGTAAAATAATTTAAATGACAAGTTTATTCTTAAAAGTTATCTTTTGTTTTTGTTGGAAAACTAAAAAGATTAAAAAAGTAAATTTGTGTTAAAAAAATTGGTTAAGTTTTTCAAAGTGACAATTTGACTAGGATAATTTTAAAATAGAAAAGGTACACAATTATTGGGACAAACGGAGTAAAATTAAAAATATGAAAATTTATAAATATAAAAACTTAAAATTTAAAATATTCATAAACCATCTGAAAAGTCTTCGATTGTTTCTGGCTATGCTAAGTCTACCAATATTTCTTGAGCATATTTTCAATGGAATCATCCTTGCATTAAAGTAGGTAAAACAAAAATTTTCCTTTATTTTTTTACATCAAATTAAAAGAGCATCAATTTAATGTAGGAAAACGAAAAAAAAAATATGAGTTTTATTATTACTTTAATACAAGGTTGATTCTACTAAAAATTCGTTTAACAAATGGTAATAGTCAGACCGACGAAAGTCAGACTTTGTTAATAAAAGTGTTGATTTTGAATACTTTATAAATATTTTTTTAAAATTTTATATTTTATCATTTTTAATCTCTAACACATTTTAATTTTTTATATTAGTTTTTAATTTTAATATTTTTTTAAATATTTTATTTATTTTTATTAAGTTTATGGTTTTTTTAAATCGAATATTATTTTGATTTTTTGTAAGAGTTCTCACTTTACTATTTTAGAATTATCAAGAACTCAATGGATATTTACATCAATTTGTTAATCGATTTTTCATATATTCCATTTATAAAAGCTCAACTTGAAAAATCTAAATAAATTGATTAAATTAACTTAAAATTTGAACAAATTGTTTATCTATTTTTAAAATTTTAATAATTTCTTAATTTCTTAATTTTTAATTTTTTTAAGTTATTTTTAACTTAAATATTAAATAAGTTATTAAACTTTCAATTAAAATGAATTATACCCAAGAACTCTGCAAAAACTTTAATTTTGCCCTCGAATTTGGTTTAAAAAATCAATTCAACCCCTCTGCCACATCATCATCATACATACACGGCCACGTCTGCACAGTTGACTGCCGCGTCAGTACCGTTAACTAACACGTCAATACTTTCACGGTCAACGTTGGTCAATGGGCTAATTTGCTGCAATGTGAGAACTGGAGAACTTAATTGAACGCGTTTTCGCGCGATAGACAACATTACTAATTTGAATCGAACTCGAAGACAAAATAACCCCTTTAGCCTTATAATTAAATATTTTTAAGTTATTTTCTATCAAAAAAATTATGTCAAGATATTATTCTGTGCATTGTAGTAAATAAAATGTTTCACAAGCATATTTAATTTAAAGTAAATATTAAATTCTAAAATAACAGGATTCACTTTTGGGGAATATGAGTCGAAGCAATAACAAAAATATTTTTAGTGGAACATCTTTCACAATCCTTCAAGAGATAATTCACTAATAGATCGAGAGATAAATAATTTGCCTCATTCATATTCAGATCATGAATGTTTGGAATCCATCTTATGCAATGAAACATTGCTTTTGCTAGTTCGAATCGAAGGGTGATATAAAATCGATCTATTTTCGATATTATATCCATAGTTAACGTATTTATCATAGTTAGAAGCTCCGGTTTCGTATCAAGGTCAGCGTTTTTATTTAATTAAAAACATGATATTTTTTCTTTTTAGTTTGAGACAGAATATCTACCGTCGCTAGCAGTAACTAATTTTCTTGTCGCGGGTACTTCTACCCAGAGATAAACTGTACACATAGCATCTTTTAAATAAATCAATATTTTGCTAAATCTAATTATTTTTAATGATTATTTAATGTCTTTAAATATTTTAAAAGATATACCAAACCAATGGATTTATTCGATTTTAGCGGAAATTGTATGAATTTTAACATTTTTTCAAGATAACTACTAATATTAAATTCAATTATCAACTTATATAGATATGATACCACATAGGCTTATTGTAGACATGAACTTTTAATTCAATTTATTTTATTATAATTTTAATCCTAACACTATTTGAGTGAATATAACGTCTTATTTTATTAAATCAACTAATAATTGATTTATTTTTAACACTCGTAATGAATATAATACGACTAATTTATTATTATCAATAATTCACAAGCATTTATTTTATTCTATGAAGTTAAATCTTATATAAATTTGACTTTTTTAAAAGAAAAAGAAAAGCCGTGAAAAACTGTTAAAACCGATGTGTGGTTCGCACGTGTGGAAAAAATGTAACTATCTTCGTCCCATTTTTTGTTGCTTGTATTAAAAGAAGCTTCGCATTGTCCTTGACAATGCCACCCCAATTCCTTTTAGCCTAAGAATCCGATTTACATTCCAACTTGTTTCAGGTGAGCTTCTCTTCGATCTTCCAACTCCCTTTCTTTGATTTTCATGGTAACTTTTTATCTCATATATTTCATTAGATCTACCGAGTTTTTTTTTTTTTGCCAAAAGAAGTCTTTTTTTTTTTCACTCTTTAATCTTCTCTGGGTATCATAATTTTAGGGGGGGATAGGGAGATTTCTAGTAAACGAGAAGAAGAAGAAGAAACCCATTTTTTTTAATCTCAGCATAGATAGATTTGCTTCTTCGTTTTCCCCTTTGAGATTATATGGGGGTTTAATTAATCATTAGGGTTTAGTTATTGAGATTTGGAACATCTGCTTAGGAAAAGGGTATTTCCCCCTCTCTTACAAGTATAATTTGGTTAATGTAGTGATGTATTCTTTGTTGCAGCTTACCATATTTAGGCATGAGTTAGTTGTATTGAAATCGAGGGGAAGTTAATTTGTCTATTTGTTTAGTCATGTATTTTTATGTTAGATTGGAATCTCAGTGGATTCTTTCAGTTTCAGTTGCGCTTATCATTTCTAAGGTCAACTTAAGCTTCATTGAAACAGTCTTCATTTCTAAGAGCATAATTTTGTAGTAATGTTTATAAATGCTCTGCTAAGTTAATGGTGATTGGCAGGTCTTGATACATTGGAATATCCAGCTGAAGAATGAATCAAAAAGGCTTGATTTATAGTTTTGTTGCGAAAGGAACTGTTGTTTTAGCAGAGCACACATCGTATTCTGGGAACTTTAGTACCATTGCTGTTCAATGTTTACAGAAGCTGCCTTCAAATAGCAGCAAGTTCACATATTCGTGTGACGGTCACACATTTAACTTCCTCGTTGACAATGGATTTGGTACTATTTTCTCGATATTTCTTGACGTTGGTCAAATTTTTTATATCAGAATACGTGGTTGATGGTGTTTGTTTCCACTTGCAGTGTTTCTAGTTGTTGCAGATGAAGCAGTTGGCAGGAGTATGCCTTTTGTTTTTCTTGAGCGGGTGCTAGATGATTTTAAACAAAGATATGGTGCAAGTATTAGAAATGAGGGTCCCCATCCTTTAGCTGATGATGAAGATGACGACGACTTATTTGAGGACCGATTTAGCATTGCATATAATCTTGACAGAGAATTTGGGTGCGTACATACTTGGCAAGGTTAAATTGTTGCATCTGTCTACTTATCCCTATGATGGTCATATACATGATAGTATAATCCTAACCTGTAATGCCTTGCTATGTATGACAGTCCAAGGCTTAAGGAGCATATGCAATATTGTTTGAACCATCCAGAAGAAATTAGTAAGCTCTCAAAATTAAAAGCTCAAATAACTGAGGTGAAGGGGATTATGATGGATAACATTGAAAAGGTATGTATTTTTTTTCTTGAAAAGTGGATGTGTGATTTTGAACGTAGAGATAAAGTATTTTGTAACAATCTTATTTTTCTGGTGGGTAGTATACAGATTTCTGTGATTATCAATCCATTGAACTTGTCTATAAATATTTAACTTGTTATGGCTTTTGTTTTCTCAGTCAGCATTTGTCTTAGCTGTTATTATAGTATTTGAAATTTTTATTTTCTGTTCTTTGTACATTTATGTTTCAAATGTTTATATGTAGTTTTTTTTTATGACCTTTTCATCTTATGTCTGTATCCAATGACAGTGGACTTTCAACTGGAACTTTGATCTGCAATTTCTTGCATCTGCATTTTGTGGTTTCTAACTAATTATCAATACAGGGACATTTCATTCTTGGAGAATGATAGCTATTTTTATTAGGCTTAATAATCCTAAGAACCCATGACTCTAAACTGGACCCCCTTTCCACACCCACACACACCCAATCCAATATAGGTTAATAATCCTTTCAACCTTCTGTTACCATTTTGGTTAAGCAACAAAAGCCTATGACTCTAAACTGGACACCCATTTTGGTCTTGCAGTTTTTGAGCTCCATAGTCACTATATAGGTTAATAATCCTTTCAACCTTCTGTTACACTAAGCTGGTTTTGTTTACCTAGTAACTTGGTCAATTTATCAAGTATTTATTGACTCAAAGCTTAGCTTGACACTCAATTTATTAAGTGGAGAAATGATAAACCCCTTACCGGATGCCTGCCTATGCGGGCAATATTATGGCAAGGACTCAGAAGTATATCCTACTCCTCATGACTCGTGGTGATTAGTTTAGTGACGTGCAGTATAGGTTACTTTAACAAGACCTAATCACCTAAAGCTTTTCATTCCAAAAGTTTCTATTTAAAATTTCAGGACTATGTCTGAAATGAATGTTTTCCTATGGCCAAACAGCTAGTGTTCAGTTCTTTAATTCAGCTGAAAGTAGTGAATGGAAAATGGTATTGTCAAATGTATAGTATTATATTGGTTTTGGTTCGTGGTTTGCTGGACAACATGAAAGGAGCTGGCATATTCATGAATGTTATATGTGACTGGATGATTCCACATTGTCTTTTCCATTTGGAGAGAAAGAGGGGGGGGGGGGGGGGGGGGATCTGAGTTTCCCAATAAAATTATCGACTGTGAATACTTTATGCTATGAACTTTTGTGGAGGGTGCTAATTTGGTGTTAACCTGTTTATTCCTTTGTAAAACTGTTTGATATTTCTGTTTCTTAATTATCAAAAGGAAAACTAATAATAGATGCTGTAGCTGATTGTGAAGAAATCAATAATTAAATTCCATTTTTTATTAGGTTCTGGATCGTGGGGAGAGGATTGAACTTCTAGTGGACAAAACAGAAAACTTGCAATTCCAGGTTGGTGCTATTTTTCTCTTTTGTGGTTTTGTTTAGGGTTTAGGTACGTTCATAAGATATATGGTTACATTCATATTGGGATTATTATTGTAGGCTGATAGCTTCCAGAGGCAAGGACGGCAACTGCGACGGAGGATGTGGTTGCAGAATCTGCAAATGAAACTGATGGTAGGAGGAGCTATTCTTGTGTTGATCATCCTTTTCTGGCTTTTTGCGTGTGGAGGTTTCAAATGTGACTGAGATCAACCAAACTTAAGAACCATTGCACTGTGTTTTCTTTTATATATACATATTTACTCTATAAATACTAATAATTTTACATTGTTTAGATGTACAAAATAGCTTTTGAGTGTTGACTACCTTTCTGTTTTTACATTTCTCTGTACTAAAATAAGGTTTATTTATTTTGTACTTATATTTCTAGTTATATAAGCTTTGAACTTCTTTTTTCCCCAAAGTTTTTCCCCTTTAATTGTCACTGCAGAATAATTTAATTGGTGTTTTTGAAAATAAGTGTATTTTAGTCGAAATTAAACACCATGAGTTCATTCAGATACAATAAAAATAATATATATGAAATTATTCTGAAAATTGAACATAAAAAAAAACAATACGGTTGGTAAGATATTCTGCAGAACTACAAGTTAAAAAATTATGATTTTTTATAATGATCAGTATTTAATTTATTACTATTTTATTTTTATTACCATGAGTATTTTTATTTTATTTTTTGACTATATTGTTATTTTTATTTTTTAAAATATGAGAATTACATATTAACTATTCAATGCAACTTCATCTAGGCATATTTGGGTGAAAAACCCTTTTTTTAATAATTATATAAAATTTTGACTCCCTCCCATCTTTATTTAGAAAAATGACCCCAAACTTGCCACGTAATGGAACCTCGCAGTCTCTGGGAAGCGAGACGCGAACTCGCGTTCTGCAGAGCGCGCGTTCTGTCTACGTGGCCTCGTTGTTTGAAATAACGGTTTTACAGAAACTCGCGTTCTACATAACGCGAGGTCCCCGAGAATTTGAAAAGGCGACTGAATATATCGCACGGACATCGCGTTATGTAGAACGCGAGTTCTGTGCAAATTTGGGTTGAAAAACAAGGGTGGGTAGGCTTGTTTGAGCCCAATTTCGGGCTTGTAAATCGTATATTTTTAGCGAACATCGAGTTTGGGTTCGTAGTACTAGAAATTCTCTATCGTATGACACCAACACAGTCAATTTCTGTCCATTCTAAACTGGCTTAAAATGGCTTCAAAAACCCTATGTTATCATCCTTTTTTGAATGAAATTGCCTTTGAACAAAGGTCGATAGGCATGTTCGAGCAGAATTTCATACATATAAATCGTAAATTTTTAGCAAACATCGAGTGTGTGTTTGTAGTACTGGAAATTGTCTATTATATGGCACCAACACGGTCAATTTCCGTCCATTCTACACTGACTTAAATTCGCTTCGAAAACGCTATCCTAGCATATTTTTTTGAATGATTGAAAGTATAAGATGACCTATTTTATAAAACGAATTAGATTGATTTTATTGATCGATAGTTATGGGCGAACTCTCGTAAACAAATTACAATGAATTAATTAAGACGAGGGGCCAATCGATTAGGACACTTGGTCCTTGTGTGTCTAGGATTTTTACATACACTACAATACTTCTTTTGTCTGGTTTTTTCTCGATGTTCGACCATATCCTCGGCACAGTATATTCGTGTAGACCGTGGACGTCCTTTGTGTCTCAGTAGTGCTGGATCTGGGCGTATGGTCGGTTCAGTGTCAACAGCATTCGGATCAACCTCATTTTCGATTGGAGGAAACTCTTTTTGGTAAACCTTAAACACCGTTTGGAGTAAGTATATCGGATCAACCAGTTGCATGTATTCTATCCGTTGGTTTGTGCAAGCAGCAATGGCGTGTGTGCACGGGTATTTGAATGTTTGGAATATTCCACACTCGCAGGTTCTTGCCCTGAGATCTACCACGTACGCGTTGTGCTGAATGCCTTCCAACCGCTTGGGAAATTCTGAAACACGAAACTTGTGTCCTCGCGAGAAGAGAGTTGCAGTCATCTGTCTTGATTGGTGCAATTGAGTTTGCAGTTTTGTGCGGAAATCCGGATGGACTATGTGTCCACCTGCCATGTACTCAGTTGCTTGCCTTCTCAAGGTTGCAAATAGGGTAGCCAAACGATAGTAGGTCGCTTTGACAATGGAAGTGATAGGAAACTGTCGCACTCCCTTCAGTGATGAGTTTACTGCCTCAGCCAAGTTTGTTGTCATGTGACCATATCGTTTACCCTCGTCATACGATCGAAGCCATTTTTCCCTCGAAATTTTTTCAAGGTATTCTGTGCCATGTTTGTTTCTCGCTCTCAGTTCCTCGAGCACCTCCTCCACCTCTTGTTTGTAGTGCGAGTTGCCTAAGGGATGACAGTTGAATAGTTATAGGCGAACAACACATGCAAAGAGGTCGTAAATGAAAGCGAGTAACAAGTAATATAGTAAATAAAAATGACATAAAGGACGTACCCATTGTGAGCACAAGTTCACGTTCATCACGGTTCTTGAACTGTTGCAGGTAGTTTGCGGCTATGTGCCGCAAGCAAAAACGGTGGTAAATGTATGGAGGCTGCCAATACTCACCCAAACGTTCTAGCGCCCACAAGAGCGATGTGCCTCTGTCAGAAATAACACATACCCCACCGTCCCTTGCCCGTTGTAACCCCCTCGTCCCGGTCTGGCCGGACGACCGGTCCGAGTGGGCCACACGGGGAAAACCGAAGCGAAACCCGTTAAGGTCCCACCTCGGTTAGCAACCCTAGAAAAATTTCTTTTATTTATCTTGTCTAAAAATCCATTTAAGTCCTATGTGATCAAACAACAAAATAAAATACATAAGACAAACATTCGATCCCAAAACAGCAATTAAACAGCCCACTTTTAATATTTTAAACAGGCCGTTTCGAAACACGGGCTGTCTGCAGCCTTTTGAAATTCAGATTTAAGGGTATTTCAACAAGTATGAAGGTCCCATAGGACCCCTAAAGGCACACAAAACCATCAAACAAAGTCTAGAGACATACATCCTAGATTTAACATACTCAAACACATACAAGCATGGATTTAGACAATCTTTCAAACATAGCAAAATACACATTAAGAGCCTTTCATACAAGCATGCTTGAAGACATTAAAAGAGAACCAATAAGCATCATACATATCAAATAAGTTTACATGCCATTCAAGCAACTTAAGCATTCATAAGCCATCGATCAAACAAACATTTGGCAAGACATAACATGCTTACAAACCAAGTCAACCATAGACATACATCAAACTCAAATCAACAATACCTATCCCATTGCTTAACTATTACATTCTATTACTTAAAATTCATACATTGAGCTCACCAAAAGCAACACTTGGTGACCTTCCCTTGCCTTTGCCACCCACAAGCTATTTATCTGCATTGTCGAACAAAAGAGAGCGTAAGCATAAAAGCTTAGTGAGGGTAAGCTCTTTAAAAACAAACATCGACAATGCAGGGTCCAAGCACGAGCTACAACCAAGATAAAATGCATGGTCTTACCTCCGATCCACGCGAGCCATAAATATAGATGATGCATGAACATATATTCAATATCATGTCATGCTCAACATGTTTAAATCCACAACATATGAAATCACATATATTACACCATGTTAGCAACACATCCCAAAACACATTGGTTCACAATTAACCACATATTGGCAACATAAACTACAATCTGTATTGGCACCTAGCTATGACTCGAATACGCGGATAACCGTTGGAACTCACGTCCAACAACACAACCATTACCTGACGGTGGGATTACACTCATCACCGTTCACGCGGAGGGGATTCCACTCATCCTCACGCCTCATTTCACGCGGAGGGGATTCCACTCATCCTCACGCCCCGTCGATGGGATTCCATTCATCACCGACTAATATAAATACAATTTCCGGGCGAACCCGTACTCCTCCTTGGTGACTCAACGCCACCAAGGCCACGCGCGACTTTTGACTCATGTGTACACACTAACATCCTAATGATCGATCATTTGTACCCAAGCATACTAGTGCCAATACTACACATTTCATTAATCATTCATAATGTCAATTCATAACACTTCCGTGCTTAGCACGTACTCACCATGACTTACCATCATGTACAAACCACATTTCCATGCCTAGCATGTACTCACCATGATCCTCTGATCATGAAACCACCTCATAATATCATTTCACATGTCAACACCACATGTACAACATTAACAACCATATCACATTATAGTTTACACATGTGTATAACCATATCATATCTATCATCAACATGCATATAACAATACATCAAGCATGCCCCAACATACATGTATACAACATATACGTAATCAACACCATCCCAAATTAATACGAGGCATATACAACCATTAAAAAGTGCAACCAAAGTCTCTAATCAAAGCTTGGGATTAGGCTACCACTCTAATCCCAACTCTAGGTGGGTTTACCAAGCCCATCCTAGTTTCACATGCTTGAACCAAATACTCAAAACCATTTTGAAAATATTTAACCACTCACCTAAGCTTCCAAGCTCCAAGCCAAGCAAGCAACCTCCCTCGAATTTCCGGATTTCTTCCCGAAGCTTCCCCAACACAAATTCCCGCTTCTTAACAACCTCAAACACATTTCAAACAATTCCAAATCAGCCCAACATCAAAATACCAACCCGGAATACAATTCAAATGAAATTTACCATGTTGCAAACCATGAACAAATCTCATTTTTATCAATTCGGGCAGCCCCTAAACCATGTCCAAAAACCATGTTTCCAACATCCATAGCACCCACAAACAATCCCAAATCAACCCCTAACCATAGTACTACCATTGAGCTATCAATTTCCACCTAAAACAACCCCCAAAACTCACCCAAAACCCTCCAAAAAACCCATTTATACCCAAATTCGGGAATTCATTTAAAATACTCTAAAAATCATATATGTTGGACTATTTGATTCACAAACATCATATCTAACCATTATAAATCAAAAGCTTTAGTAAAAACCCATAAAGCTCCATCCTTTAACCTAAACTTTCAAAAACCCAATTTCTAAAACATTGATGAAAATGAAATATATTTGTACTTCCAAGTAGAGGAAGATGAGAGCAAGTCAGAAATGTAATTACCTTTCAAAATGCTCCAAAAATGAAGTTGGAAGAGATGAAATGGTGAAAGGGGAGGGAGAGAGCTTCCATGTCGTTGAATTGGTGAAAATGGGGTGAAGAAGATGAGCACATGTTTTAATTCAACAAAAAGGGGTTTTAATTTTAAAAGTTCATTTTATTTACCCTTTTGCCATTAATGAGATGGCAACTCTCCCCTTACTTTAAAATCCATAAAATTTTAGTTTCATTTCAAATTAGCCCAACACAAAATGTTTATTTGAAAATGAAGAAAGACACAAGGTCCAAATGATATTATTTAAATATTATTTTCTTCCGACCCCTAAACCCGGGTGTTACACCCGTATTACAATATCAAGGACATATTTTCGTAGGTTCCGAAGGAAGAACATCCAAGACTCCAAATCCTCCCTCGGGACGATTGCGAATGCAACAGGAATGCATTTTCGATTGTCGTCCTATGCAATAGCTAGAAGTAGGGTCTGTGTATATTTTCCGTACAACCATGTGCCATCGATTTGGACCATCGGTTTGCAGTGCTTGAATGCATTGACGCACTGCGGAAAAGTCCAAAATAACCGGTGGAATTGACAAACACCTCGAACGACACGATCATTTTCGTATGCCGGAATTGTATCAAGTTTGACAACCATTATGGGGATGTGTTTCTGCAGCAGATTTAGCCACGGACGCAACTCTTTGTAAGAATCATCCCATCGGCCAAACAGTTGTTCTACGGCCCGCTTCCTTGCATACCATGCTTTGTAATATTCAGGATGGTAGCCGGTGACACCTTCAGCTGCAGCCTGACATGTGGGGACCGACACTTTGGGATTTGCTTTGACCAGTGGCATAAAGATGTCGGCGAGGTACTTTGCATCCAGGTTCTTGTGATCCTGGCTTAGGCTACCAACGGTGCATGTATGGGGCCCTTCAAGTTTTGTTATTTTCCAACGATCGCCTGCCTTCTTCAATTGTGATATACGGATTTTCCATTTACAGTCGTGATCCTTTTGGGTGCAGTGCGCCTTGTAGTATTTCGCTTGGGTTTTCTTCACTGTTGTCTCAACAGCCTGACGAATGTTGTACTACTTAACCGCGGCCACCGCAATTTCTTTTGTCAAGAACGTCATACCAATTTTCAGTTCACCATCAGAACGGTTGAGTCTGTCGTCTATTGTTTGGTCTTGTGAAAATTCAGGGACGTCCATGGCATCCATATCAACCGTTGTGAAGTGGGATGGTGGCTGGTACATAGAAATAAGTGCTGTTGAAACAGGAAAGTTGGTTGCTGCCGACTGTTCTTCGAAATATGCTGGTGGAACGGTCAAGTCTTCTGGTTCATCATAGAATGGCCCATGCTCGTCGCCGTCGGGCCCGGGTTCTCTAATCGGTTCTTCGTCAGAAGCATCATTCGGGAGCTGGTATAGTACATCATCGTCGATCGCTACCCTTGGAGGCGAGGATGGTGGTCGAAGATCGCGAGACCTCTCACGAGATCGCTCATGAACCACATTTCCAAGACCAAAATCAAGAGCACCAAAAGAAGAATATCTCCCCATAGATGGTTGAACGTACTCCGTGCTAGGGACATACGTTGAGTGTCGTCCATATGAGGAATCATTCAAGGGGTTGAATGTTTCATGGTCGTGCGTAACGTAAGAAGACGACGCTCCCTCCCCTCCAAAAGAAGAATGTCTCCCCATAGATGGTTGAACGTACTCCGTGCTAGGGACATACGTTGAGTGTCGTCCATATGAGGAATCATTGAAGGGGTTGAATGCTTCATGGTCGTGCGTAACATAAGTAGACGATGCTCCCTCCCCTCCAAAACACTACGAATTGTATGGAGCGTACGTTGCATTTCTTGGCGTATCGAATTCATCGTTTGGGGGTTGGTTCAGGTCGAACCTGATACTAGCTACGCACGAATGTCTTGGCACAGTAGATGACAATGCACCGAACTCATTGTCTTGGCACAGTAGGTTAAAATCATGTCGTAGACTTGCGGTCAGGCTATCAATGTTGGCATTCGGATCGAAGTCGAAATTCGCCCGACCCCAACTTGGTATTTCGACCCCGGATATTGCGATATGTTGTTATTTGTAGTTGCATATATACGTCACCATATCCACGTCAGCAATTTTCGATTGCAGCTACTAATGACAAGATATCACGTATCTGGGAAGTTTATTTTCAAACTAATTTCCCGAATATTGCGATATGTTGTTATTTGTAGTTGCATATATACGTCCTCTTGGGTTAATTATGCGTAATTTTTTCATCGCTCTTGATCGACATCAACAAATCACAATATCCGGGAATCTGGGAATTTGGAAAACATGCACGGGTTTTATCAAAAGTTAAATACGAGTTTTTACGGTACCCCATAATACGCTGAAAGGCAAGTTGCTTTTCATTCCAAACAAATATCATCACGAATTCCACCTTCATGATGATCATCATCGTCAGAACAATTTGAGGATCTTTTAAGAAATGTTAGGTTCGGTGTAACTACGATTTTATAAATTCAATTGTTATGAAATACTCAAATTTGTTCAATTGTAAAAAATATTATTATTTCTAATAAATAATAATAATAATATTTTATTTTAATCGTAATATAAATTATTATTGCTAATAAATTTATTATAACATTTATTTATTTACTAATAATAATAATAATAAAATATAATTAATAGGATATTAAATGACTTTCCCGCGTGGGGAAGTCTTCTTTTAAAAATCTCACGACCTCGCGTCCTGTAGAAAGCGAATTCTTTAGAAACTCGCGTTATGCAGAACGCGAGGTCCCTTCTACCCGTTTAGTTCATGCGTCTATTGCGTGACGCATCTTTTCAATGAACCTCGCGTCCTGTGGAACGCGAGGTCTTTAGAATATCGTGTTTCCCAGAACGCGAGGTTCATTAACATCGCTTCCCAAAGGACGCGAGCTCTTCTATAAATTGGTGGCCCTACCCCAATATCAACCACAGAACGCGAGTTCTTCTATTTTTCACACTACACTTACCTAATTTTCTTTCGATACAATGGCGGGCTTACGCAACGACGCGAATCACTACTGCAGAACAACAGAAGAGGTATTATTTTTTTCTCTTTTTAAATTTTTTTTTATTTTACACGCATTTTTCCAACTATTTTATTTTTTTATTTTTGAAGGGATACGAAAGTCGGTTAACTTGTTACCTTAACCGTATCAACAACGCATCTGATCCCGTCGTTATGACGTGGATTGATCGAGCTGGTTCTAGCCACGTAGCGAGGACCTTAGCCGGTGTGAAGTGTAACCCATCGTTGATTAGTGCGCTAATAGAACGGTGGAGGCCAGAGACGCACATTTTTCATTTCCCGATAGGCGAGGGAACAATAACGCTGGAGGATGTTGCCTATTATCTGGGGTTACCTACAGACGGCAACCTTATTACGGGTGTAGCGTTGGGGAATTGGCCAAATATATTTGTTGAACTAATGGGAGTGGAGCCCCCAGCGGATGCGTAGGACGGTGGGAAAATAGCCCTATCTTATTTGGAGGCTGAATTTGAAAACCCTCCCCTTATGCGGATGACGATACACTCCAGGTATTTTTTTTTCATTTTTTCACTAATTTATATATTTTTAATATATTTCGTTTATTAAATATTTAATTTTTTAATATCCATATTTCTTGCTTTTTCTTTACTATTAAATTTTGTTTTATTTATTATTTTCATAGCGGTTTGCGCGTGTCCACATCTTGCGCATTATCGGCGAGATATTAATGCCAGAAAAATCCCACACCAAGGTGCACGTGATGTGGCTTTATCATCTTATCAATTTCGATGAAGCTAGACGAAAATGTTGGGGAGCAGCTGTCTTGGCGTTTCTCTTTAGAGAGTTCTGCAGAAACGTCGATCATGCTAGAGCAATAATTGGAGGATGTTGTTTACTCCTTCAGTCTTGGGCTTGGTTTCGGATGCCTTTTTTAAGCCCGCGGCCTAGACAGCCCACCCCTTATTTATTTCCGCTTCTTTGGAGGTACTATTCAATTTATTATATTTATTTTATTTTTAAATTATTTTATTTAACAAATTTTTTTTATTTTCCATTAATGATAGGTGGAGCGAAACACTGACCCACCAGGGCCTGCCGAAAAACCAAAAAGAGTACATACTTGTTTTGGATAAGATGAGGCAGGATCAGGTAATCCGAAAATTCATTTGAATTTTTTCATACTTTTTTCTAATAATATTTCATATAACCGTTAGAAACGTTATCATTTTTTTAGTTCGTGTGGAGGCCCTACGCTTCAGAGGAGATTCAACAGATTACTCCACCCGAGATTTTGGGTCACCAGCACGTATGGCTTGCCCGAGTGCCGCTGATCAACTATGAAATTCTCGTGTGACATCCTACGGATCGAGTTCTCCGACAGTTCGGGTACGTCCAATGTATTCCGCAAGAGGAACCGCCAAATTTGGACGAATTCCACCTTCTGACGCGCTAGGGGAAGACGAAGATTGACTGGGCCCTTTACCACGCAGACTGGATACAGCTTTGGGATGATCGATTTGCCCGTCGCCCACGCATTCTCCGACCCATTGTGGATTGGGCCGATTCAGTCACTTTCGATTACTTTTAGTGGTATGGGGTCCATGGGAAGCAGCATATCCTTATTGACGAGGAGCGTGAGCAAAAGCTTTCCGAGGCTCCCTGAAACCGCCCACGCCCCACACGTCGAGCGAGCCAGAGCCAGAGCCAGTCGAGGCAGCGCGGTCCGAGACCGTGAACTGACACTGCAGGGGCCTCATCTTCTACCACATCATTTCAAAATTTGAGTGGTCCTTCGACTTTCCAGGAGATGAGGCCTCCACCTGAGTTCGGCTTCTCCGATGCCTACCGTCCCCATATGCCGACGAGTGGTCCTCCGCTGATCGATATTCCACCGTTGGCATCTCAGTTTGACTATAGCATTGTCCTGCAAACGCCGCCGGGTAGCTTGTTTTACTCCCCGCCCGGGACCAGTAGAGGTCTGCGTATCGTAGATGATGATAATGATGAGGACGCAGAGGATGCAGCACAACTTGTTCGGAGGAATCCAGATCGGGTTCGTCGTCCACCCGACTGCGGAACGGGTGGACATAGACATCATTAGTCTTTTTTTCTAATGGATATGTACTTATGTTTCTAATATTTTTATTCGAGACATTTGTTTTTTTTAATACCGTATTTTAATTTTGTTTATCTATTATAATTAAACTTTTAAATGTTTATTTAATTTCAGTTTTTTATTACTTTTATGCGATTACTAAACCGAAATTATCAATTGTTCTTCAAAGTCAATTTCATTCAAAAAGGATGATAGCATAGGGTTTTGGAAGCCATTTTAAGCCAGTTTAGAATGGACGGAAATTGACCGTGTTGGTGTCATACGATAGAGAATTTCCAGTACTACGAACCCAAACTCGATGTTCGCTAAAAATATACGATTTACAAGCCCGGAATTGGGCTCGAACAGGCCTACCCACCCTTGTTTTTCCTTGTTTTTCAACCCAGATTTTCACAGAAAACGTGTTCTGCAGAACGCGAGTTCTGTGCGATATATTCAGCCGCCTTTTCAAATTCTCGGGGACCTCGCGTTCTGCAAAACGCGAGTTCCTGAAAAACTGTTATTTCAAACAACGAGGCCACGTAGACGGAATGCGCGCTCTGCAAAACGCGATTTCGCGTCTCGCTTCTCAGAGAACGCGAGGTTTTATTACGTGACAAGTTTAGGAGTCATTTTTCCAAATAATGATGGGAGAGAGTCAGAATTCTATATAATTATTAAAAAGAGTTTTTGCCCTTCATTTATGACTTTTATTTTAGGGACATCTATGACTTTTTCTAATGTTATGTTTGAAAAATATATTATTTAAATCGCCATATAATTTGTGATAACAAAATATCTATTGTATGTATATTTTAATTAAAATTTAATATGATTATCCTTTTGAAAGGTATACGAAAGTGAATTTTATAATTGTATGCACATTTTATTATATTTTAAAATTCAAGTTCTCAAATAAAAATATATTTTATTAATTAATTTCATTTATCGTTATGAAGAGTGCATATAAACACCTACTTTTTAATCATGTTTTAATTTTTGGGTGAGAGAATCATTTTTATTTTGATTCTTTAAATATGTACAAAATCCAATTCGAATTAATTGGATATGGATATTTAAAAAAATAATTATAATGATTGAGACTTAAATACTAAAAAAATTACAAATATCAAACGCGTGGCCATATATAAACTTTTGAACAGTAATCTTTTATCGGTCAATAGGGACTTTGGGAATGTTATTTTCTTCCAAATTAAATATATGTTTTCTTAATAGTTCTAGAAATCTGAGCTGCTAGATGACTTGGTAGCTCAAAGACACGTCATTATTTTGTTTTGTTTTAACTTGGAGCCTTTTCTTAGAAACTTCTTAATTCTTATCGTGATTAACCACGCGTAATTTGAAGGACAAAGGAAAAGATACCCTTCAAACAATTACAAACACAGCAATCTCCAAATTCAAATTCCAAATCCCTCTCCTTTCTCCCTTTAATCTCTCACAACTAAGGAAAGAAGATGAGGAGAGTGTTCGGCGTTAAGAAAGACAAGGAGCCTCCACCTTCAATTCAAGATGCCTCCGATCGGGTTTCTCTCTTTCTCCGTTTATCTTTGTTTTATTTTTTCATATTTTCGTTTGATCTGTCGATCTCCGAATTAGTTTTAGGGTTTATATGTTTGATCGAGCTGTTTCATTTCGAAATTCCTTGATTTGTGAACTCGTGTGGATTGAATTTTGTAATCAGATCGGTAAAAGAGGGGATACGGTGGATGAGAAGTTGAAGAAGCTTGATGCTGAGTTGAGTAGGTATAAAGAACAGATAAAGAAGACGAGGCCTGGCCCTGCTCAAGAGGCTCTTAAAGCTCGAGCCATGAGGGTTCTCAAGCAAAAACGAATGTACTTGCTTCTTTTCTGTCTAATCGTTCCTTGATTTTATTCAATAATCATTGCTAGCACCTATGTATGTCGAGTTTCTATGTACGGTCCTTATTTGAAGTATGTAAATTCTGTTATTTTGGCGGCATATGTGATATGTTCGATGGATTGTATAGTCATTGGAGCCAATGGCGTGTTTGCGAATTTGTTTGCTTTATGAATCAATAATCAATATATGCCTTTCCAGTCCGCTTTTATTGATATTTGTAGCTAAAGGTTGTAATTATCGATTGGTTGGTTCTATATTGGGGAAGATATTTATGTTATTTGATCTGTCTTTCAGTTGAGTATTGTTTTCTGTTCTTTTTCATCATCTCTTACACTTGCGGCTTATGTATAGGTATGAAGGGCAACGTGATATGCTTTATAATCAGACATTCAACCTTGATCAAGTTGCTTTCGCTTCCGAGGGTCTTAAAGATGCTCAGCAAACTGTATGTGATAGCCTTTGAACCTCTCATATATTCCATTCCTGTATCTGACCTGTTGCAGACTTGCATTAACCGATAAGACTATTGTTTTTTCTTCTAACAGGATATTGATATGTGCTCAGTCATTAGTATTGCTCATCTTGTGTATGCTTTTTCAGAAGTATTGGTGTAAATGAGATGCCGCTTGTTTTTTATAAGATTGAGGGTAGTTTCTACCTGATATTAATTGTTTATTGCTTGCTATAGTGGGTTTATTGAGGCTATCGTATATTAACTGTAAAACATATGTGTTTCTTGAAAGTGCCCAAATGGACATAATTTGGGAGATACAGGCTAAGCTTTTTCAGTTCTCATATTAGAATTGCATATCTACCTTGAGAGAGGTAGGATAAACCATTTCACACTGGGTAGAGGTTTCTTTCATGAATATGTGATAAATGGTAATCTATATCCCAAATTGTTTATGCACATTCTGGCATCAGTTCAAGCCAAGATGTCCCTGAATTGCATAATCTATATTTGAACTATTTCTCCTTGCGGTTTTTAAATCATAATTATTTGCCTGTGCCAGATGTCAGCCTTGAAATCTGCCAACAAGGAGCTGAAAGGAATGATGAAGACCGTGAAGATTCAAGATATAGACGTCTGTACTCTTTTATACTTTCCATTCTCCATCCTGCATCCGTTATAATGAAGTCTAAATGATATTTGTTTATTTTGACTTGTAGAATTTGCAAGATGAGATGATGGATATGATGGATATGAGTAATGAAATTCAAGAGACCTTAGGCAGAAGCTATAATGTGCCGGATGATATTGATGAGGATGAACTCATGGGCGGTAAGCATCGACCTTATCTAAAGTCACAAGCATGGACTTCAAATTCATTCTCTTGGTTGCCTTTTGTATAAACAAGTACTGCGGACTAGTTTTACCTGTAACGTTGGAAGAAGTCAATGGTGGAACCAGATTGTGGTTGTCTGAAAGACTTTAGGGTCTGCTAGAATTGCATGTAACTTGCAGGTTGCCATCTATATTTTTTGATGATCCATTTTGGATTGCAGAACTTGATGCTTTGGAAGCAGACATGGGAACTGAAGCTGATGGTGTTCCTTCATATCTTCAACCTGACAAGGAGGAACCAAATTTGGACGCAGAGCTCAATTTACCTTCAGCTCCATCTGGAAATGCAGCAGCAGCTGGCAGGGCCAATGCCCAGGTAATTTTATACTCTTCTTTTTAGTTGCGTTTTATTTTAGTAGCCAATACCAGAAGGGGGATATATGTACTGTTTGTCCCATTTTTTCGCTGCTTGATGTAGAGAGGATTTTGTTCAAACATGTGATTTTCTTTTTTATTCAATTTTAATGCCCACTTTGCTGGCACTATCCCAACCTTGACTATATGAAAAAAACATATGTTGCTCAAACTCGTTATTTTTCTTGAAATACCCATGTCTAACACCAGAACCTGGCACATATCAGACATATGTATGGGATGTAGTTCTCGAAGGACATTAGAAATACATGGAAATCTTGAAGATTTGAACATACCTGTATTAGACATGGGTATGTATGTGTCGAACACTCAGAAGTCACAACCAGGTCAAAGTAACATAGACTAAAACTATGTTTTCAAAAGACCGTTAAGGTTTGCTACACATTTTATACTTTCCTAGGATCTCATTTTCTCTATAGCAAGTCCCTGTGCCTTTTGTTTTTCCACCAATGGCCATGTGCTTTGGAAACTTCTATTGGCATCCGCCTTCTCAAGCTCCTGGTAGTTATAGAACTATAACTGGTTAAGCCGCTGGAATATCTGAATCATGAGATCTGGATTTAAATCTATTCCCCCAATTATAGTATCTTCATATTTATTTTATCTTGGATGTTCTGCAGGGTGAGGATGAATTCGGATTGCCGACTGTTCCACGAGCATCTGTCCGCAGTTAAATGATGGGCTAATGTGCAAGATGAAGTTGGACGGGGCATGTCCTTGTAAACATATTGTGCAGAATTAACTTTCAATTACCACTGCAATTTTGATTGATTTTTTACTTAACGGGGGTTGGGAGCTATAATAAGCCTGGGTCATTTGACTGGGAAATTTGGGTATTCATATTTTCTTGTGTATTTTGTCATTTTATTTCTCATTATCATATTTGTATTTAAATTACTCATACTATATATAGTCTTGATTTAGTGTCACCCGAAACGACTAAACTTGAAATATATAAAATCAAACTTGAACTATTTTCTTAGTTTATTTAATATTTTAATTTACATTTACAAGTTTTGATATATTAAGATTTTGTACTATATATATTTTAGAATATTCATGTATTTACGATTATTTGATATATTTTTCATATTTGCTATGTTTGTTTTTTTTTGCGTAAAACCGACCAAACATATTAATTAAGAGCCGAAAATGGCGTCATTCAATACAAAGGCTCAGTACAATCAAAAATTCAGTGAGCAAGAGTATGTGCAACTCGATTGGCCTTTCGGCTAACATGAAGGATCTTAAAACCAGGATTGCTGTGGAGGATTTGCTTTGTGTCTGTAAGGAACATGCCAACAATGGAACGATCTTCTTCCTGGGAGAACAGTTTGTTGAGAACGCTAATGGAATCAAACTCGAACTGCACCTGAGTCCATCCATTGAGTGCAGCCATCTTCAGACCTTCCAAGAGTGTCATAACTTCAGTGAGCTCAGCTGTGAAAATACCATAGAGGACACTTGCCTGGCCATCGATCATGAGCCCAAAGTGGTCATGAGCCACCACTCCTATTGATGCTTTCCCAGAATCAACAAAGAAGACTCCATCCACATTAACTTTGAAAACACCTTCAGGAGGGCAACTCCACCTCTCAGACATGTTGTAGGAAGTGCCAACACCAGGTAATTCCTAAGAAGACTGACAATCAGAGATAAGCAGTTGGACATATTCAACAATAGCTCTAACAAGAATAAAAATTCTCTTATGTACAAGGGTGTTCCTTTTATTCCAGACATTCCACAGCAAAACACATATGAAAGTAAAAAGATCAAGATCAAGATGCTTCAGACACAATTCAAGCCACTGTCTACAATAAAGCACATTAGTTGCAGGAAATTTTCTAAAAAGGTCACAGTAATTAAAAAATTTCGTAACATATGGGCAATCCCAGCAGGCATGCATTAAAGACTCCCCAGCAACACCACAAGGAGGACAAAAACCAGGTCCAATAAGGGCAGCAGCCATTTTTCCCCGGTAGAGAGGGCATTATAGCAAAGCCTCCAAATAAAAATTTTGATTTTTAAAAGTGTGTTCATTTTCTGCAAAGCTTTCCATAAAGAGGAAATATCCCTCTCCACATTTCTACTTCTTTGAATCCAATCATAAGCAGACATAGTAAAATATGTTCCAGATGAATGGTGATCCCGCTGTATAACATCCTCTTGAATTGGAGAGATAGGACATTTTAAAATTTGATCAGCATCAAACCCAGAAAAAAAACATTTCTAACTTTAGTTTCATCCCACTTTGGTTCTTCAGGTAGCATGAACTCCCCATAAGTAACAAGTTGAATTCCTCTATCTAGGTAAGAACCTTGCAGATCCACCACCTTATCACTTTTCCACCTGTTCTGGAAAATTTGAATTTTACTATCAATACCAACTCTAAAGTGAAATTATCTTTAAAATTTTCTTTAGCTTTGAAAACACATCTTCATATGAAAGAAGGCTTGTCACGTGGCTTAGCATTTAAAACATCTCTATCTGAAAAATATTTAGCTGAGAGAACCTTAAAACACAAAGAGTCCTTGTTGACCAGTAACCTCCAGATTTGCTTCCCAAGTAGAGCAAAGTTAATCACCCTAAGATCCTTGAGACCGAGACCTCCATACCTCTTTGACCTGCATAGTTTACTCCAAACATGTGTCCAACCCCCACTGCCTGCCTTGCCTAACCACCAAAAACATCTCATTGAGGAAATGATTAGATCAATTATGAAATCTGGTAGCAAGAAGCATCCCATACCATACGTTGAGAGTGCTTGTGCCACTGATTTCAGTAAAACCTCTCTGCCTCCATAAGAAAGAAGGTTTTTTGTCCAACCACCAATCCTCTTGTCAACATTTTTAAATAAAAAGCCCAATGAGTTAGTTTTATTCTTGCCAACTATCAAAGGAAGACTTAGATAAACTCCCATGTCAACCTCTTCTCTCATCTCAAGAACTTCCTTTAGGGCAGCTTTATGTTCATCTTTCATACCATTGTTGAAGTAGATGTATGATTTGTCCAAGTTCACCTTTTGTCCTGAAGCAGCTTCATAAATCCCCAGGATCTCCTTAACTCTTGTTGCTTCCTCAACTGAATTTCTATTGAATAACAAGCAGTCATCTGCATAAAAGAGGTGATTCACACGAGGGCCATGCATACTGATCTTTAAGCCTTTTATTCTTCCTTCAGACTGTTCCTTGAGGAGTAAGGCAGACAAACCTTGGGCACAAAGTAAAAATAGGTAAGGGGACAAGAAGTCCCCTTGCCTTAACCCCTTCTAGGCTTGAAATCTTCAGAAAATTTCCCATTAATTCTTAGGCAAAAATTTACAGAGGTTACACATTTCATGATTAAATCAACCCATTTGCAATCAAACCCCATCTTAAGCATAATATCATGAATAAAGCTCCATTTAACCCTGTCATATGCTTTCTCCATATCAACTTTTACAGCTGTCCTCTTATTAGGACCACTTCTAGCCCCTTTTAAGAAGTGAAGCATCTCATGAGCAATAAACACATTATCTGAAATTAATCTATCCTTCACAAAGGCACTTTGATTTTCAAAGATGCAAAAAGGAATGACAGGTTTAAGTCTATTCACCAAGACCTTAGAAACAGTTTTATAAGTAACAATGTAAAGACTAATAGGTCTAAACTATTTTATATGGCTAGAGTTATCTACTTTAGGGGTAAGAACAATTACAGTTCTATTAACATCACAAATGTCAGCTTTCCCATTTAAAAGATCAAGACACAACTGGACAAAATAAGAACCAATTATATTCCAAAACTTTCTAAAAAGCAGGAGGGAAAGCCATCAATATCTGGGGCTTTTGAAGGGTGTATTGAAAGAAAAGCAGCTTTAACTTCCTCAGTAGTGAGCTCTGAACATAAGCCTGCATTCATGTCTGGTGTGATACATTTCTCCACACTTTGAAGGACCACCTCTGAGGGAGTGTCACCATTAGAATGGAACAGATTTAAGAAGAAGCTCTTTGCAATCTCAAATACCCTTCCTTCATCAGTTTGCACCAAACCAGATTCATCCTCCAACCCTTTGATCCAATTCTTTTTCTTCCTTCCTCTAGCCCTAGCATGAAAGAAACCAGTGTTTTTATCCCCTTCCTTCAACCACTGCACCTTGGATCTTTGTCTCTAGTAAACTTCCTCTCTGTCCATCAACATTTTCAGCTCCCTCTTTGATGCAGTTAATTCATTCACAGAATTTTCAGAGATGTTTTCATTCAACAAGTTCTCAATATTTTCTAAAAGAAAGTTCTTTCTTCTAACTGCCAGCCTTCTCTTGTGTTTCTGCCACCCATGAAGCCTATCACCAATAGCCTAGAGCCTACTAATAGTAGAAGAGCCTGGAGAGTTTCAACAATTTCTAACAGTTTCAATACAAGCTTCATCTTCAACCCAACAGTTCTCAAACTTGAATTGATCCACAAATCTCTTGCCTCTTTCAGAATTTGGTTCAGTGTCCAATAAAAGATAGTGATGATCAGAAAATGGAGAGTGTTCAGAATGCACATTACCTCTACCATAGAGCTGCAACCAAGCTATACTGTCAACAAACTTGTCCAATCTCTCATTCACCATGGTTTCAGAATTGGTTCCACTATGCCAGGTGAACCAACCAACATCTGGTTTAATGTCCCACAAGCCATTCCTAGACAAAGCTTCCCTAAACTCATCCATTTCCACCCTTGGCTTCTTTCTACCCTCTTCCTTTTTAGAGAGGTCAAGAATATCATTGAGATCACCTCCCAACAACCAGGGCAGGTCAGATTTACTCCTAAGAACATCCAACAGATCCCAATCATCCTTCTTTATAAGTCTATGGCAGGTGCCATACATCCTTGTGAACCTAAAACAAGTTTCCCCTTTTGAAACAACAACATCAATATGAGACTTTGAAAAGGACAGTAAAGTTACTTGGATGTCTTCTGCCCAAAGTAGCATCAAACCTAAGCATTCAACATTTTTTTCAACTACTAGGTTACCAACCATATTCAACCTTCTTCTCACATCTTCAGCTTTTCCTTTATTTAATCTTGTATCACAGAGAAATACCAAACTGGGAGCTTTTGAAGCCACTAACTGCTTCAGAAATTGAACTGTCTTAGGGTTCCCAAGCCCTTGAAAGTTCAAACTTATGATTTTTATGGTTCTCAGCGGGGCTGAACCTCAGCCTCCACCGTTAGTTCTGGAGTTTTCAGGGGTGAAAGAGCCTCAACACCAACCTTCATAGTGTTGGAGACTGCAGCAGACATGGACCTTGTCTTCTTTGGTCTCATAGGATTACTCACTTCAAATTTGCCTTGTAGAACCCTCTTGGAACTTCTATTTTTTGATGTAGAAACCACATCATTCCTTCCCCTAGCAGAAACATTACCTACTGTAATGGCATTCTATTGGGTTGTGTGGAGCTCGATTCGATCAACCAATTTAGCTCACCAAGTGGTGGAGAGGTGGATTTTTGGGTGGAAGGGTTGTGGAAGCTAGAATAAAAAAAGACACAACGATTTATAGTGGTTCAACCTTCTAACCAAGGTCTACATCCACTACCTTAGCTCCCCACTAAGGATTTCACAATCAATCCACTATTGATTCGTCCCCTTTTCTAGGATTAGGAGGAAACCCTTACAACCGATCAAGCTTCTACCCAAAGCCTTGATCAAAACCCTCTTTACAAGAGAAACAATAAGCAAACTTAAAAACCCTCTAATAGGTGTTTGTTTGCACAATTAAGCACTCACCCAAAACCTAAAACACTTGAGCGAATTTGACAATTTTGGCTCACTAGTGTTTGTCTATACAAGAAATGACAAATTAAGCACTAAGACAATTTCTTGATCATTTGATGTTTGACAATATGAGCATTAGCCTTCTCTTGATGCTTGGAGGTCCCTTTTATACTCCCAAATGAGTTTGTAGCCGTTACTAGCCGTTGGGGATGAATTGGAGCCGTTGAAGACTTTAATTCCCTTCTTAAATGATATTCTGCAGCAATCAGTATCGATACGCGTGGAACGGTATCGATACGGCCTTCTTAAGGAAATAGCTGTTGGGCTCTTGCCAGCATAGGCGTATCGATACGCTTGAAGGCGTATCGGTACGGGTCCATATTTGAATAGTCGTTGGAAAATAGCCGTTGGGGTGGTTGAACAAGGATCGGTACGCTTACCTGGCGTATCGAAACGATCTCGGTCCGTATCGATACACTAAACCCTTGTATCGATACGGGTTTTGATAGTGGCCAAACTGAGGGTAAAAAGGTATCGGTACGGGTACAACCGTATCGATACTGGTAACGTGAAATCACAAGTTTGGCTATTGAAAACATGAAAAATCTTTGCCAAAAACCTTTCAAACTACCTCAAACATAAATTCAAGTTCTTTGGACTTTAAAACAAGTGTTAAATTCTTTTTAAATTAGTCCAAAACATTTTTCAATTATTATATCAAAACATTGGTTCTACAATCTCCCCCTTTTTGATATAATAAAACTAACTTGAAAAATTATTTGGGATTCTCCCCCTTTAACTTTAAAAATGTGAATAAGAGAATTAAGAATGTGAATGAAATAAAGCTCCCCTTTATTCATTTGAAAATTCAATTTTTTTAAATCATTTCTCCCCCTTTTTGTTATATCAAAAAGAATTTAAACATTAAGTTCAAAATAACAATAGAGGTAAAAACTTTGATAAAAATAAGAATTTGGTTTAAAAATGGCTCCCCCTTAGTCAAAGCATCATTAAAAATGTTAGTCCAACACATATGATCATCTAGTTGAATTTTAAACTAAAATAAACAAATGAAAGCAAAAAACAACTAGAAATTTTACCAACACTTGAATTCAATGGAGGATGTGAAGTCTTCCTTCTCCAAGTGTTCTTCCTTGTGTGCATGGAGCTCCCCCTCAATGTTTGACTTGTTGAACATCTCCATCACACCTAGCCATAGACAATCAAGTAATCTTTGGTATCCAAATTGCTTTGGATCCATAAACGTTAGTTGCGCAAATTTTAGTCCCCTTAGGAATCCATTTTTTAATGTCATCATTTTTAATTGAAGTACTAAGTCCTTTTGGGACCCAAATACTTCTAAAACATTTTCCTTTAATAAATCTAGGGGCACTAGATTGTCTAACATAAAAATTTGATTTTCCAAAATTATTTTTCTTTTCAAGTTCTTTGGAAATCAAATCCTTTTCTTCTTGAACTTTTTGAAGCAATTTTTGTAAATCAAGACATTTTAATTCAAACTCTTCAAGTTTTGCTTCAAGTTCAAGTTTGGTTTTAGAAAGCAAATCATTTTGAATTTTTAACTTTGAAATCAACTTATTGTTTTTCAAAATGTGGCTTTTAAAATCTAAAACCAAATCATCATAGGCATCTTGTAATTCATCAAAGGAATAAGAACATGAAGTAGATGAATTAGAAGTTACCCTTGAATCTTCTTCGATGGCCATAAGGCAAAGGTTGGCTTGTTCATCGTTGGTGGAGTCTTCATCACTCCAAGTAGCCACATATGCCTTCTTCTTATGGCTAGAAGTGCTTGTCCTCTCCTTTCTTTTAGGTTCTCGTTCAAGCTCTCTCAAGGCTTTCTTCATGAATGGGGCACATTTCTTGAAGAGATGAATTATCTCTTCATCTTCATCCTCCTCTTCACTTGAGTAGACATGATGGCAAGTGGAGGATTTGAGAGCCATGGCACTTGCATTGATGCCAAGCCCTTTGATTTTCTTCTCTCCCATAGCTCTAATTTCTTCCCTCTTTTTCTCATCCTCTTTGTTCTTCTTCGTGATTTGATGAGTAAGGAGAGACCCCATGAGTTCATCAAGCTTCAAAGTCTTTAAATTTTTGGCTTCGATGATGGCGGTCCTCTTTGAGTCCCAAGACTCGGGAAGTGAGTAGATGAGCTTTCGAACAAGCTTTTCTTCCGGGATGGCTTCTCCATAGCCTTTGAGACCATTGGTGATTGTGGAGAACCTATCAAACATCTTCTCGATGTTCTCTTCCGGATCCATTTTGAAGTTCTCATACTCAAGAGTTAGGAGCTCAATCTTGGTCTCCTTGACTTCATTGGTTCCCTCGTATGTGACTTCAAGCTTGTCCCATACCTCCTTGGCACTCTCACAAGAAGACATCTTTTCATAGATGGATGGACCAAATGCACAAAATAAAATGTGCAAGGCTTTGCAATTTAGCTCCATCTTCTTGCGATCGTCGGCACTCCACTCCGCTTTACTTCTTTGAGGCACGAACGGACCATCTTCAACTACATCCCATATCTTGTAATCTTTTGACTTGATGAAGAACTTCATCTTTGTCTTCCAATGGGCATAGTGGGTTTCGTCAAAGAAAGGCGGCTTGTCGATTGATTGTGCCATTTGAGCCGGTTGATGAAATAGTGATCGAGCTTGCCGGATCTCCTCAATAGGATGTTAATCCCCTTCGATTGAGCCAAGCTCTGATACTAATTGTTGGGTTGTGTGGAGCTCGATTCGATCAACCAATTTAGCTCACCAAGTGGTGGAGAGGTGGATTTTTGGGTGGAAGGGTTGTGGAAGCTAGAATAAAAAAGACACAATGATTTATAGTGGTTCAACCTTCTAACCAAGGTATACATCTACTACCTTAGCTCCCCACTAAGGATTTCACAATCAATCCACTATTGATTCGTCCCCTTTTCTAGGATTAGGAGGAAACCCTTACAACCGATCAAGCTTCTACCCAAAGCCTTGATCAAAACCCTCTTTACAAGAGAAACAATAAGCAAACTTAAAAACCCTCTAATAGGTGTTTGTTTGCACAATTAATCACTCACCCAAAACCTAAAACACTTGAGCGAATTTGACAATTTTGGCTCACTAGTGTTTGTCTATACAAGAAATGACAAATTAAGCACTAAGACAATTTCTTGATCATTTGATGTTTGACAATATGAGCATTAGCCTTCTCTTGATGTTTGGAGGTCCCTTTTATACTCCCAAATGAGTTTGTAGTCGTTACTAGCCGTTGGGGATGAATTGGAGCCGTTGAGGACTTTAATTCCCTTCTTAAATGTTGTTCTGCAGCAATCAGTATCGATACGTGTGGAACGGTATCGATACGGCCTTCTTGAGGAAATAGCCGTTGGGCTCTTGCCAGCATAGGCGTATCGATACGCTTGAAGGCGTATCGGTACGGGTCCATATTTGAATAGCCGTTGGGAAATAGCCATTGGGGTGGTTGAACAAGGATCGGTACGTTTACCTGGCGTATCGAAACGATCCCGGTCCGTATCGATACACTAAACCCTTGTATCAATACGGGTTTTGACAGTGGCCAAACTGAGAGTAAAAAGGTATCGATACGGGTACAACCGTATCGATACTAGTAACGTGAAATCACAAGTTTGGCTATTGAAAACATGAAAAATCTTTGCCAAAAACCTTTCAAACTACCTCAAACATAAATTCAAGTTGTTTGGACTTTAAAACAAGTGTTAAATTCTTTTTAAATTAGTCCAAAACATTTTTCAATTATTATATCAAAACATTGGTTCTACACATTCTCTTCAACAACTTCATTGGCCTTCATAAACTTTCCAATATTCAAACCTCCACTTGAAAAGTGAACCAGACCAGGTTTTGGTACACCTTGAACCACACTTTTTAACTTGAAGACTACTCTTAACCAGTCTCCAAATTAAAGTTGTTCATCTCTCCAATTATCAGGTAAACCAGGACACAACTCAAGAACATGGCCTATGATCCCACACCAAAAGCAGAACTTTGGTAACCTTTCATACTTAGCCCAACAGATTCTTGGAGAACCATCACATTTTTTTTCCCAAACATCACACATCTACGAAGGGGTTTTGAAATGTCAATCACTACTCTAACTCTCATATACTGGCCCAGTCTCCCTTCCCCTTTTCTGAAATCAGCAATTAAGCATTCCCCAAACTTACTTCCCAGAAATTTACCAATCTCCACAGTCATTCCCACAAGAGGCAAATCATATATACGAATCCAAATAGGCAGCACAAAAAAGTTATATTTCGAAGGACTGAGCTTACCGTCAAAAGGTTGTAAGGCAAGCGACTCTCCATTGAAGGTCCAGGGGACACGCTCCAGAACAAAATCTTTGTCCTCCAGCTTGAGGAACTTAAACAAAAACAAATTTGGGCCTAGCTCAGATGCATCTTCCAAAGGTTGGCTATTCCAGACAGCAAGGAAAACTCGAATTAGCAGAGCACCATCAACAATGGCAGGTGAGACCAATCTTCCCACTAACCATTTTTCAGAACCAGGAACTTCCTTATTCAGTAGCGTTTCCGATTCATCCAAGTCTTGCATCTTCTCCTTAGAAAATTTCAGGTCACTCATAAGCTTTGCTACCTTCTCTTCTATTGAACTAGTCATCTTTCTCAGCAAAAACAGGCACCAGAAAAAACTAGAGACCTCAGATTCAAAAAACCCTTCACAATACCAAAGAACCGGCTCGAAAGTGGCTCTTTCTCTTCTGAAATGAACCTTCAGAGAATAACACAAAACCCTGGTCTCGACAAAGAGGTAAACCTCAGGAAAACCCTAGAATACCCTACTCCAAATAAAAGCATATAACTCTCGAAAAGGGGTAAAAAGACAAATCCCCATTTTAATGAAACAGAGCGTTTCACGCTCGAGTAAAAAACAAAGAGGCCTGAAAGAGCCGTTGGGGACACGGGCCCCACCTCTGTGACAGTGTAGAAATGTTCCCCGACATACTTTCTGCGCGCAATTAATTTCGTGCACCGCAAAGGTTGGCGCCGCAATCTCTGACGAGACCAACCTCGTACATCACATCTTGTCGCGCACTCACGAGACCACCCATTCACATGAATTTTCAGCTTCTTCTTCACCACGCAAAAACCATGCATTTTGTCGAACAACTCCCGGACTGAAATTCTGAAGATTTTTCGACAAACCCCAAACTTCACTGATCTGCTCCAAAAACCGTTCCACAGTTCACAATACCTCAACTGTATCCATAACCCACCATAAAAAACTTCTTCTCCATCAAACAATAGCAGTCCCAACCCTTCGTCGGAAACTACCCCAAATCAAAAACCCTCATCGAAACCATTAACTCTGATGAAAACATTCCAAAAATGACCAAACCTGAACCCCATTCCATTTCATTCCATGGTGACACAACCTTGCGACCAGTCTTGCAAAAGAGAAAACAGTGAAGTAAACGTATAACACCGGTCATTAGCGTCGGACTTACCTTCATCGTCCCAAACCTGACTGCCAAGGCGACACGGGTACCTAAGGCCATAAACCGGCCGATCTACACTCATCACTCGACGGTCGGAAGACGACCAGACCTTTATCGGAGCAGACGCCGTAGAAAGACATGAGAAACAGACCCTCACCGGAACTCTCAAACGGAAGAAACTTGCGAAAAATTCAGAGAGAATTTTCGCATGTACAGACTGCTCCCTCTCCCATGTTTGTTTTATGTGATGTGCACATGAGGTAAAATTTGTGTTGATGAGAGTACTTAGGTTAAAATTCTCATCTTATTTTGAAGTATTATTTTTTTATTCTTTAAATTTTGGTGTGATTATATGAGATTATCTGTTTCTTATTCTTAGCCTTTTGAAAATGTATTTATTCTTAGCCTTTTGAAAATGTATGTAGATTGTGCATATAAACTGTTTGAATTTAGATTCCTTAGAAAGAATAACTTAGCCTTTTGAAAATGTATGTATATTGTGCATATAAACTGTTTGAATTTAGATTCCTTAGAAAGAATAACTTATTTTTCGGGGTCACATATTGGTTTGAGTTGAAGTATACTCAAGAGTGTGTTTTCACTAATATATCTTTAAGGCTTAAACGTTAAATAGGTGCCTAAAATATACAATTTTTTAGTTAGGTGCCTAAATTATTTTTTAGGCCAATTAGGTACCTAACATTTCAATCCGTAACTCATTTAATTTTTTCTCGTTAAAAGACACGTGTCACCTTCAGAAAAATCTAAAATTATAAATAAAATAAAATAAAAATAAAAATGTATCATGAAAGTTTCAAATATTCCCAAAATAGTCCACAAATCCTTAAACCCCACCAAATTCGACCACTCCCGCAGCCGTCGGCCGCGTTGCTGGCGACGGAATGAAGCGCCCTCCCCTCGCCAAACAACCCCACGTCGTTCGTCACCCTTCTTGCAACCAATCGTCGCGAATCGTTCGAAAGAACCATTCGGCAATTTCATATATTCGCACGACGTCGGTTTATTTCCTGTGATGGGATGGTGAGGGAAATGGTCATGATGGTCCGGCGATCGATTTGGTGGGTGACGACATGGCAATTGGTGGCGAAATCAACCTAAATCAGGATTTCGGTTTGGGGTTTAGGAATTTTGGAATTTAGGGATTATTTTGTAAAATCTAGAAAATTTAAAGATTTTTTAAAATTAATTAATTTTCTTTATTTTTAATATATTTTTGGATTTTTCTGGAGGTGACACGTGTCTTTAACGAAAAAAATTAATGGTGAACCTTAAATGGGTTACGGAATGAAATCTTAGACACCTAGTTGGCCCGAAAAATAATTTAGGCACCTAATTGAAAAAAATGTATAGTTTGAGCACCTATTTGACGGTTAAGCCCATCTTTAATCATAATTTTTTTAATATGTTGGTGTGATACAATGGTTACATTTGTTCAACTTTTTTAGTCTTTTTAAAGACGGAACACACAGTATGCATTACTGATGCTTGAACTCAAGTCTCAAGGGATGATGAACATCTACATTTGCCACCAGGACACAAGGGGATGAGTATTAGGAGTGAGAATTGTCGGGTACTCGGTTCATCCATGTACCTCAGTCTTCAGACAGTGTCCCGACCCATCTCATCCGGGTACCCAAAATACCCGGGTACTCGGGTAATCGAGTACTGGGTATCCGCTTTTTTATATATTTTTTTAATTCTAAAATTTAAAAATAAATCACATATTAAACACAAAAAATTTAAAAAATTTAAACATAAAACTTAAAAGGTATATAATACAAACATAAAAAGAATTTATAGATTTAAATTTAGTTTTAGAGTATTAAATATTATGGGTCGGGTTGGATACCCGATAACTTAAAAATCCCGACTCGTGTTCCGAGAAAATTCTCAGGTCGAATACCCGGCCCGTCGGATAATTTTTTTTAGAAAATTACCCACTATTTTTAAGTTCGGGTCATCGGATCGGGTATTTTTGCCCACCACTAATAAGCATATCTTTAATCATAGTAATAAATTACTATATATTAGTATGGTAATTAAGGTTGAATAAATTATTAAATTAGCACAGTTGACTGATTAAATATCTAAAAAAATTTATTTTGACTTAAAAAGTTATTTCCAAACTTTAAATTATATATGACGTGTACCAAAAGCTTATATTGAAGTATTAATCATCAATTTTCGTTAAAAAAATATCAATCATCAATTAATATAACAAAAACTATTGTTAAAATTCCGGTTTTGCCGCTAAACTAAAAATTCCCAGTCCTAGATAGCTGTAGAATCACCTTGTAATTTGTAAAAAAAACGAGAAAAAAAATCATTTTTTCCCTAAATTACAAGGTTCCAGTCAGAGCAGCAAGCACGCGATCTCAATTTCGAGAGAAAAATGGGGTAAAAGTCAAATTTTAAGATTAATTGCATAATTTACACAATAAGGGAAGAAGAAGAAGCTAGAATCAGCTCAAAAGTGGACTTCTACAGTCAAGATCTTGATTATCATGGTCATCTACATCATCGCCGCAATCATAAACAGATCCAACGAGTGTCAGTTGATCTTCCAAATACCTTTGCAACAGTCCAGCTTCCCTCCCTTCCCCGTCGCCGTAACAACCTTCTTCACACCGCCGCACCCGGCTCTCCTCGTCTTCTTGCGCCGCCGACACCGCAGCAGCCTTTCCGCCGCTACTCCTCCGATAAATCCGAAAGCATACTTCAGCCAAGCAAAAGAGAGGGAAAGTGGCGCAGAGAAAGGGGATCAGAAGAGGGGAGCAAAGCAAGAGGAGAAGACAACGGCGGCGGCGAGTGCGGAGCCACGACACCATAGTTAGCATGAGGTGAGCAGGGGCCAACAAGGAGGTAGGAAAGATAGGCGTAGGGTTGGGATTGGAGAGAAGCGGCTCATGACGGGAAGGGGAGATGAGGATCGGCGGAGGGTTGGTGGCGGTGGCGACGGTGATCTTGTAGTGAGGGTTTGAAAGAGGTGAAGACTTGTGGATGTAAGGAGAATGATTTTTATACATAATTGAATGAATAAACAATGGTTTTGATTTCATTTTGGTTACGTATAAGAAACTTCTTAGTTTTCTTTTACACTTAATTAAACTCTCAAATACCCAAAAAAAACGACGATAAAGGATTGGCACGTGATATTTCTATTTTTTACCTTTTGTTTTAAATTTATTAAAAATAAAAAAATATTATGAATTATTTAAAAGTATAAAAATGTTTACTTTCTAGAAATTCTAAAAATTTAATAGAAATTGATAAAAAAAACATTAAAAATTCTAAAACATTAAAGACTATTATAAGATTTATAAAAAATTTAAATATTATTAAAAAAGTGTAAAAATATTTAAAAATCCATAATTTAACAAAAAATCTTTAAAATTACAAAAACAAATATTTTATTAAAAATTGTAATATTATTTTTAAAAATTATGCAATATTACAAATTTATTTCAACAATTATAAAAATAAAATATAATTAAAATATAAAAGGTTAAAAAATCATTAAAAATGTAAATATATATATTATAGGAAAGTATAGTTAGTGTGAGTAACTTATAATTGGGCCAGTGACACGGTTTAATAATGTTTTATCTCTTTTAATACCTTTTTCACCTGATACAAAGAAATTTTTGAAAGTTTTTAAATTTTAATGGTATATTTATTTTTTTAGAAGTTTTTTTTTTTGGATTGTAAGAAATTTTGGTGAATTAATTTCATTATTCTCCTTCTTAGATGTGTTGTAATTGTGATATCTTCTATATTTTTAATAAAAAAAATTAGTGACTATTATCTAAAAAAAATTATAATCCAAAATGTAATCACACGAATCCATTGAAAAACATTTTTAACACCCAATGATAAGCAAATCACATTCCAATTATAATGTATCATAATTATTTTAATATTTTTAGTAAATTTTAAATAATGTTTTAATCTTTTTATATAATTTTTAATGTTTTTAAGTTTTAAATGAATTTGTAATATTTTATAATTTAAAAATGTTTTTAAATGTAGTTTAAAAAATATTTTTGTCTATCTTTACGGTATTCTAACATTCCTGTGGCGATCATCACGACACACCTTTTGTTTAGGAAAGATCGATTGTTTAATATAATTAGATCTCTTTATAATAGTTTGTTGATCTAATTAAGACCATTAACGGAGCAACCTGTAAAATTTATTTTCTCGATCTTCACTCATAAATCAATATAGAATAAAATTGAAAGAGTCGTAAATTTTATTTACGAAGGTTGTAGTGTTTTCTTTATAGAAGACGAAAGTCATATTTAAGAGAATGCTCTATCCCTTTTCTTCATGCTCTTTAAGTCACATTTTTTTTTCATGAGTGCTTGCTTGCGGTGAACATGTTCCCAAATCCCAAGGTAATTTGGAAGTGTTGTATTTGTTGTGTCTTTTTTATTTTTATTCAATAAAATTTATTTTTAGTGCCTCTCTTTTATTTTGGTTAAATTTAAGTCGGCGACGGTAATAATTTTAGGGTTGTTTGTCGACCGTCGGTCATTCATTTTTATTTATTTGTTTTGTCTTTTAATTTAATAAATCTATCTTCATGACATGCTTTCCTCTACCGTTTGGTACGTTTTTTTGCTTCTTAGCATGCTCTTCTGTTATTTGTTTTCTATCAGGGTTGGATTTGACATCGTCACGACTGATCAAGATGACACTCCTTTCATTATGTTGTTGATCTCCCTGTCTCGGGCCCTTGAATCGGATTCGGATACGCGATTACATCTACCGTTTATTTGCGATTGAGTTGTGGTAATGACCTTATTGTCAATATACGTTCATTGTAATATGCATTTGTCAATATTGTTTGTTGATGGTTTTACCCATCATCGTTGATTTGGGGATGTTTATATCCGTCTTTTGTTTCGAATCTTTGGATTAGGTTCTTACATGTTCTTTGTATGGTCCTCTTATGATCTAGAGTCGCTAATTTGATTTTCTGAGTTTGTGTCTGGATTTAGGTATTTGTTTACTCAGTGGTAAACTTTCATTGTAATTTCAGATATTTCCTAGTTTAATAAAATTAGTGGATTCAATTTCAAAAAAAATCCATTTTTAATAATTATTAAATTTTTTATATCTTTTAAAATAATTATGTCATATTTATAATTTTTATTTTAAATATTTTTTGGTTTTTCAAAAAATAAACTTAATATTTTATAATATTGAAATATTTTTATTTTTAAAAAAATAAATATTCTTTGAAAAATATTTTAAATATCACATGACACACTATTACAAATGAGAGTCAAATTAGATAAAAATCTAAAATTTATATTTTAACTTTAATGGAGGGTTGAGTGATATTTTTTATGACAGATCTATTATGACTAGTTTTTTTTATAAATGAAGAGAAAAAAGATCGTATCACAAAGAGCCTCATTAAAAATATCTCTAAACCTAGACGGAAAAAAGAGTGCACTTGGTTATACTTACAAATGCCAACTATAACATACTTAGACAAAACTCCCTAACCGACACCCATAAAATAGGCTACATCATCATGAACTAAGGACACCCATAAAATAGGCTACATCATCATGAACTAAGGATGGTACTGCATCAAGAGGAGATGAAAAAATACGAGACTCATAAACAACTTCCCCAATGGAAGACACGCTAAAACTTCGAACCATCTTTGCCAATCCATTGACAACTTTATTTGCGGAGCGACGAACGTGGTACATATTCATCTCCCAATCTCTATCTAATAAGTCAAGCACCGCATGTAACAATGGAGGCAGAATCGAGGCTGATGACCGATTTCACAACACCCACAGCAAGTTCGAGCTATCCACCTCTAGTAACACACGACGCAAACCATGCTCCCAAGCCTGCTTCAGACCTTCGAAAGCCCCCCTACAATATGTGTCTATTTTTTTCAAAATATAAAAATAATAAATACTACCATAAAATATTAATAATCTTAATCAAACCTTAACCAAATTGAAAAGAATTTTAAATATTTTTTTAACTCTAAACAACTTAAAATTATGTTTGAGGATGTTTAAAAAATTTTTGGCAAGGTTTGAAACGTTTTTAGGTAGCCAAACCAGGGTTTTCAAGGTACTTGTTTCGATACAGCCTAAACTGTATCGATACATTTTTGAAACTACCAAAACACGTACCGAAACAGGGCTTGCCTGTTTCGATACGGAGGGTTTCGGTTTCGAAACACCCCTTTGGTGTTTCGATACGCCCAACGATCAAAACATCCCCAATGGTCAAAACCTCCCCAACGGTCATATTTCCCAACGAATTTTTAAATGCAGCTCAACGGTCACTCGTACCGAAACAGTTTGTAATCGTTTCGACACGGCCAGAGACGTTTCGACACGACTTGCTGCATTAGGCTTCAACGACTAGTTCTAAAGAAGGTCGTTCCGATACGAGCTCGTGTGTTCTGATACAGGAATCTTCAGAACTGCAATTAGTGAAGGAAATAAAGTCTCCAACGGCTCCAATTCAATCTCAACGGTCCTTTGAAATTTTCAGGGTTTGAGGCTTGGGGTTTAATTTTAAATATTTAGGGTTAGAGTTTAGGGTTTAGGATTTATATATGTGAAATTAATATTTAAGGTTTGAGCTTTTGGCTTATAAATGTAGAAACTAATAAGAGATATATATTATATCTGGAGAATTATAGCACAAAATTGTGTTTGGTGCAATGGTAAAGCCGTTAGCTTTTTACTCTTTAAAGTCCCATGTTTCGAATCTTGCTTGGCGCAAGTGAGGAAAAATTTATTTTTCTCCTCTAAATTGGTGGTGACACGTGTCACCACCTAATTGGAGGGGGAATAAATCAATAAAATTAAATATAAATAATTAAAATCATCCAATAAAGTGTTGACACGTGTCACTGCTTAATTAAATAATTTATTATTTTATTAATTTAAAATTATGATTAAATTGAAAGAATGTGTAAATAACAAGGACTAAATGTGTAATTTTTAAATTTTTGCATCAATTGCCCCGTGGCAGTTCCGTCACTCTACCGTTAGCTTTTTAACGGCGGTGGTCAAAATAGGTTGATTTTATAAGTTCGGTGGTCTGATTGACAATTTTTATAGTTTGGTGGTCCAAATAGGTATCTCCAATTTGTTTGGTGGTCAGTGAGATAGTTTTCTCTTTTTTAATGATAATAAAATAAGATTATAATATTAATAAATAACAAAACCTAAAACCCTCTTTATTCTTCGTTTTCTCTTTGGCTTTCAAACCCTAAAAGGGTTGTTTCGCCTTCGTCATCGCACCAGCATCTAGAGCCGCGCCATTTCACCTCTTGTCGTCGGCACGCCGTCAATCCCCTCTCCTCAACGTCGACCAATCCTCTCCCTGTAAGTCTCATCAGCTCGCCTCCCTTTACACTCTTACGCTCACCCTTATCGCCCGCCCATAGATTTTTTTAGATTTTACAGTAACGGGAGAAAACAGGGATAGCGGCCCGTTACGACCGTTATTTACCGCTACCCGTTAAATTGCGACCGCAATCCACCGCTACTAGTGTGATTCCGCGTCCCACCGTTGTTTTCTCCGATAGCGGTTTCGGCCGGCGGCGTTACCGCTAAATAGCGGCCGCTATAGCGGTCGAGGGCCGTTTTTTGAAACCCTAACTATAGGATTTGATAACGTTTGAAGGCCGACCATGGCGACTCAGCGAGAAGGGGAAGCGTCTCAGGAAACCACAACTACTCCGCCGGCTGGCCTATCGGAATTGGTGCAGGAACGGTATCGGAAGATGAAGGAGCATGCCGAAACATATCCTTATGTGTGGGCGTCCTACACGCTTGTTTATGGCACTTTGGCACTTTGGACTATTTACAGATATAGAAAGCTTCGTAAGACGGAGGATCGAGTGCGAGCCCTTCAAGACAGACTCCGCAAACTTGTTGAAAATGAAGAATCGGCTAACCCTGGTACATCTGTTAGGAAGTCTCCAACTTCTGATGATAAAGTTCCCAAGTAGACATTTACTTTCCCTTTCATTTAGAACAAAAAAAAAAGTTCACATTCGGTTTGGAAATGCATTATCATGGATTTTGTTGAACTAGCTAGTAATTGAGGAAGTTATTGTATGAAATTTGGGAGAAAATTTAGACATCAATTCAATTATTTACACTGTTTTCATGGATTTAAGATCCTTTCTTTTCTTTTAATAATGTAAAGGTTAAATGTTTCTTATAAGATGCATTGGCACTTGAAGGTAGATATGATCTCTGTTATGTACACACTTGAAATTTAGGTTTTGTCTCAAGGGAATCCATGATTGTTGACCATGTTCAGAATGGGTAACTTGAAAGAGTGTTGAATTTGTTTTATGCGCTTCTGGCTCGAATATATCGAGTTCTTGTGCAGATTTAGCAACAGCATGATTGGGTGATCAGGTTCTTGGATATGGCATTAAAAGTTCCATTCATGTATGTGTTGTTGAACTTCTTTTATCTATCCCATAAGCATTATGTTTGTCTATAGTCTATACATTCCCCTTTACAACCTTCTTTGCAAGCAGATTTCTCATTTTCTTCACTTTTATTCATCATATGTATGCGATTTACCTTTCGGGTACTGTAGATACTTTGAAAGCATGGATGATTATGATGTTGAAACTGGTGTAGAAGCATTATTCTCTGTTGTTGACCTTTTTGGAAAAGATTGGATTTAGCCCTAGGGATCAATTTATCTATCAAAGTTGGAAGAGATTTTGGAAATTTAGGTATGCTGCCGAGAAGACTACTCCCGGAGCCGAATGTAGCGAAATCCTGTCCTGATTGTCACATGACAATTGAAGCTCTTGTCGATGGTGGGAATGAGAGAAATAATTCCCAGATATCTAATTACTTTTTTGTTGTCTCCTACATGGTTCTTTTTCTTGTAGAAAATTGCTAGTAGGTGCAAGAGTTTAAGCTGTTAAATTGCTGCCCTGAAAGAGTTTAGCTCTTGTGATGAATCTGAATTGGAGAAGTTATAGGAAATGGTGTATAGTTGAGAAACAGGTATGCATCAAGCCTCAGATTTAGTTTTCTTATGTGGTCTGCTATCGTGATAGCGGCACCGTCTAAAACTGTTAGTGGTAAATAGCAGTCCGCAATACATTCATTATTATCCGCAATCACGATAAAACACCGTGACCGACCTCAATTTTATCTCCTTTGTCCTATTTCTGAAACTGGAGATTATACTTTTGCTTTCAAAAAATATTTCCCAGTAACCCCAAGATGCCAAGAATGTAAATAGGTAGCTCTCGCTGGACTGGAGGAAATGTGGGTTTTATGGTGCAAAATTAACACTTGCCATCGAAGGACTTTGTGTTCTTCAATTTTATTTTTTTGATAAATTGATTTATCCAAAGAAGCAGCTGCTATTGCTATAGGAATAAAAACGGAAAATCGATCAATCCTCTAAAGAACATTTACAACATCATTTCTATCTATATCTCTCTTAATCAATCTAATCTTTACTATTTACTATATCTTGTATGAATTTAAAAATCAGAAATTTGGCAAAGATCTCTACAAAATCAATGTAAACATTTACTATAATGTTTATGTTTCAATGTTAAACATCGAATTAAATAGTCTGCCTGGTTAAGTAAAACTACAAATGCTTGTTTATTGTTATTGCATATACATATAGTATGGTAAATATATGGAAAATACTTTGATACACAAGTTTTTTTTTAATTTTGGTATGTGGTTTATGGGTTAAGTGTTTAGTGTGTAGGGTGTAGAATTTAAGATTTATAGTTAAAGAGTTGTGTATTTTTTTTTACACAATTTGTATATCAAAATATAAACCTATATATATATATAAAATTTGTCTACATTATATTTAACTGATCCACTTCTAATATATTTAGATTAATTTCTAAAGTGGTTGTTGAATTACTTTACCGCTGTAAATCATCTAAATAATTCTAAAATTGTAATATTATGATTGTGAAGATTTTTTTTTATAAAATTATAATTGTAATAGTAATTAAAAATCGCATCAGATACTTCCCCCATTTTCTCTGCAGCGGTTACAAGAAGTTTATAAGTTCTTCATCTTCTTCGTTGATCTTCTTCCTTACCGGCAACGGCCTTTGGCCGTTTTGCTGGTTTTGTATATAAATAACTTTCATCTTTAGTGATGAATGCTTTAATTTTATGTTTTCTTGTTTTTTTTTCTTTTGCTTTGCCAGTTTCATATCAAATCTGCTTTCATGGCAGTTCTTTTGTCTGCTTTTATGGCAGTTTCTTCGTCTGCTTTTATGGCAGTTTTAGTCTGTCTTTTGACAGTATAGCGTTCGAGTGACGAAATTTCAGCGAGCGTTTTCAGCGAAGGAGGCCGATCTATAAATGCTTATGATTCCCTGTTGTGGTTGTGCCGATATGCCAAGAACAAGTAGCGAAAGAATTTGCTGTCTTCAAAGAGCACTCTGGTTAAAGCTATAGTTTTCTGGATTTTTTTCAGAAGTTGCTTCAAGTTCTTCTGAAAGTGATAGGTTTGTTCTTTAATATCTTTCATATCCATAGGTTTTATTGTATTTATCTTTATACATTGAATTTTCAATGTTTGGGTATGATCCTTTGTAATCCTATCACTTTTAATATAATCCAGTTTATTTCAAAAAAAAAAAAAAATCGCATCAGATAAAATAAAAATACACGCTTTTAATTCATCATCTATTAAAATAATCTTTTTCTTCTTCTTTGGAGCCATTGTCATAAGATATAAATCATTACTTCCTCTTTAACAAACCATGGTTCTTTGAGAAACTTCTAACTTATCAATGCTAACAATTTTTTTTCTCTCTGTGATTTTTAAGATGACGTGTGATTAAAAATACCAAAGTAATGGATGATATTTATAAACTTGATCTTAATTTTAAGTTGGATATAACTGTAACACTTTAAATTTAATGATATTAAAGTGTTATTTATGCTTACTTATGTACGAATTTAATTATTATTAAAATTTTAAATGATTTATATTGTACTTGCTACTAAAAATATGTTTTTATATAAATTTCCATTTAAGATAATTAGTATTACTATTTATCTTAAAAAATTAATTGTGAAATTAGTATTAGGTTGAAAAATAGAGTACTTGGTTTCTCCTAAGTCGTGCTTTTATAAACTTGATTACGTTTAATATACACATTTGAACTGAAGTTGTCATGGACTGCATTCGTTTTTGTTTTGGAAAACTATACCGGTGGTCCCCTAACTATTATCGTTTTTTTATTTTGTTCTCAAAACTATTTTTTTCGACAAAATCGTCCCTTTTGTTACATAGTTTTCCTATTTTAGTCCCCGACGTTAAATAGCTAACAATTTTGCTGACATGACATTTTAAAAATATTTTTTAATTATTTTTCTCTCTTCTTTCCCTTCTTCTTCTTCATCTTCTTTATTTTACCCACCATTTTCAGGCTGTTTTATACATTGCTAGGCATCTGAGATGTTCATTTGTTTTAAGAACTATTGCTAGTGTTGGCATGGTAGATAGAATGAACATGTAATTTTTTTTTCTAAATGCATGTTTTTGCTAGAAGGTTAAGTAGTATAATATATGTGTTCTGTGTAGGGGACCAACGATTGGTTTTTAGGGTAAAGTTCTCTTTGCATTTGAAGAAAACGGTTACTCAAAAATTGGGGTCAGATTTGACAGATTTATTTCAGAGGGTAATGATCTTTGTGGACTTTGTGAAGAAGATCATGGTTTCTTCTGTGCTGGTGATCACTTTATCTCGTTTCTTGCATTAATTTCAAACATCTATTATGATGCATTGTGGACTTCAATACAATCTTACTCATTGTGTTTTCAATCTATAACTAACTTGTTTAAGAGAAGGGTTTTACACCACCGTAAAACAAATAGTAAAAAATTATTAGATGTATGATTTTACACTAGTTTTACAGTGGTGTAAAACCCTTCTCTTCAACATAGCTCATTTCGTTTGGATAGTTCTGGAGGAGATGATGTTGACAAGCTAGCTGTTAATGAACTTTTTGAGGTACGCATCATTTTGATCAATGCATCAGTGCTTTTACTTTATGATATTTACATTTATAAGCATTTAGCTCTGAATTGTCTCACTTTCATAGGTTGCAGTGAATGAAAGCAAAAGTTGTCCCTTAATTTTGTTTGTGAAAGAGATCGAGAAGTTCATGGCTGGAAATTCAGATGTATATACTTCCCTGAAGAGTAAGGTTGAGAATCTGCCATCTAATGTTGTCGTAAGTGGTTCTCATACCCAGATGGATAATCGCAAGGAGAAAGTAAAAAAATTGCCTTTTTAATATTAAAAAGGCAATTTTTTTACTTTCTCCTTGCGATTATTCATCTGGGTATGAGAACCACTCACGACAACATTAGCTGACAGATTCTCAACCTTACTCTTCAGGGAAGTATATACATTTGAATTTTCAGCCATGGGCTTTTCGATCTCTTTCACAAACAAAATCAAGGAACAACTCTTGCTTTCATTCACTGCAACCTATGGAAGTGAGACAATTCAGAGCTAAATGCTTATAAATGTAAATACCATAAAGCAAAATTACTTATGCATTGATCAAAATGATGTGTACCTCAAAAAGTTCATTAACAGCTAGCTTGTCAACATCATCTCCTCCAGAACTATCCAAACGAAGTGAGCTATGTTGAAGAGAATGGTTTTACACCACTGTAAAACTAGTGTAAAACCATACTGCTAACAATTTTTTACTATTTGTTTTACGGTGGTGTAAAACCCTTCTCTTTAACAAGCTAGCTATAGATTGAAAACACAATGAGTAAGATTGGATAGAAGTCCACAATGCATCATAATAGATGTTTCAAATTAATGCAAGAAACGAGATAAAGTGATCATCAGCACAGAAGAAACCATGATCTTCTTCACAAAGCTCACCAAGATCATTACCCTTTGGAATAGATATGTCAAATCTGACCCTAATTTTTGAGGAACCGTTTTCTTCAAATGCAAGGAGAACTTTACCTTGAAAACCAATCGTTGGTCCCCTACACAAAACACAAATATTATACTACTTGACCTTTTAGCAAAAATATGCCTTTAGAAAAAAATTACATGTTCCTTCTATTTACCATGCCAACACTAGCAATAGTTCTTAAAACAAATGAACATCTCAGATGCCTAGCAATGCATAAAACAACCTAAAAATGGTGGGTAAAATAAAGAAGATGAAGAAGAAGAAGTGAAAGAAGAGAGAGAAATAATTAAAAAATATTTTAAAAATGTATTGTCAGCAAAACTGTTAGCTATTTAACGTCGGGGATCAAAATAGGAAAACTATGTAATAGAAGGGACGATTTTTAAATATTAAAAAAGCATGAAAGCATAAGTTGGGGCACCGAAAAGAGGCAGATGATTTCCATCCCTCGACTACTGCATCTGCCACAGACAAAAGTTGAAACAATAAGTATGCATTTTGTCTTTGAACAGTAACTTCATGAATGACTGCCACGTGGACGACGATGTATTTTTTTATTCATTTTTACTGTTTAAAGACAATTTATAGAGGGTCCGTTTTTTAAATTATTGTAGCAAATATTATATTTGTACAAATAATTTTGCTTGTGCCATATTTGTTAAAAAATATCAATAACAATATTAATGCAAAACTTATGTATTTTAATGATACTAATAGAATTTTTAAATTTAAACTTATAAATTACGATGTATTTTTATAAACAATTTTACTCTAATAAATATTGAACCTATAATTTAAGAGTGTTAATTGAGAGTTTTTAACTATATACTTTATGATTATTAAGACAGATATTTAAACTAACCTATTTCTCTCCATCTCCAAATCAGTAAAAATATATTAAAGTGTAGTCAAGTTAATAACACAGTAATAATATTAAGCGAACTATTGTTGAGCATTGTTTTTTAAATACTTGTGGATTTTTTATTTTATTTTTCATAACAGTTACTACAGGAGGTCATAACAATCTCGTGTGCATTTTACACGGCTTATATTTCTCTCCCTCGGAAACGGTGAAAACAAAATATGAACCGAAAAATTACAAATAAAAATCTAAAAAATGAAAATGGGATTTACAGTATTTTCTATAGGAAAACTACATATTTAGTACTATAATTGTTTTCGTGTTATTATTTTAGTTTTTTAATTATTATTTTTGATAAAATGATATTTAACGTTATGTTTTTGTTCTATTTTAGTATTTCGGTAGTTAAAAACTAACGAAAATGATGACGTGACTTAGTATAATCACAGTTTTAGTTCAAAACACGCACACACATATGATATATATCAATTTAGTCTAAAATCTATCAATTTAGAACATCATATTAATTTTGATTGAAATTTGTCTCATACCTTTTCCACCCAGTACTTCCGTCGGTATTCCGATCATAGAGTTTGGATCCTCTAATGGATCCTGCATTAGTCCCCCTATTGATATTCAAATCTTAAAGTTTTGATTGTCCTTAGTGTGTTTTTAAACTCCAAAACTCAAAAAAATGTTCAACCGGAAGAAGAAAAAGAACGAAGAATTTACAATTTTAATCTAAAAATAAAATAATGTTTAGATTGATAGAATTTTAGAGTAAATTGAAAGATTGTATAAATTTTTGAACTAAAACTGTTATTAACCAAGCAATGTCATTATTTCTTTAATTTAAACGGCGAAAGTACCAAAACAGAACAAAAACGTAAAGTTAGGTACCATTTTGTTAAAAATAATAGTTGAGTACTAAACAATAACATAGGCATATTAGAGTACTAAATACGTAGTTTTTCTTTTTTTTTTTTATTTGAAGCATAAACAGAGTGCAATTCCCTCTTCAAAATCCAGATATGTAAAGTTTTTAAATTACTTAGCGAAAGAATGAAACTCTAACGGCAGTAGGGAAGTTGCAGAAACAGACAAGAAAGAGGTCCACTATGTTTATCGGATTCAGGTAAATTGTAATTTGAAAAGGAATTCTGGAAATTTATAATCTTGTGAGTCGGGTTGAATGATATTTAACGTGAAGAATGAGCGGTTTCATTTTTCAGTTTTTCAGGCATTGGAAAATGGACAACCCAGAAAGAATCAAAATAGGACAGCTATGTCTTTAGCTTGCATGTTTACATGTAAAACATCATGCAATCAATTACTTACCTTTGCAGCTGCCTATATATATTATATACTCCTTTCCCTCTTATGTTTATCACCAAACAAATTGTCTTTCTTCTCCAGACCTCTCTTTACTTTGATTTTCTTCATATCAATGGCTGCTTCTTCTAGTAGGGAAGATTTGAACAATCAAGTTCTTCATATCATTCGTTCCATGCAACAAGAAGTAACCCCCAAAAATCCCTTTTGTGTATCCACATGGGTTTTATCAGTGTTAGATTAAGATTATCTATTTCATTTCTATACATCTTTCAAGGATTTTATGAACTCAAAATAAATTTTCAAAGATTAAGATTTTTGTGTATTTTTCTTAAGGATGTTTCCGAGAGTGATAAATTTAATATACCAACTTCCATTGTGTTGGTGTTCTTTAAATTTAACTCACTCCAAATGATGTTTACAGGAGCAACTTTTATTTTCAATTGTAAGAAATTAAAGTAGAAATTAAGACAAAGATGATTTGATATCTTCTTAACATTTTTTTTTGGATTTGAATTCAATGTAGAACTTGATTAGCTTGTTGTTAGCTTTGTTTGTCCCAATAAATAAGATGTGAGTTCTGATATTTGTGACTTTTTGCAGGGCATGGTCGACTTTCGTTTCGGTATGGTTCATGGCATGAAGGAAACAAATGGCCCTTTCTTCTTTGCTTCGTTGCTGCCCACATTCTGCCGTGACTCAACAGAAACCTTCAGAGCATTGACTGCTGCTTTGTATGTTGTTTTCTTGAGATTTTATGGCTGCATTTGTGTTGTGGGTATCTTTTTATGATCTTTTGTTCACCATGGTTGAATTTGATTTGTGTTGTATCTTGTCTTGCAGGGGTCAAACTGTGCTGAACTATCATGATCTGGTTGAACTGTGTATCAAGATAAAAGGGAGCGCATCGTGGTAAAATAACGGTTACCTGTTTTGTCATGCATTGATCCGACAAAACGATCTAGGATTATGTGGTTGAAATAAATATAGGATCTACAAATGAGCTCCGCTTTTTGGCGATCAACTTATATATCCGTTGCACGTGGCGTTCTTGCAAAACGATCGGAACTTGCCACTTGATTATTCATTATTCTCTTATTTGTTCATTCAATGAAGCCTTTGTCGTTTACCTCCGAAAACTTTTGTGATACTAGTTCTGATTTACACATATAGTTAAGAATATTTACAATTGATGCATACAAATAGGTTTTTATGACCTTTCCATATCGCTTGCGTAGTTGCATATATATGCCATGTGAGTAGGACGTTGTAAGTGTGAGCTTTGGTTTTTTAAATTGAACATGCATATTCATTTATTGTTGCGCCTCAGGATATATAACATGCCAATCTCTTGCAATATCTCTTCAGATGGTATAGTAGTGATTGTGCATTTAAGCTAAATGAATTTACTCTATTTGGTTTCCCAGCATCGGAGCTTGTCGTATGGCAGATGCCTGCAATGAAGTTCAACGAGCTGCTGAGAGGGGAGAAGATAAAGAAAGGTGAGGGTTTCTGTTGATCAATTTATTGCCATGTTTTAAAATGAAGGACCCTATTACTATTGGATTAAATGCATCTGAAAATTTTCTTAATTCTCTATACGAAAGCATTTTCTGCTATCCATCACAAAGAGTGACCGTCTTTTGTGAGAAAGAAATGTGGATTGGCAGTCAAATATTCAGACCATAAAAGATCCATTTGATTGCGAAAAGACAGCCCCTTTATCTTCATTCTTAGACTTTTTTGTGTCATGGAAAAGATTTTCCAGAGGCTAGTAAAAGTAAATTCTAGTTACATTTTTTCAGCTGCTGCTGAATTGGATGAGGGAGTCTACACTTTAGTCATATATAATATGGGATCGTTATGGATCCACGGTAGCTTCTCAAATCAAGGGAAGCATACAATGGTTTCTATCGTAGTGCATCTACTAGCCATCCGAATATCTTCACCACAAAACTCTGCCCTTTGATACCTGAATTAGTGATTAGTTTAAGAACCGGTAGTTAGTACGCTATGCTTCTGCATTTTAAGTAATTGCATCATTAGAGTTATTATATGTCTCCATGTAACCGAGTAACAATAGCCTTGAAGAGTAAGAGCACTAGACAAATCTGTAATTTGAAATTTTAAATCAACTAGTATTCAACAGATAGTTAAATATCTATACCGTGCCATGTATTCTATGTACGTTACTAAATTTATCCGAAACATCAAGCTTCATCACGTGACGTAAAGACTGCATGCTTTAGATTTGTTCCTGCTATTGGATGGTAGTGGTATAAATGCGTATCCTTCTCTTAGTCGCCATCTGTTAATATGAGTTTAAATAGAATTTGGATAACGGAAATGAACTCTCTTAGCAGCATAACGGTTCGGTTTACATGCTCTTTTTGTTCCAATCTTGAGGCTTATGTTCCTGTGTAATAATCGGAATTTTTTTTCTTTCTATTTTCAGCCTTCTCACTGCACTGAATGCTGCAAAACAAGTATTCTCTGCTGTGCAAGAGAAAATGGACATTCTTCTTCAGGTAACTTTGGTTTTAACTTGTGTTGTTTTCAAACTTTCAATTTATATATATAAATTTCTGTGATCTTCTCTGTTAATGATGCTCAGTTTCGGAAGAGTTTATCTTTATTTCTCATGAGAATACGATACCTAGTTAGTATTATATACTTGATTCATGTCCAACGTATATTAAGACATAATAATGGGATTTAATCCTGCATTTCTATATCCAACACTCAATCAGTCCTGGTAACATAGGATTCTGTGTTTTTCTCATCCGGTAGACTACAAATTTTATCACAGAATTTTATCCAATAGACAATTTGTTTCATATTATGCATCGGTTATACTTTCTGTTTTTTTTTTTAATTTTTATGTGTCTCTCTAACGGGGTAATCACCGAATTTCCGGGCTAGATCCCTTAGGAAGATACTTTAAAGCACTGCATGTACTTCCTAGCAAATTGGACTATCTCTGAGTTCCTCATCCGCCAACGACTTTTATACCCTAGTCTTCTTAGCCACCATTAAATTTCCAGTTTGATTTGTCTAGTAATAAGTATAACCATTTCACTTCTTAACCCGAACTCTTATCGTCTCATTTTCACCATTTGAAAAATCAAACCTTTTACTTAGAAGGATAACAAGCCCTGAATTTTTTGTTTACCTGTAACTTACATATTGTACTTCAAGTGTTTTGCTTATATAAACAAGTAGATAACTGCAGACAATCAAATTTTGATGGCTTTCCGGCTTAAATATACATAATTATTTCCTGAAAAATACCACTTCAAATTCTTCGGTTCATCCTTAGGAAGTAATCTTTTGTTTTTCCTTGTCCTCATTCACTTGCATTACTTTATTTCATCTGACTTAGCCATTTAGATAAGTGAATTCTGGAGTTATATTAATATCAGAGTTTGTATGTGAACCATAACTCAGTTGTTTTAATTATACCGATAAATTTATGCAATACGAAGTAATTGATTCATCGACTGCACTGAAAAGTCTAGTGGTTATACTCTTTGTAGCTTTCATGGTTCTCAAACTTTTCCAGTTTTAGTGATTTTTACTTTGTGATTTTGCAGCTGGAAAGGAGGATCATTTCTCATGATACAGCTGGTCCATAGAAGTGCAATGGACAGTACATCCAGGTGACAAACCGAAAGTTTTGTCAACTTATCGGTTTCCTTGTCGACTGTTATCTGCCTGAACCGAAAATCGGGTTTTGTTTTTCGTTTGTCGTGTGTCTTTGGTTTCCTTGTCCAACTGTTGTTTGTTTGAACCGAACAATCGGGTTTCGTTTTCAGTTTGTGGTGCGTCTTCAGCTTCCTTGTCCGAATATTGTCTGTTTGAACTGAACATCGTGTTTCATTTTCAGTTTGTGGTGTGCCTTTAAGGCAAAGCAGCAAATGTGTGTGTTTGAATAAAGTCACCTGATTCTCAAAAACTTGATAGCATAATATGTGGTTTTTAAGATCCCTTGCTGTTGTTTGTTAGTTTGATGTTATTTTTTCATGCAAAGCTATTTTCGTCCTTCTCGGCAGCTACATTGCTCTGGCTGTTAGTTTTTGTTAATTTGATGTTATTTGTATTATGTAATAATACAATACGGTATAAACGATAATTTGAGGATAAAATTAAAATATTCAAAAATTTAGAGATTAATTTAAAATGAAGGTCATAGTTTAAAGATAAAAAAAACATTCAAAAGTTTAGATACAATTTAAAATGAAAGTAATAATTTAAAGATGAAATTGTATTACTTAAAATTTTAAGGGCCAATAGTTTGAAGATTTTTAATAATAAAATCAAATTAATGGAGTTGAGTTGGGATAAAATAGAGCAGTATAAGCAGTTTCGATTATGAGCCTAATTAGAAGTGGGAATGAAAGTAGAATTCTAGATCCTTCTATGCACCAAATTCCAAAGCGAGTGAAAACAAACACCCACCTTTCAGCTGCCTCTCTCTGAAGTGTTTCAACTTTAGATCTCGACCGTCCATTTCCCCTCTATAACTCCATCTCTAACCACAAATATACCTCCTTTCAATCCTTCTCTCTCCCTGGCCGTCTCGCGTGTGGCTCTCTCCAACCCTCACAGGGCCATATCTATTCTAGATCCGTTAGTTCTCTTCTCATAATTTTATAGTCTGGTTTTTGCGTGTATTTATTGATTTTTTGGTCTGATTTTAGGATCTGATTTGATAAACAAAGGATGTTTGGGAGAGCGCCAAAGAAAAGCGACAATACTAAATACTATGAGATATTGGGAGTGCCCAAAGACGCTTCCCAAGATGATTTGAAGAAGGCTTATAGAAAAGCTGCAATTAAGAACCATCCCGATAAGGGTGGTGATCCTGAAAAGGTTCTTTTTTTTATATATAAAAAACGTGTCTTTTAACTCTGTTTTTAATAATCTGGGTTTTGTTTGTTTCGCCTATTCTAATTGTTGAGTGGAGCGGATTATGAGCTGATCTATTAGCATATGCTTTGATCTACTTCTTTTTGAATTTCATGCTTTGTTTTGAGTAATTGGGTTGAAATGTTGATAGAATTGAACTCACATTAGCTAGGGGATGCTTTGCTTTAAACCATCAAGTTGTTGACTCGTCTAGAAAGTAGCTTGTTTGCTCATCCTTGTGTATTGGAAATGGTTAAAATTTTGGGTTTTGAGCCGGCTACTCTCATACGGTCAATTTTTTTCTTCAAAAAGTTCGTTTTTTTCATGTAGTTATAGGGTCTGGGTTATATACCTACACTTGGTCCAAATATGTGTCAAATGTTGATGCTGGCTATGGGATATTATGGCATAATGAAGACTTGGAGAGTAGCATGGGTTTTTGACTAGTCTAGAGGTTAGCTTGTTTAATTATGGTTTAAAATTTTGGGTTTAGAGATTAACTATTTCTCTGAAGTAGACATGGTAATTCATGTATATATGGCTATGTTTGTGTTTCATGTTGTGTCGTGTTCTAATAATTTATTTGTGCATACATGCCACTTGTGTCCAATATTGTCAGGATAATTAGAAAAATCATTTTTGTTAGTTTTTCTGGAAATATTTAGAATTTTGGGTGTATGTTGGTTGTTTAATGTGTCTAGAAAGTAGCTTGTTTGATTGTGTGTTGTGTGTTTGGAGTTCAGTTCAAAGAGTTGGCTCAAGCCTACGAGGTGTTGAGTGACCCGGAGAAGCGTGAGATATATGATCAGTATGGGGAGGATGCCCTTAAAGAAGGAATGGGTGGAGGTGGTGGCGCCCATGATCCATTTGATATCTTCCAATCCTTTTTTGGTGGCAATCCTTTTGGTGGTGAGATTTTGGATTAATTCATGCTCTTTCTATTTCAGTGATTAGATTGTAATGAAATTTTCATCATTCCGAGCTAAAATCTTGGTTGCCTGCTCAGGTGGTGGTAGCAGCCGAGGACGGAGGCAAAGAAGGGGAGAGGATGTAATCCATCCCCTCAAGGTTTCTTTGGAAGATCTCTATAATGGAACTTCCAAAAAGCTTTCTCTTTCACGCAACGTAATTTGCTCCAAGTGCAAGGGGTAAGTATTTGAATTGAGTAATGTTTGTGTTTTCAACTTAGTGTTTATCGAATCGGTAGTGGTTAGACTGCCTTTTTATTTGGTCTATTTTGATGGAAAATGCTCTCCGTGAAAATTTTGCAGTAAAGGGTCCAAGTCGGGTGCATCGATGAAATGTTCTGGTTGTCAAGGTTCAGGAATGAAAGTCTCCATCAGGCACCTTGGTCCTTCCATGATCCAACAGATGCAGCACCCTTGCAATGAGTGTAAGGGTACTGGTGAAACCATCAACGACAAGGACCGTTGTCCACAGTGCAAAGGTGATAAGGTTGTTCAAGAGAAGAAAGTCTTGGAGGTTATCGTTGAAAAGGGTATGCAGAATGGGCAGAGGATAACTTTCCCTGGAGAAGCTGATGAAGCTGTAAGGCCGATAAATTGGCTCTTTTTTTCCCGACTTTTAACAGACTTGCATTTTGTTGTGCATTGCTGAATCCAACTTGTTTCCTGTCAGTAACTTGGTTGTTTGCTAACAAATTCTCATTTGCAGCCCGACACAGTCACCGGGGACATCGTATTTGTCCTCCAACAGAAGGATCATTCGAAGTTTAAACGAAAGGGCGATGACTTATTTGTTGAACATACATTGACACTTACCGAGGCACTTTGTGGCTTCCAGTTTATACTGACCCACCTAGATGGCAGACAACTCCTTATTAAGACCCAGCCTGGGGAAGTGGTTAAGCCTGGTAAGTGTCAAATTTCTTCGACATATTTTGGGTGGTACTGGTAGCTGTTGAATATTGTTGTTTTAAAAAGAAGCCTCTTATGTTTTAGTGGATATTGATCCTTTTTATCAGAGTGTGTTCAGCGGGTGTTGATCTTTCACCGATTTCGATATTATTGTTATTGATATGTACTTCCGCTTTTTGCACAACATAGATCAATTCAAGGCCATAAATGATGAAGGAATGCCCATGTATCAAAGGCCATTCATGAAAGGTAAACTATACATCCACTTCACTGTCGATTTTCCCGACTCATTGGCCCCTGACCAGTGCAAGGCACTTGAGGCTGTGCTACCTCCAAGGACCTCAGTCCAGCTGACTGATATGGAGCTGGACGAGTGCGAGGAAACAACTCTATACGATGTTAACATTGAGGAAGAGATGCGTAGGAAACAGGCACAAGCTCAAGAGGCTTACGAGGAAGATGACGACATGCACGGTGGCGGCCAGAGAGTGCAATGCGCTCAGCAATGATCGAACAAATGGCAGAGGCAGACAGTGAGAAGTGGAATGTAGTATTGTTTTAACAAAAATATTTGAAATACAACTCCCAGTATTGTTGTTGTTTGCTTAGTCTTTTTTTCCTAGGGTGCTATATGCTCTGGGAACTGATAAACGTATGAAAAGATTTAGCTTTGGGAGTTGACCTATTTGTTTATGATATACACAACCTTTTGTTTGTTGTGATGTTTTCCAAGTTTTATTATTATTTTCCCATTTAAATTTGAGAAAATTATTTAGGATATTGGTCGTTTTCTTTTCCAACTTCAGGCTGGTTTAGAAAAATAAAGTGCTGTCATTTTTATTTAATTCAATACACAGGCTGTGTGTGAATTATGGTTGTAATTTAGGGGTTTGAGCTTTAGAGTTTAGAATTTAAGGTTAGAGGTAAGGTTAGAGGTTAGGTTTTAAGGTGCTTTAAATTTTATAATGTAAAAATATATATGATTGTATTTATACAAGCATGTCTATTAGGGTTTTACCCAAATAAAAATAAAATATATATTTGATACATAAGTTTGTATAATTTTTTAGTTTATATAAGGGTTTAGGAATTTAATATTTATGGTGTAGAATTTAAGGTTTATGGTTAAAATTTAGAGTTTAAGATTATAATTTAAAGTTTAGGTGTTAGAATTTAAGATTTAAATTTTACAGGAAATATAATCATGAAAATAACTTGTATTATTCTACATTAAAAAATATGATTTATATCCAATATATTGATAGTTGAAACTTTTAGTTTAGGATTTAGGGTTTAGGCTTAGGGTTTAATGGTAATAGTTAGAATTTAGGGGTTAGAGTTAGGATTTAGGTTTTAAAGGTTAAGATTTAAGTTTTAGTGTAATATGTTGAGGGTTTAGGTTTTAACGTATTAACCATAAATTTTAACCCTAAATTTTATTCACAATCCTTAATTTCTAAATTACTAAACTTAAACCCCTAAACCCTACATCCTAAATCGAGTCCCTAAACTTTAAAAATTAAAGGTTTGTAGAAACTTTTAATTTTTACTGTGAGTGTATCAAATAATTATCCTAAAAAATATAGGGTAAATTGAGACTGTGCTTTATTTTATTGAATGTATAAAACATGAATTTTCAGCTGCTCTTCTTGTAGTGTTACATATGTTTTGATGGTACCAATAAAAGATCAACTACTACAGTCTAATATGATTTGATTATCTTCGTTATTTTAAATTTAAAACAATGAATTTATTTTCAGCTTTTTAATTTATACATTGTTTTCAGGTATTTTTAGAGTTTATTGATTACTTTTCTTTCGATCTTTTTCTCCCTATGCTCTTCCGACTAAATTAGCAGAGGCGGAGCTTGGTGAGAGAGTGAGGCTCTGACCCCAAAACTTTTGGCATATTTATATTTTACTTTTTTTATTTTTTTTAAATTTTAATTCGGCCCTTTCAAAAAGTTTATTTTTAAAATAATTTTAATTAAGCTCCTTTGATTTTTTTTTAAATTATCATCAATTCTCAATATATTTTTTAAAAAAATTAGTATAAGAACATAAAATTTTCAAAAAATTTAAGTTAATTCTTCCAACTAGTTATACCAAGATCACCACGGTTCATGGGGCCTTTGGGCTTGGTCTTTGCCGCCCCTTCATCTGCACTCACATCAACCTGTCGAGCAGCCTTGTGCCTTGCTGCATCATACAAAATCTCCTTGGCCATTTCCGGCTGGACTAAGGTTGCACTAGGCTCGGTTGGAAGTGTCGTGCCATCAACCAATTTCTCAACATTCTCGGTCACAATAGGGGGAGCCATAACATCCTCCCCGACCACATGAACCACATCATCCGAGAGCAGCTCAGAAATAATATCGACAGTCTTCACTGGATCATCACCCAATACAGGTAAGTCAATATCAAGGGCATCAATTTCGCCCACGGCCAACCCCTCTCCTCCAATAGCGGCCGGCAAAACAACATTCACCACCTCTTGCACGAGCAAAGATGGAGCAGCCGTGCTAGAGGATGGTGCATCGGACGGTGCCGATAAAGTTGGGGCAATAGAAACTTGAGGCTGCACCTCAAGCTCCCAGACAACAACAATTCCCCTCCGTGCTCGTTGTTGGGGCATCCTAGTCTCAACGGGGACACGTAACCATGGCCCATATGGAAGAGCCTCGTCCTTTGGAACTTCTTGAGGGCAAAGCTCCACCTCGTGTCCAAGGACACCACAAAAGAAACAGAATTTGTTGAGTTTCTCGTATTGAATCGGGCATATTCTCGGACCATCATCTCCATTAGGCAACATCACCATTCGTTAGAGTGGATTAGTGATGTTAAACTCGACCTTAACTCGGAAGTACTCCCCCAAGTTTCCATTGATTTGTCGACAATCCACATGATCAAGCTCACCAAAACATTCACCTATTTTACGTGCCATGGACATAGTCATCTTTTCCAAAGGCAAGCCATAAACACGGATCCACCAAGTCATGGTGTCGAACCGGTATTCATCAAGAGATAAGGCTGGCCTGAACAACGTCATGGCAATGGGTTCGCCATCGAATAACCAAGGGCCACGCCTAAGAAGGCTTCGAAGATTCAACTCGGTGGGGACTTTGAAAAGAAACATCCTCGGGTTAAGAGCCATGATTTCAACGTTCTCATCTGCCATATACTAGAAAACACACGGATGAATGTGTTATCATTAATTAAACGAGGCGTAATAACCTTACCAACCAAACCGAACTTCACATCCGCTGCCATAGAAATTTTATCGGACGGGGCACCTTCAAGAAGGGCAGCTTTCTCCTTGTCGGTAAATCGTAGGTTGGCCATCAATGCATGCAAATTTGCAGCCATCGGAAAGGAGTGAATATCACGATTCTGGAGAGAAAAAACAATGAAGTAAAAGGAAACAAATGAATCTGTTTCCTCATTTATATAGCCAAGGTGAACCGACCAAGTAGTTGCTTGAATGTGTATTAGTGGAAACTGCCCACTAACATGAAGTTGAAGAACATGCCGAATATGGAGAAACCGCTTTTGTGATAAGGCAATTTGATAAGCAGAGTTGCTTATCACACAAAAAATCCCACGACTTAATGAGGTGAGAAAACACAAAATCAGATAACCATATATACAATGGTTTAAAGCAGCCTCTTGCAACTTATTCATCAATCTTACGGCTGCGGAAGGTCCATGACACGGATCGATTCAAGAGATCCGAGATCGAAACCAAGCAAAGCCAAAGGCCATACTTGGAGAATCCATCGTAAGCCAAGACATGGGATCAAATCCAACCAGGACCATAATCAAAGTATATGCTGAATTTTCAGCATCCATACAGTGGGATGTAAGATCGCATCCCACTAGGGCCATGTTGACTTTCACCCATCCGAACCACGTCTTGTTGCCTGTATCTCGGTTCAACCAGGTGCTACCAGTCCACGCACCCATGGGTGCGAGAAGGTCTAGGTTGTAACCGTTCAACCGTAAATAACCGTTGCACCATCTCATCCAACGGCCATCCATCATCCCTCGAGCAAGATGGTGATCCAACGGCGGATGACCAGTAGCAACACCAAACTCCATAAAAACCCAATCAAAATGGATCAGATCCATGATGAAAATTCTGGAAAAATAATCAGTATCATAAACAATCTCCTTGTTCATCCAAGAACAGTCCTCAATTGTTTTAGATTTTTGATAATATTTCCCAAATAGACGTGAACATTGCACCACGAAGCATGTAATAAAATCCTGGAATTTTAAGCAGGAAATCTCATGAATCAACCTTGATTCGTCTTTAATTTCCATAAGAAAAATATGCAGAATTTTAAGAAGACGTGTTCGTTGCCACACGAAGCATGAAGAACTTGAAGAATGTAATCGCCATGTAACTTCCAAAAATCGCCATCCATTCTATGAATTTCCATTACCAAAGTGTTCATCATGCATAAGAAAAATATACGTGAACATTGCACCACGAAGCATGTAATAAAATTCTAGAATTTTAAGCAGGAAATCTCATGAATCAGCCTTGATTCGTCCTTAATTTCCATAAGAAAAATATGATCATGGATGAAGAACACGTCTTCTTAAAATTCTGCATATTTTTCTTATGGAAATTAAGGACGAATCAAGGCTGATTCATGAGATTTCCTGCTTAAAATTCCAGAATTTTATTACATGCTTCGTGCTGCAATGTTCACGTCTATTTGGAAAATATTATAAAAAATCTAAAACAATTGAGGACTGTTCTTGGATGAACAAGGAGATTGTTTATGATACTGATTATTTTTCTAGAATTTTCATCATGAATTTGATCCATTTTGATTGGGTTTTTATGGAGTTTGGTGTTGCTACTGGTCATCCGCCGTTGGATCACCATCTTGCTCGAGGGATGATGGATGGCCGTTGGATGAGATGGTGCAACGATTATTTACGGTTGATCGGTTACAACCTGGACCTTCTCGCACACATGGGTGCGTGGACTGGTAGCACCTAGTTGAACCGAGATGCAGGCAACAAGACGTGGTTCGGATAGGTGAAAGTCAACATGGCCCTAGTGGGATGCGATCTTACATCCCACTGTATGGATGCTGAAAATTCAGCATATACTTTAATTATGGTCCTGGTTGGATTCGATCCTGTGTCTTGGTGTTTAACATGGGAAATCTCTAAGGCTACAATGATGGTCATCTTTGGTTTCGATCACGGGACTTGCCTATTGATACGATGGATTCTCCAAGTATGGCCTTTGGCTTTGCTTGGTTTCGATCTCGGATCTCTTGAATCGATCCGTGTCATGGGCCTTTCGCAGCCGTTAGATTTGATGAATAAGTTGCAAGAGGCTGCTTTAAACCATTGAATATATGGTTATCTGATTTTGTGTTTTCCCACCTCATTAAGTTGTGGGATTTTTTATGTGATAAGCAACTCTGCTTATCAAATTGCCTTATCACAAGAGCGGTTTCTCCATGTCCGGCATGTTCTTCAACTTCATGTTAGTGGGCAGTTTCCACTAATACACATTCAAGCAACTACTTGGTCGGTTCACCTTGGTTATATAAATGAGGAAACAGATTCATTTGTTTCCTTTTACTTCACTGCTTTTTCTCTCCAGAATCGTGATATTCACTCCTTTCCGATGGCTGCAAATTTGCATGTGTTGATGGCCAACCTACGATTTACCGACAAGGAGAAAGCTGCCCTTCTTGAAGGTGCTCCGTCCGATAAAATTTCCATGGCAGCGAATGTGAAGTTCGGTTTGGTTGGTAAGGTTATTACGCCTTGTTTAATTAATGATAACACATTCATCCGTGTGTTTTTTAGTATTATGGCAGATGAGAACGTTGAAATCATGGCTCTTAGGCCGAGGATGTTTCTTTTCAAAGTCCTCACCGAGTTGAATCTTCAAATCCTTCTCAGGCGTGGCCCTTGATTGTTCGATGGTGAACCCATTGCCATGACGTTGTTCAGGCCAGCATTATCTCTTGATGAATATCGGTTCGACACCATGACTTGGTGGATCCGTGTTTATGGCTTGCCTTTGGACAAGATGACTATGTCCATGACACGTAAAATAGGTGAATGTTTTGGTGAGCTTGATCATGTGGATTGCCGACAAATCAATGGCAACTTGGGGAGTACTTCCGAGTTAAGGTCGAGTTTAACATCACTAATCCACTCTTACGGATGGTGATGTTGCCTAATGGAGACGATGGTCTGAGAATATGCTCGATTCAATACGAGAAACTCAACAAATTATGTTTCTTTTGTGGTGTCCTTGGACACGAGGTGGAGCTTTGCCCTCAAGAAGTTCCAAAGGACGAGGCTTTTCCATATGGGCCATGGTTACGTGTCCCCGTTGAGACTAGGGTGCCCCAATAACGAGCACGTAGGGGAATTGTTGTTGTCCGGGAGCTTGAGGTGCATCCTCAAGTTCCTATTGCCCCAACTTTACCGGCACCGTCCGATGCACCATCCTCTAGCATGAATGCTCCATCTTTGCCCGTGCAAGAGGTGGTGAATGTTGTTTTGTCGGCCGCTATTGAAGGAGAGGGGCTACCGTGGGCGAAATTGATGCCCTTGATATTGACTTACCCGTATTGGGTGATGATCCAGTGAAGACTGTCGATATTATTTCCGAGCTGCTCTCGGATGATGTGGTTCATGTGGCCGAGGAGGATGTTATGGCTCCCCCTATTGTGACCGAGAATGTTGAGAAATTGGTTGATGGCATGGCACTTCCAACCGAGCCTAGTGCAACCTTAGTCCAGCCGAAAATGGCCAAGGAGATTCCGTATGATGCAGCAAGGCACAAGGCTGCTCGACAGGTTGATGTGCGTGCGGATGAAGGGGCGACAAAGACCAAGCCCAAAGGCCCCATGGACCGTGGTGATCGTGGGAAAGCAAAGGTGGGATCGACCGAGAGCGTCGACAAGGCTGCTGCCAAGTCCTTAGCCGAGGACAACATCCCGATTGGGCAAATCATGCGCAACCGGGATGGAAGCAACAAGAAGGGCTCCTTTGATTCTTTGGTGACCGAGAAGGTGGCTAGTGACAAGGTCGTGTATGGTGATCTTGGACCCGATGGTGCCGGTCAGCGCACCTCGGGTACCTTCCGACGCAAATCTCTACCGGGCCACATTGAGTCGAACCCTACCATTGTAGCTGAGATGGCAGCCAACGAGGCAAGTCATGGTGCAGTGCGTGACCGAGATGACCCTAGCCGCAAGGCAAAGCTCAAAGACCATTCGAAACACCGACCCTCGTCTCATGCGATGCGCTCCCGCTCGGGTGCAGATTTGATGACTTCTTCTTCAGACATATTATTAGTCCATAACAAGGTCAAACCAGTACAAGCTTGACCAACATCAACAGAAATAAAATCACCTAATCCTAATACTCGTTTAACATGATCAACACGTAATTTTTTCATTCTATTTTCACATAAAAAGATAAGATCGTGAGCTTGAATTTCCACAAAGCGCTCAAGCGCACGAATTGTCGAAGGGTTCCCAAACCCTTGACAATCTTTGGATGGATTGCACACCTTGCTTCTCATTATCAAAGAGGATTTCATTAAAGTTCCCTCCGAGAAGCCAAGGCATATCTGACGAGGCATGCAAACGAGATATAAGATTCCATGTTTGTGATTTGTTGGTGCAAGTACCATGAAATTCGGTGAATCGAAATGTAGAACCATTACAAGTGACAGATACATCGATATGAAGCTTCGAAAAAGAAGAAAGCATACACTGAATATTATTAGTCCATAACAAGGCCAAACCAATACAAGCTTGACCAACATCAACAGAAATAAAACCACCTAATCCTAATACACGTTTAACATGATCAACACGGGATTTTTTCATTCTTGTTTCACATAAAAAGATAAGATCGAGAGCTTGAATTTTCACAAAGCGCTCAAGCGCACGGATTGTCGAATGGTTCCCAAACCCTTGACAATTCCAAATCAAAGCCTTCAATGTGCTGGGTGGGGCTATCCAACAGCCTCCGCCGAATCAATGGTAGAAATAGTATGGATTAGTTGTACCCATTAGTGAAGGTTTTGTCGGACTGTTTATCTCTTGTGTTCCTTTAGCTTTCCTTTGTTGTTGGTGGATTTAGTTGCCTTTTGGTTTTCTTTCTCTTAATAATATAAATGGTCGACACCTTTTCAAAAAAAAAACAATGGATTTATACATTGTGGAAGTTTTTATTTTAATTTTAGGATTTATGGACTCAATTTAAGGTGTAGGGTTTAAAATTTAAATGTAAGTATCTAAAACTTAGGGTAGTGATAAAAATTTAGGGGTTATAGTTAGGGTTTAAGTTTAAGGGAAATATATTAAGAATTTAGATTTTAACCTATAGATCTTAAATTTTAACTCTAAATTCTAAACTATTAAACTTGAACCCTTAAATTTTATACCCTAAACAAAGTCCATAAACCCTAAAACTAAAACACTTGTGAAAACTAAAAGTTTCCACCGCTAATGTATCAAATAATTATCTAGAACAATTGCCCACTTTTCATATTTGAAACTTAGTCGTGCGAGTTTATCCAGATTTGTAGTTAAATCAAATTCTTAATAAAAACAAAGAAAATGAATAACCCTATAATAAAAATTTAACAGAGTAATTTTCCTACTATGTATATTTGAGAAGTCAAACAAAGAGTTACTGTACAAATTCTTACGTCTACCCATTTTCTACTTTCTTGCAAATCATTTTACATCCTTTAACCAAATTCCAAAAGCATATAACCTTATTAATTATTTACTATAATAAAAAGTTATTTATTTTTAAAATTAGTTTCTAGTTCAACCAACCAATACAAAGAGATTTGATAAGAGTTTAAGAACATGGAGTTATTAATGTAGCCAAGCATGAATTCATGTAGACCCAAAATGGGAGGCTATTACAGCAATTGTAGGAGATTTCGTACCATTTACGGATTACGGTGCTAACCGAACACGATGAGTCGAGAAAGTATGAAATTACACACTCATCGACATTATCTGACGAGCAAGACCTGAATCTTGTTGCAGCAGCTCCCTCAAGTTGTTTTCCACCTCCGCGAGCTGTTTTTCCATGTACTCCTTTGAGGTCTGCCAAAACTCAACAAATTATGTCATTTTCAATGTGAATGGATCAGCACTTCATGTGCAAACAAGATGCTCGCATGCTACTTGAATTAAGCTAATAGAAACTCAAATTCAGCTCAAACATTGTCGAGAGAAACTCAAGTACCCTAATACTTGACTCGAGTAATTCATAAACCTAATATATGTTTTATTTTAAATTAGGGTTAAAAATTTCGATTCAAACTCAAGCTCAAACTGGAGTCTAATCAAATGAACTTGAGCAGCTCAATTTTCATCTTGAATCGAGCTTGAACCTTAAAAGGGAAGCTTGACCAGCTCAAGCCAAACTTTGTGCCTCGAATTTTGAGTGAAGCTCAAGCTTCTTACAGATTAAGCTTGGCTTGCCCAGCTTAGTGCTTACATCCCTAATCAGCATACTCTAAGTGGTTAATTATCTCAAATTAAAGCAATAAAAAAATGTTCAGAGTAAGAGAAGCGTAACAGATTAAACTTGGCTTGTCCATGACACACGATTATGTGCACGGCATGGATATGCTTAACTTTCTCTAAGCTGTTCCAAGTATTTAGAGGATCCTATAGAAGTCATATTTTCATACACATGCCAAAATATGCATCGGAATTCGGACACATATGTCTAATACAGGAGTCGAAGCAGCATATTGACTCGTTTACATTAAACCAATTACCATGCAATAACAATGCCCCATTCAAAAACTAACATTCTTGTTATTATATCCATTGGAAGAAAGTTTGTCAGCTTGTCCAAAACAAAACTCAATCCGGCCACCAATCAATAACTACCAAGTAATTATCAACAAATTTTCATGGTGAAATTTGGTTAATACATTTACATTTACAAAAAAAATGGACTTATGTTATTCTTTGTTTCTTACTGTTTTGTAAAACCTTAAAGAGCACAAACAAGAGAGTGTTTTTCGCAACTTGCAATGTTCTTACAACCAATTAAGCCTACAAATTTCATTAAGAATAAACAAAAGCCACAACAGATCACATTAACAGACACCATAAAATCATAACAAATCTTAGAATGGTTTAGCATATGGTAGTTCTGCCATATAATAAAACATGGAGGTGATACATTAAATACAATGTTGTTGAGGGCATAAGGCGCACTCTACATGCTAGAAGTGCTATATTGCCTATGTCATAATGCACAAAAATATGTTCATCCAAGTGAAGGCGCAATACGCATACGTGTGTTTTGGTGAGCGTACTTGTTTGGGACACACACACACACATTATGATATTAAACTTTAAACGTGGTCCAGTTTATTTTACAAAACATGCAAAATCTTCATTTTTCTTGTAAGATTCCATTGTGGTCGCATGTCCGTTTTTGAATAGTCAACTACAAAGCAGAGAGCCAAAGAGTTTGATATTATTCGCTTTCTTGCCAGTAAATGTAGAATTAATAATAATAAATGAAAGGGCTAGGAGCACCGGGCGTGCACCTAATCACATGTGCCTTGCAAAAAAAGGTCTAAGACACTTTTCTTATTTGACATTAACAAACAACACCTTGGCACACGCATTAACAACACCAGTTAAAAATGGTGTAAATACAACCCTTTAGCAGGATTTTGTGATATTGATATCCAACAGAAGGGCTAGTAGAACCAGTGACGTATATGAAAAAAAAAAGACAAACAAATGAGTCAAGAGAAGATGCATACAAAAAGCTATACGTGACACAGAAAATTACCTGTAAAGAACCAATTGCAGACTCACTATCTTTCAGCTTCCGTTCTTGTTCATTCATTAAAACTGCCTTGGGCTCTAAAACAAACCTGGACAGAGAATAAAGATAAGAGGAAAATAAAAATGTCTCAGTCCTCCAAGTCATTTATTCTTCCTCATAGTCCATGAATCATTACAACCATTTAATTTGGTCAACGGCTACTCACGTTCTCCCTGCAAAACAATAAAACAAACAAGTTATAGCTCTGCAGATCTGGTGCAATCAAATATATAATCCAGGTAAAACTTAGGGCGGAGCAAAAAACCAATACAAACTGTAGTATTCGGTCCTGGTTTCTATTAAATTCACTCCAATTTTGGTTTGGGTAACAGTTAAAATTTTTGGTTCAGTTCAGACGTTAAAAGACTGCAACTATTCAAAACAAACTGAATTCATTTTTATTTAGTTTCTAATAATTTAGATATAAAATAAACATTTTCCATCTAGGTTAGTGGATCTTTTATTAAAAAACTATATAATGTTTTTAATTACAAAACCAATGAACCGAGCCAAACCGAACTAATCCAGTGCAACGGAATTCAATTCAGTTCAATTGTCTATAGCATTCAGTTAGGTTATTAAAAGGCAGAGTATTGCACGCTGACTACAATTTTTTCCCCAAACCAAAATGTTATCAAGTATCAACCCTAGGTTAAATAGGAGCTCATAAGTCACAACATGTGAGACACCCGTAAACAGAATGCCAGGCTGTGAAACTAAAGAGAAGCCAAAACCTAGCACCCTGATATGTGAATTTTTTTTTATTCACTGTTAATAAGAGAACACAACACTAGTATCTTATTCTGATGCAAGACCACATCTTCAGTATCTTACCTATGGATTTGTATGTATTTGTATCATCAGGCACCTGACTCAGCTCCTCCAATGTTAAGAAAGCACGCTTCTTTTCACCTTCCTTGGTACGCATCTGGTTTTGCACCTAGAAGTCACGGGATTTGCTCACCTCAGTCTCAGAGGCTAAAGATACCTCTTACAAGTCTCCAATTTGGAGAAAAAAATAGTTGAGTACAAAACTGACATCAATTTTACAACAGCCGCTCTTGCACATAAATAACATTTTATTGTGTTCCTTCGACTCTCAATTTTTCTTCAGGTATCCTTGTCCGATACATACCCGGATATAGTTATAGGGATAAACTCTACGACCTTCCATATACATGGAAACTTGGAAAAAGTTGAACATACCTGTGTTAGACACATACATACACGTATTTGACACTCACATTCGAGTTTTGAGTAACACAGGCGTTGAGCATCACACATGTGGTAGACTGAGGATGCACTCAACAGATCACGTGTCTTCAAATATCCTGATGCTTAACTCGAATTACTCGCAAGTCTAATCGAGCTTTTTTCCCCTAATATATATATTTTTAATTAGTATTGAGAAATCTCAATTCAAACTCGAACATAAATAATCGAATTTGAAGTCAAGCATGAGAGACAAGCTCGTCTTTTTACTACGTGATTGAGCCTAATCAGGCAATATCAAGTAGCCTGGTTTCTATCTTGAATCAAGCTCGGGCTTTAAAAATGAAACTCAGTCGACTTGAACCAACTTTCGAGACTCGAATTTCAAGTTAAGCTCACTCAATTACACCCCTTAGTACTCAATAACACCTTCTATCCCCCACAAAAAACAACAAATATGAACCTATACTTCCAACTCTGATTGCAATCATCCTAGGTTCAAGATCAAGAAGACATTAACATAAACCAAAGATGGTGATTCACTAAATATAACTTTGATAAATTCTTTACTTTTACCCCTCAAAAGTTGAAAGTGTTAATTTAGCTCTACAGAAGGACACAAGCTATATATAACTAGAGAGATGGAGAGAAAAGCCCCTGTTTCAATCCATTTCTACTAGTTCCTCTGTTCCATAGTCATTGGATAAAATCTTAGGCCAACTAGGAACAACAGAGTCATACTACTAACAATGTTACTCATATATTCTGATGTGAATGTCAGAAATGTACGAATATGAGTTTGGCAGAAGCAATTTAGAAAAATAAATGAAAAGTTCGAGTAACATATAGACTACTAATCTGGAAATAATACTTACTTGTTTTAATTTGCCGGTGAGCTCAATAACTCGACCTTGAATCTCTATAAATGCCTGTCATCCAACACAAATCATTAACATTTTTGAGATCTCCCCTCACTTCTTTTCAACTTTGCCAGCAATCAAATCAAATAACGAATTGCAAACCACGAGAAAGATTGATTCTTACAGTTTTGTTAACTTCGTCAACCATATCTGAAGATCCAAGCAGAAAAGTCGGCACCAAAAGCAACAGCACTGACATTTTTTAAACACTCAAATCAAAACTATAAAAAAAAATTGGGGGAAGTTAAAGGAAAAAGGGTCATACGGCCTACCTGTATGAAGGAACTTGAGTTCTACTGGAACTTACCGGGTTCGGGTCTGGCTGTCGGATAAATAGAAATCGGAGTGTTTGAGCGAAACGAGATGAAAGGAGAGTAAATAGAGAAAATGAAGAAAAAAAAGGGCTCAAGAGAGTAAATAGAGATACAAACAATTAAACCTTTTTGGAAAAAATAGATCCCTAAATTTATTTGTACACTAAATTAAGTCTTTGAAGTAATAATTGAATTAATTAAAATTTCAAATTAAAAAATTGAAACAATTAAGTTATTTTATTAATTTTAACAATTTTTTGACATTACTGAAGACACGAGTTTAAATCGTTTTAAATGCAAATTATGTACATTGTCAAAGAGTTAAGAATATATATGAACAAATAATACAGAAAAATAGGTTACATTTTAATAAATAATTTCTATAATTATTTTTTAATATAAGCCACTAGTTTTATTAAACGAGAAAATAACCAAAATTACAATAAGAGTTTACAACTATCATCGTAAACTAAATACATAATTTGGTCATTTTCCCTAAAACTAGCCACTTTAGATCATACAAAGACTATATACGAAAAAGGTTAAAACCCATCCAAATAACTCGAACGAAAAATAGATACGAACAAATCTGACTGCATTGGCAAGCGAACCATAAAAGGGAATTAAGCTATTGAAAGACCACTGAGAACCGCAAATCAGAGCCAAGCGTCGTGAGAAACTATCAACGAGCGCCATCTTGATCAATCCCGACGTCGTCTAATTCAACCCTGAGAAAAATATAAAATAAAATAACGTCAAACGACTGAGAAAGAAGAAAAAACATGTCAAAAGACATAGATAAACGTGCCTCAAATGCAGAAAAAAAAAACATGTCACAAAAAATGGAGTTATTTTTATTAAAAAAAGAAAAATAGATCCGACGATCAACAACTAGTATCAAAACTGATGTCGTCGTCAGCTAAATAAAATAAAAATAATAAAACTTACGACGCTCGATAGATGAAGAGGGTTGTAATAGAAAAAAATAGAGAGCGACTAAGATTTTACAATGACAAAACCTAGTTAATTCTATAAATTTTTTTACACAAATTATTTATTTAAACTATAAAATTAAAATCTAAACGGAACATAAATCCAAAACTTTATATATTATTAATATTGAATTTTAAACAAAAATTATGATTTTTAAACCTTAAAACTAAAACTCATAAACATTACACCATAAATTAAACATCTAAACCTAATACTAATAAACTTCTATAAACTAATATATCAAAATTAATAAGGTAAATATTTGTGTCGGATTACAAATTTAAATTAATTTATACTCATCTATAAATTAAATTGATAAAACTTAAATCACTTAGATGAAACACATGGCACATCAACCTTTATAGTTGGGAACCTTTATTTTAAAGCCAAAATAATTAAAAGTAAAAAAAAAAATCTTAATGAAAATGATCGATTGATCCCAACCAAATTGACCTAATTAAACTCAAACCAGACAACGGTAAGCACTCCTAAGCTTGAATGTGAAGTGATTCGATCCAGTAATACCGCAGAGAGAAAAATGGAATCAAGTGAAGACGACGGCGGAGAGCCACTTAGCCGGATGGCGGAGTGGCGTGATGTGACGCCTCTCCCTCAAGACGACGGTCCCAACCCAGTCGCCCCCATAGCTTACAAGGAAGAATTCCGTGAAACCATGGATTACTTCCGCGCCATTTACAAGGTCGACGAACGCTCCCCTCGTGCTCTCCGCCTCACTCGACGAGCCATCCATCTTAATCCTGGAAATTACACTGTAAATTTGTATATATGTATTTGTTGTTTGTTGTTTTAATTGACCTCCTTTTCGACGCTCAAAATCTGCAAATCTTTTTTGTTTCTTGTGTTAATGAAGGTTTGGCATTTTAGACGACTCGTGCTCGAGGCACTTGATACCGGTCTGGACGAGGAATTGGATTTTATTCAACGGATTGCTAATTCTAACTCTAAGAACTATCAATTATGGTGAGTTGTATCTTTCAATTCAATTTCCTCCTGTTTGTTTATTCATACATGAAAAATGTTTTATCTTGAAATTTATTCATAGATTCTATTCATTTTGGGTTAATCCTCTGTTGATCCTGGAGATATAATGAATTTTTTGTCGTGTTTGTCAAGGGTATGCGTCAAGCTTGAGTATACTTAAGTTTTTAAAGTTTTCTCAAGTAATTGGAAGTTCATGCTCTTGGATCTATGTCCGGATACATGTCAAACACAAGTGTTAAAGTATTATTTGGAAAATGGAAAGTCCGGGTAACTTATAATACCCCTTTTTGATCTTCGAAATCTTATAAGTGAAATTATGTCTTGTTATGAATTTTGGATTGCAAATGAAATTTCATAATTTTTATGATTTTATTTCTTCCAATCATGATTTTAATGTTTAAGATTATATGCTCTGAGTTTCACAGTTCATAGCTCTGCGAACGTTCATGTTTATGTGTTAATTTTATGATTTTATTGCTTCCAGTGATTATTTTAATGTTTGAGATGATATGCTCTGAGTTTCACAATTCATAGCTCTGCAAACATGCATGTTATGTGCTAAATGTATGCCTAAATTATTACGGAAATGGTTATTGAATATTGATCAAATGCAATGGTGTTTGAATTAGTTGCGATATTATAAACTTTGAAGTCTATAGTCCTGTGTTTTTCGTGAAATACTCTGTTTTATACCGGTATTCAATACATGCCCAGACAGGGTATAGGGATGTGATCCTTTAAGGAACTTCCAAATACATGAAAATCTTGGAAAAAAATATTAAACATACTTGTGTGAGACGCGTAACCATGTCCAACACTTGCACTCGAGTCCGAGTAACATAAGTCAGTTTAATTGATTTCACGTTCTACAATCTTGTTATTTGCCTTTTTGTACCAATCACGTGGTAATTTTTCTGTAAAATTCTTTAGGCACCATCGGCGGTGGGTTGTTGAGAGATTGGGAACTAATGCTAGAGACAAGGAACTTCATCTCATTAAGACTATACTATCACCCGATGCCAAAAATTATCATGCCTGGTCACATAGGCAGGTTGGTTAAACATTCATTGTAGGTTATTATCATAAGAATCTTGTGAAACCTCTTGACTAAAATTTTAACAAATCCCATTTTTTAAAACAAGTTCCTATACTTTATTGTATTCAAATAAGCTCTTATCCTTTTATTTGTATTTAAATAAGCTTAATTCCAAATGAAAGGTTGATTTATGTTAAAGGGTTTATTTAGGTATAAGTTAAAGGTTAAGGCTTATATAGGTATGATTTTAAAAGTCAGGGGTTTGTTTCGACATAAAAGTATAAGAACTCATCTGAATAAAATGGTAAAGTTCAGGGACCTTTTCTTTATTCTAGTCAAACCTCTTTTATTTCTTTTCTTTTAAGGTTTTTGTAGTTTATTTGAGATTCGATGTTAAATTGTAGGGGGTTTTTTGTTTTGTTTTTGAGTGTAGTGGGTGCTTCAGGCATTAGGAGGCTGGGAAGACGAACTTGATTATTGTCAGCAACTTCTTGAAGAAGATATCTTCAATAATTCTGCTTGGAATCAGGTATGGTTCGTTGTTCTGCTCTATGTTACCCAGACTTGGGGGTGAGTATTTGATATGAGTACGTGTCCGACTTGGCTATGCTCAAATTTATCAGTTTTCCAATACATTTGGAGAATCATTCCTTCATTCCCATATTAGAATGTGTTGGACATATTTTAGAGAAATGAAGAATTTGGGCTCCATGGATCCCAACAATACATATGATTAGATATTTCAACGGGTGACTTTTTATTTGCTCCGACTTTAATCCGAGTCTTATGTATATATGCTCAAACCCATCCGGAAATGGATTTAGTTAAAACTTTAACCTCCGACCTTGACCCATCTCAACTTTTATGCCCTGCACCAAACCTGATTTTCAAAAAGCAACTGCTTCTACATGTAAAATCCAATTGGTATGGGTTATTCTGCCAACTGATAATGCAGGACTATCTGCCATGACTCTCATGAAGTTCCATCAATTACTTCATACCATAACCAATGTTTTCTTTGTTTCCAATATGATTAATATCAATTTAACTTTATTTGTCTGTTTATTTTATTTGCAACAGAGATATTTTGTTGTAACGAGATCTCCTTTCTTGGGAGGCCTGACAGCCATGAGAGCATCTGAAGTGAGATACACCGTGGAAGCCATTTTGGCCAACCCAAACAATGAGTGTCCGTGGAGATACCTCCGAGGTCTTTACAAAGATGACACTGAATCTTTTGTTAATAATCGTGAGATCTCATCAGTATGTTTGAAGGTAATAAAGACGAAAAAGGACTACACTTTTGCGCTGAAAATGCTTCTCGATCTTCTTTGTTATGGCTTTCAGCCATGCCAAGAGTTCAGGGATGCTGTAGTTGCTCTTTCGACTTCAGACAGTCGCCCATCGGATTCTGATTTGGCAACGGCAATTTGTGACATCTTGGAACACGTGGACTCCTTGAGAGCAAGCTATTGGATATGGCGAAAAAGCAAGCTTCCTGTAGCAGCCTGATTAGGTGAACAATGTTTGAACCATCTTTTGCTAAATTGTTGTATGCATGGATTTGAAAACCGGACCAGTGAACCGTTAGTCAAAGTGGTACAAAACCGGATCAAAGTTGTAAAAATATTGTTTTATTTTATTTGTAATGATGAGATTTGAACCTTTACTTACTTTGTTTTATACAAAAACTTATACAATTAAGCTAAATCCATACTCAAAGTAATTGGGAAATTGCCCAACTATATTTAATAGGATTTATATTAATTCATTTTTCTTCTGTTAACACAGAGGTAAGAGGCCATAAGCCCTAGGCAGTAGATGCCTCACACATCACTAAAGCATTAAGCTCCATCGGTGCTTCTTCAAACGTCTCCCCTCCCATTGATGAGCCTCGGCTGATTGATGCAAGTTTATCAGCAACTCTGTGAATGTGTCGCACCTTAGTTGTCCATTGTCGTCCCAAAAGCTCATGGATAGCATCAACCAATATACTTCCAGCGAGAGCATTAGATTGAGAGTTTAAGATTCTAGCTACCTCCTGATTATCCGTTTCCAACTCTATTTGTCGATATCACAGTCTCCAAGCATGAAGGAGAGCATCATGCGCCGCCCATAACTCGGCAGTGAGGACGAGCAGCAACCTAAGCTTTGGGTGAAACCAAACAACCAAGTACCCTGACTATCAAGCAGTACACCCCCTGTCACAGCCATATTATCAGATGTACGCACCGCTCCATCGGAATTAATTTTAACCCATCCCTTAAGTGGTCATTGCCAAGTTGCTGCCACCGAACGTTTCCCCATACCACATTTGTATTGCGAGAAAATGTTTCAACAAACTCAAGCGATTGACGATCGCCACAACCTCTAATGCCTTCTCTTTGAATATAATTAGGATAAAAAATGCAGCCGCATCTATTCTTCTATAACAACAAACAATAAACTGCAAAACGTACCTCCCAATTTGTCGACACACAAGCAAAATCAGTACCTCCTCGGAGATTGCGTTGAAGCTATGGACTGAGAGGAATCGAGAGAAAATCCCCAAGTCTTCCCGATTTAATCATATCACGCCAAACATGTGCTGCCATAGTGCAATGCCGCATGGCATGATCTAAATCCTATGAGCCATTGCTACAAACAAACACCACACATATCTGAAACAACAATATGTTTGCGAACGCGCTCTGCGTTGGTGAGCAAACGTTGTTGTGCAGCTAGCCAAATGAACATCTTGATGCGTTGAGGCAATGAGAGAGTCCACATTAATTTCCATTGAAAGTTCAACGTATCCCCAGCCTCATGGTCGGGAGCTTGATAAGCCGATTTAGTAGTGAAACGGCGGCCTTATTCACATCGCCATCCAGGAAGATCGATTCCAAATTGGTCATTTGGTGGCTTAGTCGCTGCAATTTTTTGCAATATTACCGAAAGTACCACGGTGGCTAATCGCATCAAATCCCAGTCACCATTCTCATCCACCATACTACAAACTAGAGCGGAACCCCAAATAGACTGCATGACGTACATCAGTATCGATTGGAGCACGACTTAACAAGAGTAACTCTCCCTACGAATGACAGTGTTTTAGCCGCCCAACCAATCAGCCGATTCGACATTCGTTCAAGGAGAAAAGCAAAGGTGGCCTTGGTTACCCGTTTGTGAAGAAGCGGAACCCCAAGGTACCTAAGTCATCCACCAGCTCAAAATCGAAAGAGTGGGCAATTATAGTGCGATAATTCAACGGATAATTCTTGGAAAAAAGAATATGAGTTTTGGCTACACTTGCACGATGACCCGAGGCTCCACAAATTTTTTTCCATAATACCCCCAATAACCGCCAATTACTCTAAACTCGCCTCCGCAAAAAGAATTAGATCATCAGCGAAAAAAAAGTACGGCAAACCTAGACTATTTCTAACAAGCTTGATCTGCTTCCAAATACCACCAGCAATATTCTCATTGATGCGATGTGATAGACGAATGCCTCTAGTTGGCTTGAACCAGCTAGTCGCCTCACCATTCCATAACACCTGCGTAGAAGTTGTGCGTACACAGGTCATTATTAAAGAAATAAACTTTTTCGAAAGGCCTGTCGCAAATAACGTTTCCTCAATATAGTCTCACTCCAATCGAATCCACACTTTTTGGCCCTTTTTAATAGACATCGAGTGCATAACTTCTTGCACCAGAATAATATTATCTATAATTTGTCTTCTTGGAACAAAACTTGTTTTGGATACAATCAATTTATTTCGGTAAGAATGGCTTTAAACGATTTACCAAAAGCTTTGTAACTATCTTGTTGAGAAAGGTATATAAGCTTATAGGCCGAAATTGACTTATAAGTTCAGGATTCTCAACTTTCGGTATCAACACTAAAAAAATCTGATTCATCCATTCCTCCAAAGACCTTAAATCAAAAAAAATTCCTTAACAAATTGGAAGACTAATGCACCCACCTTCTTCCAGTTGTTCTAGTAGAAAGCAACATGAAGGCCATTGACGCCCGGGGCTTTTAAAGGGGCCATGTCAAAGACTATCCCACGCACCTCCTTCATTGACACCTAAATAAGAAGAGGCCTAAGCTCGGTCTCATTGAAACGGTAAAAAGGACACACCATATCCATTATGTTGGTACACCTCGGCTCACTTTAGAAAAGTTGTTGAAAGAAAGTGGTTGCATGCTCCTTTAACTCAACTGAATTCGCACACCAATTTCTATTCGGCAATTTTAGACGCCTAATCAGATTTTGCCTCTTTCGAATCATAGTTGAGGTGTGAAAATAACTGGTGTTTTTGTCTCCTTTTTCAATCCAAATAGAACGGGATTTTTGGTGCCACAAACTCTCCTCCCGTGCGAGAACTAAGTCCATTTCATTCTTTAGAGACACCTCTAATTCCACAAGGAAAGGATTATCAGATTGTTTCAACGCTTTTTTAATACCACAGATTCGATCTTGAAGAAGAGACTTCCGACGCCCAATGTGACCAAAAACTCCAAGGTTCAACTCACGACTCTTCCCTTGAAAATCCAGGATATTCTAATGTATAGGTCTTTCATTGAACCAGGCATTGTCCAACAAATTCTTAAAGTCGAGGTGTTCGTTCCATGAAGCCACATAGCGAAAGGGCCGAGAGTGACTTGGCGAGCTACAAAACCAGTGTAAAAAAGAAGTGGTCTGTGATCGGAACCCAACTGCTGGAGGTGGACGACTTCTGAGAGAGCAAAACAATTATACCACTACCCATGGCCATCCCAAATCCAGTTTCAAGGCTTTCAACTGGTTCTATAAGGTTCGCCATTGTCCAACATTCGGACTGGCGTAAGTGAAAGTCACAAAGAAACTGCGTTCACCATTGGAAGGAGAACAAAAACCATGAATAAGTTGTTTGCAAACAGCGATAATAGACAACTTAACCGATTCTCTCCATAGGACCCATATACCACCCGAAAGCCCTGTTGCCTCAACCCTGTAAGAGTTTTCAAAATTAGATTTTCGAATGAAATTATCTACCATGGCCTCCTTACGAACCACACTAGCTTTCCGACGACGATTAGCAACCTTCATCCAGGGCCTTACCCATGACATGATCTTAGAGGGATGCCAGCAGATGTGGAGAAACTCCTACTCCAAGGCTACATGGTTAGATAGCAGCCATAAATGACCCATGGTTCTCCAGTAAGAACATTAACAAAACCATTTTCATCCGCAAAACGTACAAGGAAGTACTCATTGTCAAGGTCAATCAAGCTCATCTCACATTTAGGATTCCAAAGCATTTGGATTCGGTTTAGAAGTGCCCTATATCCTATGGATTTCCTCAGCAAATGGATAACAGAATTTGCATCGTGTACTCTATCGGAAAACCCAACCGTGGTAATGCGACGTTACCTCCGATGAGAAAATCCTCCGCTTTCATCTCTACATCCAATTTAGTAAGACAACGAGATTGTTTTTTTTTCTCAGCTGAATCTCATACTACCATATCCTGAAATGAGGGCTTGTTATAAAGAGGTCCCGAGGGGTATTATCGTGAAGCTTCTCTGATGTATCTTGTTAATAAATTAGCAGCAATCCTTCTAGAAGTGCAAGCTGTCAACACCTCACTGCAGCAACAATTATTAGCAATCATTGGCTGTTATATTTTTCTGTTATCTCGTGTAACAACTTGCTGTGCTGGCAACACCAGCTGTCATTCCCTTTGTTTTTGTGTATTTAAACACAAGTTGTGAATGAATACATCATCCCTCTTTCAATCGAATATCCTTCTGTGTTGTTAACCTAGCTACCATATCCAACATGGTATCAATCGCCAACCCTCCTGGGATCTTCCCATAATCCTTCCGCCATGCCTTCCTCCACCGAACCTCCACCCTATGATGATGAACCACCCTCTGGTTCATCCAACTCCAATCAATTCAGCACCCTGTTCACCAATAAGCGTATCAACCTCATACTCGATGAATCCAATTTCCTTATGTGGAAACAACAAGTCCTCTTGGTCGTTCGAAGCTCTCGTCTTGAGAAGCTACTTACTGGTGCCTTGAAACCTCCTCCTGCAACCATCACTGCTGCCAACGGGACTACCACTGAAAACGAAGCCTATGAGGTTTTTATTGCCCAAGACAGTGCGTTAGCCTCTTGGTTACTGTCCACCATTAGCTCGAATCTCCTCTCCGAGTTCGTCGGAGCTGATACAACTGCTGATATCTGGGCCACCGTTCTACGTTATTTTTCTAGTCGTTCCACCACCACTGTAATGAGCCTGCATTACAAACTCAGATCATTGAAGAAGGGTGACAGTAGTATGAGATCCTATGTTGCTCAGGTCAAGGAAATTGCAAACTCCCTTGCATCTTGCGGCAACCCCATCTCAGATCTTGAGAAAATTGCCACCATCTTAAATGGCCTCCCAGCTGATTATCAACCGTTTGTTGCAATAATCACCTCTAGCCAGCAACCCTACACTCTTGATGCTGCCATTTCCGTGCTCTTTGATGCTGAAACGCAACTTCACAGCTTCAAGCTCAACAACTCTCTCGTGACAATCGTTCTCCCAACCTTGCTGATCGCAACTATCGTGCCCCATCTTCCTCTCGTGGTCGTGGTCGTTTTGGACGCTCGAGACTTCAATGCCAACTGTGTGGCAAACTAGGTCACCTTGTTGACCGCTGCTGGCACAGATTCGATGAGAACTTTACAGGTGTCACAGCCAGAGACAACTCCAAACCCTCCTCACCTGAACCTAACAATGTCAACTTGTGCACATTTGATTCTGGTCAAGCATCCTACAGCTCTAAGACCTCGCACAATGCCTCTTCCCCTGGAACTGCCCCTCAGGTCAACCTCACCACCACACCTAGCCCATGGTTTGCTGATTCGGGTGCATCTCACCATGTCTCCCCTGATGCTTCAGCCCTCACCCACAGTTCTGATTATACAGGCCCTGGTAAGATTATGGTTGGTAATGGTGCTTCACTACCTATTACTCATCTTGGTCAGTTTTCATTGAATTCTTCCCCTTGCTCGCGTACTCTATTATTGAATGATGTTTTGCACGTTCCTAGCATAACAAAAAATATGGTTTCGGTGTCCAAGCTTGCTAAGGATAACAAGGTTTTTCTGGAGTTTCATGCACATTCATGTGTGGTTCGTGATGAAGCAACTGGGATAGTGCTGCTTACAGGGGTTGAAGATGCTGGTTTATATCGTTTTAGCTCATCTATTCCTACAGTTTGTAATAATCCGATTGAGGTTAATCATGTCAGTAAAGTTAGCAACATGTATCAACTATGGCATCGTCGATTGGGCCATCCATCCCATGACACTTTGCTCAAAGTTTGTCGAGCTTGTAATGTTCCTATATCTAATGAAGATGTTTCTGATACACCTCTATGCATTGCTTGTCAAATGGGCAAACATCATAAATTGCCATTTTCTTCCTCTGAAAGCATCTATGAGAAACCATTCGAGCTTATATATACAGATCTCTGGGGACCTGCTCACACTGCATCCCAAGGATACTACTACTACATCTCCTTTATTGGTGCACATACCAGACATTGTTGGCTTTATCTTCTTAAATCCAAGTCCCAAGCTCTTCCAGCCTTCCAGGCATTTGTTAAAATGATTCAGACTCAGTTCGAAACCAACATTAAATCTGTTCAAAGTGATTGGGGTGGTGAATTTCGAAGCTTCACCAACTTTCTTCAATCCTTTGTTATTCTTCATCGAATAACTTGCCCTCACACTTCTCAGCAAAACGGAGTTGCTGAAAGAAAGCATCGACACATACTTGAATTGGCTATTACACTCCTTGCTCAGGCCTCTCTTCCCTTCAAATATTGGTCATTTGCAGTCACCACGTCTGTTCGATTGATCAACTACTTACCTACAAAAGTACTTGGCAGTCTCTCCCCATTTGAGAAGTTATTTGGAAAGAAGCCCAACTATGATACCCTTCGTGTTTTTGGATGCCTCTGTTTTCCCCACCTTAGACCATTTCAGCAACACAAACTTGACTATCACTCTTCACCCTCTACTCTCTTGGGGTATAGCCCAAATCATCGAGGCTATCTATGTCTGGCTCCTAATGGCAAGGTGTATACCTCACAGCATGTCACTTTTGATGAAGCTATCTTTCCCTTTGCCTTACTTCCTAAGCCACCTACACATACTCCTCATTCTCACCTTCCCATACCAACTATCCCCACTGTTAATCAATTACTTCATCCCACAACCACTTCATTAGACCCTCCTTCTACTACACCTTCTTCTTCCTCCCAAGACATACCTTTCCCTCCCACTGAACCTACTACCACAAATGAAGATCCTCCACCACCTTCATCCTCTCCTACAACTATTATACCATCCCCTCCAAATATAGATCCTTCACCACCTCCATCCTCTCCTCCTTCTTCTCATATTGATCCTACAACCATACATACCACCTCTCCCATACCACCCATCACATTTGGCTCATTTCCTCCACTCTCCTCCCCTCCAAATATAGATCCCAACCCCGAAACAATCAGTACCAACCCCATTCCCCCTGTAACCAACATTGATCCCAATACCACCTCTCTTCCATCTCACTCTATGATAACCCGTAGCAAAGCCGGCATCTTCAAACCAAAATTATACCTTACTGAAGCCTGTAAAGATGTTGTCCCCACTACAGTCACTGAGGCTCTTGCTTCACCAGATTGGAAAGAAGCCACACTTGCTGAATACAATGCCCTATTACAACATGGCACCTGGACTCTTGTCCCACCACCATCAGACTGCATCCCAGTTGGTTGCAAGTGGATCTTCAAACTGAAACACAATGCAGATGGCTCCATCTCCAGACATAAAGCCCGACTTGTTGCTAAAGGGTTTTCACAACTTCCAGGCACTGACTTTGTTGACACCTTCAGCCTCCAGGATTTGAGTCCTTTGCTCCTGATGGCTCGAAGCTTGTGTGCAAATTACACAAGGCACTATATGGCTTACGCCAAGCACCTCGCAGCTGGAATTCCAAGCTTCGAGATTGCTTATTAAATGATGGCTTTCGAAGCTCCAGTGCAGACACCTCTTTATACATACGACACTCAGCCAACACTGTCGCATATATTCTTACATATGTAGATGACATAGTAATCACCAGCTGCTCGACTGCTTCAATTGACAACGTTGTGTCTCTTATTGCTGCAAACTTTTCTCTTAAGGATCTGGGTGCTCTTCAATACTTCCTTGGACTTGAAGTTAGTCGAACAACCACTAATCTCTTTCTATGTCAGAAGAAGTACACTACGGAATTGCTTACTCGCTCACAAATGGACAAAGCCAAAGGTGCCTCAACACCAATGCTTCCCTCTGATACTTTGACTCAAAATGTTGGCTCACCAATTGAAGATGCCTCAGGCTATCGAAGTATCGTTGGCTCTCTCCTCTATCTCTGCCATACTCGCCCCGACATAACATACAGTGTACATCGTGTGGCTCAGTACATGCATCATCCTTGTGAAAGACATTTTGCTGCTGTGAAACGCATCCTTCGTTATCTTTCAGCCACTCTTCATTTTGGCTTGGTATTCAGACCATCTACACCACCTACATCACTTGTTGCATTCGCAGATACTGACTGGGGAAGTTGTCCGAATGATCGACGTTCTACCACGGGCAATTGTGTTTATCTTGGTAATAACCTTGTTGCTTGGACATCTAAGAAACAAAAGGTGGTCTCACGATCCACCATGGAAGCAGAATATCGCAGTATTGCTGACACTGCATCAGAAATCACCTGGTTACGTACACTCCTGCATGATCTCGACATCAAACAACCAAAAGCTCCAATTATTTGGAGTGATAGTACAAGTGATGTTGCTCTAAGCATTAATTCTGTATTCCATGCACAAGCCAAGCACGTAGACCTGGACGTTCATTTTATACGCGAAAAGGTGACAGCCAAGGATCTAGTTGTCAACTATGTCCCAGCACCCTTTTAGACTGCCGGTGGCTTCACCAAGCCACTTACCACATCCTTCTTCACACTGTTTCGACGCCGACTCAATGTCGTTCCAATCGAAGAAGCCTTTCAGAAGACCAAAAAGTAGGAATGATGTTAATAAATTAGCAGCAATCCTTCTAGAAGTGCAAGCTGTCAACACCTCACTGCATCAACAATTATTAGCAATCATTGGCTGTTATATTTTTCTGTTATCTCATGTAACAACTTGCTGTGCTGGCAACACCAGCTTTCATTCCCTTTGTTTTTGTGTATTTAATCACAAGCTGTGAATGAATACATCATCCCTCTTTCAATCGAATATCCTTCTGTGTTGTTAACCTAGCTACCATATCCAACATATCTGTATACAATCTCGTAGCCATCTGTACAGATTTCGTTCCCCCATCACTTTTCTGAGCAGCATTATCACCACCCTCATTAACCTCACCCATGGGGTATCAAGAGTTGCAGTCTCCGAACGTGTTGGATCAGTATAAGGTTCAATAGCGTTGTCAAAACTTCGACCTTTTTTGATAACCCATTGACTATCTTCTTCTAGTGGAGATCCAGGCCTTTTAAGAGGCACCGGGGCTAACGGTATAATTACATCATCCGGTGGATGTCCTCCTGAATATTTAGACAGGTTCAGGCCATACGTAAGGGTTTTCAGACATGGATTGATAAATTCAATTACAGCTCAACTATATGTTCTTTAATTCATATTTTTATTTATATATTGTGTATATTGTATTTTTAATTGACATTGTCATAAACTATTTAGTAAACCATGTCGAGTTCAAGGTGTAGTTTTAAATGACTTAGATTCGAACAATTTTATTTATATATATTTTTATTTAATTATAAAATAATACAATATTTTATAGAATTATATAAGAATACTAAAAAAATACTATTTCGATCCAGCTTAATCAATTTAGGCCCAGTTTAACATTGCTTATCAAAAGTGCTTTTGGCGCCAAAAGCATTTTTGGAAGCAGAATCAATGTTAAACAACTAGTTTTTAAAGAAAAACTTGTTTTGGAAGGTGTTTTTCAACCCAAACGCAAAAGTTAAAATTTTTAGCTTTTGCGGTTGAAAAAGTACTTTTGGGAGCTAAATTACAATTTTAACTTTCATTTGCTATTGTGTTTATTTATAATTTATAATTTTTAATTTCTTATGAATACATAAATATATAATTAATAAATTATTTTTTAGTTTAAATATATATATATATATATATATTTATTCATGTCAAATTTTTTAAATAAAATATTTTAAATTTATTATATTTCATGGAACACATACAATTGTTATAAAAATATGTATTTATTAATTATTTTTTTATTTTTATAATAATCTAAGTGATATATATCATATACTATAATATTTTTTTTTGATAAATAAGGGGTATAACTACGTGCCTCGTTAAAAACCCCCTAACCTAGATGGGGGAAAAGAGTACACGTAGAAATACATGGAAACGATACAACGAGAAACCAAAAGAAACACACATAACAACACCAATAGGCGTCGCTAAGAACCTAAAATCTCGGATAGTTCCTTAGTGTAAATAGCAACCACCTCCAAAGGGGGTTCATCAAAAATAACCGTAGAAAAATTTCCCGGTGAACAACATTTGACAAGGCCATCAGCAAGGGCATTGCCCCCCCTCATCACATAGAAGAAACGCACGTTCCAGTCCAGCCGCAACAACATATGGATCTGCTGCACCAACGTCGAAGTCGCGACACCCTCACGCCAACCTTGCATCCATCGAACCACTTCTTTGTTATCAACCTCAACCTCAACGTCCTTCAAGCCAAGGCCCCAAGCTAGGTGTAATCCCTCAAGAACACCCCAAAGTTCTGCTTCAAAGATGGAACAAATGCCAATAAATCTTGTGAAGCCCCTTATCCAGGTTCCATCCGAACCCCGAAGCACACCACCACACGAGGCCATTCCGTTTCTTACACAACACCCACCATCAGTATTAAGTTTGATACATTGATTATCAGGGGGCTTCCAGGGGGAATATGTCGACAACGAGAAGCCTCCCCAAACCCATGGCTCTCTCGCAACACTTTAGCTGCCCGGAATTCCTTCATTGCGCGCCTGCAGCGGTCTGCCACCGTCTCCCCTGGATCATCATCCGTGGAGAAAATATGTTGATTTCGCTGCAGCCATATGGCCCAAAGAGTGGTACCGAAGTGCACCGGCCAATCAGCCGTTTCACACGCAAAGCCACATGATTCCTGTAGGTTCTAATACAACCAGGATTGGAAATCAATTGAGCAAAACTCAGCCCATTTATCTCTTCGAACAAGCCTCCACCAAATACTTTGGGCACCAGCACAACGACGGAAAAGGTGTTCCAAATCTTCATCTTCCACAGAGCAAATCCCACAGCGCGCATCCGTTGTAAAATGCCATCTCATACGCTCAGCATTAGTCAAAATTCTGCCCCGAGCCACAAGCCAAAGGAACACCTTAATGCGTTGCAACCCCGGAAATTTCGAAATTGAATTCCACAAACTAGAATCCTCCACATTTTCAACCGTAGCTTGCATATCGTAAGCCGATTTCACAGTGAAAATGCGATCATCACTGCATTTCCAACCCGGAGAATCACAAGAGAAAGAAGCCTTAGGTGGCGCAATAGCCGCAATTTTGAGAATTATGTGCGAAGGTAAGACCGGTGCGAATCTATTCCAATCCCAACTACCATCGACTGCAATCATGGTCCTAACGGGAGTGAAATAGTAAGGAACATTCGCATTACCAATCGTATGGTCAATTAGAGGACCAATGTCCCCTATCCACGGATCTCTCCAAAAGTCAACACTTGAGCCATTGCCCAAATTCCACACTATACTAGAACGAACATCCTCCCAAACCATACTAATCCCCTTCCAAAGATTAGAACAGTTTCGTCTCTCCAAGGACATCGGCATGTCGTCCCACCATTTATACTTAGCACGAAGCACGCGCACCCAAAGATGATCCTTCTTCGTTAATAACCCAAAGGCTACTTTCATAAGAAAAGCGGCATTTTGAATACTCAGATGACGAAAACCAAGACCACCAACCTCAATTGGCTTACAGAGATCGTCCCACTTCACAAGATGGATTCCTTTCCGAACGTCCTGACCACCCCAAATAAAGTTCCGCGTAATCATTTCAATCTCATTACAAACACTCTTCGGTAACATCACCGTTTGCATAATATAAGTTGGGATAGCCGATATAACGGCCTTAGCCGATATATATATATATATAACTTACAATATTATGTCTAAAATACATTTATCTTTTTAAAAGTATTTTTTTGATGGTAATACTAAACACCTAAATATCAAACTCAAAAGTTCATAAGCACTTTTCAAAAACAATGCTAAATTAACTCTTAGTATATTTGCACTTCGAAAAGGAGCTTTTTAAGTTCAAACCGGCTTGTCTAAATTCAAAAAATTCCTCAAAACAAAATTAAAATTAAACCTTTTTTCTAATTATTTGAAACCAGGCGGTGAAGCACCTCAGTTTCAGGGTTTAAGAATTCATTTTAAAGTGTAGAGTTTAGAAGTTTAAGTTTAATAATTTAGAATTTAGTGATTGTAAATATAATTTAAGGTTTAGGGTTAGAATTTAGGATTTATATGGTAAAACCTAAATCCTCAACATATTATTCTAAACGCTAACTTTTAAACACAAAATCTTAACTCTAACCCCTAAATTCTATCATTATCACTAAATTTTAAATCTCTACGCTTTAAACTAAGATATTTGTAGAAACTAAAAAATTGCACCACTGTATTGAATATGAATTATTTTTATTGAATAATAAAATGGGGTGAGGGAGCTTGGAATTTTAGAAATCGGGGCGGTGGCCCAACCCGACCCACAATTTGAAATCCATTGTTTTTAATAACCCAATAAAACAGAAACAAAAAATTATTGTTTGGCAATGGCTTCGGCTTGGCAAATTCAGTGCACTGCTTCACCACCACTCGCTTCTCTTCCCTTCTTCAATCGGAAATCTTCTTCTCCCCTTTCGCTCCCTCTCTCCCTCCCGCCCACTCGCTCTTTCCGTTTACTCTCAACTCACGCGCCGTCTCCTAGGCCCGTCTCCGCTTCCCTCTCCTCCGTCGACGGTCTTGGTAACAATAAGACGCCTCTTCTCGAAGTCAAAGGCTTAACTGCTGTGATTGCTGAAACCAAGCAGGAGATCCTCAAAGGCGTCGACCTCGTCGTTCACCATGGAGAGGTCAATTAGAATATATATTTCTTATACTTTAATTTGTATGAATGGATTTTGTTACATTACACTCTTATTTTAAGTAATTCTTGTTTGTTTGTTTGTTTTTATTAGATTCATGCTATAATGGGAAAGAATGGCTCCGGGAAGAGTACGTTTTCTAAGGTCAGCATTTTTTTCACATTTATTCAAATAAATATGTATATTTGAAGGAGTTTATAGCTCGAGAATAGGGTAGGAGACTGGTTTTGGTCATTCAAGTGATCTTTTTCCTTATCTTAAATTTGGGTGTGAACGCAAGTTACTTGGATTTGGTCAAACCAGACTGGTTTCTGAAGTACTTAATGGAAAATGCAAGGTCTTGACAGAATTTATGTATAATAGGTTCTTGTCGGGCATCCGGATTATGAGGTGACCGGAGGCAGTGTTGTGTTTAAGGGAGAGAATTTGCTTGACATGGAGCCGGAGGAAAGATCTCTTGCCGGACTTTTTATGAGTTTCCAGTCGCCGGTTGAGATCCCTGGTGTGAACAATATTGACTTTTTGCACATGGCATACAATGCTCGAAGGAAAAAACTTGGTGAGCCTGAGCTTGGTCCACTTGAGGTATATGAACTGCCCTCCCAACCTTTATGTGAAAGAACTCTCTAATGCATTGTTGAGATTTTCTTGTTCTCCCCGTTTAATCAATAACAATATGAGAAGATCAAAAGTTACCATGGTTGGATTACTTCTACGTGGTTATTCTTTTAGCTTATAAGCTCATAATGGAAAACACAGTAACCATGCATTTGTATTATTGATTATAATGCTCGTGTCATTTTACTCTTGCAGTTCTATGCTTATATATATCCTAAACTTGAATTTGTGAACATGAAGACTGACTTCCTTAACCGAAATGTCAATGAAGGATTCAGTGGAGGTGAAAGGAAGCGCAATGAGATTTTGCAGCTTGCGGTAATATGATATAAGTTCTTATTGGAAACTTCATTCTAGAATCGTTTTGTGTGTTTCGTGTATTGGTTGATAGATCAATATCTTTATGTCGATCAATGGAACTGTATCGTTGTCTTCATTTGCTAGTTGCAAAGCCAGATTCTTGTTAGAACTTTGAATTGCAGTTCATAGCTTACTTAGTAATGCAATTTATGCTGTTTTATAATTTCATGGGTTGCTAGGATTATAAGTTATCTTTAGAGTTTTCATATAGGGCTAGGATTAAAGTCCATAATCCTAGTATAAGTAAGCTGTAAAATAGATTTACGGCCACTTTTTTATTTTCTTTCAATTAGTAGACTTCAGAAACCAGAGGTTTTTACCCCCCCCCCCAACACACAGAGAAAGAAAAAGAAAAAAAAAAGAGTTGCAACTTCCATCTTGTTGTCAGTGATAGCTCTATTGATTTGCCGCTCTTTTCTCCTTAAACCGGCGGCTTTTATGACCCTTTTTCTCAAGAATTGCAACTTCCATCTTACTCGTTTTCAGCGATAGTTCTATTGACTTTCTATCCTCTCCCTAAACCACACCACATACTATGGATGTTTTCTTGCATGCCAAAAATATATAATATAGGTCAGCTTGGTTTGGATGCCTTGAGTTCAAATCCGTGCTGTTCCTCTCCCCTAAGAGAGAGAGAGACAGTGAGTTCTAATTCTGAATTCTTATAGGTTTGTTGGTTACCTAATGCATAGAAGCTAAGAAAATCAGTTTTTACCCTCATCTCTATATTTTATAGGTTCTTGGAGCAGACTTGGCTATACTTGATGAGATTGATTCTGGACTAGATGTTGATGCCCTTCGAGATGTAGCAAAAGCAGTAAATGGCCTTTTGACTCCGAAGAACTCAGTTTTGATGATAACCCATTATCGGCGACTGTTGGAATTTATCAAACCAACATTCATCCATATTATGGTGAGACATTTAAAACATCAAAGCACTGACCAATTGTATATCATGTTGAATTTCTTTTGATGCAGGAGCTTATATTATTATAATGTTTATTTACTTCAGTTTTTATTAAATATTAGAGATATTTTGGATGGCTAGGATTAGAAGTTTCCTCTATGTTTTAAATATAGATCTAGGATTTTTTTTTGTAACCCCAGTATAAATAAGCTGTAGAAATATTACAACCACAACTTATAATTATTATTTTCTTTGAATTAAAAGAAAACTAGAGGTTTCCTTTAACCCTAAGTTTTTCTTGTGTTCCATCTTCTTTCCTACTTGTTTGTTCAGACTTATTTCTTTTTATTGTTGTTTTTCTTCTTACCCATCATCTTTTCTCTAGAAAAATGGTGAATGTGGCTTCACCATGGGGACCTCTCAAACTAAATCACAAAGCTCTTTTTCGTTGTTACTTATATGGTTCGTATGGTTTGTCCTTCTTGGCATCTCTTATAGTTTTAGAAAGATATCAAACTCTAACACAAGTCAGTAACTGACATAATATAAGATTAGATTTTGGCTTAACTATATAGACTACGTGTACATTTGCTGAAATTCATGACTGCAAGTGATCAGCAAATTAACTTATGTTTCATAGTTCATCTGTCTCTTCTGTTTCTGATTGTTGTTCGTGAAGTTACACCCTACTGGATGAGTCTATCTTATTTTGATTCGTAGTTTTTGTACTGTTAAATTGTTTTTGTATGCTCTAATTAGGTATTAGGAGCATCTTAAAACAGTTCCAGACTTAAGAACTCGTTCTGGTTTGTTTAGCTTAGTTCCTCGAATCTTTGTCTTAACCAGAATTTTCGCACGTTCTAACTCAAGATGTTTTTTCTTTGAATTTTTTACTTAGTCACCACTACTAACTTTTATATACTTCAGATTTCATCTTAAAAGGAATTTGTTATCGCACTGTAAGAAAATATCTTTGTTCTGATATTATTATGTTCTCATTTGATATTTGCAGGAGAACGGAAGAATCATAAAGACAGGAGATAGTTCCTTAGCCCAAGTTCTTGAGGAGAAAGGCTATACTGCAATTTCTGCTGCATAGTACAAAATTATGAACCGGTACACTCTCTGTTAGTATTATCTGTTTAATTTCTCGTCAAACTCGATATACCATTGTTAAAGCCATTTAGCTTTGTTTTCAGCCTCTGCTCACAATGTGAATTCAGAAGATCGAGTTCCATCATCTTTTAAAGGGAGCATGGAGCCTCACCCCTTTGGTATGAACAGGGTTTTGGTTTTATATTTAACCTCTTGGTTTGGCATGTGAGTTTTAGGGTTTGCCCACTTGGAGATTGGGAAATTAAGGTTTTTAGAAAGAAAGAACGTTGTTTACTACATGAATTTTGCTGATCATATCTATTTCTGAGCTGATGAAAGTTAGATATGGAATCATACTTGTAATCTGATTTTTTTTTTGGAACAATGATAACTGGATTTTATTATAAATCAATGGAAGTTATTGCAAATACAACATCCAGAAAAGAAAAAAAAATGGGGACTACATCCACACAAAAATTCAGACAAAAAATAATACAAATGTAACCTAAAAGTGCACAAAAAAAAAGTAATCTTTTCCTTGAGATTTATGAACATTGTTCTCTTTAATGGAAACTCACATGAATTTTTTTGTAGTTACTGTCTATTAAACTATCAGGCAAAATTGTTTTGTTACATAAATCTTATTACAACGACAAACAAACTAGCAATGCGAATAACCAAAATCCTACCAATGAGAATAACCAAAATCCTACCAATGAGAATAACCAAAATCAAAATACAAGTATTGAGGATTCTCATCAAATAATTATTAAAGTGTACAAAAAAGAAAATGTACTAAAAATAAAGAAAAACGTTTCACGAAAACAAAGAAAAAATGTACCATAAGATTAGAGTTTTTTTACTAAAATCAAGAAAAACAAAAACAAGATATGAAAAAAGCAGAAAAATAATAATAAACACCAACGATTAGTAATCAGCACCAAAATTAATATCACTGTCGGCTAAATAAAAAGAAAGGTGTGATTGCACTGCTTGTTTTTAGTTTTCATAGTCCGAAAATTGTAGTCTCTTACGCCATGGGCGAATGTATATAGCATTTTTAAGGTGTAAATGACCCCACTAAAATATCTTTTAAACCCATTATAAAGTATAAAATATTAAAAAAATATTAAAAATATAAGAACTAACCCTATTTAATCTTTTTGGAATATGAAGATCAATAACAATACTTATTGTAACACTATAAAAATTCTCTAAATCTTATACTTACTCTAATTTTACTATATGAAAATATTGACTCTACTACTCTGTTACACAAACTTAGTGTACAAGTGTTTGATGAGTATATGTCCGGAACAGGTGCATTTATTTTTTTTCCGAAGTGTTTTCTTGTATTTTGAGGGTCATATATCTCCTATACCAATGTCCGGATATATGTGCAACATAGATGTTGGACACGAGTACTTGAAGAAATTATAAAGGAATCCCTTCTTAAATTCTCAAATCCTCTAAAAGATAAAAGACGAATATTGCAAGAAATAAACTAAAATGCAAGTAATTTAAATAAATAAAAAAATTGTAACATAAAGGACGTTGGTTGATAAAAAGTTCAAAACACCAGTGGTTTCTACAGTTGAGAATGAGTGAGACTGCTTTACTGCCATCATATTTGACATTGCTTTGAGATCATAAAATGTTGAGCAATGCCTAATCCGGTCCAGCCTCCGGTCCGAACAAATCCTACCACCTCGGGTGCAGCCGACTTCAAAATACAACTTTCACTAATTTACCTATTTTCCTGCCAAATTTATCAAACAGTCTCATCGATAATGCCAATGAATATAAAGCTTTAAAACTGAAATCGGTGAAACGTTACCTGTGAAGTAGAAACTCAAAGTTATGGTTATCATAAGGACAAACCAGCATGGCCTTATTGAAGCTACAGATGAAGTTGACCTGTAGCTAACACCATCAACCATGTAAGAAAGGAACAGACATGTAGTTAAATCGGATAATTCGTTCAGAAACTGTTGCTAATCTAATGGCATCGGGACTGCTACAAACATAAGTTGGTTTTATTCTGCTACGGCAGTTATGCAACTTATCAAACTGTGCACGCTAACACAGGACATACTACATGGGGGCCAATACGGCCAGCCGTGACATTTCATTCATTGGCAGTAAGTTTTCATATGCATGCATGAAAAGTTATCAAAATAAGTAATGGAGAATACCTTGAAACAATGCTCGTGCTCGAATCAGTTTTAAGTCCGAATCCAAAGGGGAAGAGTGGATCATAGTGTGAGTCCCCAACATTCATCGGTAATTGATCTACATTTTTGAACCATGTTCTCGAAAGTTTTCCGCTGAATCCATATTCCCCATAAAGGACATCGGTGATACCTAGGCCTTCAGTGCCAGGTAACCACGCTGCCACTAGAGCATCAATGGCAGAAACATACGGTTCGATCACGATGGGTCTGCCCGAAATAATAACAACCACACACTTGACATTTCCACAGACATCGTTAATGACGCTTGGGCCGGGGTCTATCATCGTAAGGTCTGTGCTATCCCCTGCAGTCTCGGCATAAGGTGGCTCACCAACAGCGACGATTGCATAATCAAATTTGTTAGATTTCACAAAGTTGGCATCGGGGCTTTCACGGTAAACAACTTCAGTACTCTGATCGACAGTCGATTTTACGGCATCAAGGATTGTAGTTCCTAGTCATGGAAAAAATATTAGTAAACTTATTGTAATTGAAAACTTGTAAGCTGGCCAGTCTTTTGAAAGATGAAAAAATGTAAAGCATACCCCTTGTAGCGTTATTGCCATTAAACCCTTGCCAATTAATTGTCCATCCACCACATTGATAACCCAAGTTATCAGCATGGGTGCCGGCAACTAGGATCTTTGAAGATTTCTTCGGAAGGGGCAGTAGCGGAGTATTTCCGGGTTTCCCATTCTTCAGCAATACAAGCGATTTCGCCACAGCTTCCCTTGCCAAGTCTCGATGTGCCTTGATAAGTAACGGGATATCAAATTATTTATAGAATATGAGTTGCAGAAAGAGCACTTGGACCATGATGCATAGAAAATCACTTGATATAAAGAAAATTAGAAAGACCAACACATAAAGATTTATTTATGGAAAACACGATACTGGATATTAATTTTCAGGTCTATATATCCGAAGAAAACCGGACAGAGATGGAAATAATCTCACATGTTTTATGCTATGCTAACTAACCTGGCTTCCAAGCTCAGAAACTAGACTAAAATCAGCCATAGGGTTCTCAAAGAGTCCCATATTGATCTTGACTAGCAAAATTCTTTGCACCGCATCATCGATGCGATCCATTGGAATAACTTTACTATTCACTAGATTGGTTAGATCACCTACGAACTCTGTAAGGTTGTAGGGGACCATGACCTGCAAAAACACAAATCAAGAGACTCCAAATCTTAGAATGCATTGATGCTGTCAAGATTCGAGTTTGCACTAAATTATGGCAAGAAAGCAATTATCTTCGATTTTATCTGAAACACGTCTATGCAAAAGCTACTAACCATGTCGATGCCAGCTTGAATCGCTGCTTGAACAGAGTACGTATAGTTCGAATGTGGCGGTGAGGTGATCCTGTCTATTCCCTGCCAATCTGATATTACGAAACCCTGAAAATCCATCGAAACAACAATTTGTGTTAACAGGAACATATCAAGTATAGCTATAGGTGGGAACTACAGATGGAACAATACACATATATTAATGCACATGAGTAATGATAGATTATTTGAGTATTAATAATTAAATCAAGGTCTGAACATTAGAACAGGAAACTTTGGTCCAATATTTTTAAAAAAATCATGGGATTTTAATGATGTTTTAAATTTGCAAATTTTTGTACCGATAAAGAGCTGTAACAAGTCTCAACCTTAAACTTAAGAGTGTTCTTGAGGAAACCAGAAATTAGCTCACGGTTTGCATGCATCTTTTGTCCGTTCCAGCTAGAGTAGGAAACCATTACTGTCGAAACACCCTTGATAATCGATTGAGCATAGGCAGGCATGTACATGCTAAGCAACCCGTGCATGTCGATCACAGTGTTGTCTTCGTTGATGCCCCGAGTTGTCCCACCATCGCCTATAAAGTGCTTAGCACAAGCCAGAACCTTGTCCCTGACAGAACCGAAGAACAGAATAAAGAGGGAAAATAAGATGGAACAATCAGATTAGATACACAGCATATAATATTGAGGCATCATTACTGATGCCGTACGGAACATAAGCTGCAAATTGTACTATTCGTGAATAAAAAGAAGAGTAGATAAACCACAATTTTCACGAAGCATGAGCATCCAAGAGAAATGAAAAGGGAAAGTAATGCCAGACTGAATTATGTACTTGTCTAGATCACTTGATTTTTAATAGTGTGACGAGGAGCGTGAGGCAAAATGAGAAAATCCATGGCATTAAAAAAAGACACTTAGAAAAGTAGCTCCTCGATGTTAGAACCCTAAACAATGCAATTCTAAAGAGAATATACAATTATACAGTATGAAGCATGTTAGCTTGGTCAAGTTTCGTACTTTCCACCGACATAGGGAACCCCCTTGCGTGAACCAGGAGGAATATCTCCTTGCAAACCAAGTATGATATCTGTCATTTGTTCCACAACTTTATGATCCTCACTGTAGCTTTCATAACACCGACCCCACCTTGGATCTCTACATACCTATAAAGAAAATGTAAAGAGAAAAATTTGTATTCAGACGTGGTGAATTCATTAGCAGCTAGCACCCTGGAAAAGTTAAAAGAAATTACCGCAATGCATGGAGCAAAGACATAAGGAATCCCGGTAGCTCTCACTTCAAGAGCAGTTGCAGCACCAATCTTCTTCACCAGCTCAGGATCTCTGCATATCCATAGTTGTTATAAGATGCAGATAGTTCATTCGAATGGAAGATTAAACAATGATAAAGCACAAGTTAATGGTTCTGTGACAGAAATCAGCAGAGAGCGAATCAAAAGCTATGCTTGCCTGGTTGCACCGAGTCCCACATTATGTGGAAATATTGTAGCATTATAAACATTGTTGTGTCCATGAACAGCATCAATGCCATAAATCATCGGAATTCCTAAACGACTAGACAGAGATCCATTCTGAAAAGCATTAACCATATTGATCCAATCCTGGGCACTAGCCTTCGGAAGCGGTTCACTCCCACCACCACTTAACACACTCCCTGTGCAAGTACAAAAATGCTGTCAATTACTGACCGTTAACCGATCGAATCGTGACATCCGAACTTGAGGTTGAGTTCCAAAAATTGGTATGCTCAATTTTTTCTAAGATCTTTTTTCATATATCTAGAGGATCATATCTTATACTCCTATCCAATAAAATGATGATCATATAATACTGATTACTGAACGTATATTACTTTCTATATGTGGTACAATAATATTAACAGTAATGTATTTAACTATTTAAGGTAACTATATAAAAGTTTTGGCTGACCCCATCAACAAAAAATAATCAGAACCCACAAAAAGGAGGTAAAAATCATTTCCAGACACATGAATCGGAACTAAAACAACTGATAAAAAAACTATTACCAATTGAGTAATCTCTCAATATCTGTTCAGTAGCAACACTTCGATCAACCTGGGTCATTTGGCCAATCTTCTCAGCTAATGTCATTCTGGACATCAGATCCTTAAGTCTAACAGCTACCGGCTGCTTGGGATCTTTGTACATGACATACTCGGCTCCCGCCACCATTGCCAGCCACAAAACCCCCACCACCACCAGCTTCACAAAACCCATCCTCATCTGAGAAAACAGAACAGAAACCCAGTATTTCAGAGAATATAAACATCATAAGTTATTGAAGTTTTCTCGGCATCCAAACAGGATTAGAGAGAGAGAGTAGCAACATCATTAGCAGCTTAACTTAAGAAACCAAGAACACAACAGCAGCTACTACTGCGTTGCCTTTTAAAAAAAGGAAAAAGGAAAGGAAATCTTACATATGAAAGCAAAATAATGACACCCTTTTAAGCTGAGAGCATCAGAAAGTAATATATAAGTGAAAGTGCTTTAATTTATGGTTTTGGAAAGTGAGAAATTGCAGCAAAGTTTTGGTTTTTTGGCCTTTTCTTTTATTTCAGAGACAAAGAAGGAGAGAGAATGAAGAAATTATTGAAAGGGAGTGGGGACGGTTTCTTTTTTATCACTCTGCCATCTTTTTATATTAATTACATTAAAATAAAAAAATGAAATATTTGATTATTAATTTGTAGTTCATTCTGGATAAAAATATGGAATAAAAATCGGATCGATTGAATGGAAAGTTTAAATAAAATTTAAATTTAAATGTAGGAATTTATATTCAAAAAAATGTTGGAATTTAGATGCATAAATAAAATAATTTTCTATAGAATGAGAGAGTTGTATTTGTGGTAACATAGATTTATTTGTTACGGTTGTAGTTTGATTGCGGTATTAGTAATTTTTGTTTTCTTAATGATAATCTATACTTATTTTAAAAATATATAATTTAAATGTATAAATTAATTCTATTAACTATAATTTTTGTACTCTCTATGTTATTATAAAATAAATTTCATGTATTAAGGCAATTGATATCAATTAAATTAATAAAATTATATAAAAATCAAAATTTTAGTTAGAATAACAAAATAAAGTAAGAGTAGATTTTTTTTTTTTTTTTGAAAATCCTATTCTACTTCTACCTAGAGGGGGAGGGGGGAAATCTAGGTGAAGGCTATGCTCCTGAGGGGTCTTGAACCCGGGACCTAAGGGGAAGAGAATGGAGCAGGTGAGCGTGCTCTGACCACCAGGCCGTCATCGCATGCTCTAAGAGTAGATATTTTTAATTTTATAAAAAAAAATACCACCGAAAATTCCGCTCGTTCAAAAACTATATTATTGTGTATTTTTATATAGTACGTTGATTTTATAGTTTGTGTTTGGGATTCCTAACTTTCCCTTCTTATAATGTCTTTTCTATTTTATTAAAATGTTGTTTTTTTCTTTACTTATGAAGGTGATAAATTATCATATTTATTATTTATTTCAAATTTTGATAAAATAGCATTTGTTAAAAGTTTTTTAATGTTATTCTATTTTAAAATATATTTTTTGTGCCATAATAATAATAATAATAATAATAGTAATAATAGTAATACTAATAATAATAATAATAATAATAATAATAATAATAATAATAATAATAATAATAATAATAATAATAATAATAATAATAATAATAATAATAATAATAATAATAATAATAATAATAATAATAATAATAATAATAATAATAATAATAATAATAATAATAATAATAATAATAATAATAATAATAATAATAATAATAATAATAATAATAATAATAATAATAATAATAATAATAATAATAATAATAATAATAATAATAATAATAATAATAATAATAATAATAATAATAATAATAATAATAATAATAATAATAATAATAATAATAATAATAATAATAATAATAATAATAATAATAATAATAATAATAATAATAATAATAATAATAATAATAATAATAATAATAATAATAATAATAATAATAATAATAATAATAATAATAATAATAATAATAATAATAATAATAATAATAATAATAATAATAATAATAATAATAATAATAATAATAATAATAATAATAATAATAATAATAATAATAATAATAATAATAATAATAATAATAATAATAATAATAATAATAATAATAATAATAATAATAATAATAATAATAATAATAATAATAATAATAATAATAATAATAATAATAATAATAATAATAATAATAATAATAATAATAATAATAATAATAATAATAATAATAATAATAATAATAATAATAATAATAATAATAATAATAATAATAATAATAATAATAATAATAATAATAATAATAATAATAATAATAATAATAATAATAATAATAATAATAATAATAATAATAATAATAATAATAATAATAATAATAATAATAATAATAATAATAATAATAATAATAATAATAATAATAATAATAATAATAATAATAATAATAATAATAATAATAATAATAATAATAATAATAATAATAATAATAATAATAATAATAATAATAATAATAATAATAATAATAATAATAATAATAATAATAATAATAATAATAATAATAATAATAATAATAATAATAATAATAATAATAATAATAATAATAATAATAATAATAATAATAATAATAATAATAATAATAATAATAATAATAATAATAATAATAATAATAATAATAATAATAATAATAATAATAATAATAATAATAATAATAATAATAATAATAATAATAATAATAATAATAATAATAATAATAATAATAATAATAATAATAATAATAATAATAATAATAATAATAATAATAATAATAATAATAATAATAATAATAATAATAATAATAATAATAATAATAATAATAATAATAATAATAATAATAATAATAATAATAATAATAATAATAATAATAATAATAATAATAATAATAATAATAATAATAATAATAATAATAATAATAATAATAATAATAATAATAATAATAATAATAATAATAATAATAATAATAATAATAATAATAATAATAATAATAATAATAATAATAATAATAATAATAATAATAATAATAATAATAATAATAATAATAATAATAATAATAATAATAATAATAATAATAATAATAATAATAATAATAATAATAATAATAATAATAATAATAATAATAATAATAATAATAATAATAATAATAATAATAATAATAATAATAATAATAATAATAATAATAATAATAATAATAATAATAATAATAATAATAATAATAATAATAATAATAATAATAATAATAATAATAATAATAATAATAATAATAATAATAATAATAATAATAATAATAATAATAATAATAATAATAATAATAATAATAATAATAATAATAATAATAATAATAATAATAATAATAATAATAATAATAATAATAATAATAATAATAATAATAATAATAATAATAATAATAATAATAATAATAATAATAATAATAATAATAATAATAATAATAATAATAATAATAATAATAATAATAATAATAATAATAATAATAATAATACGTGGGAAGTGAATTGGTGGAGTTTTAAACAGTTTTAGGAAGTGGTTGGAAGGTGGGGGTTTTCATTATCTTTGCTCTACATTTAGTTCATCTAATCATCTTTTTATTTTGTTTTGAACCGTTCAATTTGCCCATTTACTTTGAATTTGCCAACTATTATATTATTACTACTACTAGGAATTGGGGTATACACTAGCATCTCAAAAATGAAAAGAAAAAAAAACTATATATTTAAAATTTTATTTAAAAAACGGACAAAGTTGCAGTTGTAGTGGTAATAATGCATGCTTGAGAATTTAATAATTAAAATTTTAAGTTGGAATTTTTAGATAAAAATATAAAAATTCTTTGAACTCTCCAAGTGATCTCAATTAAAAGAAATATTGTTATTCTTGAGAGATCCATCAATTTGTCCATAAAGTGTGTATGTAATCAAAGAATTGAAAAGAATTTTTTTTTTATAAAAATTGAATGACTAAAATGATAAAGTTAAAGGGCCGAGAGGTCAATTTACAATTTTAAATCATTAAACCTTGATTTGTAGTATTTTCCCTTTAAAAAAATACGACATATATTAATATGAATGAAGGTGTGTTTATAATGTGGGCAAGGAATAATAGTATCACCTATTGAGGAAGTTATACCTCTCCTTTTCCTTTATAACATAAAACAAACACCAAATAAACCTCAAAAGAATTACTTAATTTAGTCAACAATCGAAGCTCAAAACCTTTTCACATACATACACATTTGCTTAAAATTTTGACATCTAACGCAGGATGAAACAAGTTATTCATATTCATAAATCGAGTCAAATCGAGTTATTAGTCGACCCTGAGAAGATAGGGCATTGAACCGACAGTGAATATAGGATGCATGCTTTAGGTCATTAGTAAATTTAGTTTCAATAAAAATGCATTCATTAAATATTTTAAAAAATAAATCAAAATAAACATTGATTTCATGAACACATAGGAAAATTCTAATTTGACATGATTAACACGAAAAATAAACAATTTACATATTGATATATACATTAATAAATTATAAAAAAAAGTACAAATAAAACAACCCTTATGCACGAAAAATATGAAAACAAAAACTAGTAGTGTAATCCTAAATTTATTTATGTTTAGAAGAAAATAAATTTTAGATTAAAGAAGCAAATGGCAACAATGAAGGTGAAAAACATCCGCCGCTGCAGAGAATTAAACTTCCTGAATCTAACCTGTTTTTAAGGAACACGTGATCAAACAACAAGCTTTGTTGCGAGGCCTGCACATTATATTCGTCCGGATCATAACTATTTCTCTGTGTAATACACAAATCATTGTCGATCTTTCCGGTGTTTTTCTCGAAGCCTTTGACATACATTTTAATGTCTTGTCGGAGTTCGCATATAGGACCTGGTTTGGGAGAAAAGGAAAACTGGAATTTCCGATTCTTTTCGCTATCAGTACTGTTTGGATGGAAGAGGTCTTCAGTCTGTTCCGTGCTGATATTACTGGCTGTTAAGTCGGAAGGATCGTGGCGGTAAGTGAATTGACATTCCTGCAAAACATAGATCTTGAATTATTATTTTTTTACAATACAGACAACAGTTCAACAATGCATGATTTAACTGCATTTTCTAAGTGCAAAGGACAGAGGGTGGGGCTGTAAAAAAATAGGATTTGAACTCCAAATCAGTTTATTATCATCATCTACTAGAAGTCGTTGTAAAAACAGACCGAATTGAACTACGAATTCATAATTTCGTGATTCTTAAAATTGTTGTCCTCAAGTTTTTGTAATAGAAAGTACAAGAGCAAAAGTGTAAACACAGATGCATACTACCATGCCAGATACGTACTGTATCCAACACTCACGTCCGAGTGCGAGTAACATTGGTTTTCACAAACACAAGTCTCAAAGTTACTTGATTTGCCGATGAGCCGAAGCATTTGGATTTAAAATTAATGGAAAAAAAATCATAAAGAGATACTAAAATATGAAAAAACTAACCTGTTTATCATGGAGATAAGTACTAGGGAAATTGGTGGCTGGAATGCTTGAATTTGCATGCGGCAAAGATCCTCCATCAACATTGACAGTGCCCACACATTTGAGTGGCGGATCTTCTACTGATGAGAAGTCAGAGCCGTCAAATGTTGATAGTGAGACACACTCATCGAAATAGGCGAGGGCGTCATCAGTCAGACATTTTGATATCTTCCTTCTCTCAATACTAGACTGTCACCAGATTTTAAGTAGAATTTATTTAGAGAACAAAGAAAGAAGCAAACTCAAAGGCCAACATATCTGCAGATTATTGGCAAAATTCTCAATTTAAGGATCCACGAAATCAACTACTTGCATGCATTATCTTTTGCAAACGCTGTCACTTTGACTGTTCATTTTGTATGAAGTACACATGCCAATACATATTTGGATATGGATGTGCAGATATAATGATCAATGCCTCCAAATTTGTGGAAAATCTTGGAAAACTCAAACATACACATAAAACACATACGCGTATTCAACCATTACATCTAAGTCTGAGTAACAGAGAACATTAATGCTATGAAAGGACTCATCATCGGAGCTTTAGAATTAAAACACCAACAAAACAGGAAAACCGAGATAATCACTGTTATCTAAAATTTCCAAATGATGCAATACGAGTAAACTGCAGTGAAAACGAGAGTGCATAGTTCTAGAACAGAATCAAATGCATTCTCTTGGATAAAGAACCCAATAAACTGCATGAAACATTAGCTGAAATGAATACAAGAATCTGGAAAAAGGTTTTCTTCCAATAGGACAGGTCCAATAAACATCTCAACAACTAAAGGCACACATCAGCACAAAAAGTGCCTCAATATGTAGAACTGTGTCAGAAAATTTAGTCTTAAACTATATGTGCTTACTTTTCTTCGTGGACGAGATTTCTTTGTGCTAGGAGCCTTGGCATCCGGAAGCACTTCCTTCAGTATCCTACTAAGCTCCATGCCCCGGTGTTCCTCTACAGCTAGGTCAGCTCGAAGTTGTCTAGCACGTTCTTGGGACTGCAAATGTAAGGAAATAGGAAAATATACTGATTAAATATTGATTTGGCCACAGTAAAATACGCTACATAAATGTGGTACCTAAAATAACAAAATTTGTACATACATACTTGAACTTTCATTCTGTCAAGTAATTTGGCTCTTAGACTAAACATCACTGTTAAGTGGTTGACAAGGCCAAAACAAACAATCCAATCGGGACACGTGGTAAAAGAATCCTAGCCAACACCGGATTATCTTGAGGGTCCAATGCTCAAAAGGGAGAGGGAAGGAGGTGGGAAGGAGAAGAAAAAGGCATGGGCCTTTGATCTAGCCAAACAAAGGGATATGCGCAGCTGATCTGCCTCATACATCCAGACCAAAATGGATTGGCACAGTTTTAAAAAAATAGAGGGGGACTTAGGGGAGAGAGAGAGGGAAAGGGTGAGGAACGGGAGTTACTGGATCTTCCTTGGGCAACCATATTAGTGGTAAAGTGCCCATCCCTGCTCCCTTTTCCTCTTTCTTCCCCCTTTTTCCTCCTCCCTATTTCATTTTTCCAGATTTTTTCCTTTAATTTTCAGTTTTTAATTTAAATTTCAAACAGAAAACCAATAAATTTCTATCTTGTTTCACCAAAAAAATTATACTATTTCTAATAAACTGCCATGTTTTAGGGCCAAATTCCATAGCATCCCAAAATATATGCTAAGATGGTAAAAAAGAGTTTAACAGAACAAAGATAAGAGAGTTAAAAAAAACACGGCATCACCCTTCTTCACCTCTAACATATCTCTTTAACTCAAATATCACACAATACTCTCTAAATGCTACCTAATTGTATCTCATCACTCCTAATATAACAATAAATGAAACTGGCGTACAAGTAAGAAGATTAGTGTTGAAGTCGTTGCAGCAATGCTACTTCGGTTTTTCATTTTTCTTCAAGTACTCGTATTTGAAACCCTTTTCTAATACATTTTCAAATATAAATACAAGGATCTGACCCTTCAAGTACTTGTATACTGAACATTGAATATACAAGTGTCATATGCAGACTCATATCCGACACTAGCACCAGGGTCGTGAGTAATATAGATTTGCAGCCTTTGCATCCAAACATGTGTGTTTTTATAGCATATAATGGTAAAACATACTTAAATCTTAAGGAGAAGATGATTGCAAAGAAGAAAATTACCTGCTCGAGTTTGGTGGCATATTCGTGTTGTATGTCTGACACTAACTCAACCACATCAGTAGTTGGATTACTCCTCCTGATAGCCTGAAATCATAAGAAGCAATAACAAATCATAGACTGGCAGTCTGGCATACAGCTCGACTTCTGTACTAGGTAAGCCTGAAGAACACAGTCAAAGAGGTTGTGAGCAAAATAACTAATACGAAATCAAGTATTTAATTTCTTTTCCAGATGATATACAAACTGTTACACAAACCAAGCATGAGTGCTGAATATAGCTATGTTTTCTTTCTATTAGGAGGGTCATAGTTTAGAAGAGCATGTAGAGAAAAGTAACTTCAAATACAAAGGTATCATTGTGTTTAATGACTTGAACTCATCTAGGGACCCAAAGGAGAATTTTGAATAAAAAACAAAATTACTTACACCCTGAAGCTCATTTTGGATATCAGAAATAGCCCGCCTCACTTCGGATTTAACAGTTCTGTATATGTCACTGGCAGCAGAAGCTTCTCCCACCAAATTATCCCCTTCCAATGACTTGAAAAATAAAGCAGGACAAAGTGTTTCAGAAGATTTTGACATGTAAACTAATAAATTGATCAGCTTTGACATTCAATATTAAGCACTTCTTAAACTAGGATTCATTCACTTAGGAGATAGGGTAATAACGGTCAGGTCTTTTTGTTAAAAAATAATAAAGTTACCATTCAGTATTTTGATCATCTTAAAAACCGAACAGAAGACGAATCAGATGTCATAGGAAACCGAATTCTGCAAATTTGAATCAATTTGGTCCTTTGGTTTTTAATTTATCAGAGCCAAAAACTGAACAAATGTGTTTATTAATTTATCCAGAGTCCAGACTAAAACTGAACCGAATTCGATTAAAACAGACTTGAAACCAAACACTACATTACAGATTTTAGTTTTCTCAGTTTTTTCCAGCCCTAGCTGTGATTAAAACTTCCAGTTACTACAAACCACTTCAAATTATCCAAAATCTCACCTCTGCAAGTTCAGCTTCTGAAAAAGAACTCGTTGAGACCAAATCATTCCATTTTGCTGCTTCCAATGGAGACTAAACAAAAAAAGAGAAAGAAAAGAAACAATATGACAACATTACAAAGAATGATTCCTCCGTATTTGCATTCAATATTCAACAAATCTTTCAATAACATTTTATTCGGAAATTAAAAAAAAGGTCCATAGAGTCAGTACCAAACTTGTAGGAGAATCCGAAGGCTCCATACGCTTCAGCTGACCTGATCGTGTCAAACTAGATCTGCTTTGAACTAAATTACCCTTTTGACCATTCCCCGATGTAGCAATTAAATTACATTTGTTCTTGGATTTCATCCAGGAATTACCTTCTTGCTCCACTTCACTCTACCAAAGTAGAGGAATATCAGTAAAAAATAATTAAACAAAAAAAGGAAACGAAAAATGTTTCTTGTGATTACCCAAATAACCTCAATCCAACTTAAGTTGGCTCTATTTAGAAAATAAATTATTTACTTTAACTATAAAGTATAGTAATATATTATACAAATGATATATTGTGTTCTATAATATAATTAAATTATTTATATAGAAAATATTGTACTTGAATATCAGTTTTACATTAGATAGAACTATTTACGCAAATGCAATTTGTTCCTTTTACTAATTACATTTCCATTTCAATAAGAAAGAAAAAGCAAAAACTAAGTAGAAAAAAATAAGACTTTGACAAAAGTAGACATGAGAGTATCACAAGGGACAAGCATAGCATGAAGCCATGAACAGAATAAAAACAATAAAAATACAATTCAATATCATGAAAACAATGCGAATTCAGAAATATTTTAAAATAAATATAAATATAAATTACTAATATATCAAAGTTATATATAAAAATAAAATATTTTCAACTTATGTAAAACTCGTGAACATAACATGTATACTCAAAATTTGAGATCTAAGCAAAATTATGATTCAGTTTGCAATGAAGTACAATATTTTGTTTTAAAAAACAGAACCGAATTTCATGTTGAAAAAAATATAATGTTTTGCAGTTTTTTCAGTAATTGAAAAAAATAAAATGTTCAATTTCATGTTATAAAATTTTAAAATTCAATCCAATTCAATTTGAACAATAACTGTCTTTAACTTATCAACCAAACACTTAATATATTTATCCATTACTTGAATCAAATGTAGAGCTATAATGGATTTCAAAACCAAAAAAAAAACTTGTTAAAGCCGAACGAACACTAGAACTGTAGAGCTATAATGAAATTTCGGTTTTCTCAATATTTTCTCAGCCCTAAGCAAAATATTCATTCAAAATACTTCCATTTGAAACTAAATTGAACAAAAATCAGATTAAAAAATGGATTTGAAAGTCAGCAAAACCTCAGAAGTAGCGAAATGGGATCTTGAATGTGGAGGATTGCGGGAAATGGAGCGACCACGTCTCCTTGTATCCACAACGGACAAGCTCCGAGACAACTCCTTGCTATTCCCCGAACCCGACCCGTGTTTACCATCGGAGCCAAATCTGGAAACAGATCTGCCTCTCTTGTCATTATAATCACTGGCGGCAGTCGCTTTGACCTTCGTTTTGGAAGTGAATCGGTCGGATTCAAGGCTTGAATTTGGAAACCCAGCATCGTCATCGTCGTCCTTGCCGTTGCCGTTGTTGTTGTCAAAGAGAGGATTGTCTCTTTTAATGGAAAAGTCTGAGAAGTCGGAATTAGATGTTCTTGAGAAGGCACTAACGCTTCTGGATCTCCGAGGCGGAGCTGCCGCAGCTCTCCTCGAAGAGTTGGACGATGCGGAGGTCGACGACAGTGTCGTCTTTCTTGAAGTCGGCGACGTCGTTGGATTCCCTCTTCTTAAAGAGGATTCAAAGGTTGAAGAAGCCGCCATTAATCCTTTTCTGAGGAAACAAACGTGAGAATGGGAGGAGTCGATTAAAAAGGAGAATCAAAGCAGAGAAAATTGATTTTGTTTTTAAGCATCAAAACATAAAATAACATTTCCCCTTCTTAATAATTGCATCATTGATTTTATCAGCTGAATTTCTGTCAGCTACTGGCGCTATTGAAATTTAAATTTAACAGCGCGTGCCGCGCGATTTAACGACTTGAATTTCGATCTAAAATATCGCCGCTACAAATTAGGGTATTAACATGAAACGTAAAATAATTCAACTCAACTATGAAATATTTAAGAAAAAAATTAAAAGGAAATTAATCTTTGTCTAATTATAAATTATGTGATTGCTTGAGTTTAATTATATAAAGTATCTAAGTTTAAGGGGTAATTATATTTATTATGTTACATATACAAAAATAAAGGGAATCCATGAAAAAAGATAGCTTACTTAGTTTGATCTTCATATTTAATTCGAGATTTATCTTGTCATGACTGAGGATTTTGGATTGTTTTATTTTTCTGTTCTATAAATAAAATATGATGAATTAATCTAATTCCTTTTATTTTCTTATTTATTATAAAAAGTGTCTTTATTTCCTATTAATTATAATATATTTACAATTAATACAAGAATGTGAAATTTGTAATCAAAGTTTACAAAATAAAAAATAAGTGTTGGAACGTGTTTTTTAAAAAGGAAATCTTTTATTTTTTTAAATAAGACCTAATCTTTCGTCAACACAAATTAATGATTGATGTGTTAACTGAATGTCGAACAACAAACGTAAAATGGATTTCACAAACAACAAATGCGATGAACGAAAACTGTTGATTAGACCTTGCGACTCTTCTGACGAGAGGAGGTTCTACTGTTGCGACGACAATAGTATGTTCACTACAAAATAGAATTTAGGGAGCGTTTGGTTCACAGAAAAAAATTATTACCATGTGTAATATTTTTTTTTTCAAAACCTTATTCTCATGTTTAGTTTGTCTTCATTTCATTTCTACCAACTTAAAAAAATTATTACCAACAATAACGTTTTTTTTGTCAACATTTCGAGAATGTAAATCTCACCCTTCTCGTAGGTATTTGTGAATTCCTGCCACTTTAGATGAAATTGCTCTTGAAGTAATGAGTTTTCTTCATTTGAATCGTCTGTATCGTATTTAAATGACGTAAATTTATTAAATAATTTTATTTCATATTAGTTTAATATTTAAATAGTTTTACACATATTTAAAAATATTTTAATATTTAAATAAAAAGAAAATTCATGGTTATGATAATTTTTGATAAAATGTTTAAATATTCTATAAATTTCCTATAATTTTTTTGTAATAAATTAAAATAGACCCATAGCATATTATAAGAACCTTTGAGTATATTAGTTTTATGTTCTATTTTCATAGAAATCCTCGTAACTTAGTGTTTTATGATACAATATCATCTCTTATTTATCATTTTTTTCTTGACTTTATGCAAATTTACTATTCATTTTATTATTTCAATTGTGCTTTAATATTTTTGGAATATATTTATTTAAAATTTATTTTATATTAGTTTAATATTTAAATATTATTACCCATAAAATATTTATTTATTTGAATTTAATTATAAGAATTTTAATATTAATAAAAATATATATTTTATATCTTTTATACTAATTATATTAATAATATGCTAAGTATATATAATTGTATGAATCTTCAAGTAATTTTTTTTGGTAAAAAATATGATTTCATTGATAAGAGATTATAATAAAGTATTATCACAAGCCTCGTTAAAAATTTCTTTAAACCTAAGTGAAAAAAGTACAAGTGATAATGCATTACAACAAAAGTTTCAAAGCTGAACAAAGTTAACAAAACTTTAAAGAAAACAACCCGAAACAACCAAGTAAAGCTAAGCAATTGAACGCCTACTTAGTAGGAATCAACGCCCCCATCGGCTTGCACCAATTGGTCAACCAAAGCTGGTGGTGTGGCAAAATAATCAACCTCGAAACTTTCATAGTTTGCCAGTTTCACATATACAACCGCAACTCGATTATCATCATGTCGAATATGTGCAATTTGAATCATCCACGACTTTGCGCCGAAGTTTCAAAACATGACCTCGCAAATTATGTAATCTTGTATAATCGTGTCTAATAATTCGGATTGTTTCAAGGCTATCAAGCTTAAGAATAACTTGACGGAAACCTGCCTCCCATGCACAATCAAGCTCAAGTTAGGCTCCCCAGACTTCCGTATCTAAAACCGAGCAGATGCCTAGAAATTTGATGAACCCAAAAAGTCATTCCCTGATAAGTTTCGCGCCACACCTCCACATGCGGCATAGCCACTAACCGCCACGTTTCTACCAAGTAAACCAAATAATGACAATATTTTTCAATTAATATTAAAAGTTTAACTTGTTAAAAAATATATATCACACAGACAATATAATAAATTTTACTTCCGAGTAATCTTATATTCCCTCAACCAAACAATGTAATCTTACATTCCTACCAAATAAACCAAACAATATAATATAACATTCCCAGTAATGTCTCAGGTAATGTTACATTCCAAGAATTCTATTCTCAAGGGTAATCTTATATTTTGTGAACTAAACGCACCTTAGGGATTTTCGTCGGGAATTATAGGTTATTTTGATAAAAATATACTTTTTGGGTTTTTAGAAATTATATTTTAATTTTTAAAAACAAAAAAAATTAAAAACATTTAAAAAATCAATCTTAAAATATTAACGAAATAAAACATTAAACACCTAAAATAATAACATTATAAATGTTAAGCACTTATCTTGACAGAAAAATAGACACCAAAATATGTACAAGTTGGACGCTTAATTTTATATTTAAGCCTTATAAAAGAAATCTCACCACTATTTTTTTTTTTGGAATAAATCTAGGGTAAGGGATAATACAAGACAAATGGATAACATGACATTTTCAAAATAGGCTGCTTGAAATGACATTGGTGCTATTTTTTCTCTTTAATATTCAATGTTGAAGATGTGTCATTTTAAGGTATGGTGGCAAATGGCAATGGTCTCTTTTCTTGATTTTTTTTTTAATTTTATGTCCGGAATTTGAGATTATTCCTTTTATAATAATGTTGGTTCTAAAATTTAAATATAAATTTCTTAAGAGAAAATTATACATGGTTTTTGTCTCACTACTTTTATTCCTGGACTTTTTTGATGATTTTTTAAAACTGTTTTCGTATTTTAAAAATCTTCCGCCAAATAAATTTTTAAATATATTTTATAAAAAGTTAATAACTCAAAATAATTATTAACAAAGTTTAAACTTTAATTAAAAAACAGTAGAATACAACTCTAATTAGACAGAAAAGGTATCACTTTGCACAACACTTGTTTAGCAGTGAATTAGCTTTTGATAAACTTTATCCTCCTCTCTTTTTTAATTCATTAATGGAGGTCCTTTTCTAATTTTTATTAAAAACTAATAAAGTAATTTAGAAAAGAAATATACAATCAATATGATTAGTTTAAGTGTTTAAGTGGTAAGTAGTTTGATATTCTTTAAGCAAACTTTAGAAGTGAGGTCTTGTCGTTAGGGGTGTTCGGATCAAATTTAAAATTTCGAATATCTTTGAATCCGCAAATTACCGATACGTATCCAATCAAAAAAATTAGATATTCAAAATTTCGGATATCAAATTTTCGGATCGGATATACGTATATCCGAACTTATAACTTGGTTTAAGTTTTTTTTTTTTTGAACTTGATGGTCATATGACTCATATCTATGAAAATATTAGATTTTTTAATATAACAAACAACAAATCATTAAATATAACAAGATTTGTATCTATAAAAATTTTAAATTTTCATATATAACTAGAAAAAATATCAAATATAACAAAATTAACATACATAAAAAAATGAATTTTCAAAATTTCGGATATCCCATCCGAATATAAAACAACTATCCGTTATCAATTCAAAAAATAAAAAACAGATCAAATATTTAAATTTTCGGATTGAATTTTTTTTGCATATCCTTATGCATACAGAAAATTTTCACTCCTCACCAATTAAAGCCAAGTATGTGATAAATATCTGTTTGAATTAGTTAGAGCAAAACTTAAAAAAAAAAAACGGAGGAAAAAAATCTGCAATACAGTGTGGCAGGCTGGCAGCCCTTTTGTGCTTAAGCGCCAAAAAGCACGTGTCTGAAACTTTCATCTTTTAACGTATACCAAGTACCGACAAGTATCTCTGCCCTAATTATTTTTAGGTATTCGTATCCGTATAAATTTTCATCTCACAGTTGTGTGTAACGTATGTTTATACTGAAACAGTTGTATGCATTCGTATGCATTCGTGTCGTATTCGTGTAATAATATTAAGGGGGCGTTTGGTTCACGGAATGTAAGATTACCTCTGGGAATAGGATTACTGAAATGTAATATTACCTGACTTATTATTGAGAATGTTACATTACCTTGTTTGGTTTATTTGGTAAGAATATAGAATTGTAGTGTTTGGTTGGAAGAATACAAGATTAATTAGAAGCAAAATTTATTAACTTGTCCTTATAATATATTTTCTTGTTAAAAAGTTTAGTTTTTAATTATTTAAATTAAAAATATTTACATAAAAATTTATAGAACTGTTTTAGTTACATTACCTAAATTTTGCAAAAGAACAAATATTTATAATATTATTAAATTATGTTTAAAAATGTTTTATATTTATATACATTTATTCCTTTTTAATTTTTTTAACATCAAAATATTACACGTTTAATATGCTTAGATTTTTAATTTTTTATTACTTTCGACCATTTATCAAACAAATTAAAGTAAATAATAAAACAAATCTAAAAGTAGTAAAAATGATAAAAATAAATTAACTTATTGATTTTTTTAAGATAAAAAATATCTTATAAATCAAATAATAAAATTAATAACATCAAGTCTTAACGCATTCAATCTCAAGCAACATACAATCTCATCCTATAACCCTAAAAACATCGTAAATACAATATTAATAAAATGTACTATTAAATATTACAATATTATCTAAATATATACATCGGCATTTATATATTAAACTAATATTAAATATAAATATTTAATAAATTTACACCATAAATAATTAGTTATCTAATTAAAAATGCAATAAAGAATCAACATGAACATAATTCATAATCACAAGGGTAATATTGTCCAAAGGGGAAGGAATTGTGTAATACCTAAGAAAATGGGGGAATAGCATTCCCACTATTTAGGGGGAAAAGAGTCACTCTTGGAAAAAAAAAAATACCTCATAGTGGAAATCCTCCTAAACCAAACATGGGAATGTAAGTCTGAAAAAGATTATTACCCCTGGTAATCATCTTTTCCGCGAACCAAACACACCCTAAGGGATTCCCACTATTTAGGGGGAAAAGAGTCACTCTTGGAAAAAAAATAATACCTCATAGTGGAAATCCTCCTAAACCAAACATGGGAATGTAAGTCTGGAAAAGATTATTACCCCTGGTAATCATCTTTTCCGCGAACCAAACACACCCTAAGGGTTGTGGATACTACATACTAGGGAGTCAAACTCCAGGCTGCCCGAGTGAAATAAACAAACTTCGGATTCTTAGCCAACACCAACTTATCATGCTTGATTATATGTATACTTGTTACCATATCAAATCAAACCAAATCTAAAACTAAACTAACTCAATTTATGGCTACAAATGTAAGCTTTTCACTCTCAATACATTATTCCTCCAATCTTACCTTACTCGGACTCGGATTCCGATGCAAGGACACGGATATGTAGAGTTTTCTTTTACAAGTTTTTTCCATGTCTACACAGAATCTTTGAAGCTTCATATTCTATAACTATATCTGGATATGCATCAGATATCAGTGTTGAAGACGAATACTTCATATTCGGTTGTTGATGAAAGTGAAATACCAAATAATTTGCCACTAACTTGAACCATAGATTAACGTTCTACAAAATATACTACAAAAACACCGTCGAACAGGGTATTAACGGCAGCCATAGCCTTAAAACAAGATACAAACATTAAAGATGAAATGCATAGAGTTGCATGGTTCTAGACAAAGATGAACTAGATTCCGTACCTACTTCAAGAGGCCAAAAGGTCCGCAATCAGAAGTTCAATAGAAATAGCCTCGGCATTTCGCTGATCCGCATAAACATTTCTTCTTCCCATATGCAGGTTTGTTGTTAGCTTCAGTCCCGTCTGAACCTGGAGTACCGTAATCGAATGTCAACTCTGTCATGGGAGGGATGTGTTTCTTTGCAAAAAATGCAATATGTAGAAACGCTTCATTATTGCTTTCATACATGATTGGCTGCCAGAAAACATTTGGAACGCAACTATGGTTCATAAATCGAGCTACATTTCCACTGTTCTTCGCACTTATGATTAAGGGAGATGGGATATCAAAATCTTCAGTACTTTCAGTTTCGAAATTCCACTTGAAGGATTCGTAGGGACGGTTTGTATGAAAAACGTACTCGTTTTCACCATCTCCCCCTTCCTGCCTTGCCTTCGATCCATCAATAGCTTCACCTGCATATTCACAAATAAATGTACCTGCTCGAATACGGTCCCAAGACCGTAGACCCCAACCCCGATCTCTTGTCTTAAAAACTTCAAAGTGAGCTTTCAGACCAGTTTGTATAACTCGGTTTTTGCAGTTTCGAATGCATGGGCACGAGGGACCACATTCATATATCATGGGTTTTCGACATGCTAGAACCCCATTGGAAGTGTAAGGGAAATCACCTCCGTTTTTTTGAATGCAGGAACAGTTAGAATTTCCAGGTTGACATGCATCATGGCAGTTGCAAGCGTACGAAGGTTGCACAAGTTTGAATGATTCCGAATACTTGACAGTTGGGGAATAAGTGAAGTAAGCAGGCCCCTTTTCATCATCAACCTCATTTACGAGTGAAACAGGCGTGCTTTCCGCACCTGAAGTGAGGTCAGGAAGAATAAGTCCGACCCTTGAAGACAGACCTTCTTTAAACTTCTGAGTCGATTTCCAAGTGGAAAAAGCAGCTGCCTGTCCAGGGATCCTTACCAGCTTATACTTGAACATATTACAACCCGATTTCCCTTTCTCCATCCACGACTCTTGGATCTTGTAAAGCCCATCATACACATAAACCTTCGACATTTGATGGACATTATCCTTCAAACCCCGAATGACTCGTACTTCGTTACCTCGGTGGAAGCTCCTTTCCAAAGCAAGATTGCCTCTTACAAGCTGCTGATCTGATGCTTCTTTATCTCTACTCGCACTCCCACCTTGACCACTATATACTAAAACATCCGGATCTTCGGCATCGTCATCATACCCTCCGGACGAAACAATGCTTAAAGCCACTGGCTCACCCTCTGATTCACCCTTGACAGTCATGTAGTCAATTCCAGCCATAGATGGAAAATGCAACCCCACTAAACACAACTCCATCCTGAAGAAGAAAATGTCCCCGATTTCAACACCAGGAACAACCCCGATTCTCTTTTTCATGTTAGTTCGCACCCCTTGGGTCAACATCATGTTGGCAGCTTTCAAGTCCGCACGCTTAAGAATGCCAGAATGTAATTCCTTCGCATCTTCCATTTGGTTAAGCTTTCTCCTGAGTGCATCGAACCGCAAAAGCACACTTTCAACCAATTCCCTGTTACCATCATCTCGTTCAGATAAACTAATTCCAGGAATCAAATTCATAAGAGAAGTTAATACAGATTCTGAATCTTTTCTCCTCTTTGCTTTCTTTTTCCCGGAACTTGGTCCTGCTGACTTGTGTTTATGATTACCATTGCCGGAAGCTGGTGATTCGGCTCTAAACGACCGAAGCGGAACAGCAGTTGAATTGAAATAATTTTGGTTAAGGTCAGGCTTAGAATGGGATCCTTGCTGTCCAATAAAAGGGAAAAACGGTGAAAACCCTGATGGGAAAGGGCCATTTGGAGGTACACAAACAAAAGGAGCACCCTCAGGCGGCTCAGGGAATAGCGGAGCCAATGTCCGTAGTGGCTTTACATCCAAAACTTTAGATTTATCACTGTAATTTGCCGGAACAGTGTTTCCACCTAACCCTCCGTCCATTTCAGACAAAAGTCAAGCTTTTCAACCAAGATTCTTTCCCTTTTTCTTCAAACCGCTCCACTTTTCCCTCTTCTATGCACAAAACAAGCTCCTGTATGAACCAAAAAATATAGGATTGTTAACCAAGATTTTCCTTTTTCTCTTAAAAAAACAGGAAATGCCCATTTCATTTTGCTCCATCTATGACATGTCCACGCAAAAAACAATCGTCCTAGGTGAAATAAAAATCAAATCACTTCAAATCATAGCTCCTATTTGAATCAATATTGCACAAAAATCAAGGTTTTTAACCAAAAATTCCCCCCCTTTTTTTCTTCTTAAAAGCAAGAAATACCCGTTTCATTTTGCTCAGTCCTTGACATGTTCATGCACAAACCACTCTCCTGGGTGAAACAAAAATCAAGTTTTTCAACCAAATTTCTCCCTGTTCTTCAAATCAATCCAGTTTTCCTTCTATTGTGCACAAAACCAAGCTCCTGTTCGAGCCAAAACTAAACACAAATTAGGGTTTTTAGCCAAAAATTCTCCCTTTTTCTTCAAAACCAGAAAGCACCCGTTTCATTTTTCTCCAACGTTAATTTGTTCATGCACAAAAATCAATTTCCTATGTGAAACAAAAATATACAAAAAAAAAAATCAAGCCTTTTAAGAACAAAAAACCTTTTTTTTCTTTAGAACCAAGAGATTCCCATTTCATTTTTCACAAACTTTCACTTAGTTATGCTAAAAAACGCAAATTACATGCGAGAAATCTACATAAACATAGAGGGGGGGAAAGAAAAATAGATCTACGATTCTCTCTTGAACATGAAGGAGGAGAATAAACAGTTTCATAAGTAAGAAAAGGAGCGATTACCTGGTGGAAAGGCGACGGGCAGGAGCGGGAGAAGAGAAAACTAAAGTAGGAGAGAAATTGAAACTTGGTTGCAAGAAGTTTATGAGTTTTCTTTTTTGGTACTTGTTTACGAGTGTTCACTCGCTCGCGCACTCACTGCTCTGTACACGTTTGACTGACACTGTGTTTTGGTTTCAATTGTTAAATGTTTTTTTTGGGGTCTTTTGTAGACAAAAATCTGTCTGAAAATATGGTTTCAAAAGAAAAATCTGTTTAAACTTAACCAGATATAGTCATTAACTCATTATTATTCACAGCTCAGATTATAAATTCACTTTATGTTAGAATTTTTAATAACAATATTATTTCTAAAAATTATTATTTCGATTATACTTAGTAACTATTAATGGTTATAATAATTGTTTTTTTAGAGAGAAATGAATTTGTTTGAATAAATCTAAATTATTTATTTATAAATATAAATTATTTTGGTCAAAACATAAATGTTGAATCAACGAGTATATTTATTTATCATTTACCAATAACTAGTCGGTCTAGCGGGATGATGTGTTAAGTCTCTTAAACATAGTCAGAATAGTCGGAATATGATGTTATAAATGGGGATGAGTCTACCACGTGTGACGAACATTGATGAACACCACTAACGATGAACACCAATGAACACCATTAATTTTTTAAAAAATTTTAAAATTTTAAAGTACTAAAATTATAGTTAAAATTATCTCTAAAAAAATAAAAATCAAATTTAATACTTCATAATTTTTTAATAGGTTCGAATTAAATATACTCAATTCTCCTAAAACTTAAAAAAAACCAATCTCTTAAAAAATAGAAATCAGTTTATAATTTTTTAATAGATTAGAATCAAATATACTCAATTCTCATATTATTGATTCTAATCTATTAAAAAATTATAAACTAATTTCTATTTTTTAAGAGACTGATTTTGTTAGGGTTTAGGAGAATTGAGTATATTTGATTCTAATCTATTAAAAAAATATTATAAAGTAACTATTAGATTTGATTTTTATTTTTTTAAGAGATAATTTTAATTATAATTTTAGTCCTTTAGATTTTTAAAATTTTAAAAAAAATTAATGGTGATCATCGTTAGTGATGTTCATCAATGTTCGTCGTCTGTTGTAGAATTTTTCTATAAATGGAGGAAACTGAGTTGAGAGAATCGTTCTCATATTAGACCTCTGAAAATTCAATCCAAATTAATCAATCAATGAGTTAAATAACTATGATTAATAAAAAAATCATTCGGGGATAAAGGTACTAAAAAAGAGAAACAACCTCAACAATAGGATGAGTCTACCACGTGTGACGAACACCGCTGAACATCACTAATGTTGAACACCATTAAATTAATTAATAAAAATTTAAAATTTCAAGAACTCATCAAATAATTAATAATTACTTTAAAATTTTTAATTAAATTATTTTTTATATATATTAAAATTTTATTTTTTAATAAGGGTAAACTATATATTTAGTACCTCACTTATTTTCGTATTTCTATTGAACCCTCATTATTTAAATATTATTTTAATTCGACACTATTCTTTATAAAAATAATTTAACCCTTAACTCTCAACCTAAAACCCTAAACTATTAAACCCTTAAACTCTTAAACTTATACCCTAAACTATATACCCTTAAAAATAATGTTGTTGCCGGGTAAAGCTTCATTTCGGTACGTATTATTAAGAGTTTAAGGGTAAAGCTTCATTTATTAAGTGTCGAGAAAGAATATCGTTGTTGATGTCGATTTTGAAAGAAACATGTTGAATAGAAAATTTTAGTATAAACGCTATACATAAATCTAACTCGAATTCAATTTGACATATTTGAAATGTTAATAAGTAATTGAATTTAAGTGTACATGTTTAAAATTAAACATGTATGACATGTTTTGATAACCATTGTTTGAATTTTATGATTATCTCTTTTAATATTATCATCTTTTAAGGTTTGAAAATAAATTATTTTTTTAAAATATTATTTTTTAAAATTTTACAACTATTTTTTTAAAATCTCTTTTTAAAAGCACTTTTAAAAATACTTTTCAAAAGTAATGCTACACTAACTTTTAGTCTCAGTTGTTATATAGATCATAAACTTTTAATTTTATCAAATAACAACATTCAACTGAGTATCAACAAATTAAATCATTTATACTAAAATTAAGTTATTGTTGTGAATAAAATAACGAAGAACAACGAACAAGAATAAAAGAGCAAAGAGATAAGAGAAAGAGGGAGATTCGTATTATTCTCAAATATAGACTTGTATACAATGTCTTCAATGAATCATCTATTTATAGGCATAAGAAGTACATAATACATTAAACTCTAATTCATAGAGATAATATTCCTAATAATAAATAAATCAAACTCCTTTGATAAAGTTCTAATCATGATAGACATCCACATAGATAAATATTCATAACACTCCCCCTTGGATGTCTATGAAGATAATGTGCCTCGTTAAAACTTTACTAAGATAAAAACCCAGTGGGAAAAAAATTTCTTTAGTGAAGGAAAAAGAGTACACACATCTTTGATACGCATAACATGTTGCCTCATTAAAAACCTTACCAGGAAAACCCATTGGACAAAACCTCGATTAAGGGAAAAAGAGTGCAACACGTATTTACTCCCCCTCATGCAAACATCACAAAAGATCTTTGAATCTTCATAATTTAATCTTGAATATCATTTTTCTAAAGATCGTGAGGGATGAAACTTTGGAATTATATGTTCCATGATGTATCCACTTTCAAACTGAGATATACATCTTGCGTTATCTTCACACAAGATAGCTTTTATCATATTTTGTAAAAGTAAATCCACATATCTTTTGGATATGTTGGGTCAATAGTCTTAGCCAAACACATTTTTTGGCTTGCCTCGTGCATAACAATTATTTCTACGACATTTGAGGAGGCATCAACGAATGTTTGAAGATCTAAATGTAATGATCTTTGTATATTCATAGATATTTCTTGACCAACTAATATATAGTGCTTCAGGACCAAGAAAAGATATAATTATCTTTATTCACATCCAACAATCTTACAACTATTGGGATACTCAATAGATATGCTCTATTTATATTGAATCTTCTTTAAGATTCTTTCAGCTTATGTCTATTCATAGACAAAAGAAATATATAAAAATGCTCGATCTTCAGGTCGAGATAAACTTGATGTCAAGATTCAAGTACTTGTATTGAAAGTACTTCATGAGTTTACAATTTGAAGCTCTTTAGGAGTTCTAAAATTATCATAATGGATCTTGATCCAAACTCCTTTATAAAATACATAAGGAAATCTGATCATTCTTATAGTATTCACTAAGACAATTATACCAAATGCGCCAAAATATTCATGAGACATGTCTAAATAAATTTCCTCAGAAATTTCCAAATGCTTATAGCATTTTAGATCCTTCAAGGATAAATATGGATCCACAAATAATTAGACGCATGTAAAATTTTCAAAACTGCCAAAGTAATTGCATCCACCATGAAGTAATTAAAACTTTTCATAAATCATAGTTCAAGTCGTATTTACGACTACTTATTTGTGCCTCACTTGCATTACACCTTTACGTGTTTGGACTGCTGGTCCAAATACTTCTATTTTAAAAGTTTAAAGCGTCTTTCAACATTGGCCAATTCAATATCTATATTTCTGGATAGATTTTATACAAGATCCTCGATTTCTTTCTTTACTTCTATAGAAGTATTTTATGTAAAATTGTTTGTAAAATCGTTGTCGACAACTTTCCAATTTTCTGGTTCCATTCTCGTAATGACATAACTCATCGAGATCTCTTCAAAATTTCAATCTTTATTTCAGGTACCTGAAACTCTTATAGAGTTTTATTATTTGTTATGTCTTGGGTCTCTTCAGGAGCACCCGCCTCCAATATATGACCATCTCATATTACTTTCTATTTACGAGAATTTTGATCATTGGAACCATTTCAACTATCATGCTTCAGGCATGATTTACATTCTCTCGCTCTAACATGTAATTTAAACTTAGAGCATTTCAGCTGGTATATGAGACTTAATTACTCTCATTGGGTCAGTATATATGTCTGGCAGTTGACATGTAATAACATGAATTATCTTATGAACTTCTAGTTCATATACGAGGATCTAGATAATGATAATTCATTTTCCTCTATCCAGATGATTATTATCTCCCCTGATGTTGAGAAAATCATGTCATAAATGATTCTCCAATTAATGTTTAAGAATTTAAACATAAAAGGAGACTCGTACTCAATATATATTCTCAATCCTTTTATTTACCCATTTTGTGCGTTGTGGTGGAGCAATTCATATCGCACATTCAAAAATCATAAAATGGGAAATGTATGGTTTCTGACAAAAAAACCAATCATAACGGGGAGTTTATTATAACTCGGTGGCTTGATGCGTATAAGTGTTGCTATATGGAAACACCATATAAATAATAACTCTTTTGTTCTCATAGTTTAGCTATTAAATAGGAGACATCCAATTGAAATTTTGCTAAACTATATTTTTCATAATCAATAGGCTTTGTAACAACTGATATAGCCTGAAATGTAAACCCACTAGTTTTTCAAGACGAATAGTCTAACTGCATAATCTGAATCTTTTTAGAATCAATCTCACAAAATTCTGGTTGTAAGTCGATAAAACAATGTAGATGCATATACTAAAATCATATAAAACTTTCCACATTTGTGGATATATGAGCCCATATTTCGTTCAGATATGCAAGACATACAGTCTTAACTTTAGTACAAGAACTTTAAGTTCTAATTCTTTTGGTAAGTGGGATCATCTATATCCTTTGAGAACAAACAACACAAGAACTTCATGTTCTTTTAGTAAGTGGAATTTAATCAATTCCTTTAAGCAACACAAGAACTTCACGTTCTTTAATAAGTGGAATTTAATCCATTCCTTTGAGAATAAGCACCACAAGAACTACAGGTTCTTTTAATGCATGTGTATGTAATTCTCAATAATTTTTGCACCATTATTGATCAGGATGGTCTAACCGATCATGCCAACTATATATATATATATATATATATATATATATATATATATATGTGTGTGTGTGTGTATATATCTCTGAATTTGTAAACTTCTTGTTTACCATAACATGTAATTCAATCTTACTCGTACATGTCTAGTACGACCATCAAAATTGTTCCTTTAAATAGGAATATGTTTAGCTCTTTCGGAGCTTTCAATTGAAATTATCTTTTGGTAGCAATATATAGCTCTCCTAGAGCTTTCAACTGAATTTTTGGCTACCAGAACTTATATCCATATTTGCTTATTTCAAATGCCAATTGATAACATATATTATCTATAATTTCCAATGGGATATTTTGCAAACTCATATTGCTCTCTTAAAATTTCCACTAATAGTGGTGACGATATTATTACCATTAGCGGTAATTATTGCAATATTCGCAATTTTGCACTTTTCATAATATGCTTTCTCTCAAGAATTTATTGCTCTTCTAGAGCATCAATATTTTCAGTACTTTGAGATATAATACTCACATTATTCCCTTGCATTTAAATGGGAAAATATATCTTATGCTTATGTTGAGCATAAATCGTCACCATAGATTGTATTTGACAAGTAATCATGTTAAACAAAATAAATAAATATCATAATATATAAATATAAATATAAAACGTAAATAATTAATGTGTGTAAAATAAATAAACGTAAAGTAAAATAAATAAAAATAAATAAATAATTCTCTTCAAAGTTATGAGAATAATTAGAAGATGATTTATTTTTTTCAAGGGTTATAAGAAAATCAACAACGTCCAAAAGAGTTGGACCAACAATGTCCAAATAAAGTTGGACCAGTATCATCTTCTTCATGTTTCGCAAACAAAATTTGCTTCTATTTTCTTTCCTTTATCATTCAATGATTCTTAACTTTTCAACGTACAACACGTACGAGACCAATAGTTTATAACATCGCATTGGTAATTAGAAGAGTTTTACTTCAATATAGTGATCTTTATCACTCTTGTCATCCTTATAACCTCACTACCAGTGAGTAGAAGTATTCTTAAAATGACCATATTTTCATGTCTATATTCATAGTCTCGATCACGACCACAACTTCTAATGTGATTTTTATTCCTTTCAAAATATAATCTCACATTCACTTCAGGGAATGGAGTAGAGTCAGTGGGCATTTGAAACTTTTTCACATATCCTTATTACAGATAACAAAGATTTAATTCTCGTACGCGACATTATTAAACATGTCCACATGGTCCTTTAAACATCATGTTTGCATTCACTTCAGGGAATGAAACAGTTCCAATAATCGCATGGAATAAACATCATGCTTGCATTCACTTCAAGGAATGCCCCATCATTGATAATCGCATGGAATAAACATCATGCTTTGCATTCACTTCAGGGAATGAAACAGTTCCAATAATCGCATGGAATAAACATCATGCTTGCATTCACTTCAGGGAATGAAACAGTTCCAATAATCGCATGGAATAAACATCATGCTTGCATTCACTTCAAGGAATGCCCCATCATTGATAATCGCATAGAATAAACATCATGCTTTGCATTCACTTCAGGGAATGTCTCCCATAAAACTTTTTGGATCAAGACGAATTTTCGTAACTTGAAATTGGGAGAAGTCTATGGTCGAGTTTTTCGACGAAGAAGAAATATTACTTTCGAGCAAATATAGACTTTATAATAATCTTCTTGTAAATTCAAAATCATCATGATTTATCGCACTTTAAAATGATAATATAAAGAAAAAATAAAATCAAAATTTACCGATATTGATTTTTCTCTCGTGGACAATGGAGACATAGCATATGACCGAGATAGCTTCTCATAGTCCCTTTATATCACATCTCTTTCCAAGCCATTTAAATACATGTAAAACTCAAAACACGGTTAAAAATACCAACTTTTATCCATAGAATAACATAAATAAAATTTGATCTTTAATTATAAAAAACAAGAAAAAAAAATGATTTAACCAACAAAAATAAATATGTTCAAAATTTGCTTGGCTAGATCTGTCTTACTCTTAATCAATTAAAGTATGAAATTGGACCACTTTTTGCGAATTGAAATCCCTAATTATAAACCAAGCATAAAATGAGATATAAATCAAATTAAACAAATTAATAATATTACTACTTAATGATCGCATCTCTAATAATGCACAAATATAAAATAATATGTTATCATGTAACAAAATTTTAAGTTACAAACTATAAATGTCAATCATTAAACAACCAAAAACACATCACTTCTTTTTCATAAGAAAATGTTGGCATTGTTAATAATAAATAGACATTTGATATAATTGTATGTTATTTTTATAACAAATCTAATCATTTCATAAATAAATAAATAGTTAAAGGCATGAAACTTAAAATTATTTATTTATCTGTCAACATTACAAATAACTAATACATTATATATATGTTTTAATCAAATGATAACATATAATCATACCAAATTCGATTATATATACAATCATAACTATACAAAAAAAATCATAATATACTAACACAAAAAAAAATCAAACCTTAAATCATGAAATATATAAACGAAACGATGAATCATAATATACTTCCTTTATATTTAGAATGATTATAAAAACACCAATGATTCTCACCAAATTCATGTTTACGCGTCAAATTAAAGGGAAGATGAAACTTGATTATATTTAGAATGATTATAAAAGCACCAATGATTCTCACCAAATTTATGTTTACGCGTCAAACTAAAGGGAAGATGAAACTTGATCTTTAACCAAAATCTTCTGAGCGAACTCGTGCTGATAACGTGTTGTGAATAAAATAACGAAAAACAACGAACAAGAATAAAAGAGCAAAGAGATGAGAGAAAGAGGGAGATTTGTATTATTCTCAAATATAGACTTGTATACAATGCCTTCAATGAATCATCTATTTATAGGCATAAGAAGTACATAATACATTAAACTCTAATTCATAGAGATAATATTCATAAAGTTATAATCATGATAGACATCCACATAGATAAATATTCATAACAGTTATTTTAATCGAAAAACTGAATCATCAATCTTATTTAACTTTTTAACAATATCAATATTAATTGTTTTTTTAGATACTAACTTTATTTTAAAACCCACTCGCATCAAACTTCAAGACCGCATGTTTTTCATTTTCCCCTAATTCTGAGAACTTCAATGGTTAAAGTAAATTCGATAATTTATTGACCAACTAATCCTGAATCAAATTGTACAAAGGTTTATTACAAGAGCAACTCTCTCAAACCAGTTTTTTTCTATTCACAACGTCAAAATTCGAACTTCTGGTCTTACTTAAAGAGTATAACACCCACTATTAGTTGGCAAAACGATACAACAATTTTAATTATAAATTCAACATTTAAATATTTGGCATTTGAGTATTGTTTATGCTAATACACTGTTTCTCAAATAAAAACTAAACATTTGGGCATTATTAGCATGGACAACCAATCCACAATAATCTTTTCACTATACTAACATATTCATGTTGAAACCAAGAAGGTGGATAATTTTGCAAATTCAGACCCAACCTCAACACATATTTTGCTCTAAGATTATCCTTGTATGCATACATGTATCCATCATCTATGCACGCACGCACGCGCACGCAGCCACACACATACATATACATGCACAAGTGTGTTTGTACGATAAACTTTGCTAAAATGGCGCATATCAAGAGATGAAAAAAGAGACACGACTACACAGTCACGGCAAACCTTACTATGGTTAGAGTAGGAAAGGTAACATGAACATTTCTAGTTTGAATTGATTTCATAGTAAAAAAAGGTAGATACATGAGGGGGAAAACTCTTACAAGTTCGAAGCAACCATCAATGGCAGCCTCCAGAGAGTGCATTGCGAATTGTGGTGCTCACTTTTTAACTTATGCCTCAACTGAAACTAGAAACAGAAGCCAGAAGCTGGTTTGTATATGCAAAACTTCCACAGTACCCGCTAGGGAAATTGTTAGAATGTGGCTGATGACGTTCTACGAAGCTGATATTTTGGCTCGGGTGGTGGTGCAGACGGCAGCATCTTATCCAGTTCCTAAGAATATAAAGATCAGAAACCAAGAATGAAAACGGGTTTTATGCGGAAGCACCGATGAATAAAAACATGAATAAATAGATACTTGGAAACACACAAAAATACTAATTTTGACTTTTTAGTAAATGAATCAGAAAAGTGTTCTAATAAGACGGATCTTCTAACCTTCTGTTTCCTCAGCCTTTCGTTTTCCTCTTCTAGTCGTGAAACCTTGTTCTCCAGTTCATTAGTATAAGCCTATTTATAAACATCTTTCAGGTTCACTCGATAATTCAGAAAATGATACACAGTGTGATTGTCAGGCAAGTTTGAGAGAGAAAATAAATGAAAGCGGACCTGCTTCCTTGCTCGTGAACGTGCTGCAGATTCCCTGTTCTTTATCATCCTCTTCTGTCTCCTTTCAACAGTTTTTTCAACTATGTCCTCGGGGGTACCTCTTTTCCTTCCGGATGTCTGAGTATCTGATAATGTTCCCATCAATGGCGAAGGCAATGCCACCTGGTTCTCCGGGTAAGAGACATCCATTACACCAGGTCCAGCAGTCGCTAAGGCTAAAGGCTGTGGCATAGGCTGGGGCGGCATATAAACCCCCATTATACTTTGTTGTGGATGATGATACTGCAGTTGTTGCGGGTACTGCATCCACTGACCTTGTTGTGCAAACTGTGGTGCAACACTTGGATCGACCTCAGCAATAGGAGCAACGGCATTTTCGTCAGTAGGTGCTTCAGTAACAACTCCAGCCTTTACAAGAAAATCCTCCAATGTCATTTCTCCAAGGGTAGGCTGCCTTTCTCTTGATTTCTTTTCCCCGACGATTTTTCCTTGTTGAATATCTTTCCAAACCTCATCAACCGTCTTCCTGCTCAAAGCACTTGTTAACGACAAACTCGCCTGACGCTGCAGAGAGGTTTGATTGGTCACTGCCGGTCCTTCAGTTTCCGCACCAAAAGTCTGATTACCCTCCAAGGTCCATACACTCTTGAGAAGCTCATCCAGGTTCATGCTGTTCAGAGGTTTTCCCAAGTCAGCCAACTGATTTTGGACCTCATCCAGCGTGAGACTATACATCGAATTTTGTCGTGTTAACTGCTGACATTGTAGCTGTTTGCCATTGCTGCCACCATCACCTTGAGACCCCATTGTCTGAATTCCCATGAAATCACTTTTACTCGAGCATCATTTGACCGAATTCCAAAACAAGAACTCTATGAAAACTATATCAGTCTTAAAGTGCACACCTGAAACCCACCCCAACGACCGCGCACCTTAAGTTTACCAGTCAGCTCCAAAAATTAGAACCTGAAATCAGACCTGACCATTCATATCAAATCTCTTCAGCCCAAATGATCCAAAAACATGGTTTATCGTATACGTAACAAGATACACAGAACAAAAGTAAACAACTCTCTACTTCTCTCAGAGCGATGAACTTATCGGATACATATTATTTCAAGAATAAATGCACACATGCAAAGGGCAGACCTCAAACTCCCCTCTCATTCAAAGTTCTTCGAACCCGAACCCGGCATTGATAACTCAACCTGAACATGGCATTAACAAACTAACATATTCAAAAACCTAATGCACCAAATCCCCTCTCAAAAGACCAATAGAAAGTACATTTTATTCCCAATATCAACCAAGATTAAACAAAAACCAGGCCTTTAACCAAAAGTTTTCCTCTTTTTCTCCAAACCAGCAATTACCCATTTCATATTTCAGAAACTTTTACTTGGTTAAGCTAAAAAGAAAGCAACAACAATTTAAATAAAAGAATCAACACGAAAAGAAATGGGGGAAAATGACAAATAGATCTAGGGTTCTCTTTTGAATTTAAAGATAAAAAACAAAGAGCAAAACTAACAAAGGGGGAGATTACCTGTTGGGAAAGGAGAAGAGGGCAGTGAGCTTTGAGAGAGATTGAAGCTTTGTTGTAATAACTTTTTTGAGTTTCAAAAATGGTTTTTTATTTGTTTGGGAGTGGTTTGAACATGTTTTGACTCTGAAACACTGTTTTGTTTTTAGTTATTTAAGTGTTTTCTTTGTCCTTCCAGACAAATCCATCTAAAAAATAAAAATCAGATCTCGACAAACACAAATCTGTCCTTGAATTAGATTTTGTTAACAAAAATGAAATCTAAGCTTTAGTTTTAATAATGAATTATAATTGAACTCAATAGGTTAAATTATAGGAAAATTTTATATCCTCGACGAGCACCGATTAGCACAATTAACGACGAGTACCGATGAACAATATTAATTTAATTTATAAAGATTTAGAATTTGAAAAACTCAATGTATAATTATAAATTATTTAAAAATAAAAGGTAAATTAATTAAAATATATTATATTATTTTTAATTTTTTAAACATAAATCAAAATATTTATCTATTCCTAAATTATAAAACTCTAATTTTTGTTCATTTAAAATTTAAACTTCCGTCGCCGCCGTCATTGCCTCCTACTATCGTTGTCGTTATCTCTTGTTGTTGTCGTCGCCATTGTGGATCTAAATATTTGAATAATCGAAAAAACTTTAATGGAATTCAATGAGTAGTATTTAAAATCATTGGAATTAAACTCATTTGAATAGCCTCATTTACACGTAAAACCGCTTTGGTACACACAGTGCAGCCGAATAGGAAAAATCAATTGAAAACAGTCGGTAACGACTGGAGTGCAATAATATTTATTTTAAATTTGAATAGCGGCGACGGTAGCATGGCAACGACGGCAACAGTAGCGATGACGACGACTTAAATTTTAATGAACAATAATTGAGATTTTTAAATTTAGGGGTAGATATGTATTTTGATATATGTTTAAAAGGAAATTAAAAATAAAATAATATATTTTAATTGATTTAGCTTTTGATTTTTAAATAATTTATAATTATAGAGTGAGTCATTTAGATTTTTAATCTTTATAAATTAAATTAATAGTGTTCATCGGTGCTCGTCGTTAGTGGTGCTCATCGGTACTCGTCGAGCGCTGCAGACTTATCCTAAATTATAATATTAACATTCTTTATCATTTATTATATTATAAATTTTTAGATATCGTTTAGGAACATTCTACCACACTCGATGAACACTACTAATTATAAAACCCTTAATTTGACTTAATTTGGTTTTGATATAACAAATACTTAAGGACTATTTTGAAAAGTAAATAATTTTTTTAAGTTCTCAAAATACTCAAAAATTGACAAGTAAAAATTTAACCTAAAGTGTTTTAAGGTTTAAATATAATCTTCATGATTTTTCTAAGTATTTTCAAGTTAAATATGTAGATTTTGCCCAGGCGTTTCGATACAGCTTAGGTCTGTTTCGAAACGTTTTGCTACTGAAATTTTCATATCGAATAGGTCTCGAAACGACTTTAATCTATTTCGATACGACCTTCATCTAGGCAAGTCATTCTTTGACTTTGTTTCGAAAAGACAATTAATCATTTCGATACGAAGGTTAATGTAACACCTGAGTTCAGGGGTCGGGTGAAAATAATATTAAAATATTATAAATAGCATTTTGGGCATCGGGTTTACAAAACAAATAAATTAAGTTGGACCATTTTCAAAACAAGCCCAAATAGCCATGAATGTCATATATTTGTAAATGTCTTATTTCATTAAGGGTTTTTTGATCTTTGGCCTTTCAATTTTAAACAAACATTAAAAAATGCTTTTGGCTCATCTTCTTCCTCTCCTCTAATTTTCATTTTTGACGACAAAGAAACCCCCTTCCCTAGTTAGTATTCCATCTCATATCTTGTTTGTTGTTGGAGCTTTTACAAAGGTAAAATCATTTTTGACATGTCCTAGTCATCCTCTTCAAGCTCATACCTTTAGTTTTCATTAATGTTCATGGTTTTGAAAATGGAAGTTTTGAGTTTTTAGATTAAAAATTCCATCTTTAATGTCTATAACTTAAGCTTTTGAATTGTTGAGATAATATGAGTTATTTACAACCTAAATGGTCCAACATAGTAGATTTTTACAAGGTTTTATGGAGTTTCCCGAATTTGGGTCTTTTAGAGGTTTTTAGAGGGTTTTAGGTTGAGTTTTTGGGTGATTTACATGGAAAATTATTGGCTTATGGTTAGACAATGCATAAGGGTTGATTTGGAGGCATTATGGAGTAATTTAAGTGTTGAAATAAAGGGTTTTGGACTGAGCTTCATGGCTGCTCGGGAATGAAGATTTTGGGGTTGTTCTTAGCTTGAAACATGTGTTTTGTGCTTAAATAATGTTCCGGGTTTGCTACTTTGAATCGTGGACTGAATTTTGATTGTTTTGATTTGTGTTGGGATGTTTATAAGCAAGAAATCTTGTTGGTGAAGCCTCGAGAGAGAATCCGGAGAATTTGGTGACTTGAGCTTGGATTTCAGCTCTCTTTTGGGTAGCAACAGTGAGTAAAAATGTCGAACTTTGATTTGTTTACGAATTAGAACTCTTGGGGGTTTGGGTGGAATCTTGAGGGTTCACCTAAACCCAAGTGTAAGTTAATCCTCCTATCTCTTATGCTATGTGTGAATGAGTGGTTAAATGATGTGGTATCATGTGCATCTTGTGTTGTTTACACCGTTGTTGTTGTGTAGTCAAGTTGAAGTCGAGCCTCACGTGATGGTTGTCTAAACTACGGTGATGAGTGGTCCCACCGGTAGTGACTAGTAGTAGAGTAAGGTGATGAGTGGTCCCATCGGAAAACTACTAGTCGAACGGTGATGTGTGGTCCCACCGTGTGTATGTTGGTTGTGCTTGTGCAAGCCTTGTGTAGTCTTGTTGTGATGATCATTCGTGCATTCATTGATTTCATTGTAAATTGTGAAAAATGTTTTGAAAATACATGCTTGTTGAATTGTAGAGCTTCTCTCACTAAGCTAGTTAGCTTACGCTCTCCTTTGTTTCCAACATGCAAATCGTTAGTGTTCGGGAGGCAAGCGAGCAAGGAATGAGCTTTTGGAGTTCTCAATTTAGCTCAAGTATGATTTACGTATTGTAATAATGCCTAGACGATGGGGGTGTAGACTTGTAGAAGTGGTGTCAAACTCCTTAGTTGATGTTTTGCTTTGTTGAGCATGTTGATTTGTTGAGTGTATGTTGGCTATGTGTATGCCTTTATGTTATGGATTGTAAACCATATTTACTTGATGCATGCTTGTCTTGTGGTTGAAGCTTATATCCATTTTATGAATTGCTATGTGCATGTTTGCCTAAGGCTTGAATCTTATGTGGTTGTGTTGATCTCTAAATGTATGATCTTTATGTGTTCGATGTGTGTTAAGCATGTTCGTATAGGATGTATTGTATCTAGGGTTGATGCTTGTGTGTTGTGTGATGTTTTAGTTGTGTTTGGGGAAAGTCTTGTGCCTTAGACCAGCTAGAACCAATCTGTAGACAGAGGGTATTTCGAAACGGTTGGTCCCGTTTTGATACGACCTCTCGTTTCAGGCCTGGCGTTTCGATACGCATATGGTTCGTTTCGGTACAATTTGCCACTGGAAATCTGAGAAATTGCCGATAAATTGAGGTACCGAAACGGGTTTTGGTGTTTCGAAACGGTCAATATGTCGTTGACCACGAGAAGTTGACCGTTGGGGGAGTTTCGGAACGGTTGGCCACCGTTTTGATACGGTTCTCTCGTGTTGACTTAGGCCCGTTGACCAAGTCAAGGCGTTTCGATACACTTCTTGGGTGTTTCGAAACGGCCTGCCTAATAAGCTAAAAATTGATTGTTTTGTTATGATGTTGAGTTTATTGCATTGTTTGTTGCTTCCGCTGTTGACCCTTCATATATGATTTAACTATTTTGGCAAGATAATAATAAAAGAAATTTTATAGGGTTGCTAACCGAAGGGGAACCTTAGCGGGTTTCACTTTGGTTTTCCCCGTGTAGCCTACTCGGACCGATCAGTCATCCAGACCGGGACGAGGGGGTTACATTTGGCCAAATGTAACCACCAAAACTTAACCTAAAACCCTCCAAACCCCCCCTCAAAGACCCTTTAACCTAAAACCCTTGTAAAAATCTACTATGTTGGACCCTTTAGGTTGTAAATAACTCACATTATCTCAACAATTCAAAAGCTTAAGTTATATACATTAAAGATGGCATTTTTAATCTAAAAATTCAAAACTTCCAATTTCAAAACCATGAACATTAATGGAAACTAAAGGTATGAGCTTGAAGAGGATGATTAGGACAAGTCAAAAATGATTTTACCTTTGCAAAAGCTCCAACAACAAGCAATATATGAGATGGAATAGTAACTAGGGAAGAGGGGGTTTCTTTGTCGTCAAAAATGAAAATTGGAGAGGGGAAGAAGATGAGCCAAAAGCATTTTTTAATGTTTGTTTAAAATTGAAAGGCCAAAGACCAAAATACCCTTAATGAAATAAGGCATTTACAAATATATGCCATTCATGGCTATTTGGGCTTGTTTTGAAAATGATCCAACTTAATTTATTTGTTTTGTAAACCCGAGGCCCAAAATGCTATTTATAATATTTTAATATTATTTTCACCCGACCCCCAAACCTGGGTGTTACAACTCCCCCACACTTAAGGAATTTCGTCCCCGAAATTACCTGACGGAAACAAGTACGAAAACTGCTCAAGCATATCAACCTTCCTTTCCCATGTGGCCTCTTCCACACCTCTGTGTCTCCATAATACCTTGACCAACTCTATGGTCTTGCCACATAACACCTTGCTATCAGAAGCAAGTATTTCAACTGGTTCTTCGTTGTAAGACAAGTCCGGATTCAGATCAATCTCTTCTACAAGCATTACATGGGACATATCCGATCTATACCTCCTAAGCATCGACACATGAAAGACATCATGAATCTTCTCTTGCTCAGTCAGAGTCTCAATCTATACGCAACGAGACCAATCCTCTCAACTATCTCATATGGTCCAATGAATCTTGAGCTTAGCTTTCCCTACCTTCCAAACCTCACCACCCTCTTCCAAGATGAGACTTTTAAAAACACTTTATCTCCCATGTAATACTCCACCTCTTTCCTTTTTAAGTCAGCATAGGACTTCTGTCGATCTGAAGCCGTATTCAGACGATCACATATCAACTTTACCTTCTCGGTGGTGCCCTTAAGCAATTCAGGCATCGGTACAAGCTTCTGTCCGGCTTCGGCCCAACAAATCATGGTTCTACACTTCCTACCATACAAGGCCTCATAAAAAGCCATCTGAATACTCGACTGAAAACTGTTGTTATACGCAAACTCTACTAACGGTAGAAGTTTCTCCCACGACCCCTGAAAAACAATGATACAACATCTCAACATATCTTCCAACACCTGAATCACTCTCTCAAACGGACCATCTGACTGCAGATGATACGAAGTGCAGAAGTTCAACCAAGTAGCCAAAGCTCAATGCAAACACTCCCAAAATCTAGCTGTAAATCTCGGATCTCGGTCTGACACAATCGACTTCGTCACCCCATGTAGTCTCACTATCTCACAGATATACAGATTGACCAACTTGTCTAAGGTATAGGTGGTATGAACTGGTATGAAGTGGGCACACTTAGTAAACCTATCCACTATCACCCACACTGAGTTCTTTTTTGAAGGAGTCAACGACAGCCCTGACACAAAGTCCATGGTGATACGTTCCTACTTTCATTCTGGAATCTTTAACGACTGTAACAAACCTGAGGGAAATTGATGCTCGGACTTGACTCTCTGACAAACCATACATCTACTTACAAACTCGGCCACGTCCCTTTTCAAACCAACCCAATAATACTCTTCCTTTAACCCTCGATACATCTTCGTGCTACCCGGATGCATAGCAAAAGGACTATTATGAGCTTCATTCAAGATCGCGCGCCTCAACTCGTCATCCTCCGGAACCACTATCTCATCCTTGTAACACAGGATCTCATTCTCACCAAAACAATACTCGGTAGACCTATCTTCGGCTATGTCTTGCACGTAAGGTGCCAAAGACTCATCTTGCAACTGCTTCTCTCGAATTAACTGGACTAATGAAGGCTTAACCTGAAGCACGACTTTCAACCCACCATCTTTAGACAAACTCAACCTTGCAAACATAGCTCGTAACTCAACGACCACTTTTCTACTCAAGGCATCGACCACTACGTTTGCCTTGCCAGGTGGTACTCTATAGTGAGGTTATAATCCTTAAGGAGCTCTAACCACCTACGTTGCCTGGGGTTCAACTCCCTTTGAGACATCAAATACTTCAAACTCTTGTGGTCGGTAAACATGGTGCACTTCTCACCATAAAGATGGTGTCTCCAAATCTTCAATGTGAACACCACTGCGGCTAGCTCTATGTCATGGGTGGGGTAATTCTTCTCATGAACTCTCAACTGTCGCGAAGCATATGCTATCACTTTACCTTCTTGCATAAGCACACAACCTATCTTCTTGGGATCCACACTGATCCCACTAGTTGAGATCACATGACCTAGGAAGACTACCTCCCTAATCCAAAACTCACATTTGCTTAGCTTAGCATACAACTGATTCTCTAATAGGGTCCGAAGTACTAACCGCAAGTGCTCATCATGCTCCTCTTCGGTCCTAGAGTATACTAAGATGTCATCTATGAACACTACCACAAACCTGTCCAAGAACTCATGAAACACATGGTTCATCATATCCATGAAGGCTGCTGGAGCGTTAGTCAACCCAAAAGGCATCACCAAAAACTCATAGTGCCCATAACGTGTACGAAAGGCCGTCTTCAGTATATCCACATCCTTCACTTTCAATTGGTAGCACCCGGACCTCAAATCAATCTTCGAAAACACCGAAGAACCTCTCAACTGGTCTAGCAAGTCATCTATCCTAGGCAAAGTATATTTTTTCTTCACTGTCACCTTATTCAACTGCCTATAATCTATACACATCTTCATGCTACCATATTTCTTTTCATAAACAAGACCAGAGCACCCCGCGGAGAAATACTAGTCCTAATGAAGCCTCTATCAGTCAACTTTTGAAGCTGTGTCTTTAATTCTTTCAACTCTTTCGGTGCCATTCTATACGAAGCAATTGACACTGGTGCTGAATCAGAATACGTCTCAATAGCAAACTCAACTGCTCTGTCTGGAGGCAAACCCGTCAACTCTTCCGAAAAAACACTACGAAAATCACATACTATTCTGATGTCCTGAGGTCTCACCTCACTCATATTAGGATTCATTACATAATCCAAGTAAGCTTAACACCCCGAACTCAACAACCTCTGAGCTTCTAAAGCCGAAACCACATTGGACAAGAACCCGACGTTCTCACCAACTACCACATCCTCAAAGTCATCGGTAAGCCTCAAGAAGACTCTCTTGGTCTCGAAGTCAAACCTAGTTCTATGCTCTACAAGCCAATCCATGCCCAAAATCACATCAAAGCCGTAGAAGGGTAACTCCATCATATCGACAGAAAATACGTGGCCCTGAACCATCAAGGGACACCTCCTATACACCTTCTTAACTACCACCGTATCACTAAAAGAGCTAGTAACATTTACACCTACCTCTAGCCAATCACATGGTAACCATAAAGACCTTACGTGCTCACCCAAAATTTACGAATATGTCGACCCTGAATCTATCAAAGAAAGCAAACTCAAAGACTGTAATGAGAAATTACCTGCAATGACATCAGTGTCATTCCCAGCCTCTCGCTGAGCATACACCCTAGCCGGTCCTCCTCTCTCAGGCTGGACTGCTACAACATGAGCCAAGTTCCTCTAACCCTTATTCCTTGGCTGAAAGTTCCCGCGACAGCGCCCACAGATCCAACAAGGCCCAAAGATACCCGCACACTCGCCCTGATGGCGTCTCCCACACCTATTGCACTCTGGTGTGTGCATAACAGCTCCTTGGCCATTGTGGCCCTGACCATAGTTACCACCCCTGTACATCGTATCCGGCTGGTACCTCATGTCCCTATGCCTCTTGGCATGGTCTATGTCCCAATTCGCATGTCTCCTTCCAGAATCAGACCCACTAGCACGTGCTCTAGAGCCTAGATTATGCTCTATATCCTTGGCCCTAGAGACCAAGACATCGAAATCGGTGTATTCAGAGGCAAGCATGTAGGTCTTCACATTTGTAGCCAACCCATTCCTGAAGCGGTCACACCGTTCCTTCACACTAGGAACCAACTCAGGTGCATACTGGCTCAATCTCACAAACTGAACCTCATATTCAGACATGGTCATATTACCTTGAACCAAAGCCATAAACTCTCTCTTCTTCTCATCTAAGTACCGGACTCCAAGATACTTCCTCTTGAAATCATTTCTAAAGAACTCCAATGTGATATCCGTCTCGGCCATGCTAGAGATAACAATGGTCCACCGAGTATAAGCGTCCCCATAAAGCAAGGAGACAATGTAACCCAACTTACGGGCGTCTGAACACTTCATCTGACCCAAGATGCGAATAGTACTCTCAAGCCACCCCTCTGAACCCTCGGGAGTCAATCCACGAAACTCAACTGCTTCAAAGTTACGAAGCCTCTCTAGGGGTAATCATATCCCCGCATCTTGAGGTGGTGCTGCAGCTTGTATACCGGCCAAAGCTGTCTAAAAAGCTCCGGCTATGGTCTGAATCAAATGGGCCTCATTTGTACATGCCTGACCCTGGCCCGTTTGAGCCCCATTACCTCTAACATTAGCATCAACCTGAGGCCCATTACCATCATCTCTAGCATTTACCCCATTACCATCGGGAGCATGAGGAGCAGAAGGCAGGTCCTTGGGTGCATGGTCACCCGCTCTAGGTTGTCCTCTTGGTCTCACCATAGCAAATAAGATCTAAAACAACAAACACACAACAACAAGGGAAATATTAGGGGTCATCCGGTTCTCAAGCTCGTTAAACCAAAACAATTTTCCTTTTTGACAACAACACCTAACAATGGGGACATTCGACTAGCCCTTAACCCAACCAGAAAAAGCCACTGAAACATGCTTTCAAATACCATATTAACAAGCAAACATTCGAGCATTCATGATAAAACACTTATCAATACAAAGCAACATCATAACACATCAACTTACCTCACTTACCTACCCGAGGTCTCGGAAACCCAAGGTTCTGATACCACCAAATGTAACCCCCTCGTCCCGGTCTGGATGACTGACCGGTCCGAGTAGGCTACACAGGGAAAACCGAAGTGAAACCTATTGAGTGTGTAAAAGTTCTATATTTTACCCCTATTTAACCCATATTTCTGCTGCATTCAAGCATAATTCATTGCATTTAGGTTAGATTTCATTTATACATCAAAAATATATCAAATAGCACAATTTCTACTAAAATTGGTTGCTTTTGCAGGTAGCTACTATAACGGATGGTAGGCAATGGAGAAGCAGACGCTAGGCAGTGAAGAAGCAGAACTGGAACTAGAACTGCAGACAATGAGGACGACGCTGCCGTGGCAGCCAAGGACGACAACAATGGTGAAGAGAAGAAGTGGAGTGGGCCTCGACAGAAAGAGAAAATTAAACCGGTCTGTCGTGGAGCACCCTTATATTTTTCCAAGCTCTAGACCAGAATGAAGGCCAAGCCCAAAGTTCAAGGAAGAAACTCCAAGCAAGAAGGAAGGACGAATTAAAGATATATACTTTGAAGATTTAGTCTTTAATAGAGTTGTACTTAGGTTTAAACTTGTATTCCTGCCATATTAGAAAACTTGAACCCAATGCCTATATAAAGGCATGTAATTCGACCTAGGGGGATATCTTACTCTCGAGCCTTCTTCCCAAAACCCTAGTCGTTTTCTCTTTCTCATCGAGTTCTAAACTTCCCCTAGGGCTAAGGGTTGATTTGTAAAGTAGTTGCAAGGATTGCATTTGTTTTAGGATTTTTTCTTTTCAATAAAATAGACTTCAAGTTTGCTTATTCTGGTTTTCAACATCTTGCAAGAGTATCGGAAGAGCATTGTGAGATTACACATTTACTTAATATCGGGAGAGTTAAGTATACGTAAGGAATAAGTACGAGTTCTCCAGTTTATGGTTGAACTATCTCGGACCTAGGGATAGGACGAGGTTATGTGGCTAAAGAAGAATTCAACAACATCGGTGTTCATCATTCGATTCACGCCGGGAGGTATCATCAAAGACGTGTTCATCGACAGACTTGGACCTAGGGATAGGCCAAGGCACAACAGAGATTCTTGCCAAGCTTGAAGTACAGAGTTGTGTGATCGTTGCTGCGATAAACAACAGACCGCTGCCGCGATAGGTGTTGCCGCGACAGGCGCAACGACAGAACAAAGATTCCTAGACTTTGCAACACCTACACTACTAAGCAATTCAATACCGGCCCATTCTCTCTATCCTAATTTCTTTACTCTTTTATTTTCAGTATTCTTTATTATCTCGTGACAAACAATTAAACTATTTCTTTTCCCTCTCGTGTAGTAATTCCAGGTTAAAGTTATTAGCCCAGTCCCTGTAGAGACGATATCCGATACTTATGTATCACTTTACTACTTACGTCGTGTACACTTGCACTACATTGCGATAGACACTTTTACACGCAACAAGTTTTTTGGCATCGTTGCCGGGGACTAGCAACATATCTTTACCCTACCTTTTACTGCACTTCTTTTATTTTTTTGTTTTGTTTTACTTGGATTTTTCAACTTGTGCTTCTCACAAGGTTTTATGTTTATGCGCAGATCGAAACGAGGAGAGGAACCTGAGTATCCACTAGACCCTGAAATCGAACGCTCATACAATCTTAGGAACCGACTTCGCTTCGTGTTAGCCAGAAATGAATATCTTGAAGAACAGTTAGAAGCCATGAACAACCAAAGGAATCCCCAGGATGCTGAAGATCCTGCCGGAAATGGGAGGAACGAACAACCTGTTGATCCTCCTACCGCTGCCGCACACCGATCATGCCGAGACTACATGCTCAATGATCATGTGGAACTAGAAACAACCCTACCAGACGTAGAAGTTGACAATTTTGAGCAGAAACTTGTTATGTTCAGCATGATTAACAACGCTGGCCAAATTAGTGGTGTTGCTACAGAGGATGTTAGGGAACATATGAAAACGTTCCAGGAAATTTATGGTTCATTTAGACTACTAGGAGTTAATCCGGAGAAACTCAGGCTTTGGTTATTTCCTCATTCATTGAGGGACGGGGCGAAAAATTGGTGGAATAAACTAACGCCGGGTTCAATACGAACTTGGGTAGATTTAACTCGTGAATTCTTGTCTCGTTTTAATTCTTCACATTTATCTGAGCGATTACGTAACAAAATTGCTAATTTTCAACAGGAAGATGACGAGCCGATGCACGAGGCATGTGACAGATTTACCACTTTTCTGAGAAACTACCATATGCATGGATTCCCCGTTTGGAACTAGGTAACTAAATTCTATAATGCTGCCAACTTACAGACTCGTATGAGAATTGATTCAACAACGAATGGATTGTTGTTGGACAAAGATCCAGAAGACGCAATGACAGTATTGAAAAATCTGGCGAAGAACGAGGAACCGTTTCCCACAGCAAGAAGAGGGGGTAAACGAGTACTAGCTGTGAAAGATTATGAGGTCGATAGTTTTCTAAAAACACAGATGGCATATTTCACTAAGGCAATGAAAAAGCTTCTAAAAGAAGATTCACAACCTGTTTACTCAGCTAAAGAGGTATGCGAAACTTGTGATGTGAATCACAGTTCGGAAGATTGTCCGCTACAGCTAGAGGAAGGGATGTATGTTGAGAACTACAATAAACAGAACTACAATTCCAACAACTACAATCCCAATTGGAGAAAGGATCCCAAGTTCTCTTGGGGCAACCCTAACAATGCCTTGAATCCTCAAGCACAGAACAATCAGAATCAGGGGGACCAAGATTATTGACTCGGCAGCAACCACAACAGCAGCAGCAACATCCACCAGCTGCCACGACTAGTATACTAGAGCAGACCTTGGCTACGTTTATGTCTCAAACAGGAATCTACATTGAGAACATGAATCACTTTGTCAAGAAAACTGAGTCATTCATGGATAAAACGGAGATACGGATGACTAATCATGAAGCTACTCTGAAATCATTGGAGACACAGATGGGTCAGGTTTCCCAGCATATTAAACCGAGGTAGAATGGAGTTTTGTCTAGACACAGATGGATAAAACATGAGCAGTGCAAAGCCATCACGACAAGGAGTGGGAAGAAATTACCAGGGCCAGAGAAGGAATCTGAATCAGTTAAGGAACCATCCTTGGAGTCGACTGTCGAGAACGCTGCCCCGGCAGACGACAAACAACCTGCTGCTGATGAACCTGTCACGACATTAAAAGGGATAGAGGAGAAAGATAAAGAACCTAAACCTCCTCAAATCCGAATGCAGTGGGAATGACGTATTGTTGATTATCGTCCCCCACCTCATTTTCCTCAGCGGTTACAGAAGTTGAAACATGAATCTCAGCTTAAGAAGATCTACGATATTTTTAAGCAAGTTCATATCAATATTCCGCTGTTAGATGCAATAAATGAGATGCCAGGTTATGCAAAATTTCTCAAGGATGCCATGTCGAAGAAATCCAGACTTGGGGAACTTGAAACGGTTAAAATGACAAAAGGATGCATGAGTATTCTGCACAAGCATCCACCCTAGAAGAAGAAGGATCCTGAGAGCTTCATCATACCATGCATAATCGGAGATAAATTTGTGGGTAAGGCACTTTGTGATCTTGGTGCTAGTATAAATTTAATGCCAAAATTCGTGTTTCAGAAATTAGGTATTGGAAAAGCTCGGCCCACAACAGTCGTACTGCAGCTGGCAGACTACTCTTACGTTCATACAGAAGGAAAAATTGAAGATATTCTGGTAAGAGTGGATAAATTTATTTTTCATGCTTACTTTCTTGTCTTAGATTGTGAAGCAGATGAGAATGCACCAATCATCCTGGGGCGGCCCTTCTTAGCCACATAAAGATCACTGATTGATGTGGAAAAAGGAGAACTCATTATGAGAGTGAACGATCAAGAGATCAAGATGAATGTTCTCCAGGCAATAAAACATGCTGATGCAGAAGAAGAATGAATGGCTATCACTGAAGTTATCCTTGACCAACCATGCATCAGGTCAGACTGCCATGACATCAAAATTGACCACTGCCCCAGCAGCCATTTAGAAGACTGTCACGGCAGCGACGACGACATCAACTCCTCAGAATCTGATATATCTGATACTGAAGATCAAGAGGAGGTAAACTGGATAGGCAATTATCTAGGTATGTTATTCGAGCCCTTAAACTATACCTCGAATGAACATATAGTCCAAAAGCCATCAACTGTAGAGCCACATGTTCTAGATCTTAAGCCCCTGCCAGGGCAACTTAAATATGTTTTCCTTGGTTTAAATGATACGTTGCCCGTAATCATCTCTTCCAAGTTGATGCAGGAACAGGAACATCAGCTGATAGGGATGCTGCAGCAGCATAAAAAGGCTATTGGTTGGACGATAGCTGATATCTAAGGCATCAGTCTGGCACTATGCATGCATAAAATCCTCTTAGAGGATGATCACAAGCCGAGCATTGATGCCCAGAGACGTCTAAACAATGCTATGCGAGAGGTGGTTCGTAAGGAGATCATCAAATGACTAGATGCTAGAATAATTTATGCCATCTCGGATAGCAAGTGGGTGAGCCCGGTACAGTGCGTTCCTTAGAAATGAGGAATAACTGTGGTAACCAACGAAGAAAACGAGTTAATCCCAACCAGGACTGTGACCGGTTGGAGGGTTTGTATGGACTACTAGAAGCTTAACAAAGCTACCGGAAGGACCACTTTCCCCTGCCTTTTATTGATCAAATGCTTGATAGATTAGCGGGAAAACCTTACTACTGTTTTCTTGATGGATACTCAAGTTACAACCAAATAGCCATTGCACTGGAGGACCAAGAGAAGACGACATTCACTTGCCCATACGGTACTTACGCTTTTCGGAGGATACCATTTGGACTTTGCAATGCACCAACAACCTTTCAAAGGTGCATGATGGCAATATTCTCCGATATGGTGGAGGATTTCCTGGAGATATTCATGGATGATTTCTCTGTCTTTGGAGACAACTTTGAAAGCTGCCTAGGCAACCTACAGAAAGTGCTCGAGAGATGTGAGAAAGCAAACTTGGTATTGAACTGAGAGAAATGTCACTTCATGGTGGATGAAGGGATAGTCCTAGGCTGTCGCGGCATAGAAGTCGACAGAGCTAAGATCGAGGTAATTGAAAAGCTGCCGCCACCCACCACAGTCAAGGGAATCAGGAGTCTCTTAGGGCATGCTGGTTTTTATCAGAGGTTTATCGCGAACTTTTCGAAGATCACAAAACCCTTATGCCATCTTATGAAGCAGTACTGTCCCTTCGACTTCAACACTGAATGTACTGAGGCATTCAAGGTTTTGAAAGAAAAACTGGTAACAACCCCAATAGTACAGCCACCAGATTGGAAACTACCATTTGAGATCATGTGTGATATTAGTGACTATGCTGTCGGGGCAGCACTTGCGCAGAGGAAAGACAAGCTCTTTCATGTTATATATTATGCCAGCAAAACACTGAACGACGCCCAAGTAAACTACACTACAACAGAGAAGGAACTGTTAGCTGTAGTGTTCTCGATTGACAAGTTCCGTTCATGCATACTTGGAGCGAAGGTCATAGTCCATACAGACCACTCTGCATTGAAATATCTGTTCGCCAAAAAGGATGTAAAGCCTAGACTAATACGTTGGATTCTGCTACTGCAAGAGTTCGACCTTGAGATCAAAGACAAAAATGAGACAGAAAATCAAGTTTCATATCACTTGTCAAGTTTAGAGAAAGGAAATAGTCTCCCAACAGATGAGACACACATACTGGAGACCTTCCATGACGAGTAGTTGTTCGCTGCTACAAGCGCTGCCGCGACAGCCATGTCGGCATGTAAGTTTTCTAAACTCCCCTGGTATGCTGATTTCGTTAATTATTTAGTTAGCGAACTAACTCATCCCGACCTTAACTATCAAGCTAGGAAGATGTTCTAAAATGATGTTAAGCATTATTATTGGGACGAACCTCTTCTTTTCAAATATTGTGCAGATCAGGTTATCAGAAGATGTGTACCACAGGATGAACAGGAAGCTGTGCTTTATCACAGTCATGCTTCACAATATAGAGGACACTTAGGTGGTAACAAAACTGTTGCCAAAATTTTGGAGTCTGAATTCTATTGGCCGTCACTATTCAAGGATGCTTAGACATTCTACAAAAACTGTGACAAATGTCAACGGACTGGAAATATCTCAAGAAGACATGAGATGCCGTTGCAAAACATTCTTGAAGTCGATATTTTCGATGTTTGGGGGATTAATTTTATCGAACCATTCTCAACTTCATGTGGGAACTTATATATCCTCCTGGCAGTGGACTATGTGTCCAAATGGGTTGAAGCAGTCGCTACTCAGTAAAACGATGCTAAGACGGTTCAGAGATTTTTACATAAAAACATATTTTCCAGATTTGGCATCCCTAGAGCGATCATCAGTGATGAAGGGAGGCATTTCGATAATATGGTTATAGCTGCTGTCTTAAAAAAGTATGGTGTCAAACATCAGATCGCAATAGCATACCACCCTCAAACCAATGGACAAGCTGAAATATCCAACAGAGAGGTTAAAAAACATTCTTGAAAAGATTGTTAAGCCAACTCGGAAGGACTGGTCTCTACACCTTAATGATGCATTATGGGCCTACAGAAGTGGTTACTTTAGGAGATGCCCCTCATGGCATCCCTAATTTAACCTAAATTATTATTATTATTATTATTATTATTATTATTATTATTTATATATATATTAGGTAATTAGAATTATTTTATTTTTAGGAACTAAAGTTTTTATTTTTATTATTTTCAGGAAATAAAGGAGACAATAAGAAGAGGAGAAGTGAATTTAGCCCACCATATTTCCATCGGCCCAAAAAGCTCAACTTAGGAGCCTGTCGTTACAGCTGGCGCGACAGACGCGAAAAATCCAGCCTGTCAATATGCTGTCGCGGCAGACATGAAAATGCGTGCCAGACGCGCATCAGACACGGAAACGCGTGCCAAACGTGTCAGAAACTGCGTAACAGCTTGCCCCGTTATTCGTGCCTGCCTTTACAGCTCCAACGGGCAGCAAACTCCCCTTATATATAAACCTCATTTCACTATTCATTTTGACTCACTTTTACTCTCTCTACTTGTTTCCTCTAGAATCTTATTTGCTTTCATTTTCTTTCCACAGTCTTTGCAACATGAGTACCAGAAATACCCGCTGAAGCACTGCCTCAGGATATGCCCCAGCAACATCCACTCCAAGCTCATTCCAGATCCGAGATATGTGGGAGGAGAAATGCTTCATTTACACCACCGGAACGGAGAACCTTGGGCTGCAACTGTTCATAGCCCACAAAATCAGAGCTCTGCAGTGGCAGATATTTGCCGAGCAGCCAGAGGAAATGAACGTAACTCTCGTTCGAGAATTTTATGCTGCCATCGACAGCAGGGAAGCGACAGCAGTTACGGTCCGAGGAAAAGAGGTACCTTTTGAGCTCGAATACATCAACACACTCTATGGATTCTATGTTGGGAGAAAAGAAGATGGCCACCAAAGATTTATCAAAAGTTTGGAGTCGGCAGATTACGATGCTGTGATTGCAGAACTCACAGAAGAGGGTACCGAGTGAATACCGATCTTAAACATCCAAGGATGGTAAAACGAGTTCAACTCACGCTGGAGGCAAAACTCTAGAATATATTTATCAAGAAGTGGATTATCCCCTCATCGCACAACACAACGGTAGAACAACCCAGGTTAGCCCTCATCCATTCAATTTTAAATGAGAGGCCAATTAACGTTGGGAGATATGTTCAGGAGGGAATATTGGATTGTGCATACCGGCCGTCAGAACCACTTTTCTACCCATACCTCATTACTGCCCTCTGTCACAGCCACAATGTACCGGAAGCTACCGAGAACTTAATTGTTTGAGGAAAAGGCTGGACAGACAAGAACATCCTCAGCCTGATGGAACTCAAAGCTGCCACACCCCTATCGTCCTTTGACCCCACTACCACGGCAGATGAGCCGACAGAGCCCACCCAAACCGAGCCTGCCGCCATAGAACCCATGCAGCCCACCGCATCAGCTCCTCTAGCAGACACCTCTACACAAATACTCGTTGCCCTACAGAAGATGGAGAAATGACAGCTAGGCCTGATGAGTTTCATCCGAGACTTTTGTTGCGTGTAAAAGAGTCTATCGCAATGGTAGTGCAAGTGTACACGACGCAAGTAGTAAAGTGATACGAAGTATCGGATATCGTCTCCACAGGGATTGGGCTAATGACTTCACCTAAATTCACTGCACGAAGTAAAGGAAATATTTAAGAGAAGTTGTCACGAATAATAGAGTAAAAACGTAAATAAAAGATTAAGATATCAAGGTAGAGAGAATGGGCTGGTATTGAGTTGCTCGGTAGTGCAGGTATTGAATTGCTTAGGAACTCCAGTTCTGTCGTCGCGCCCGTCGCCGACAGCACCTGTCGCGGCGGCTGTCCGTTGGCTGTCGCGGCAGCGAACACACCAACTCCGTACTTCAAGCTTGGCAAGAATCCCAGAACTGCCTTGTCCTATCCCTAGGTCCAAGTCTGTCGGCGATCACGTCTTTGATGATACCTCCCGGCGTGAATCGAAGGATGAACACCGATGTGTATGAATTCTTCCTTAGCCACTTAACCTCGCCCTATCCCTAGGCACGAGATGGTTCAACTATAAACTAGAGAACGCGCTCTTATCTCTTTCGTATACTTGACTCTCCCGATGCCAAGTAAATGGATAACCTCACAATGCTCTCCCGATGCTCTTGCAAGATATTAAAACCAAGATAAGAGAACTTGAAGTCTATTTTATTGAACTTGGAAAATCCTAAAACAAAACAATCCTTGCAACTACTTTACAAAACAACCCGTAGCCCTAGGGGGAATTTAGAACATGTCGGTGACAGGTAAACGGCAGGGGTTTTTGGTTTCGGTTCTGGGGTAATCGGTTGTGCCCTAGGTTAAATCTATGGTAACAAGGATTACAATTTTAATTAAAAGTAAGATTCTAATAAAGACTAAATCTCTAAAGACTCCTACTTTCCAGCCGCATCCTTGCTTTTAGGAATTTCCTCTCCTTGGGCTTTGGCTTGACATATCTTTTGATCCGGGGCTTGGAAAAATATGTGGCTTTCTCACGACAGACGAGCAGATTTTTCTCTATCTATCGAGGTCCACTTTGCTTTTCCTCTTCATAAGTCTGCTGTCACCATGCTGTCACGACAGGTCCATGACAGGTTCGTCTTCTTCGGCTGCTTGTCTAGTTCAGCTTTCCTGCTTATCTGCCCTGCGCCTGCCTTCATCTTCAACCATGGCAGCTACCTGCAAAATATGCCATCTTTTAGTAGAATCCGTGCCTTTTATATAATTGTGATGTTTTATTGAAAACTAACCTAAATGCAATGCAATGATGCTTGAATGCAGCAGAAATATGGGTTAAAAAGGGTGTAAATAATAGAACTTTTACACACTCAACACACCTCCAAACTCAAGTTTTTGCTTGCCCTCAAGCAATGAAGACTTAAAAGAAAACTGAAAATTTTTGTGTTGGCCTTCAAACAGTGAACTGTCCTTTACCCGTCGCTCATTCTCTATGGCGGCAGCAACATGTCGGAAAAGTTAGGATCTGTCCGGAATCTCCCTATAGCTCTCGTGCAGTGTGTGGATGCTTGTGAACAGTTATATGCTAAGACTCTCTTAGTTTCACTAGAATATTCAACTTCTTAACTTGAATTTTTATGCCAAAGTTTATTTTTTTAGAAGGCACATTTTCATGCTTCTTTTTCTTCTATTTTCAAGCTAAGTTTTTCTAGAGACAGTTTCGGGCACCTCTAGTTAGCTTCCTAGAGCCGGTTTCGGGCACCTCTAGGTTTTTGATTTTCTTTTGCTAAACTTCTTTCCTAGAGCCAGTGTTAGGCACCTCTAGGGGCTATTCAAGTTCTAAGCTTCCTATTCTAGTTTGGCTAAAAGAAATCTAAGCAATATAACAGTCACAAAAGTGTTTAAGTTTTTCAGAACTATAGAAAGGCTCTAAACTTTTCCTTAACCTGTCCTAAAGATGCTGCCACGATAGAGCCGTCATGACAGGTAAGTTAACTTCAAAGTTTTAAGCCAACAGTTTAAATTTTCTGATTTTTTTTGAGAACTTAAGTAAAATAAACAACACAACAGATAATAAAAAGATGCAATTAAGACTCCATTTAATGATGGAGGGTTGCCACCCCCAAACTCAAGGGTTGCATTGCCCTCGATGCAAAATGACAGAAAAATAAAAGGTAGGTACATCACAAAATATAAATTAAGCAGACAGCAAGAAAGGAAAATAAGAACTTCAATTTTTAGTCGCTGCCCTCGCTGCTGCTGCTGAGACAGATCTGACGGCGGCGTCTGGGCTGTGAAGGGGGCTGGGCAGGTTCAGGGGTAGGTTCAAGGGCAGGTTCAGTAGCAGGCTGCTCTACAAGTTGAACATCGGAACTGTTGCCACTGTCCCAAGAGCTGCTGGTGGTGGTGCTAGCCTTGGGCAGCCGTTTCTTGTTTGCCACATGTTTGATCCGCTTGACCGGCGTAAATTCCCGCTCCAAATTCCTCCTGATCAGAGGGTTGTCGTCGGTGGCAGGCCTCTTTGTTCCTCTAGCAGGGGTGTCGGCCGGTGGACTGCCTGCTGCCGTCAGGGCAGGTGATTGGGTGGAAACGGCAGTATGTGTATGAGGAGAGACAGGTGGTGTAGGTGTAGGGGAGGGGATATGGAAATAATGGGCGGGGAAGGTGGGGAAGATGACATCAGAATAATGTAAAGTGTCGGTAATGAAATTTACCGTTGCGTTGGTGAAATCGCGGATGAAAGTCATCAATCCCATTTGTTGCTCCTCTACCCGTTGGAGCGCAGCAAGGATGTAGGCAGACTGGTCTGTCGGAGCGGTGTCGGCGGCAGGCTCGGTGGCAGGTTCCTCATTGGAGTCTGCAGGAGGGGCATTTGGATCGAAGGCGTTGATGGGTGATGCAACGATGACCTCCATGAGGGTGGAGATGTTGTTGTCAGTCCATCCACTGCCCATCTTGATTTTGTCGGAGGGTTCTTCGGGCACGGCAGCACATCGGCATAGGGAAGTTATGGTGAACGGTAGGCAGAGGCGAGAGTCGGAGCGGAAGGCGCAATCCAGGATGTTGTCCCTCATATATCTGCCCACATTGATAGGCCTGTCGTGCATGATGGAATGAATAAGGGCAAGCCGCTGCCGGTTGACTATCGTGTGGTGGGAAGACGGCAGGATACGCTTTTTGATGAAAGCGTTCCAAAGTTTGGCTTCCGGTAGGAGTTGCCCCCTGTTGACGGAGTGGGGGTTCTTCTTGCTGGTTGTCCATGATGTTCCCTCCTCTGTCAACTCCACCATGACAGCATCATAGGCGGCAGCATCGAGGGTGTCAAGAAATTTCTGATGAGCATCATCATCGGGGCTGAAGAAGAGGCCAAACATGTGGTTGAAAAAAAAAGATGCTGTTCGCAGTGAAGAGCACTTCTACTCCTCGAACAATGACAAATGTTGCCGTTCTGCTGTCTATGGCTGCGTAGAACTCCCGGACCAAGGTGTCATTGAGCTCTGCCGGTTGTTCGGCAAAGTCCTCCTATAGCTGAGCCGTGATGGCCTTTACAATGAACGGCCGGAGTCCCATGTGGGGAGCTTTTCGGTTGTACATGAAGCCACGTTCCTCCCATAACTCTTTGTTGGCAAAGGGTGTTGCTGCTGCTGAAGATGAAGCGGAGGCAGCGCTACGACGGGTTTGTCTCGACGACATTTTAGTTGCAAGGGCTGTGAAAGAGAGAAAACAAATAAAACTAGAGGAGAAAGCAAAGAAGAATAAGCAGAAGTGAGAAAGAATGAAAATGAGAGTGGGGTTTTATAGCGGTCGGGTAGCTGCCCATTTAATGCCGCAACGGCAGGCGTGAATAACGGGGCGGCAGATTGGATTTAGCGTGTCTGACACGTCTGACACGCATTTATGCGTCTGTTACGCGTTTGCCGCACGCGTCTGCGTCTGCCGTGTCAGTCTGTTGACAGCCTGTCATATCCGTCCGCGGCGGCAGCCGAAACAACAGGTTTTCATAGATGGGCTGTATTGGGCTGATGGATGGGCGGTGGGCTTGGGTCACTTCTCCTTTCCTTCTTGACTCCTTTATTTCCTAAAAACTGAAATTAGAAAAACAAAACATTATTCGAACAAAATAAACCTAATTTCCTAATAAATAATAATAAATAATAAAATAAATAAAAATAAAATTTAGGTTAAATTAGGGATGCCTTGTGGGGCATCTTCTAAAGTAACCACTTCCTGTATTCCTGGGGCTTCAGTCCCCTGATAATGCTTGAGGCGTTGTCCATTAACTTTAAATTGGTGCCCGTCCTTTAATGATTGAATTGTGATGGCACCATGGGGAAAAACTTGTATTACTTGGAACGGGCTAGACCATCTAGACTTTAGCTTTCCTAGGAAGAGTTTAAGTCTGGAATTAAATAACAACACAAGCTGCCCTGGGCAGAACTGTCGTGGCAGCAGTTTCTTGTCGTGCCACTTCTTAGTCTTTTCCTTGTAGATCCTTGCGTTGTCGTAGGCCATTGTCCGTAATTCTTCAATCTCGTTCAGATCTAATAACCTTTTCTGGCCGGCTTTGTCCAAGTCCATGTTCACTGCCTTGATTGCCCAGTATGCTTTGTGCTCGATCTCGACAGGCAAGTGACAGGTTTTCCCATAAATCAGTCGGTATGGAGACATGCCCAATGGAGTCTTGAAAGCTGTCATGTATGCCCATAATGCATCATTCAGAAGTAAAGACCAATCTTTCCTAGTTGGTTTAACCATCGTTTCAAGAATGTTCTTCACTTCCCTATTGGAAATCTCCGCATGTCCATTGGTCTGCGGGTGGTATGCTGTCGCGATCCTGTGCTTGACACCATATTTCTTCAAGGCGGCAGCAATTACCCTATTGTCAAAATGTCTCCCTTCATCACTGATAATCGCCTTAGGGATGCCAAATCTAGAAAAAATATTTTTGTGCAAAAACTTTTGGACCGTTTTGGCATCATTCTTTTGAGTTGCGATTGCTTCTACCCACTTGGAGACATAATCCACTACTAGGAGGATGTACAAATTTCCACATGAAGATGGAAAAGGTCCCATAAAATCAATCCCCCAAACATCGAAAATCTCGACTTCTAAAATGTTCTACAGTGGCATCTCGTTTCTCCTCGAGATGTTGTCTGTCCGCTGGCACCTATCACAGTTCTTGTAAAATTCCTGTGCATCTTTATATAGTGTCGGCCAGTAGAACCCTGACTGCAGCACCTTGGCAGCAGTCTTATTGCCTCCTAAGTGACCTCCATATTGTGAAGCATGGCAGTGATGGAGAATGTCTTCTTGCTCTTCCTGTGGTACACACCTCCTTATAACCTGATCTGCGCACATTTTGAAAAGAAGAGGTTCGTCCCAATAATAATGCTTAACATCATTTTGGAACCTCTTCCTGGCTTGATAATTAAGATCAGAAGGTAATATTCCGCTAACTATAAAATTAACGAAATCAACATACCAGGGAAGGTCAGAAGACTTACATGCCGCTATGGCTGTCGCGACAGCGATTACGGCAGCAAAGAGCTGCTCATCTGGGAAGGTCTCTAGTATGTGTGTCTCATCGAACGGTAGACTCTGTCCCTTCTCCAACCTCGACAAGTGGTCTGCCACCTGATTTTCTGTCCCCTTTTTGTCCTTGATCTCAAGGTCGAACTCTTGTAGTAGCAAGATCCACCGTATCAATCTAGGCTTTGCATCCTTCTTTGCGAACAAATACTTAAGGGCAGAGTGGTCTGTGTGCACTATTACTTTCGTCCCAAGTATGTAAGAACGAAACTTGTCGATGGAGAACACCACAGCTAACAGCTCCTTTTCTGTGGTGGTGTAGTTCACTTGGGCATCATTCAACGTTTTGTTGGCATAGTATATGACGTGAAACAGCTTATCTCTGCGCTGCCCAAGTGCTGCCCCGACAGTATAGTCACTAGCATCACACATGATCTCAAACGGCTGTGTCCAGTCTGGTGGCTGTACTATGGGGGCTGTCACTAGCTTTTCCTTCAGAACCTTGAATGCTTCAATACATTCCTCATTAAAGTCAAAGGGTCGGTTCTATTCTAAGAGATGGCATAGGGACTTCGTGATTTTCGAGAAATTTCCGATAAATCTTCGATAAAAACCAGCATGCCCTAAAAAACTCCTAATGCCCTTGACTGTGGTCGGCGGTGGCAGCTTCTCTATGACTTCTATTTTGGCCCTGTCGACTTCTATACCACGGCAACTAATCTTATGGCCCAGGACTATCCCTTCGTCCACCATAAAGTGGCATTTTTCCCAATTTAGAACAAGATTAGCTTTTCACATCTTTCAAGTACCTTTTGAAGATTGCCGAGGCAACTCTCAAAATCGTCTCCAAAGACGGAAAAATCATCCATGAAAATCTCAAGGAAGTCCTCTACCATGTCGGAGAATATTGCCATCATGCACCGTTGGAAGGTGGCAGGTGCATTACAGAGTCCAAGCGGCATCCTCCTAAACGCGTATGTTCCGTAGGGGCATGTGAAAGTCGTCTTTTCTTGGTCCTCCGGTGCAATAGCAATTTGGTTGTAACCTGAGTAACCATCAAGAAAACAATAGTAAGATTTACCCGCTAATCTATCAAGCATTTGATCAATAAAGGGTAAAGGAAAGTGGTCCTTTCGGGTAGCTTTATTAAGCTTCGATAGTCCATACAAACCCTCCAACCGGTCACAGTCCTGGTTGGGATTAGCTCATTGTTCTCGTTGGTTATCACGGTCATTCCTCCTTTCTTGGGGACACATTGCACCGGGCTCACCCATTTGCTGTCGGAGATGGCGTAAATAATACCAACATCTAACCATTTGATTATCTCTTTACGCACTACCTCCTTCATCGCATGGTTTAGCTGCCTTTGGGCATCAATAGTCGGCTTATGATCTTCCTCTAGAAGAATTTTGTGCATGCATAACGCCGGACTAATGCCCTGAATATCAGCAATCGTCCATCCAATCGCCTTCTTGTGCTGCCGTAATATGTCGATTAGCTGTCGTTCCTGTTCCTGTGGCAGCTTAGAAGAGATGATTACGGGCAACGTATCATTCGAACCAAGAAAAGCATATTTAAGCTGCCCTGGCAGGGGCTTCAGTTCTAAAGCAGGTGGTTCAACAATAGATGGCTTTTGGATTAAATGGTTATCCGAAGTATAATTTAAAGGTTCGAATAACTTACCTGGACGATTGTCCATCCAGTTTACCTCCTCTTGACCTTCAGTATCAGATGTATCGGATTCAGAGGAGTCGCTGTCGTTGGTGCTGTCGTCGTTGCTGTCATCGTCACTGTCGTGACAGGCCTGTAAGTGGCTGTCGTGGCAGTGACCAAATTTTATATCACGGCAGCCCGACCTGATGCAGGGTTGATCAAAGGTCACCTCAATGATGGCCTTACATTCCTCGTCCATATCAGCATGTTTCATTGCTTGGAGAACATTCAACTTAATTTCTTGATCGTTCACGCGCATGGTGAGTTCTCCTTTCTCCACATCAATCAATGATCTTCTCGTGGCTAAGAAGGGTCGCCCAAGGATGACTGGTGCGTTTTCATCTGCCTCACAATCTAAGATAAGAAAGTCAGCAGGAAAAATAAGCTTATCCACTCTTACCAAAATATCTTCAATTTTTCCTTCGGGGTGAATGTAAGAGCGGTCGGCTAGCTGTAGGGTAACTGTCGTGGGCCGCGCCTTGCCAATACCTAGTTTCTGAAAAACAGATTTGAGCATTAGATTAACACTAGCACCAAGATCACAAAGTGCCTTACCCACAAATTTGCCGATTACACAAGGTATGATGAAGCTCCCCGGATCCTTCTTTTTCTGGGGTGGCTGTCGATGAAGAATGCTCATGCAACCTTCTGTCATCTTGACCGTTTCAAATTCCCCAAGTTTAGATTTTTTCGACATAACATCCTTGAGAAATTTAGCGTAACCGGGCATCTCCCTAACAGCATCTAACAACAGAATATTGATATGAACCTGTTTAAAAATATCATAAATCTTTTTAAGTTGAGATTCATGCTTAGCTTGCTGTATCCGTTGCGGAAAAGGTGGTGGAGGACGATAATCAGCAATGCGTCCTTCCTACTGCATGCGAATCTGAGGACGGTAATCATCTTTTTTCTCCTCTGTCGCTTCTGTTGTCGTGACAGGCTCATCGGCAGTAGTCTGTTTAGCACCTGTCGGGGCAGCTTCCTCGGCAGGTTTATCCAAGGCAGGTTCCTTTTCTGTTTCAGCTTCTTTTTCCGGCCCTGGTAACTTTTTCCCACTCCTAGTAGTAATCGCCTTACATTGCTCATGTGGGGGCGGTCTAGCATTTTCAGTATTGCTAGGGAAACCTCCATTCTGCCTTGGCTTAATATGTTGCGATACCTGACCCATTTGTGTCTCTAGAGATTTCAACGTAGCCTCATGATTTGTCATTCTCATCTCGGTTTTATCTATAAAATTTTCCGTCTTCTTGACAAACTGATTTATATTCTCCATATATGTACCGGTCTGAGACATAAAGGTGGCCAGAGTCTGTTCCAAAATACTACTTGTGGCAGGTGGTGGCTGCTGTTGCTGCTGCGGCGGCAGGTGCGGCGGCAGTTGCTGTCGCGTCAGCAATCTAGGACCCCCTTGATTCTGATGATGTGCTTGCGGATTCAGGGCATTGTTAGGGTTACTCCAGGAAAATTTGGGATCCTTCCTCCAATTAGGGTTGTAGTTGTTGGAATTATAGTTCGGCTTGTAATTTCCAACATATTTTCCCTCTCTATATTTATTGGGCACTCATCCCTACTATGATTTCCCTCACAAGTAGCACACACTTCCTCGACAGCAAATCCTTGTAATTCATCATCATTCAATAACTTTTTCATTGCTTTAGTAAGGAATGCTACCTGCGATTTCATAGTGCTGTCGGCCTCATAGTCCTTGACAGCAAGTACTCGTTTACCTCCTCTTCTAGCGGTCGGAAACTGCTCCTCGTTCTTAGCTAGATTTTTCAAAACTTGCAATGCCTCGTCCGGATCTTTATCCAATAATAGTCCATTTGCTGCAGAATCAATCTGAATGCGAGTTTGTAAGTTAGCAACATTATAGAACTTAGTTACCTGATTCCAGACGGGGAATCCATGCATTGGGCAGTTCCGAAGAAGAGTAGTAAATCTGTCCCAGGCTTCGTGCATTGGCTCGTCATCTTCCTGTTGAAAAGTAGCAATTTCATTACGTAATCGCTCAGCTAAATGTGAAGGATTAAAACGAGACAAAAATTCACGAGTTAAATCTGCCCAAGTCATAATAGAACCCGGTGTAAGTTTATTCCACCAAGTTTTAGCTCTGTCCCTCAATGAATGAGGAAATAACCGAAGCCTCAGTATCTCCGGACTAACTCCTGGCAGTCTAAACGAACCACAGATCTCCTGGAACGTTTTGAGATGCTCCCTAGCATCTTCTGTCGCAGAACCACTGAACTGTCTGGCGTTGTTGATCATACTAAACATGACAGGTTTGAGTTCGAAGTTGTCAACATCAATATCCGGCAGCGTGGTCTCCAGCTCTACATGATCGTTCAGCATGTAGTCACGACATGACCGTCGTCCATCTGCCCTCGGCAGGTCGCCGACAGGCGGTATATCTCCACCAGCGGGCTGGTTACGGGCCATCTACTCTAGCTGTTCCTCAAGGTATTCGTTTCTGTCTAAAAGTCGGCGACGTTGTTTCTTGAGATTGAAGGAACGTTCGATTTCCGGATCTAATTTGTACTCAGGATCTTCACCTCTTTTAGATCTGCGCATAAACAAGAAAACCTTGTGAAAAGCGAGAGTTGAAAACACAAAAGAAAAATTAAAGAAAAATAAAAATAAAAATAAAAAGTGCAAGGAAAGAAAGGTGTAGTTATGTTGCCAATCCCCGGCAACGGCGCCAAAAACTTGTTGCGTGTAAAAGAGTCTATCGCAATTGTAGTGCAAGTGTACACGACGCAAGTAGTAAAGTGATACGAAGTATCGGATATCGTCTCCACAGGGATTGGGCTAATGACTTTACCTAAATTCACTGCACGAAGTAAAGGAAATATTTAAGAGAAGTTGTCGCGAATAATAGAGTAAAAACGTAAATAAAAGATTGAGATATCAAGGTAGAGAGAATGGGCTGGTATTGAGTTGCTCGGTAGTGCAGGTATTGAATTGCTTAGGAACTCCAGTTCTGTCGTCGTGCCCGTCGCCGACAGCACCTGTCGCGGCAGCTGTCCGTTGGCTGTCGCGGCAGCGAACACACCAACTCCGTACTTCAAGCTTGGCAAGAATCCCAGATCTGCCTTGTCCTATCCCTAGGTCCAAGTCTGTCGGTGATCACGTCTTTGATGATACCTCCCGGCGTGAATCGAAGGATGAACACCGATGTGTATGAATTCTTCCTTAGCCACTTAACCTCGCCCTATCCCTAGGCACGAGATGGTTCAACTATAAACTAGAGAACGTGCTGTTATCTCTTTCGTATACTTGACTCTCCCGATGCCAAGTAAATGGATAACCTCACAATGCTCTCCCGATGCTCTTGCAAGATATTAAAACCAAGATAAGAGAACTTGAAGTCTATTTTATTGAACTTGGAAAATCCTAAAACAAAACAATCCTTGCAACTACTTTACAAAACAACCCGTAGCCCTAGGGGGAATTTAGAACATGTCGGTGACAGGTAAACGGCAGGGGTTTTTGGTTTCGGTTCTGGGGTAATCGGTTGTGCCCTAGGTTAAATCTATGCCCTTATATAAGCTTTGGGCTCAAGTTATCTAAGGTAACAAGGATTACAACTTTAATTAAAAGTAAGATTCTAATAAAGACTAAATCTCTAAAGACTCCTACTTTCCAGCCGCATCCTTGCTTTTAGGAATTTCCTCTCCTTGGGCTTTGGCTTGACATATCTTTTGATCCGGGGCTTGGAAAAATATGTGGCTTTCTCACGACAGACGAGCAGATTTTTCTCTATCTATCGAGGTCCACTTTGCTTTTCCTCTTCATAAGTCTGCTGTCACCATGCTGTCACGACAGGTCCATGACAGGTTCGTCTTCTTCGGCTGCTTGTCCAGTTCAGCTTTCCTGCTTATCTGCCCTGCGCCTGCCTTCATCGTCAACCATGGCAGCTACCTGCAAAATATGCCATCTTTTAGTAGAATCCGTGCCTTTTATATAATTGTGATGTTTTATTGAAAACTAACCTAAATGCAATGCAATGATGCTTGAATGCAACAGAAATATGGGTTAAAAAGGGTGTAAATAATAGAACTTTTACACACTCAACAACTTCACCACTGCCACGGTACATTTCATCCACACCTCTCTTAATTTCTCTAATGCACTATTTCCTGTTTTCCCCAACCATTATTTTGCTGCCCCCACCCCTTCACATACACCTACCCTCGTTGCCACACAAAAATGCTATCTACCGCGTCCACTCCGACCCCTGCCACAACATCTGCAGGCGGCAGCCGCACAGCCGAAACATCTGCCTGGGGAGCCAAAAGAAAGGAGCCTATGTCCAACCTCGATAGGTATATTGCTGGCTTCTCCTCCTCTAAAATTTGGGCGACATCCGATGACGAGCCCTCTGTCAAGATGAACTTGTCCAAGGAGTTTACCCCGGAGAAACGGCAGAAAACAGGCCCTGGAGTTGACCCATTCGACCAGGAAAAATCCGGCAGCAACAGCAGTAGCAACAACAACATCTCTAAGGAGGTTCAGGTATTGGAGAAACCACCTCATATCTCCCCTTCCCGCATCCAACCTCCACGGGAAGCCAAAACCAAGAACACTTCTGCCTCTCCCATCCATCTGCCAGCACCGACAAGGAAAGTCACTGCCCGTCGGCAGATTCAACTCAGCAGCAGCAACAGCGATGACGATAGCGCTTGAAATTTTAAGTTTCTTATTTTATATTGTTGTCTGCCTTTTTGTTATGTTTTGTGATGTTGTTTTTATTTTTCTTTTTTCATCTCTGTCATTTGCATTGAAGGCAATGCAACCCTCGAGTTTGGGGGTGACATCTCTCCATTAATGAAGTATGTTTAAGTTTAAAAATCGTGTCTTTTAATTAGTTTATTTTTGCTTAAAAATGATGAAAATTTGGCTCTTTGAACTCAACTTACCTGCCGTGACAACCTTTGTCGTGGCAGTGCCTTTAGTATAGTTTTAGGAACAGTTTAGAGCCTTACTATAGTTCTAAATCTTAAACACTATTTGTGACTTTTATATTGTCTAGAACTCTGCTAGTAAACTAGAATAGAAAGCTTAACACTTGAGTTGCCCCTAGAGGTACCTAACACTGGCTCTAGGAAAAGAAGTTAAGAAAAATAGACTCAATACACCTAGAGGTGCCCGGAACTGGCTCTAAGAAGTTAGATAGAGGTGCCCGAAACCGGATCTAGTCAAACTTAAGCTAAAAAATAGAATCGAGTCTAGATAAAAACTAAAAGAGCCTAAGAATTGTCTCCAAAAATATGAAAATTGGCATAAAAATTCAAGTTAGAAGCTTAGCTATTCTAGTAAACTAAGGGAGTTTTGGCATATAATTGTTCACAAACATGCACACATTACACGAGAATTATAGCAAGGTTCTGGATGAATCCTGAATTATCCAACAAGGTGTTGCTCACAATAGGGAATGAATGGTAGGTAAGGAAAAGTTCATTGTTTTAAGCCAAACAAAAAATTTTGTTTTTCTTTTTTAGGTCCGAATTGCTTGAGGGCAAGCAAAAAACTTGAGTTTGGCGGTGTGTTGAGTGTGTAAAAGTTCTATATTTTACCCCCTATTTAACCCATATTTCTGCTGCATTCAAGCATAATTCATTGCATTTAGGTTAGATTTCATTTATACATCACAATTATATCAAATGACACAATTTCTACTGAAATTGGTTGCTTTTGCAGGTAGCTGCTGTAACAGATGGAAGGCAGTGGAGAAGCAGACGCTGGGCAGTGAAGAAGCAGAACTGGAACTGCAGACAAGGAGGACGACGTTGTCAAGGCCGCTGTCGTGGCAGCCAAGGACGACAGCAATGGTGAAGAGAAGAAGTGAAGTGAGCCTCGACAGAAAGAGAAAATTAAACTGGTCTGTCGTGGAGCACCCTTATATTTTTCCAAGCCCTAGACCAGAATGAAGGCCAAGCCCAAAGTTCAAGGAAAAAACTCCAAGCAAGAAGGAAAGACGAATTAAAGATATATTCTCTGAAGATTTAGTCTTTAATAGAGCTGTACTTTAGTTTAAACTTGTATTCTTGCCATATTAGAAAACTTGTACCCAAGGCCTATATAAAGGCATGTAATTCGACCTAGGGGGATATCTTACTCTCAAGCCTTCTTCCCAAAACCCTAGTCGTTTTCCCTTTCTCATCATGTTCTAAACTTCCCCTAGGGCTAACAGTTGATTTGTAAAGTAGTTGCAAGGATTGCATTTGTTTTAGGAATTTTTCTGTTCAATAAAATAGACTTCAAGTTTGCTTATTCTGGTTTTCAACATCTTGCAAGAGTATCGGGAGAGCATTGTGAGACTACACATTTACTTAATATCGGGAGAGTTAAGTATACGAAAGGAATAAGTATGGGTTCTCCAGTTTATGGTTGAACTATCTCGGACCTAGGGATAGGACGAGGTTAAGTGGCTAAGGAAGAATTCAACAACGTCGGTGTTCATCCTTTGATTCACGCCGGGAGGTATCATCAAAGACGTGTTCATCGACAGACTTGGACCTAGGGATAGGCCAAGGCACATCGGGGATTCTTGCCAAGCTTGAAGTACAGAGTTGTGTGATCGTTGCCGCGATAAACAATAGACCGCTGCCGCGACAGGCGCAACGACAGAATAGAGATTCCTAGACTTTGCAACGCCTACACTACTGAGCAATTCAATACCGGCCCATTCTCTCTATCCTGATTTCTTTACTCTTTTATTTTTAGTATTCTTTATTATCTCGTGACAAACAATTAAACTATTTCTTTCCCCTCTCGTGCAGTAATTCCAGGTTAAAGCTATTAGCTCAGTCCCTATGGAGACGATATCCGATACTTATGTATCACTTTACTACTTGCGTCGTGTACACTTGCACTACATTGCGATAGCCACTTTTACACGCAACAAAACTCGATAGTGTACACTTGCACTACATTGCGATAGACACTTTTACACGCAACAAAACCCGCTAAGGCTCCCCTTCGGTTAGCAACCCTATAAAATTTCTTTTATTATTATATTTCCTAAATGGTTTTATTAAATCCTATATGAAGGGTCAACAGCGAAAGCAACAAACAAGGCAATCAACTCAACATCATAACAAAACAGTCCATTTTTAGCTTATTAGGCAGGCCGTTTCAAAACACCCAAGAAGTGTATCGAAACGCCTTGACTTGGTTAACGGGCCTAAGTCAACACGAGAGAACCGTATCGAAACGGTGGTCAACCGTTCCGAAACTCCCCCAACGGTCAACTTCTTGTAGTCAATGACATATTAACTATTTCGAAACACCAAGACCCGTTTCGGTACCTCAATTTGTCAGCAATTTTTCAAATTTCCACTGGCAAAATTGTACCGAAACGACCCCTATGCGTATTGAAACTCCAGGTCTGAAACGAGAGGCCGTATCGAAACGAGACCAACCGTTTCGAAACGCCCTCTGTCTGCATATTGGTTCTAGCTGGTCTAAGGCACAAGACTTTCCCCAAACACAACTAAAACCTCACACAACACACAAGCATCAACCCTAGATACAAGACATCATATACGAACATGCTTAACACATATCGAACACATAAAGACCATACATTTAGAGATCAACACAACCACATAAGATTCACACATAACATTCAAGATTCAATCCTTAGGCAAACATGCACATAGCAATTCATAAAAAGGATATAAGCTTCAACCACAAGACAAGCATGCATCAAGTAAATATGGTTTACAATCCATAACATAAAAATATACACATAGCCAACATAAACTCAACAAATCAACATGCTCAACAAAGCAAAACATCAACTAAAGAGTTTGACACCACTCCTACAAGTCTACACCTCATCGTCTAGGCATTATTACAATACATAAATCATACTTGAGCTAAATTGAGAACTCCAAAAGCTCCTTCCTTGCCCGCTTGCCTCCCAAACACTAAAGATCTTCATGTTGAAAACAAAGGAGAGCGTAAGCTAACTAGCTTAGTGAGAAAAGCTCTACAATTCAACAAGCATTCATTTTTCAAAACACTTTTCACAATTCACAATGAAATCAATGAATGCACGAATGATCATCACAACAAGACCACACAAGGCTTGCATAAGCACAACCAACATACACATGGTGGGACCACACATCACCGTTCGACTAGTAGTTTTCCGATGGGACCACTCATCACCTTACTCTACTACTAGTCACTATCGGTGGGACCACTCATCACCGTAGTTTAGACAACCATCACGTGAGGCTCGACTTCAACTCGACTACACAATAACAACAATGTAAACAACACAAGATGCACATGATACCACATCATTTAATCACTCATTAACACATAGCATAAGAGATAGGAGGATTAACTTACACTTGGGTTTAGGTGAACCCTCAAGATTCCACCCAACCCCCTAAGAGTTCCAATTCGTAAACAAATCAAAGTTCGGCATTTTTACTCACCGTTGCTACCCAAAAGAGAGCCGAAATCCAAGCTCAAGTCATTGAATTCTTCGGATTCGCTCTCGAGGCTTCACCAACAAGATTTATTGCTTCTAAACATCCCAACACAAATCAAAACAATCAAAATTCAGTCCACGATTCAAAGTAGCAAACCCGGAACATAATTCAAGCACAAAACACATGTTTCAAGCTAAGAACAACCCCAAAAATCCTCATTTCCGAGCAGCCATGAAGCTCAGCCCAAAACCCTTTATTTAAACACTTAAATTACCCTCTAATGCCTAAAAATCAACCCTTATGCATAGCCTAACCATCAGCCAATAATTTCCCACGTAAATCACCCCCAAAACTCAACCTAAAACCTTCCAAAAACCCCTCAAAGACCCAAATTCGAGAAATTCCATAAAACCTTGTAAAAATCTACTATGTTGGACCCTTTAGGTTGTAAATAACTCATATTATCTCAACAATTCAAAAGCTTAAGTTATAGACATTAAAGATGACATTTTTAATCTAAAAACTCAAAACTACCAATTTTAAAACCATGGACATTAATGAAAACTAAAGGTATGAGCTTGAAGATGATGACTAGGACAGGTCAAAAATGATTTTTCCTTTGCAAAAGCTCTAACAACAAGCAAGATATGAGATGGAATAGTAACTAGGGAAGAGGGGTTTCTTTGTCATCAAAAATGAAAATTGGAGAGGGGAAGAAGATGAGCCAAAAGCATTTTTTAATGTTTGTTTAAAATTGAAAGGCCAAAGACCAAAATACCCTTAATGAAATAAGGCATTTACAAATAGACGACATTCATGGCTATTTGGGCTTATTTTGAAAATGGTCCAACTTAATTTATTTGTTTTGTAAACCCGAGGCCCAAAATGTTATTTATAATATTTTAATGTTATTTTCACCCGACCCCCGAACCCGGGTGTTACAGTTAATTTTTTTCTTCAAATTGAGCATTTAATGTTTTTGACTGTTACTTGTCAGATACCAAAATTTTCAATGTCAGTGCTCGTTTCGATACGACCTAGGTTGGTCTCGAAACGTTTTGCTATTGAAATTTTTATGAGCTCAATCGTTTCGATCCTAGTATCGAAACGACCCCTACAGTTTCAAAACGTCTTCGAACGTTTCGATACAGCCTCTTTAATGCACATAATGACTCTTTCTTTTTTAGTCGTGTTTCGAAACAGGTAAGTACCGTTCCGATATAGGGCAATTGCAGAACTTCAATTATGGTGAGAATATAAAGTCTCAACGGCAATATTTATGATGTCAACCACCTAAACGGCTAGAAATTAATGAGATTGTATAAAAAGAAACATTTTAAGCACCATCAACAACTATTGACCATCAAAGTAACATCCTAAGAATCAATCCAAACTCATGTGCTCAAATTTCATATGTTGTACCCCAATTTGTAATCCATTATTGTAAATTTTTTATTCTTAAATTGGGTGTGTAGTTCAGTGTATTTTGGTCATATTTGTTTATTGAGAGATACATTTTATTGCCTTGTAATTCTTTGTTCTTGTGAGGGTCCCAAGATCAGTCTTTGAGTAAAAAGATTGATCTTTGTAAAAGGTTTCCTCCTAAGCCTAGAAAAGGGAAAGATTTCATAGTGAAACTGATTGAAAATCCTTAGTGATGATTAAGGTAGTGGATGTAGAGCTTGTTCTAAGCTTGAACCACTGTAAATCCTCTTGTCTTGATTTCTCAATTTTCTAATTTCATCCCACAACTTTTAAAATTGCACTTTACCCCCCTCTTGGCATTTTCCATTCGATCGATCCACTCAACACTAATGACGAGCACAGATGAGCACCATTAATTCAATTTATAAAGATTAAAAATTTAAAGGACCCACCGTATAATTATAAATTATTTAAAAATTAAAAGGTAAATTAGTTAAAATGTATTATTTTATTTTTAATTTTCTTTTAAATATAAATCAAAATATCTATCTATCTTTAAATTACAAAATTCTAATATTTTTCATTTGAAATTTAAGTCATCGTTATGGTTGTTATCTCGCCACGACCACAAGAACCTAGAAAAAGAGAGAAAACCTGATTGAAGAGCTAAACTTCTGCGTATTCGGAGTGCTGCATACAACAAACCAAACTTAAAAAAGAGAAAAAATCCAGATTGAAGAGCTAAAGCCGTGTTCATACATATATTCTATGTTGTAGTAAGAACAAGAACCTAGATACTAAAAATTACACAGTAGCTTTATTAACATTCAACAAAACCAACAACAAAGACATACTAATCCTATGGATTTCTGTTTTCATATTTCACTCCACACAATAAATATGTGGTTTCATAAACAGTTTACAGAAAAGAGATCAAATGGCTTAACGAACATAAAAAAATAACTAAATTGTCACTCTTTAACACAACACAATTTTCTCATCAACATAATTTCCAGTGATAGAGGTAGCGACCGCGGCTTGAATTTCAAATGAACAAAAATTAGGGTTGTAATATAGGGGTAGATGGTATTTGATCTATGTTTAAAAGAAAATTAAAAATAAAACAACATATTTTAATTAATTTACCTTTTGATTTTTAAACAGTTTATAATTATACGGTGAGTCATTTAGATTTTTAGTCTTTATAAATTGAATTAATAGTGTTCATCGGTGCTCGTCGTTAGTGGTGCTCATCGGTGCTCGTCGAGCGTAACAAACTCATATCCTATCGTTTAATTGATCAATTAATTAAAGATGTTCATCCGTTTTTTTATTTAGTATAAGTTCAAATCTAAATATTTATATTGACAATATAAATATTATTATATTATACCCAAAAGATATTACGATCAAATGCACAAAAAATTAATAATTGATTTTATTTAAAAAATATGATGAATTTTGATATAACAAATAAAAAATTTATACATTTCATTAATTCTAATTTAATAAATTAGACTCTCATTATCCAAAAACCTTAACAATTTAATCCTCTTTAAACAATCGTCATCGTCAAACATAAGGGAGATCCCTTTCATTTTTCCTCAGTATCATTTAAAAAAAAAATCACCAACCAAACTTTAAAAACCCATAAAGTTTAAATCCATTTTGAAATCTCATATAGAAACTCTAAAAACAAGGACCATTTTTTTTAAAAATAAGATATAATTAGGAGCAAATTTATTAATAAATAAATTTTTATATATATTAACACGATTATAGGGTAATATCTGTTTATATATATTTTTATTTTTTTTACAAAGTACACATATCTTGCACATATATGAGTTTGAACTTGAATTTTTTAGAATGAACACCATCTTCTTTTTTATTAGAACAACTAGTTAGGTTCATTAAAGCAAAATAATAATAATTAAAGACTAAAAAACTCTAAAAACCAATTAGTTTCCTCCCTTTATCAATGATAGATTAGTCAAGTATTTCTGTTAATATGGATAGTTTATTAACAACATTGACCGTTAAATTCCCATGACAAATGGCTTGCCACATACCTAATTAACCAAATTAAATGGCACCAACTTATGCAGACATCACCCAATCTTGTTTTTGTTCCTATTTCGGATCCTTATTTAAATAATCAAACTTAAACTCGATTAATTTAAAGAAGTATAATGTCAAAAAATGCTCCTAACGTTTAATTGAATTATTATTTTAATCTTTTTCGAAGCAATTTAACACTCAACATTTTATTTTTGGTCAAAATAGTCATTCTGCGAATGAAAATTGTTAGTCAACCGACGATAAAACAACTTTAAATAACTTGGCAAAATGACACATAAGAAAAAGAAAAAAATATTTTTTTTATTATATACAATTTCTAAAAATTATTTTTTAACTGATGTGTCATTCTGTAAAGTCAACATATGAAATATAATACTGCTATCGCGGCGTGCACTGTCATGTAAGTTTACTACGTTATTTCAAGTCATTTACCGTTGTTTGACTAACAATATTTATCCGAAGGGCCACTTTGACCCAAAATGAAACGTTAAACGCTAACTTGATTAAAAAAATAGGGACCAGGCCATTTTTTTAACGTTATGCCATTTAAAAACTAAGCCGAACCTAATTAACCGAATCTGATATATTCGGCCAGTTCAATCGATTAATGCGCACCCTTACAATCATCAATTCAGAAATTTAACCTGTTGAATTATCAAATGAATCAATTCTCTTGTAAGAATAAAGGGCTCGAAACTAGACATTTAGGCACAAACCTTACAAGTTGAATTGATTTCATGCGAAAAAGTAAATACAAAAAAAAAAAAAAAAAAAACTCTTACAAGAGAAGCAGCCATTGCCAGCATATGAAACAATGGCTGCCTCTGGAAGATGCGTTGACCTCGACTGAAACCAGAAACAGAACCCAAAAACTGTTTCGTGTATGCAAAACTTTCGCACTAGCTGCTGTGGATTGTTAGAATGGTGCCGATGATGTTCTACGAAGCTGATATTTTGGCTCGGGAGGTGGTGCAGACGACAGCATCTTCTCCAGCTCCTGAGAATTTAACAACCGAAACCATGAATGAAAACAAATCGTGTGTGTAAGCACCAATGAATAGAAAAGAAGGTAAGACTTCCAGTTTATGCACTACTTGTAAAACTTTTCATGTCTGAAAGACTGAAACCAAGACTGAAAACTATATGCAGAAGCAAACGTGAACTGAACGAGCGTCATTAGCATTGGAAAACATATGATTCTCGAACTGTTACATGAACTCAATCACAATTTGGGGTCGACTTCTATTATCGTTAAATTCCAACCATCAGTTGCTTAGGACAATTCAAGATGCAAGTTAAATGTGAACAGCATGGGTAGAGAAATTGTGCAAGAATGAAGGACAGGAACAAGGCATACCTACAATTCATCATTTACTATCTTTGTGTACTTAAGGTTGCCGGGTTTTGACCCCGGCTCACTAAAACTAAGAGCCTAGCACTCTGCCCATATTAATCTCTGGTCCATTATCAAAGGCATTTTATCAAAGAAAAGTTTGTTGTAGAGAGTGTGGTATCATTTCAGAATTAATTGGAAGAGAAAAGAAGTGGATTTGAGGAGGAAAGGTTGAAATTTGAGGTCCGAGAAGTGAAAACACAAAGAGGGAAACAAATGTATCCAGCTAACTCTTGCACTTTTGCACGGTAAACTTAGGGTCTCGGATTTAATGTTTGGAGTATCCTAACTTTCTTGGTCAAAATTGGGCAAAAGTGTCATGAATGGGTATGTATCCCATACAAGCATGCTTAATTTTTTGAGGACTTCCACGTGTTTAAAGAGCCTTTGGAGGATCATATCTCCACAACAATATCCGGATACGTGTCAAGTATGGGTATTTCAAAATAATTGAAGATTGGAGCAACATAGCTATTCATGGTTGAAGGGTTTGGATAGGATATTGAAGAGTTAGAAGAATCAAAGGTTGAAAGTGCTTTATCACTTATCAGGCTTCGCGTACCCTCTCAAGTCCCAAACTCCACCTATCAACGAAGATGTTGCCCGACCAAGGGCATCAATCTCCATCCCTTCCCTTCCCCTCAATTCAAACAAACATTAAACACTATGTTACCTAAACTAGGATGTGTCGGATACAAGTATGCCTGAGATGGGCATATTCGATATTTTTTTTAAAGTCGAACCAATATAGATCAAACATTTTAAGGTCTTAGCCTTACAACTTACAAGGACCTGAGAATTGAGATTAAAATAGGAAATTAAGAAGAAATAAGACCTAATAACTTTAACATTACATCTCGCAAGAATGGTAGAAAGGAAAAAGTTCTAATCTAAGGATGAATACCAACCATTAGAGTAAAATATTTTCCATATTTTTTCCCTTCCCCTCATCCCTACCAAAGAAAGAAAAAAGAATTGAATTCCTATAGACTCATAATCGGCAAATTCCTACTTCTGACATTAACAAGATACCTAACATTTAGAAAAAATGAAAAAGTAAAACTGTTAAGGCACCCAACCTACAAAAACCAAACGGCAATAGGTCAGCTTAATATAAGACCACAAAAACTCAGTACTCAACAGATGTGGGATAAAACCACTAAAATAACAATCCCCCTCACACAGAGCTCACAAGGATTACACGTGGACAGCATCACCAGGGATCATCAACGAGGATCAACAACATAAATAGAACTAAGGCACTGATACCATGTTAAAGCATCCATCTTAAAACCAATTGACAATAGGTGGAGAATCTGGCTTTGTATAAGACCATAGAAAACCCACTACTTAACAGATGTGGCCTAACACCACTTAGCAAACACCAACAACCATATATCCTAGAATGTCCCAGAGAAACATAAAAACATAAAACGACTGGATTTAACCTGGCCTAAGTGAAGTCACCCAACAGATGAGCTGCTAATAAGATTACAGACTTCAGAATTCGAGACAAACAATTTTAAGGCCCAAAATGTCTTGTTTATGTCATGGTTATGTTCTACAATATGTGAAAGCTGTCCTGGAGCAAGATTTACCAATCTTCTGGTAAAATTCATCTAGTCACATCTCTCTAGCTACATTGAAAAAAACTAGTTCATCCTATAGCAATTCATGACAAAGGAGTGATTCAGCCCAAATTAATTTAGTTAGGGCCTGCTGTGCTCTTATAATCAAGGCGGTTACTGATCTATTACTATTTGACTTTAAGTAGAATGTTTTAACATGGAATCACAGCCAGAAGTTTTGGAGAGTAGGTCAGTGTTATAAACAGTAATTACTTTGGAGAATGTTCTCACGTTATATTTCAAATTGGTTTGAGGTTCCTTAACAACCTTAAACCAAGCATGGGAAAGTGACTACATGTCTTGATAGCAAGTGCACTGAGCCACTGACTAAAATTTTCATTATCCGTTCACAGGCAATGGACTTCATATTACAGAAAGCATTATATTTGCTAAACAAGTATTCTATCAGAAGTTTTCAACATAATTATCACACAAAGGAAGACAAAATTATCGAGGTAGATAATGAGTAAGAACCTAGCGTCATTATAGCAGACTGATTTATCATAGACGAAAAGTGCTACAGCATGCACAGTTCATGGTGTTGAGAAGAGACATTAGATAGCCGTAGCAACCAACAGATGGAACACAGACTTTCTAGCTGCATGTTCAGTAATATAATGATAGGGGGATGACAAGCAATGCAAGGTGTTTGCATAAAAGTAGGGTCTTTCTGGTTTAACTGGACTCTGAATCATAGTTCAGTTCAGGCCGAAATCCGAATAATATTTTGTTCTATTTAGGTTATGAGAGAAGGGAACAACAGATGGAAGCATCGTGATCTACCCATACGAAGAACGGTTGCAAGCCAACTAGGAGATACCATAAATATCATAAAACTGACATTGCATACAGAGGAAAAGGAGTTCAATTCTGTAAGCTGTTTGAGTGTTTAATATATACCATTGGCCATATTGAAGATCCAATAGTTATGGACATAGAGGTATTTAATGAAAATGCTAAGATGATATACGAATCAATTTTGAATAGAATATAGACATAGTGTATAGAGGTTATCAACTAACACACATGAATACATAGATACTTGGAAACACACACAAAAATACTAATTTTGACTTTTGAGTAAGAAGTTAATCCTCTTCTTTGAAGAACATGTTGGAAAAAAAATATTTTCCACCTTAAAAATAAAATGTGTCAAGATCATCAATTGAATGTACATGAATCAGAAGAGTGTCTTAGAAGACAGATCTAACCTTCCGTTTCCTCAGCCTCTCATTTTCCTCTTCTAGACGCGAGACTTTGTTCTCCAGTTCATTAGTATAAGCCTGTTTATAAATATCTTTCAGGTCACTCGATAATTCAGAAAACGAGCATCACATTCTTAGAGATGAAAACAAATAAAATCTGACCTGCTTCCTTGCTCGAGAACGTGCTGCAGATTCTCTATTCTTTATCATCCTCTTTTGTCTCCTTTCAACACTTTTTTCAGCTATGTCCTCAGGAACACCTCTTTTCCTTCCAGATGCCTGTGTATCTGATAATGTTCCCATCAAAGGTGAATGCAATGGCACCACCTGGTTCTCTGGGTACGAGACATCCATTACAGCAGCAGTCGCAAAGGCTAAAGGCTGGGGCATAGGCTGGGGTGGCATATAAACCCCCATTATACTTTGTTGAGGATGGTGATATTGTGGCTGTGGGTACTGCATCCACTGACCTTGCTGCGCAAACTGTGGAGCAACACTCAGATCTACCCCACCAACAGAAGCACCAGCATTAATGTCTATAGAAGCTTCAGCAACAACTCCAGCTTTCACAAGAAAATCCTCCAATGTCATTTCTCCAAGGGTAGGCTGCCTTTCTCTAGATTTCTTTTCCCCATCATTTTTGCTCTGTTGAATATCTCTCCAAACCTCATCAACTGTCTTCTTGCTCAAAGCACCAGTTAGTGACAAACTTGCCTGACGCTGCAGAGTTTGATTGGTCAGGGGTGTGCCTTCGGTTTCCATACCGAAAGTCTGGTTAGCCTCCAAGGTCCATACATTCTTGAGAAGCTCATCTAGGTTCATGCTACTCAGAGGTTTTCCCAAGTCACCCAACTGATTTTGTACCTCATCCAATGTGAGATTATACATCGAATTTTGCCGAGTCAACTGCTGAAACTGCAACTGTTTGCCATTACTACCACTATCACCTTGAGACCCCATTGTCTGAGTTCCCATGTAGATGTAATTACTTTTACTTAAAGCTACTTTTCCCCCACAAATTCTCAAACAAATATCCATAGGCAAATGACTATATCAGTCCTAAAGTCGACTCGAAATCCACCTGACCGCATACCTGAAGCTTCACAAGTCAGCACCAAAATCTAAAGCCTGAAATTGGACCCAGTTATTTATTTCAACTTCCTTTGGTCCAAATGATCCGAAAACATCTTTCCCATATATGTAACAATATATGCAACAAAAATAAATAATTCTCTACTTCTCTTAAAAGTGAATGAAATTACCAAATACATTTCATTTCAAGAATAAAAGCATGCATGCATGCGGCAGACCACAAACTCCTCTATCATTCAAAGTTCTTCAAACCCAAACTCTGTATTGAATAAACTAACATTCCCAAAAGCCTAATATATCAAAAATCCCGCCTCAAAAGATCAAAAGAAAGCACATTTTTCCTACAAAACCACTGTAAATAGCACAAAGAAGCCTAAATCACGAAAGTATCCACACTTCAACAGTCAATTAGAAAAAACAGAAGGCATGATGCAAAAACTTGAGAGAAGAAAACAGTAAAGAAGCCAATCAGACCTAAGATAAACTAAAGCTGGGAAAAAAGAAAATAAATAAATAAACTTGATGTGAAAAACACCAAATTTCAAAAGGAATTAAGGGATATAATGTTATAATCTGTTCGCAAAATAAATGACAAAAAAATTGAAGAATCATAAACATTGCAAAATCCTCAGAATATTAAAACATTAAAAGGAAAATGATAAGCACATTGCATGGCACTAAAAACAAACAAACAAAGCGTTAAAATGAGAGTCAACACGAAAATTATTGAAACAAATCTGAATTAAAAGACAGAAAACCCCAGAAGATGATCTAAATGATGAAAGTTTTTCTATATAGAAAGACAAAAAAACCCAGACGATCAACTATCAACAGGTAGAATAAAATAAAACCCTTAAAATAACAAAGGGAAAAAATAAAGGAAAAGTTTCAAAATTAAATAATTAAGAAAAAACAGAAAAGCTTACTTGGATTTGGAGATAGTGAGGATCGAAACCGTATCAATTTCAAGGAAAAGGAAGCTTGATGAACTTTGATCGAGAAAATACAGAAGAAAACCAACGCATTTATCAACTCTCCATAGCCTGCACACCAGCAAGAAGCTTGAGAGAAAATTAGAAATGTGTTTATTAGTTATTCAGTATTGCTATTTGCTAATAGCGTGCATTATTTTTTATATTTCTTAAAATATGTATTAAATATATAAATATAATTATATTTTAGTAAATATTAATTTTTTTGTTCAAATATTAATTTATCTTTAGAGTTTATAGAAAAACTATTAGATGAGTCTGGCTCACCACGTCTAATAATATTTTTTGCTAGCTTTATCTAAAAAATATTAATTTATACAAAGTGAATCAAAAATTATATCATAGGACCGACTCGCTCGTCATCCATGGTCTCAACCAATAAAAAGCATATATTTCATTAATTTTTTTCATGTTATTTTTTACCGAGTAAATCTTCATTCAGATTTACTATAAATTAAATTAAAAATACCTTTTATCAATTGTAGATTCACTTGGTAAAAAAACGATAGAAAAATTTAATGAAATGTATGCTTTTTATTGGTTGAGACTATGGATGATGTGACGAATCAGACCTATGATATAATTTCTCAAAGTGAACCTTCACCTGTTTCTTACCTGTAAAGAAAAAGTGGGAGGTTATTTGAAAGTTAAAAATAAGGCGGATGAGCCTTGTCGGCTGGGACTACAGATGATGTGGTGAGGCGTATTCATCTCATATATATATATATATATATATGAATTAGGATGAGTCTACCACGTGCGACGAACACCGATGAACACCACTAATGATGAACACCGGTGAACACCATTAAATTAATTAATAAAGATTTAAAAATTTAAGGACCCATAATACAATTAAGAATTATTTTTAAAAATTCAATTAAATTATTTTTTATATATATTAAAATTTTATTTTTTAATAAGGGTAAACTATATATTTAGTACCTCACTTATTTTCGTATTTCTATTGAACTCTTATTATTTAAATATTATTTTAATTTGACCCTATTCTTTATAAAAAATAATTTAACCCTTAACCATCAACCTAAAACCCTAAACTATTAAACCTTAAACCTTTAAACTCTTAAACCTATACACTAAATCATATACTATTAAAAATAATTTCACCATCATCCATTCAATTCAATTCAATGAATTGTTGAATTCTCCTAGAATCCCCTTTCCTCTCTAGGTAAGATTGGAATTATATTTAAAATATCAACCAAACTTTAATGAATCGTTTTTTATTTCATTTAAAATATTAAAGAACCATGAATCGACAAACTCAAATTAAATCATTAAACATATTTAGTTGGGTTTTCTATTGCCAGTAAAAAGCGTGGGCTCTCAGGAAAATATTAGGGTTTGATGTTACAGAAGAGAAAGAAGTTATTACAAAACTAGTAAATATTAATTTGAGTAAAATGATTATAAAAGTGTTAGAATTGTGATCTAAGTTATTACAAAACTAGTAAATATTTCACCATATATAAAATAATTTAATTAAATTTTTTAGGAGAATTCAACAATTTATTGAATTGAATTAAATCGATGATGGTGAAATTATTTTTAATGGTATATGGTTTAGGGGATAGGTTTAAGAGTTTAAAGGTTTAAGGTTTAATAGTTTAGGGTTAAATTATTTTTTTATAAAGAATAAGGTCAAATTAAAATAATATTTAAATAAGTAGGGTTCAATAGAAATATGAAAATAGATGAGGTACTAAATATATAATTTACCCTTATTAAAAAATAAAATTTTAATATATATAAAAATAATTTAATTGAATTTTTAAAAATAATTCTTAATTGTATTATGGGTCCTTAAAATTTTAAATCTTTATTAATTAATTTAATGGTGTTCATCGATGTTCATCATTAGTGGTGTTCATCGGTGTTCGTCGCACGTTGTAGAATTTTTCTATGAATTACATATGAAATTTAATATTAGTTAAAACTGAAATAATTATCCTTTATTAGTATTATAATTTTTTATAAATAATAATCACCTAATTTTATTGAATAGAGATAAATAATAATAATAATAATAATAATAATAATAATAATAATAATAATAATAATAATAATAATAATAATAATAATAATAATAATAATAATAATAATAATAATAAACTAACTGAAATATTTCTCCTAAATTATTATAGAGGACAAATTAGTCAGTTAAAAATAAAATATATCTAATATGAGAAGGGTCAAAAACTTAACTAAATAACTCGAACAAATGATAGATATAAACAAATATCATTGTGAGCAATTAAGAGTAAATACCATCAACATGAATATAAAAAGGATTAATATCCTATACACTGGGGGTGGAAAATTTTTATTTCCACAAGCGCCTCAATTATAGGATTTAGGGTTAGAGTTTAGGGGTTTTAGTGTAAAGGTTTAGAATTTAGGGTTCATGTTTAGAATTTAGGAATTATGGTTAGAATTTAGGGTTTAGGGTTAGGGTTTAGTTTTAGGGTAATATGGGTGGGGATTTAGGTTTTAACCTATAAACCCTAAATTTTAACTCTAAACCCAAAATTCTATCAACAATCTCTAAATTCAAAACTACTACACTTATAGCCCTAAATTTTAAACCCTAAACAAAGTCCCTAACTCCTAAAACTAAGGTGCTGGTGTAAAAAATTTCCACAAGCGCTTGTGTATAGAACAATTACCCATATAAAAATGCATATAACAATAATAGTTCGTTGACAAACTCTTATTACCTCAACTTAATCATGATTTATCAATGAGATCATGAACATTTATCAATATTCAGCATGAGGGTTCAAAGCAAGGATAAATCAACAATATACATAATAAACGTGATCTGAAGAAGCAATACGAATTCAACCATAAGAAAATAAAAAATATGTCACACAAGCAAAAAAAAAATGTAGTATAAAAACAAAAAACGTAACACGATAGCAAAAAAAGCATTCATCATTTTCATACGAAAACAAGAGACCGAGTAAACAAAAAATGCCATAATCAGTATAATACAAACTTAGTTAATTTATCTGGTCAATTTATGAGTCCATCGATCCCTTTGGATTATCCCCGATATCTCTAGGCCTGAAGACCTCTTTGGTAGACCCTAGTGGTCTTGACTATCAAATAGGGTGAGCAAAAGTCGACTTGAAATTTCATAAACTAAATTCGAAAAAAAATCAAATAAAATTTGAGTTGTAAAATAGAAATTCGAATAACTTAAATAACTCAAAAATTTTAATAATTAGTGGATCGATTTTAAGTTCGAGTCGAGTCCCTCAATTTTACTTGATATATATATATAATGAAGAAATATATGCCACATAAAAAATATATAAAGAAATATATAAACATATTTTATATGATTAGAGAAAGTCGTTTAAAATAAAATTAAACTGTATTATAATATAATAAATAGTTACAATTAAATTTATATAAAAACTCAAAAATTCGACTCAAATTTCATAAAATTGACTCGAAAAAATCCTACTATCGGCAACTTCTCCTCCACCTTTGGTGCCTCATGTTACAAGTTTTTTATCTCTATATTTGTATTTTCGGTCTATCGGTGGGCCGTGTTTGTTGTTTTCTTTTCTTGCCTTATGTTGAGCCCATTTTCTTTGGGTAGTGTGTTGTTCTTCTTTGTTTTGAACGAATGAATATTTTTTTGAACAATTTTTAATTAGAGAGAGGAGATAATTTTACAGTAAATAATATATACGGCAATGTATCACTGTTTATGTATACTGCAATGTACTATTTAACCTTTTTAATTATTTTAAAATCTTGAGGATCAAAAGTGTTATTATTCTCTTTTAGAATAAAATCTTAAAAAATAATTTTTGTATTATTTTTTTCAATTTTTCTTTTATTTTTAATTCAAAAAATAATTAAACTTTTATTATTATAATAATTCCTACATTCACTTTAATTTAAGAGTAAAGCTTACAAATGTTCACTAAACTTTGATCAATTATTCAATTTGGTAACCAAACTTCCAATTGCTTTAATGTTACCCTTAAAACTTTAGTTTTATTTTAATTTGGCCACTAACCCGTTAACAACAGTGATATGGGTGTTAAAGTATTTTGTATAATAACACATTTAATCCTTCATTCTTACGTATTCAAACAATTTAGTTCTAGTTCAAAAAATAAATAAATTTAACCCTCATTATTTTAAGGGTAAAGTACAAAAATAATCATTTGGAAGAGTCGCAACCGTAGAATTTTCTAAGGGCTGAAAAAGGTACAAGGGAAAGAAGGTGAGGCCAATGGAAGAAGTGGCAATGTCCATTGAAGATTCTAACACTGCGTAAGTTTCTGCGCTGAAAGAAACCACCATTGCTGCCATTGCGAAGGCAGTCAACCCATCTGCCATTAAAATTCAGTTTAGAACTACAGATTTAGTTGTTTTCAAATCGATGAACACGCATAAAAAGTGTAGGAAAATGGCTAGGAGTGAGGAAAAAAATGCCAATGCATCTGTTATAATAAAAGCTTTAAAAGCCGAGTTACAGCTCAATGTTGCACTGCCCTCATTAGACTTATATATGCTAGGTATGGCGATGGCGACGACGAATGTCACGGTTGCTACAGGCGCTGCTACCAACAAAAGAGTTTCTCAGATTATTTACAATCTCCTTGAGGGCGGAGGGATTATCCTCCTCCTCCATATCCTCACGGAAGAATCCATGACCCAAAAACAAATTATCAAATAAAGTGTAAACTCGACAAGAATATTGGTCTAGTAGTCCTATTACTAATCAAGTATGGACTAAACCACGAGTCACGATTTTGCCGTCTACTATCGTCGTATGAGCTATTTAGAAGAGTCGCAACTGCAAACTTTTTCAAGGACTGCGGTCCCCGCCTTTCGACGGTGTTGGTTTATGCCGACAAACTTGCTAAAGAGACCGTCGATGCCTTTGGTTTACTGGTAGTACGTCGTGTATGAAAAGGATCAACTTGGTTGATTTATTCTTAGTTGTGATGGTTTAGTCGGACAAAAACATCGACAAGCGGTAGATGGTGGTCTCACTCGTAATGCAGATGGTGGCCGCCTTCATGGTTTTCAACATTCATTATTCGGTTTATAGGAAATTGAGGAAGACAAGTGGGTGCAGTGTAAATTTATTTTATTATATTATAATTGAAAATGAGGTGTAATTTTTGTTTTAGAATGATGTGAAAAAAGTTTGGTGTTGTGGATAGCTCAGTCGGCACAACATTAGTAAATTAATATTGTTTAACGGGTCAATGACCAATTTGGAGTAAAATTAAGAGTTTAATGGTAATATTGAAGCAATTGAAAGTTTGATTACCAAATTGAATAATTTATGAAAGTTCATTAACTATTTTTGTACTTTATCTTTTAAATAATGAGAGTTAAATTTATTATTTCTTTCGCATTATGACTAAATTGTTTGAATGTGTAATAATAGAGGACTAGATATGTTATTATAAAAAATATTTTAAAAACAACATCACTCTTTTAACGATTGTTAACGGGTTAGTGGCCAAATTGAAACAAAACTAAAAAAATTTAAGGATAACATTGAAGCAATTGGAAGTTTGATTACTAAATTAAATAATTGATCAAAGTTTAGTGATCATTTGTGAATTTTAACCTTAAATTAAAGTGAATGTAAGAATTATTATAGTAATAAAAGTTTAATTATTTTTTAAATTAAAAAATAAAATAAAAATTTAAAAAATAATATAAAACTATTTTTTAAGATTTATTCTAAAAGAGAATAATAACACTTTTGGTCCGATTTCAAAACTAATTAAAACAGTTAATGATACATTGCGATATATATAAATAGTGGTACATTACAGTATATGTCATTTACTATAGAATTATCTGGAAGAGGGAAAAAAATTTGCTCTTAATTAAAATCACAGCCTAAAAAATATGAGAGAGTATTAACCTAAAATTTTTATAGAAAATTACTTTAGAAATTGTTGACAAATGCTTCTTTATTATTCAAAAAGTTATTTAAGTGAACATATATACTACACCTGTTAAGTCTAAATATTAAGGTATAAATTTAGATATCAACAATAATTATTTTTGATTTTTTTCTTCTGAAAGTATTAGTTTTGAAGTTATAAGTACAATTACAATTAAAATAAAATCACATTTGTTATGAATATTTATCTATGTGGATGTCTATCATGATTAGAACTTTAACAAAAGAGTTTGATATATTTATTATTAGGAATAGTATCTTTATGAATTAGAGTTTAATGTATTATGTACTTCTTATGCCTATAAATAGATGATTCATTGAAGGCATTGTATACAAGTCTATATTTGAGAATAATACAAATCTCCTTCTTTCTCTCATCTCTGTGTTCTTTTATTCTTGTTCGTTGTTCTTGTTATTTTATTCACAACACGTTATCAGCACAAGGCTCTAATCAACTGAGACCGAATTCGATTTTAAGATGAACCGAAGATTCATGTACTTCTACTTCGCATGAGTTAGATCTCGAATGGCGGTGCACATATAATAACCCATGTGTAGCAAGAAGACTCAAATATGTAGCGATGAATTTAGTTCCATCTATTACAAGGTATATTGCCACTTTTTGTGTTATTCTTACCAGCGGTGAACTATATCTCTAGTCTTATTTAAGGTAGTTTTTATTTATTTATTTATATAAGTTTATAACATATATCCCGTTTGGAAAGTTATATAAGGTTATAACATATATAATGTTTTAAAATAAAAAAATGAGGGAAAACAATGAGTTATTCTTCTACGATCTTTGATTTATTGGTTTATCTATGATTATTTTATCTGAAATTTTTTATAGATGTATATGGATTATTTTATGCATATATTATTATGTTTATTTTATTTTATTGATAAGATTTGATGTTTTTAACCGTATTTTGAGTTTCACATGTATTTAAATGAATTGAAAAGAGACATGGCGAAAAAAATTATGAGAAGATGCCTTGGTTCATTTGCTACGTCCCTATTGTCTTCGAATCAATATCGGTAAACTCTATTTTTATTTTTATCCTTTAAAATATGATTTTAAAGTGCGATAAATCATGATGATTTTGAATTTACAAGAAGATTATTATAAAGTCTATATTTGCTCGAAAGCAATATTTCTTATTCGTCGAAAAACTCGACCATAGACTTCTCCCAATTTCAAGTTACAAAAATTCGTCTTGATCCAAAAAGTTTTATGTGAGGCATTCCCTGAAGTGAATGCAAAGCATTATGTTTATTCCATGCGATTATCAATGATGGGGCATTCCCTGAAGTGAATGCAAGCATGATGTTTATTCCATGTGATTATTGGAACTGTTTCATTCCCTGAAGTGAATGCAAACATAGTAAATCATTATTCAATTAGAGACATAATTTCGATATAATCCAAGTATAATTGGCTGGACATCCCGTTCTGCGAGGTTACTGGTCTCAAAAGAGGTTTTTAAAGGACCTTGTGGATAGGTTTAACAATGTCGCGTATGAGGATTAAATCTTTGTTCTCTGTGATAAGGATATGTGAAAAAGGTTTCAAAGGCCCATTGCCTCTACTCCATTCCCTGAAGTGAATGTGAGATTATATTATGGAAGGAATAAAAACCACATTAAAAGTTGTGGTCGTGGTCGTGGTCGAGGCAATGAATATATACATGAAAAATATGGTCATTTTAAGAAAACTTCTACCCACCGGTAGTGAGGTTATAAGGATTACAAGAGTGATAAAGATCATTCTATTGAAGTAAAACTCTTCTTATTACCAATGCGATGTTATAAACCATTGGTCTCGTACGTGTTGTACGTTGAATAATAAACAATTATTGAATGATAAAGGAAAAAAATAGAAGCAAATTTTGTTTGCGAAACATGACGAAAATGATAATGGTCTAACTTTATTTGTTGTTGGTCCAACTCTTTTGGACGTTGTTGATTTTCTTATAACCCTCGAAAGGAATAAATCATCTTCTAATTATTCTCATAGTTTTGAAGAGAATTATTTATTTATTTTATTTATTTTACTTTACGTTTATTTATTTTACACACATTAATTATTTACGTTTTATATTTATATTTATATATTATGATATTTATTTATTTTGTTTAACATGATTACTTGTCAAATACAATCTATGGTGATGATTTATGCTCAACATAAGCATAAAGTATATTTTCTTATTTTAATGCAAGGGAATAATGTGAGTACTATATCTCAAAGTACTGAAAATATTGATGCTCTAGAAGAGCAATAAATTCTTGAGAGAAAGCACATTATGAAAAGTGCAGAATTGCGAATATTGCAATAATTACCGCTAATGGGAATAATATCGTCACCACTATAAGTGAAAATTTTAAGAGAGCAATATGAGTTCGCAAAATATCCTTTGAAAATTATAGATAACATATGTTATCAATTGACATTTGAAATAAGCCAATATGGATATAAGTTCTGGTAGCCAAAAAGTCAGTTGAAAGTTCTAGAAGAGCTATATATTGCTACTAAAAGATAATTTCAATTGAAAGCTCCGAAAGACCTAAATATATTCCTATTTAAAAGAATAATTTTGATTGCCGTACTAGACATGTACGAGTGAGATTGAATTACATGTTATGGTAAATAAGAAGTTTACAAATTTAGAGATATATACACACATATAGTTGGCATGATCGGTTAGACCATCCTGATTAATAATGGTGCAGAAATTATTGAGATTTACATGCACATGTATTAAAAGAACATGTAGTTCTTGTGGTGCTTATTCTCAAAGGAATGAATTAAATTCCACTTATTAAAGAACGTGAAGTTCTTGTGTTGCTTAAAGGAATTGATTAAATTCCACTTACTAAAAGAACCTGAAGTTCTTGTGTTGTTTGTTCTCAAAGGATATAGATGATCCCACTTACCAAAAGAATTAGAACTTAAAGTTCATGTGCTGAAGTTGAGACTGTATGTCTTGCATATCTGAACGAAATATGGGCCCACATATCCACAAATGTGGAAAGTTTTATATGATTTTAGTAGATGCATCTACATTGTTTTATCAACTTACAACTAGAAGTTTGTGAGATTGATTCTAAAAAGATTTAGATTATGCAGTTAGACTATTCGTCTTGAAAAGCTAGTGGGTTTATATTTGAGGCTATATCGGTTGTTACAAAGCCTATTGATTATGAAAAATACAGTTTATCAAATTTTTAATTGGATGCCTCCTATTTAATAGCTAAACTGTAAGAACAAAACATTTATTATTTATATGGTATTTCCATATAGCAACACTTATATGCATCAAGCCAACGAGTTATAATAAACTCCCCATTATGATTTGACTTTTGGTCAGAAGTCATATTTCCCATTTTTTGAATTTTTGAATATGCGATATATAGTTGAATTGCTCCATCATTACGCACAAAATGGGCAAGTAAAAAGGGTTGAGAATATATATTGAGTACGAGTCTCCTTTTATGTTTAAATTCTTAAACATTAATTGGAGAATCATTTATGACATGATTTTTCTCAACATCAGGGGAGATAATAATCAGCTGGATAGAGGAAAATGAATTATCATTATCTAGATCCTCGTATATGAACTAGAAGTTCATAAAATAATTCATGTTATTACATGTCAACTGTCAGACATATTTACTGACCTAATGAGAGTAATTAAGTCTCATATACCAGCTGAAATGCTCTAAGCTTAAATTACATGTTAGAGCGAGGGAATGTAAATCATGTCTGAAGCATGATAGTTGAAATGGTTCCAATGATCAAAATTCTCGAAAATAGAAAGTAATATGAGATGGTCATATATTGGAGGCGGGTGCTCCTGAAGAGACCAAGACATAACTAATAATAAAACTCTTAAAGAGTTTCAGGTACCTGAAATAAAGATTGAAATCTTGAAGAGATCTCGATGAGTTATGTTATTACGAGAATAGAACCAGAAAATTGGAAAGTTGTCGACAACAATTTTACAAACAATTTTACATAAAAATACTTCTATAGAAGTAAAGAAAGAAATCGAAGATCTTGTATAAAATCTATCCATAAGTATAGATATTGAATTAACCGATGTTGAAAGACGCTTTGAACTTCTAAAATAGAAGTATTTGGACCAGCAGTCCAAACACCTAAAGGTGTAATGCAAGTGAGGCACAAATAAGTAGTCGTAAATACGACTTGAACTATGATTTATGAAAAGTTTTAATTATTTCATGGTGGATGCAATTACTTTGGCAGTTATGAATTTTTTTTTGCATGCGTCTAATTATTTGTGGATCCATATTTATCCTTGAATGATTTAAAATGCTAGAAGCATTTGGAAATTTCCGAGGAAATTTATTTAGACATGTCTCATGAATATTTTGGCGCATTTGATATAATCGCCTTAGTGAATACTAATTGAGAAAATACTATAAGAATGATCAAGTTTCTTTATGTATTTTATAAAGGAGTTTGGATCAAGATCCATTATGATAATTTTAGAACTCCTAAAGAGCTTCAAATTGGAAACTCGTGAAGTACTTTCAATACAAGTACTTGAATCTTGACATCAAATTTATCTCGACCTGAAGATCGAGCATTTTTATATATTTCTTTTTGTCTATGAATAGACATAAGCTGAAAGAATCTTAAAGAAGATTCAATATGAATATAGCATATCTATTGAGTATCCCAATAGTTGTAAGATTGTTAGATGTGAATAAAGATAATTATATCTTTTCTTGGTTTTGAAGCACCATATATTAGTTGTTCAAGCAATATCCATGGATATACAAAGATCATTACATTTGGATCTTCAAACATTCGTTGACGTCTCCTCAAATGTCGTAGAAATAATTGTTATGCATGAGGCAAGCCAAAAATGTGTTTGGCTAAGACCATTGACTCAACATATCCAAAAGATATGTGGATTTACTTTTACAAGATATGATAAAAGCTACCTTGTGTGAATATAATGCAAGATGTATATCTCAGTTTGAAAGTGGATACATAATGGAACATATTACTCCAAAGTTTTATCCCTCATGATCTTTAGAAAAATAATATTCAAGATTAAATTATGAAGATTTAAAGATCTTCTGTGATGTTTGCATGAGGGGGAGTAAATATGCGTTGCACTCTTTTTCCCTTAACCGAGGTTCTGTCCCAATGGATTTTCCTGGTAAGGTTTTTAATGAGGCAACATGCTATGCGTATCAAAGATGTGTGTACTCTTTTACCTTCAATAAAGATTTTTTCCCCACTGAGTTTTTATCTTAGTAAGGTTTTAACGAGACACATCATCTTTATAGACATCCAAGGGGGAGTGTTATGAATATTTATCTATGTGGATGTCTATCATGATTAGAACTTTATCAAATGAGTTTGATTTATTTATTATTAGGAATATTATCTCTATGAATTATAGTTTAATGTATTATGTACTTCTTATGCCTATAAATAGATGATTCATTGAAGGCATTGTATACAAGTATATATTTGAGAATAATACAAATTTCCTTCTTTCTCTCATCTTTGTGTTCTTTTATTCTTGTTTGTTGTTCTTGTTATTTTATTCACAACACATTCACAATTATAAATATATACTCTCAACGAAGTACCACAATAATCGAACATTACAAAGTAATATCAAATTAATAATAAAACATATTTAAATAAATCATTATAAAGTACTATTACGTAATTTAACCTAAAACATTAAAGTTTCTAAGCTTATTATTGACAGGCCATTGTCATTTGCTTTAATTCGAACCTTATCTCTAGAGTTGCACTTATATTTTCCCAATGACTTTTGATCCCTTTTATGGATTAAATGTGTTTATGTATGCGTTCATGAGTTTGTCATGGTTGATCCACTTACAGCTTGTCGCGATATATAAAGAGCATGAGTAATAAAATAAAAAAAAACAGACCTGTTGGAGTTGGAGTGCAAGTATGAAAAACTGAGCGAGAAAGCCATCGTCTTTATCTATTCCTTTCTTGTTTATATGCGTTCATGACTTTGAACACTTTCATTCTATGATAGTCCTATTCGGTTGGAGAGTAGTGCCCCATACTTTACTTGCTTCAAATTGGCTGGAGCAGGGTTCTGGTTATGATGAGGACCAAACAATCTTGACTGATGCCATATCAATCCTTCTTGCTGATGATTTGAGCAGTGACTACAAGAACATGGCAGCCGGAGCATCTATTTCAAGTCAAGCATGGGGTCTCCATTCTTGTGCATGTAGTAACATGCCTGCTGCCTGTCAAATCTCTGAACTCCCTTGAGATCTGCTATCACAATTGTATGAACTTCTCCGAAGCTCCTTTTGTTTGTTTCATTCATTCCATGATTTGTTTGATGTGGGTAGCCAATCGAACCAGATGTACTGAAAGTTCATTTGGGGTTGAGATCATCATGACATGGTACGAGTCGTGGATGTTTTCGGTCTGTTGTCTATGATGTTTCTTTTTTTCTTTCTGTCGAATCGTTAAATGCATGTATGCCAACATGAACTCCCGAGGCATACAAATGCATTCGAGATGTTGTTATAACTTGTAGAATAACTATGCACTTTCTGCATGGACTCCACAGAACAATGGTTTGCTATTTCATGCAATGTCTTGAACTGAAATGCTTATCTGTACTTTTTATTGAAGTGTAAAGAAATGAAACAGATTTTTATTCAACTGAATTAAATTATACAGAGTTCTTAATTATGCTTATATAGGAAATACAAAGATGAGTTTAAACTAATAAACCCTAATAACTGAAATAACTAACTAGGGGAGTTATTAGCTGTAACAGCCCCCCTCAAGCTGGTGGTTGATGTATATCCAACAAGCCCAGCTTGAAAACGAAATGGTGAAATGAGGAGCTTGGGAGAGCTTTGGTAAACATATCAGCTAGCTGGTTTATGGATCGAATGTGAAAGAGTTTCAAGAAACCAGCAACAACCTTTTCCCGTATGAAGTGACAATCCACTTCTATATGCTTGCTACGCTCATGAAAAACTTGGTTCGATGCAAGATGAACAACAGACTGATTATCACAGAACAAAGAAGTTTGAGAAATTTGAACTCCAAAGGAAGAAAGAAGAGCAGTAAGCCAAACAAGTTCGCAAGTTGCAGAAGCCATTGCTCGATATTCTGCTTCACAAGAGGACCTGCTCACAGTGTTCTGTTTCTTGGATTTCCAAGAGATGAGACTATCTCCTAAATAGGTACAATAGCCAGTAGTAGATCTTCGAGTGTCCGGACAGGAACCATAATCAGTATCGACAAAAGCACGCATATGGAGATTGTTGTTTTTAGAGAAAAACAATCCTTGTCCAGGTGACTTTTTAATGTAGGAAAGAAGGTGATAAACAGCTTGTAAATGTGGTTGGCGTGGAGAAGAAACAAACTGACTTAGGAGATGGACAGCAAAAGTGATATCCAGACGTGTATGCGTGAGGTACAACAAACGTCCAACCAGTCTTCTATAAATCTGTGGATCAGTCAACAAGTCCCCTTTATGAACACTTAGCTTATGAGAAGCAATTATAGGAATTTCAGCAGGCTTCTTTCCAAGACAACTAGTATCCTCTAATAATTGCAGAGTATAGTGTCGTTGAGAAAGGGAAATACCAGTATCATTCCTTGCAATTTCGAATCCAAGGAAATATTTCAATGGACCTAAAAGCTTGAGCTTAAAATGTGACTGAAGGAAATCTTGCACAGCTTCTAAAAGAAGTAAATTTTTACCAGCCAATACCACATCGTCCACATACACTAACAAAGCAATGAAATCATCACCTGTGCCTTTGGTGAAAAGAGAGTGTTCTGAAGGAGATTGAACAAAACCACATTTGAGAATTACCTGAGAGAAGGCATGGAACCACTGCCTAGAGGCTTGTTTAAGACCATAGATCGACTTGTTTAACTTGCAAACCAAGTTAGAAGACCCATCTTGATTCACACAAGGCATTGAACCCTTCAAATTGTAGCCCAAAGGAAGCTTCATATAAACTTCTTCATCGAGCTGTCCATTTAGAAAAGCATTGTTGACATCCAATTGCAACAAATGCCAATTATTAGAAGCAGCTAAGGCAAGTAAAACTTTAAATGAAGTCATTTTTGCAACAGGTGAAAAGGTATCTATGTAATCGACTCCTTCGATTTGAGTGAAACCTTTAGCAACCAACCGGGCTTTGAACCTATCCACTGTGCCATCAGCCTTATACTTCACTCTATAGACCCATTTATAATCGATAGGCTGTTTACCCTCAGGAAGAGGAACAACCGTCCATGTCTTTAAGTCTTCCATAGCTTGTAATTCATCCTGCATGGCTTGCCTCCACTCAGGATATTTAACTGCCTGATGATAGTATGTAGGTTCATATACAGAAGAGATGTTATTGACAAAAGAAGCATAATCATCTGAAAGGTGATGAGATGATACATGATGCTGAAGAGGATAACAACAATCAGTTGTATTGTTGCATTGATAATGTTGTAGATAAGTAGGTTTTTGAGAAATGCGCGAAGACCTACGAACCAATTCTGCATGGGGAGCTGAATCTGCACGTGCATGAGTAACCTGGGGTGCAGGAGGAACAACTTCTTGTGTAAGTGGATTGGATTGAGTTGGTGCAACAGACATAGATTGATCAGAGAGTAAAATGGGAGATAAATTCTGCTGATGAACAGGCTGGGATACTTCAGGAATGTCACGAGAAGTATCAATTTCAGGGGTGTTGTGACTTGTTGCAGAAGGATGAAGTGATGTAGGAGGAGAACTGATTTCATGTTCAACACCATTTGTATCAGAACCTTGAGGAGCAATCTGAACAAAGGATGAAGGAGAATCATCATTAGAAACACGAGGCAAAGAAATGTTTGGAAAGGGATCAATTAAACTATCTGAAGAAGGTGTCACTTTGTGAAAAGGATATATTGACTCATGAAAAATCACATCTCTGGAAACAATAATCTTCTTAGTGGATATAGTGAAGATTTTGTATCCTTTTACTCCTGGAACATAACCAAGAAGAACTCCAGGCAAAGCTCGAGGAGAAAACTTGTCACGCTTGGAAGCAAGAGTTGAAACAAAACATAAACATCCAATAACGCACAAATGACTATAATCAGGAACTTGACAGAATAAAAGCTCATAAGGAGATTTATTATCTAAAAATATTGAAGGCAATCTATTAATAACATGTGTGGCAGCAAGCAAACAATCTCCCCAAAATTGGATTGGTAGCTTAGACTGGAAGTAAAAAGCACGAGCAACAACCAACAAATGTTGATGCTTTCTCTCAACCACATCATTCTGTTGAGGCGTTTCCACACAAGAAAACTGGTGAAGAATGCCAAGAGATTTAAACAACTCAACAAACTTAAGTTCAGGAGCATTATCAGACCTGAACACTTTTAAATCAAAGCCAAACTGCCTCTTAACCATCTTAATAAAATCAGGCACAATGGTAGAAACCTCAGACTTATGCTGCATCAAATATGTCCATGTACATCGAGTGTAGTCATCCACAATAGTTAAAAATATCTCTTATTATCATAAGTTGGATGTTTGAAAGGTCCCCACACATCACAATGGGTTAACTCGAAAGGTTGATTAGATTTAGAAGAAGAACTAGAAAAAGACAATCTATGCTGTTTTGCCATGGGACAAATATAACAAGGATCATCACTCTTATTTATATTACAATTGGGTAGTACATCTTTTAAAAGATGCAAAACACGAGCACTAGGATGCCCTAGTCTAACATGCCAAGAAGCAGATACAACATTACTAGAAGAACAAAGAACATTAGCATGCTTATCGAAAGGCAAATGAAGAAGATAAAGCCCTTGCAGAAGATCAGCTTTCCCAATCGTGTTGTGAAGGTCCTGAATGAGACAATGAGATTTATCAAATAACACAGTAAGATTAGATGATTTTACCAACTCACTAACAACAATAAGATTAAGTTTAAAATCGGGAACATATAAAACATTGGTTAAAACAAATTCAGGAGATAACCTTACTGTGCCAGCATGTGTAACTTTGACAATAGTAGCATTAGGAAGCATAACAGAACTGTTAAAAATAGGATTCAAAGATTCGAAAGCAGCCTTGGAACAACAAATATGCCTAGATGCTCCTGAATCTATGATCCAATTAAAGCTGTTATGAAAAGTAGATAAACTGTTAATGTAAGATAAAATCATACCTTGCATTGAAAGGTTGATAGAAGAAGAAGGAATATCCACAACAGAGGGAGTTTGTGAAGTTGTATTCAATTGAGAAGTAAGCATTGCAATAAGCTGCTGACATTGCTGATTAGTCAACGCATTATTAGTACTCTCAACATTACCAGAATCATTCGAGGGTAAGTAAGTTTCCTTTGAACAAACCAAATCTGCAACAGCATGTGCTTGAGCATTAGAAACATTCTTCTGAGATCGAAAAGAATACCCTGGAGGATAACCATGTAATTTGAAACACTTTTCTTTTGTATGGCCTAACATGTGACAATGAGTACACTGAGGACACGATCGTTTAGAGTGCTGAGGAACATGCTTCTGGACAGCAAACACAGGATTTGAAGTAACTTCAGAAGAACCATTCAAAGAAATAGTTCTTTGATTTTCTTCTTGCAAAATCCAAGAAAAAACCTTGGAAATAGATGGAAATGGATCCATTAATAAAATTTGAGCACGAACATGGACATATGACTCATTGAGACCCATTAAAAACTGCATTGTTTGCTCACGTTGTTGATCATCTAACATTTTCTTGACTCCTCCACAAGTGCAAAGAGAACAAGAACAAACACTTTTGACAGACATTAACTCATCCCACAAGATCTTGAGATTCGTATAATATGTACTTACTGACATTGAACCCTGAGCCAGTTCATTTAACCTCTTCTTAAGATGGAAAATGCGAGGTCCATTTGTCTGCTGGAACCTCTCTTCAAGATCCTTTCAAATTGCAGCTGCTGTTGAATGATAAAGTAAGCTGGCCGCAATTTCTTTGGATACAGAATTCAAGATCCAAGAGTTAACAAGATTGTTAGCTCTAGTCCAGACATTAAACCGATCTAAAGTGGACGCAGGAGCTGAAATCGATCCATCCACAAATCCCAACTTGTTCTTGGCTGACAAAGCCATTAACATCGAACGCTTCCAGGTATTATAATTGTCATTGGTTAAGGGTTGAGTCACCAAAACCATTCCTGGATTATCCGACTGATGAAGATAATAAGGGTTATTACCCTCTTGAAATTGATCATTAAGATCAACCATGGGTGAAGAACTGAAGCTTGAAAGTAAAAAACAGAGAAAAGTGCAGAAAGAAGCACAAGAAGAAACGCATAAACGCATAAACTGATTCTTGATGAATCAAAAGAAAAAATCATCTGATACCATATTGAAATGTAAAGAAATGAAACAGATTTTTATTCAACTGAATTAAATTATACAAAGTTCTTAATTATGCTTATATAAGAAATACAAAGATGAGTTTAAACTAATAAACCCTAATAACTGAAATAACTAACTAGGGGAGTTATTAGCTGTAACACCTTTGGAGGGAAACACATTTTTAAAATCTTTGTTTTTAGGGTTACACAGATCATCACGAACTTTGCTCCATGATCTATTTTGATCATTGAACTTTCAGAACGAACAATTTACTCATTAAAATTTACTTTCTTGCCTATTTTGGTCACTCTAAATTATTTTATTAATATTTTAGTATGAAAAAAGCATGTTGATAAATAACAATTTCACTATTATGCATGATATTCCAACAAGCTGGTAGGTACACCATTTTCATATTTGTTATACACATCCCATGTTTCACGAAAACATTATCATCATGCCGGCAGCTTCGTTAACTGGAATGATATCAGAGATAGACTCGACTCATCCGAACAAGAAAGCGTATTCGACTTTAAATATCTCTCAATCCGACATTCGACGATAAAACCAGTCCTACGCCAAAAATGACGGCAACACTTCAAATGCCAGTAGTACCCCGACCACTACCAATTATCATGCACCACGACACTATGCCTGACGGCAACCCTCCAAAGAAAATGGAACGCCGGAGGCAGCCGGTCCTCAACCAGCTGGGCAAAGGGTGTTTTAGACACGTTGATAATAAAGTATAATTAACTTGCTTTGCTTATCGATCAAACTCATACTACTAGAGGTGGCAATCGGGTCATTTGGTTCGGGTTCGGTTCGGTTCGGTTCGGGTTCAGGTCTAATTTGGGTCTGTGATGAGTCAGATTCGGTTCGAGTATTGGATCGGGTCAAAATCAGATCAGTTGTTTTCGGGTCAGGTCAATATCGGATCGGTCGCTTTCGGTTCGGGTCAAAATCGGGTCGATTTCGGGTCGAGTCAACATTTAAATTTTCAGGTCAATTCGATTTGAGTTGAGTTAAAGGTTTCAAGTTTAGTATTTATGGTTTAGTTTAGAGTTATTGGTGTATGAGATTAATTCTGATTCAACTTGTTAATCTATGCATTTGAATTTGATTAAATATTTAAATCAAAGCTTCATGTATCCATATCAATTTTTTTTGTATAATTATATTAAATTTTCATTAAAATAATAATAATAATAATAATAATAATAATAATAATAATAATAATAATAATAATAATAATAATAATAATAATAATAATAATAATAATAATAATAATAATAATAATAATAATAATAATAATAATAATAATAATAATAATAATAATAATAATAATAATAATAATAATAATGTATGAAATGAATTAATTTATTAAACTTAGGATCTAATTGAGCTAACTAAAATCTAAAAGCATAAATTACAGACATAATTAAAATGATTCTAATACTAAATGTGAAATTTCAATTAAATTAATCTAAATTGAAACTCAATTAAATTAAGAAAAAGAAAAAGAAAAAGAAAAAGACAATTGGTAAAAATAGAGAAGGAAAAAGACAAAATTTTGGTGAGAAATAAATCACTAATTTTTTAAGCTAGATTGAAAGAAAAAAAAAAGACAATTGGAAAAAATAGAGAGAGAAAATACAAAATTTTGGAGGGAAATAAGCCACCAATTTTTTAAGCTAGAGATTAATTACTTTTTAGGTCATGTTGCATTTAAAATGTTACATTTTAGTCAACATTAAGTTTTAGTTTAATTTAATTTAGTCACAAGTATCCCCACGGTTTAGACTTCGGATATAGAAATCCCATCCCCGTAGTGATATTTAAAAATTAGTTTATTTAATTAATATTGAAACGTAAAATAACATAAAATGTTATTATACCACAACTTTGACAAGAGGAACGGTCTCTTCCATGGTATAGTATAAAAATATAATAAAACATACTTCATTTTATTATTTATTATGTTGTTAAAAATAGATATTCGAGTTAAAATCGGGTTAAAATCGGGTCGATATTCGGTTCAACTTTCGGTTCGGGTAGCATTCGGTTCGGGTCTATTTCGGTTCAACAAAAAATTTCGGTTCGATTTCGGTTCGGTTCGGTTTATTTCGGGTTTCGGGTCAACTTCGGATCATCATGTTCGGGTTAAAATTGAGTTTCGGTTTGGGTAATTCGGTTCGGGTTTCGAGCCTCGGGTTAAGTTTGCCAGGTCTACATACTACTGCTACCACTACTATAACTATTACAAATAAATTTGAAAGCCAAACAAGGGCGGAGCCATGATCGAATATTTGTAGGAGCCAAAATATTGAACTTTAAAAATATAAGGGTTTATTAAGTATTTAAACTCAAGATTGAGTGACAATGCCTAAATTATGTAATATTTAAATTTTATAGGGACTTAAATTGTTATTAGACTGAAAAAATTGAAGGGGTCAATTTAAAATTTTAGAAAGTTTAATTAAAATATTAAAAAATTAATGTTTAATATAAATTTCTAAAAATTTAAAGAGGTAAAATTAAATTTTTTAGAAAAAAATAAAAAACTTAAGATGAAATTTTCAAATTGTTGAAAAGCCAAGGCCTCGTGGGCCTACGCTACTCTCGATCCCTGAAGCCAGATGTGTGTTATTTTTAGCTAACAATAAAATTTTATTAATAATAAAAGGCAAGCATAGAAACAATTTGTATGTAACAGCAGTTTCATCAAACAGAATGATGTGGTGAGCAGAGTTCATAAAATAATTTCTCCCATTCTACGAGCATCTCCGTTAAAGTAGAGTTTCTCAAAAGAAGTGGGTAATCCGTCTCTTGAGCATATATTCACGGACAAAAATTTTCTACTTTTGTCGGTGTCCTTTCATATGCTCAATAGTCCAACACTAAGAAGTTAAATTCTAAACTCTAACTCTAAATCTTAAATTTTAAACTATAAACTTTCAAGATTATATCTTACCCTAAATTCCCTAAATTCTAAACCTTATCATTAGACTTTAAACATAAACTCTAAATCTAAATTTTTAGTTTGTAGTATAAAAGTTGGCGCTAAAAAGGACAAAAAAAAATCTATTCATAATCGTGCAGAGTTGTAGATTGAATATATGCTTTGTGGCAATCCTGGTGAACATAGTTTTTGCCTTATTTGAGTACACCTTGATAAGACTTATATGTATTAGGTGGAATGAATATAAGAACTGTCGGGTCGTCTTTGGAAGGAATGAAGATTATTCAATGGAGTTAATATGTTGTTCTATCGACAGACAAGATGATAAAATACTTGTGCAGATTCTCTCGTGAGGATGGGGCGGACTGGTTTTATCATTTACGCAAGAGAATCTGCAAAAGTGTTTTATCATCTTATCGATAGCACGAGATTCATTCTCTCCTAAGACAACAGTCCTTATATTCGATCGTTCCACCTAATACATATGAGTCATATCAAGGTGTTTTTCTTTTACAAATAAGGCCGAGTTTATGTTCATCAGGATTGCCACAAAGCATATATTCAATCTACAACTCTGCATGAATATATGCTCAAGTGACAGATCACCCATTTTTATGGAAATTCTTAGTTCATCGGAGATGCCCCGTAGATGGATATCGGTGGGTTAATATATACGTATGTTCTGAATCCAATCCATTATAGACAATAATGATAATATCTGAATCCTTATATTATTTAAATCGACAATATCTAAATATACAAAAGAAAAAGACACAGAAAACATCTGCAAATGTAATAATCCTCAATGTCCACTTCACTATCTATGTTACACGCTGTTGTTTCATGCAAGCTGTTTCTATGCTTGCTTTTCATTATTAATACTTTTTTTCTTTTGGATTAGCTAAAAAATAATACTAGTGTATTTGTGGCAATGTTTTATGGTCTTTTTAAACATTTAGTTTTTTTAGAATATATTGGCGTGGATTTATGTGGTATATATTCATATTTTTTCTTTAACCCTTTTGATAAGATTTACATACCTTGTACACATAGTAGGTGCGGGAACTGGGTGTGTTATATCCGAAAATCGTGGGGACCCGGACGGACGGGATGAGGAATAACCGAAATCTTCACCTACGGAGATGAGGACGAATGAAGTTTTATCACCGAAGCTCAAATGGGGATGGGGATGGGGACGATGATTGCTATATCCGAATAATGGAGATAGCCGAACCGTAACCATATAAATAACCGTGGGAAACCCTTATATTTTACAAAACATATAACTCTCATTTACATGTATACCTACCTATATAACTATATCCATCGAGATATTTGTGCCTTTTGTTTAAACTTTATTAAGTTTGGATGACCTTTTTAGTAATTAACTTATCATTTCTTGTTATTTAAGAGAACACAATCTATTTATATCTCAATTTCTTCCATTCAAATCTTATTCCTTTTCAACCATATTTTTAATAAGTGCATGCATTGAATATATGAATTGTAAATTGAAATTGACCGTATATTTTAATTAGTAGAATAGTAAATGTTGTTCAAATTTTTTGGATGAGATTCTCCGAAACCCGTGGGAATCTGATGGGTACAGAGGCAAAAAATCCCTAAAATGTGCAATGAGAATTTTTTAAAATCGTACCTGCAAATGTTAGGGACGAAGTGGGGAATGTAAAACTGTCCTCGCACTACTCGATTCCCACCCTTACATAGAGATACCCAAACTTAAATCTTCTAAAATAATATCATCTTTTCCTCGGATAACAGAATGCCAACTAGGATTAGGTTCTTTATTAACTGTTCCAACTAGGATTAGTTTGTTTTAACCATTTTATTTTAGGTTATAAATGTAAATAAACCATTTGTATTTTTTCCAAGTCAGTTTAATAAAAGATTACTGTTTCTTTTATTTTCCTCAAAATCTCACGACTTCATCTCTTCTTCTCCAACCTTCAGTTTTCCCCAAATTAGCAAAACCCTAGAATCTAACATGGTATCAGAAGACGAAGATTCGCTCTCCTCGGAGTCTAACTGGGTTTACAAGACGGACGATCCAACATATGAATTTTATATTCATCCTAATGAGAACCCGGCACTCGTTCTCACATATAGCCTTATTCTTGGAAACAACTATCACAGTTGGGCAAGATCCATGAAGATGTCCCTGATTTCGAAGAATAAGTTTGGTTTTGTGAATGACTCCATCAAAGATCCTGGCGTTAATGATTCTCGGTACCAAGCGTGGATGAAGTGCAATAATCTGGTCCTTTCTTGGCTTCAACGTGCAATTCATCCTGACATCGTCCAGAGTATCATCTGGATTGATACGACCTATGAGCTTTGGAAGGATCTATTCGATCGATTCAGTTCCGGTGACCTTGTTCGCCTCTCCGATATACATTAAGAGTTTTACGGTCTACGACAAGACAGTCTTTCTGTCACTGCCTATCATACTCAATTAAAAACCATTTGGGATGAGATTTGCAACATTCGTCCTCTTTCTTCTTGTTCCTGTCTTGCCTTACAGTATAGAAAACAAGACTTTGCTCTATGTTTTCTTAGGGGTTTAAATGATGATTTTGTTGTCCAAAAATCCCAAATCTTGATGATGACAAATTTACCTTCGATTAATAAAATTTTTACCCTAGTTGTGCAACATGAGAGAACCATTACCCCTATTTGAAATGCTAATCTAGGACCTGAGTTAAATGTTTTCCTAGTGGATAGGCCGAGTAATGGGAGATATGGGGATAAAATGAAAATCGATATTCATCTGTTAGGAAATTTTCCAATTCTGGTAAAAAACGTCCAATTTGTGTCCACTGTGGTCTCTTTGGTCACACTGTAGATAAGTGTTACCGAAAATATGGTTTTCCTTCGGGTTATAAAAATCATTCTCAGATGGGAAAAGCGAACCACACTGGTTCTGTTAATGATGTCAACATGAATGAAATTGTCAAAGAGCCTGTTCAACATGTTTCCTTTACAAAGGAACAATATGATAGCTTGTTGCGTCTTATAAATGAGCAACAAGGTTCCCATGGTTCTGTTTCTACTCAAACTCCTGCTTCACATAGTTCTGCGCAATCCAAGGTGAACATGCTTGCTTCACATTTTGATTTCACACCAACTACTACTTCAGGTATTCTCTTTAATCTTCCATCTGATTCATCCAGTGAAGTTTTTAATATTTTTTCTAATAATTCATCTGCTTCACATAGTTTTGATAGTCCTTGGATTATTGACTCAGGTGCAACTGATCATATAGCTAGTTCTTTAAATTCTTTTATTTTCTTTCGGAAAGTTTTTAATAAATTCGTAAAATTGCCAAATGGTAATATGGTTCAAGTTGTTCATATTGGTACTGTACAGTTAACACAAGATTTGCAGTTACATGATGTTTTCCATATACCTTTATTTCATTTTAATCTTATTTCAGTTTCTCAACTGGTTAAACATGACATTTCTTTAGTTTTCACATCTGACATGTGTTTTTTGCAGGACAACAAGCTGAAGCAGAGGATTGGTTCAGCTAGGATTCTGGATGGTTTATATCAGCTTGAGGTTTCAGTTTCTGGTTCTAATGAAATTGTTTGTTCTGTTTCAAATTCTTTCTTGTCCAATCTTTGGCATCTTAGACTAGGACATCCTTTTAGGCAAAGGATGAAACACTTTATGTCTTTGAATTCTGAAATTCTTCTTGTTTTTCGTTCATTGTGTGATGTTTGTCATATGGCTAAGCATAAGAGATTATCTTTTCCTCATAGTATTACAACTACTGATTCTACTTTTGATCTTGTACATGTTGATGTATGGGGTCCTTTCCCAATAAAGAGCATTTATGGTCATTCCTATTTCTTGACTATTGTTGATGATAACAGCAGGTTCACTTGGGTTTATCCTATGGCTGCTAAGTCTGAAGTTAAAGGTCTTTTATCTGTTTTTTTTCAAATGATAGAAACACAATTTAATAAGAAGATTAAATGTATTAGGTCTGATGATGCTAAAGAATTTGATATGAAAGAGTTTTATGTTTCTAAAGGAATTATTCACCAACTTTCTTGTGTTTACACTCAACAACAGAATAGCTTAGTGGAAAGAAAACACCAACATTTGCTTATTGTTGCTCGAGCCTTGAGAATTCAAGCTAACTTACCTCTTCATTTTGGGTTGATTGTGTTTTGCATGCCACATATCTTATTAATGTCTCACATACACCAATTTTAAATAATAAAACTCCCTTTAAAATCCTTTATGAAAAACAACCCAAATTGGAACATTTAAGAGTTTTTGGTTGTTTGGCATATGCTTCTGTTTTGCCAAAATCTGAAACAATGCTACATTCTCGGGCTGAAAGGCGTGTCTTTCTAGGTTTTCCTAAGAACATTAAGGGTTACAGATTATTCAATCTTGAGACTCATACTGTTTTTATCTCTTGAGATGTTATCTTTTCTGAAGAAGTTTTTCCTTTTCATTTTACTTCAAAATATTATCATAATAAGCATGTTTTCCCTATGATAACACAACTTCAATTGATGATTTTTTAAAGAAAAGGTCTTCAGAAAAGAACTTTCATTCTAAACATGCTTTGAAATATGTTGCTGAGTCTGATTCTGCAGACACTAGTAATAGCAGTCTGCCCATACAAAATAATGATCATACTTCTGATCATATGTCTAATGCTGATCAGAATTTATTGAGTTCTTCTAATAATCAAAATTTTCTATCTAATGCTAATCATAATAATGATCATATTACTATTACTGATCTGATTTCTAATGTTGAAGTCCCTGAGTTTGTTCCTCAGCATCCTCCTGATTTCTAATGTTAATCTGCCAAAGTCTTGCACTACTCCTCACACTATTGCTCAGGTGCTTTCGTACCAAAATCTTTCTTCACAACATTTATCCTATATTAATAATGTTGAAATTTTATCTGAACCAAAATCTTTTAAGCATGCTATTTTATATGATTGTTGGAAAAAGGCTATGGATGAGGAAATACATGCTTTAGAAAAGAACAATACTTGGACTCTAGTACCTCTTCCTCCTGGTAAAAAGACAATAGGATGTAAATGGGTGTATAAAACAAAACTCAAATCAGAAGGTACACTTGAAAGATACAAGGTTAAGTTAGTTGCTAAGGGGTATACTCAACAATTGGGAGTTGACTTTATTGATACTTTTAGCCCTGTTGCAAAGGTGACAACTGTTAGAACTCTTTTGGCTATTTCTGCTGCTAATAATTGGTTTTTACATCAATTAGATATAAGTAATGCCTTTCTTCATGGTAATTTACAAGAAGTTTATATGGACTTACCCCTGGATTTTGCACAAATAATTCTAATCTTGTATGTAAATTATATAGAAGTTTGTATGGTCTAAAACAAGCTAGTAGGAAGTGAAATGAAAGACTTGCCTCTGTTTTACTTGAACAAAGATTTCAGACACATCTTTGTTTACTAAGGGTGAAAGAGATTCTTTTATTGCTCTTATTGTGTATTTTGATGATATAACTTTAGCTAGCCCTAGCATGCAAGAAATTTCTTCCATTAAAGAATTTCTTCATATGACCTTTCAAATTAAAAACCTAGGAAACTTAAAATTTTTCTTAGGCCTTGAAGTAGCTCGTTCCTCCAAAGGAATTAACCTTTGCCAACAAAAATACACCTTAAATTTATTAAAAGATTCTGGTTTTCTAGGATCAAAGCCTACTTCCACTCTTATTGCAAACACTAAAAGGTTGTCTAAAACAGAGGGTGCTTTATTAACAAATATCACTTCTTATAGACAATTAATAGGCAAATTTCTTTACCTAACTACCACAAGGCCTGATATAATTTTTGCTGTACACCAACTATCACAATTTATCTCTGCACCAACTGATGTTCATCTAATGGTTGTTCATAGAATTCTCAGATATTTGAAGGGTACTCCTAGACAGGGTTTGTTCTTTCCTTCTACTAATAATATGCAACTTAATACTTTTACTGACTCAGACTGGGCTTTCTGTCCTGATTCCAGGAGATCTACAACTAGATTTTGCATATTTCTTGGTTCTTCCTTGATTTCTTGGAAATTCAAGAAATAACAAACAGTGTCTAGATCTTCAAGTGAGGCAGAAAATAGAGCTTTAGCAGCTGCTTCTTGTGAAATTCAGTGGCTTGTCTTCTTACTTAAAGACTTACATATTTCTTTTACTTCTGCCAATTTCTTTTGTGACAATTTGTCTACTATTAAACTTGCAGAAAATCCTGTCTAACATGAAAGGACTAAGCACGTTGAAATTGACTGTCATTTGATCCGAGAAAAGATTCAAGATGGACTCATTACTCTTCTCACTGTTTCAAGTTCAAATCAGCTTGCAGATTGCTTCACTAAAGCCTTGCCAGTTTCTGTATTTTTGCAATTAATATTCAAGTTGGGCATTCCGAATTTGTATGCTCCAACTTGAGGGGGGCTAACAGAATGCAAACTAGGATTAGATTCTTTATTTTCTTTATTAACTGTTACAGCTAGAATTAGTTTGTTTTAACCGTTTTATTTTAGGTTATAAATGTAAATAAATCATTTGTATTTTTTCCAAGTCAGTTTAATAAAAGATTACTGTTTCTTTTATTTTCTCCAAAATCTCATGACTTTATCTCTTCTTCTCCAACCTTCAGTTTTCCCCAAATTAGCAAAACTCTAGAATCTAACACCGGAGCCATCAGTTGATTTTAAACATTTAAAAACTAGTTTTATATTTTTTTCGCTTAACAAACAAACATTACGACTAAACAAACGTCTTTTTGATTTAAAATTAAAATATAATTGTTTCTGTTATGTGTGTAAAATTTTGAATTAGTTTAAGGAAAAAATTTCATACATAAATTTGTAAATTTTAGTTTATACGAGCCTTTTAATTTTAGTGGTTAGAGGTTTAGTTTAGAGTTTAAAATTTAAGTTTAATGCTTAGAATTTAAGGTATAGAGTTTAGAGTTAGGGTTTAGGACTAGTAATTTAGGGTTTGAATTTTATAGTGTAAATATGCAAGCTTGTTACACAATCTGTGTATCAAAATTTTACCATTAATGAGTAATTATACCATGCACCGACAGTCGAAATAAAAACTTCTCACAATCGTCTTAATTTTAGAGTTTATGGATTTAATTTAGTGTTATTTTATTGGCAAATATGATTTTTATTAAGATATCATAAAAGTCATTGTTTGAGTGTGTGCCTCGTTAAAAACTTCCCTAAACTTAATTAGAAAAAAAGTAAAAACATTCAAAGATGAAAACAAGACAAAACAAAACCCCAATACATAAAAAGTATCAATACAAGAAACCACTCCTTACCCAACTTAGCAAAATCAAAACACCACACATGTTATCACCACACCCCTTGGTCAAAACAATCGCCAGAAATTCAATTTATTGTTAAATCTGTAACGTTCTAAGATCATGGTTTAGAATTTAAAATTTAAGGTTTATATGTTAAAATTTAAATTCCTAATTATATTATTTAAAAATAAATTCTAAATTTTAAAGCCATAAATGTTTTAACTCTAAATTAAAATTCTAACCCTTAAAATTAAAGTACTTGTGATTTTTTTCACCATCAATGAAATATTTTCCCTTAATTTTACCCATCACATGGAAAACTTCAAAACATTCGAAACTTACTGAGGCAGAGAATTGACAGTACAATGTGTGGGTATGTAAATTTATGTATGAAAAACTCCAAAACAACCTTAGCAAGAAAAGACTATCTATATCATGGAGGGAAAGAATAAGAAAAGTAAACAGTTTGATATTGATGTTCACTACAAATATTATTCCATTCACTTGTCATGTTATGAACCGTGTATGGTTTGAACTAGTACAGTAAAATTTTTATAAATTAATACTCTTTAAATTAATAAATTTTATTAAATAATAAATTTTTTCGGTCTCGACTTGGGCCAATGTAAAAAATTATCAAATTCGATAAGATAATAATATAATAATTTTTAGAAACCCCCTTTATAAATATTGTCCCGTCAAAATTATAAATTAATAATTCATAAATATTACAATTACTACTTTGGTAACTTGCTAAAATATAAATTTATTGTAATCTGTTTCTTTTTAAAATTCAAATCTAATTCAATTTCATCTCTAACTTTTCTAATTGCACCCACAACTTCCGACGTTGAGGTCTCCAACTACAATAAAAAGTTGTGAAGAGTTGTTGCCGCATTCAATGCTTCCTTTCGCTGACTAGTTCAAGTGGTGTTGAATCATCTTCAACTTCAACATTAGTAGAACTTTCAACAATATTAGCCACAACTTCATGATCATTAGTACAATTTAAAATTTATTTGCACACAATATCTTTATCAAAGTTATACATATTTGCTTAATTGAGAAATTATATTTTAATTAATAAATTATTAATTTATTGATATATTAATATCTCTCTAAATTAATAAAATTTTACGGTCCCAAAGATATTAATTTATAGAACTGTATATAAGTAAGTGTGTGTCGCAACATCCGAAGACCAGCACAGGCAAAATCAAAGCACACAAAGGTATACCATAATCATGGCCATGGCTCAACAACAACAACAACAAAAACACACAGAGGGCTACCTCCGGAATGACTCCAAACACACTTTATCCTTGAAAAGCTCCAAGGTGTGGGAAGGAGAACAACGTACAAAATTTCCGAAAACAATTCTGTTCCGAGATGTTGGAGAGTTTACGCACGACGTGGAGCAAAACGATGGTTCGGTTGCTGGTCTTGCATACCAATTAGCAGATGATGGCAAAAAGTGGATTGTTACCTGAAGCAACCCTAGATGTGAAAACATCAAGGTAATGCAATGTTCATTTCTTTCTTTTTTTTGATCGAAAGAATTTTTTTGCTTCCTCCTGATTCTTCCGGGCTTTGCCCTGACTAATTCGGATTGAACCGCGTCGCACACTTGACTTTGGTGGATGAGTCTCTTAGTGGGGATTTTTTTGCATACACAAGGTCTCAAGTTCGAGACCTGCTTAAACGATACCCAATTGCTTACTACTTAGACCAATCCCGTTTACCTGTGATAAATTAAATGAATGCAGGTGTACACTGATATCGTGGATAGGTACATTGACTGGGTTCAAATCAAGAAGGAGCTTGATGCAAGAGGGAAACTGTGAGAAGGAAACTAATTTCCATTCATATCATTTAAGTATACAAGGAGGTTTTCTTATATACAAAGCTACAAGAGCTCTATCAAGCTCGATACATGCTAATCTACACAAGATTAGGTTAACAGCTTTAGGTTAACAGTCTTAACCACCATAACAGCATGCTAACATCCTAACTGCTTTATTAACAGACTTCAATATCCTTCATGCTCTTCTGAGCTTGTTGAACAATCTTCAAACAAATCAGCATTCTTCTTGCGTTGCTCATCTTTACACAGGGTTGCAATATCCGTTTTAGACACCACTTGCAGATGCGATCTAAACTCATCAAAATAAGACATGGTTAAGGGCTTAGCCACTCCATCTGCAACTTGACATGTAGCTGGGATGTAACCAACTCGAACCTGCCCAGCTGCAACCCTCTCATGCACAAAATAAATGTCCAGATCCACATGTTTTATACGAGAATAATATACAGGATTTTCACTAATGGCAATGGCACTTGTGTTATCGCTCCAAACTTCAGGAACTTTGACCTTGGCAAATCCCATTTCTTCAAGTAAAGCTGTAATCCAACTAACCTCAGCTATAACATTAGCAATGCTCCTATACTCTGCCTCTGTTGTGGACCTAGCAACAGTCTTCTGTTTTCTCGAGCTCCATGAAACCAAGTTGTCTCCAAGGTAAACATAGCATCCTGACACTGACCTACGATCACACGCATTAGCTCCCCAATCTGCAAAGGTTGCAACATTACAAGCATGTGTAGCAGACCTTTTATACAAGAGACCATAATCTAAAGTTCCACATATATATCTCAAAACTCATTTGACAGCAACCATATGATGCTCCCTAGGCTCGTGCATGAATTGGGCCAGTTTATTCACACTGAAAGCTATATCTGGCCTGGTGTGACAAGCATATAGGAGTGCTCCAACAATGCTTCTATAACTCTTCGCATCATTAATAGGACTCCCTGATACTTTTTCCAACACTGCATTACTCACCATAGGCGTTGGAACAACATTGGCCTTGTCCATGTGAGTTCTAGTAAGAAGATCATGCAAATACTTACGTTGATTCAACACTAGAAATCCATCTCCTCGAACAACTTTTAGGCCAAGAAAAAATCCCAGCTAACCTAGATCTTTGAGAGCAAACCTTTCACGTAGCAAATTAATCACTCGCTCCACTTCATTTTCTGAGTGACCAGTTAATATAATATCGTCTACATACACCAACATGTAGGTGTACCCAGAACCATGCTTGCACATGGACAAGGAAGCATCAACTTTCGACTCAACAAAACCAATTTCAAGCAAGAAGGTCTTAAGCTTCATGTGCCAATTACGAGGGGCCTGCCTCAAGCCATAAAGAGCTCGTTGAAGCTTACACACCAACCTAGACCCATCTGTTGCAAGCTTCTCGAACCCTGGTGGCTGATCCATATACACACTTTCATCAAGCTCACCATTTAAAAAGGCATTGTTGATGTCAACTTGCCTCAAAACCCAATTATTCGAAACAACAAGAGATAATACAATATTCACAGTGGTCATTCGAACAACAAGGCTGAAAGTATTCCTAAAATCTTGTCCAGGTATTTGGGAAAAACCCTTTGCAACTAACCTTGCTTTGTGCTTAGCAACCGTGCCATCAGGATTGCGTTTGAGTCGAAACACCCACTTGCACCCGACTTTAGACTGACCTTCAGGTAGCTTGACTAAAGACCATGTGCCATTGTTGTTCAATGCATCTAACTCAGCTTGCACAACATTCATCCACTCAGGAGATTGCAAAGCCTCTTGAATATTCACAGGCTCGACCTCATCTACTACTTTGCCAACATTAAACATTTTGGACTTAAATATCCCATTTTTGCTCATGGTTACCATAGAGTGACCAGTTCCTTGAGATATAGGACCAGCCACAACTGAATCATTCAAAACCTCAGTCTTATTATTCGAAACTACAAGATCACCAAGATCAGCCTCTTCCTGTTCCAAAACATCTGGCACCAGCTGCTGCATTTCATGTGGTGGTATAGCAAAATTATCAAGAACATCCTCTTCCTGTGGTGGGCTATTTAGTATCATCTGTATCTCATGTGGTGATGCACCACGAGCATCAGGAGCTAAATCACGAATTTCTTCTTCCAGCATTTCAGCACCAAGTTGTGTTTGACCAACTTCATGCCCTGAAGGTGCTGATGATGCTACTGGTGACTCAACAGGACTAGGCTCAGAACCACCTGGAGAAGCAACTGGATATTGATCAATGTCAACATGAGTTCGATTACTATTATTGCCATTTGTAGGTGTCACAATAGGCAATGCACATGATCGAAATGGCTGCAAAACTGGAACACGTTTTTCACCCTTCTTATCTGCAAAAAGAAAACAAGACTCATAAAAAATCACATGCCTCGATATATAGATTTTTCCATCTGAAGCCAAACACAAGTATCCTTTGTGTTGACAACTGTAGCCCAGAAATGTACACTCATGTGATCGAAAGGTGAGCTTATGCTTCTGAAACATTCTCAAATGTGAAAACATCTACATCCAAACACTTTTAATGCAGTGTAATCAGGTTTCTTCAAATACAAGCATTCATAAGGTGACTTATTGGCCAAGACTCGAGTTGGCAACCTGTTGATAAGGTGCACTGCTGTACACACAGCAAACGACCAATACTGGAGAGGCAATGAAGATTGAGCCAACAAAACTAAGGCTAATTCAATGACATGTCTATGCTTACGTTCAACTGTTCCATTTTGCTCCGATGTATGTGGACAAGACACACGATGTCTAATACCTTCCTTAGCCAGTAATTTTGACAAAGATCGATATTCACCACCCCAATCTGATTGAAATTCCTTTATACTAGTCCCAAATTGATTCTGAATTAGCTTAGAGAACAATTCGAAAGCTTGTACTGCCTGACTCTTGTCCCTTAGCAGGTACAACCATGCGTGCCTTGTAAATGCATCGACAAAGGTAATATAATACCTAAAGCCATTTGACGAAACATGTGTTGGCCCCCAAAGATCATAAAAGATCAACTGAAATGGCCTATCATACACTGTTGTGGAAGAAGAAAAAGGAAGCTTGTGACTCTTCCCAATACGACAAGGAACACATGTAGGTAAATCTGTTTTATTAAAGCTTGAAGAAAATTTTACACTTGTTTCATTACAAACTTGCATGAGACATTCATGAGCAGGATGCCCAAGACGCCTATGCCAAAGCTCATAGCTACTTCCAATTCTATTCACATACTCATCTTCGACTCGAACAACATTACAACCAGCATCACCAGATGGGGAAACCAAGTCAGCAGCAAACTGGTACAATCCATCTCGTTCAACACCTTGAAGAAGCAACTCACTTGAGCCTTCATCACAAACCAAGCACATCGAAGCATGGAACTCAAAAAATACACTATTGTCTCTAGCAAACTTAGAGACCGAGAGAAGATTCTTAGTAACACATGGTACATGCAACAAATTAGACAAGAAAAGCTTGCGAGATGCACAAGAAGAAATAATGGCAGAATGCCCCAAACGATCAATATTTAACCTAACACCATTTCCAACAATTATCTTACCTGGACCATTATAGCTCGATGAACGCAAAAGATTTGCAGAATCTGGTGTTACATGGTGCGTTGCACCAGAGTCAATCACCCAAGAATTACGAGAGGTTGATGCTATATTGACCTGAGGAGAATCTTGCTCCACATTAACCACTTCTTGATCATCAAATGTACCCAGCTGCACATGCCCAGAAGCCTGAACTTCTTGATCACCAGCAGCTTGAAAATCCTCATCGAACCTATACCAACAGCGATTGGCCAAATGTCCAATCTTTCCACATATTTGACACTGAATTTTAGCACGACCACCACGACCTCTACTATTCATTCGACCAGCTCCATTATGACCCCTGTAGCCATAACCACCACGTGACTTAGAACCACAATAGGCAGTCTGACCACAAGAAGCATTGAAGGCACCACCAGAGGCCTGGGCTACATTTGCACTAAAGGGTAAATCAAGATTGCTTTGAGCATGAAAACCTGCAATCTGAGCCTCTGCATCAATGAGCAAAGATCTCACATGATCAACAGAAACCAATTCTTTGCTGGACGTGATTACAACAACAAAAGGTTGATAATCTTTGGGCAAACCATTCAGAATGCAAGCGTTTTGCTCAACATCCGATATTGCACTGTTGCAAGAAACCAAAGCATCACAGACTTCTTTAATCTGTGTAAGATAAACTCGCATGAACTCCTCACCTTTCTTGAAGGATCTGAGCTTATAGTGAAGCCCCATTACTGAAGTAGTAGAACGATTCGAAAAGAATTCTTGAACCGTTTTCCAGACTCCAGCAGCTGTCTCAGCACCAACAAACTGAGCAAGAAGATGAGAACTCACCGTGGAAAGCAACGACGAGGCCAACGCACTGTCTTGGGCAACATAATCTTCATAAGCATCATTCGGAGAAGACGTACCATCAACAACACTAACCGTTTCAGGAGGAACTGTCATCTTGCCAGTCAGGAGCTTCTTGAGCTTGTGACTTCGAACTGTTAACAGCACCTGCTGTTTCTAAAGAAGATAGTTCATCTCGTTGAGGACAACACTGATTTTCTTGTTAGTAAACATGGCAACGACACGATCAGAAACCAGAAGCAAGCGGAAGATCACCAGGAACACGAAAAAGAAAGCTTAAAAACTCATTACAAGTTCAAGCTTTTACCGGCGAATGATACCATGTGAGAAGGAAACTAATTTCCATTCATATCATTTAAGTATACAAAGAGGCTTTCTTATATACAAAGCTACAAGAGCTCTATCAAGCTCGATACATGCTAATCTACACAAGATTAGGTTAACAGCTTTAGGTTAACAGTCTTAACCACCATAACAGCATGGTAACATCCTAACTGCTTTACTAACAGACTTCAATAGAAACCCATGTATGAAGCTGTTAGGTTTGGATACAGAGCAGCGGTTGTGATTGATCCAAAGGCCTGTTCACCAATAATGACTGCAACCATTGAGCCTCGTATCTGAGAGAAACAACTGGGATGGGGTCTGCTTCCCCATCAGATTGTGGTGTGGCTGTCGATACTAAATAACAACCCCATTACTAGTAGTAGTAGTAGTGCAATAAATTTGACAGCCAGTATATATGTTATCATGTGTAATGTGTGTCTTTATGTTATGGCCTTCGAAACTATGTCTTTGCCATGCATGCATGCATGGCTGGCTATAGAATATTATATGTATGATTAAAAAAAAAGGCCTGTGTTTCGGTTTATATGATCTTGATATTGGAAAGGGAAAAAGTTGTTTCGAACAATACCCCTAACACTTCTTAACATCCTAAAATGATACACAAAACAACACATTTTCAATAAGCCCACACCTTAGAGAATAACCCAACAAAGCATCACAAGCAGCTCCTTGCATGTCAAGCAAGCTTGAATAATTTGATTTCTTTGTTAAATCGAGGTCACGTTTAAAATAAGATAAGATCAAGCTCAAACCCTAATTTTACTTTTTGAATCGAACTCTAATGCAAAGCTTCTGACAACTTGATTACACTGCGATAAAGCTAAATTTTAATTGATTTTTAAGGAAAACTTTGAAGATCATAAAAGAAATTTTTTTGAAGAATATATTTTATTTTGTTTCCTTCGATGTATCCACCTTTCAGTTGAGTTATAAATTTTACATTATGTTCGTATAAAATAATTTGCATCTTATCTTGAAAAGCAAATCACATATTAGATATATTTGATCAATAGTCTTAACTAAATATATTTTCAGCTTGTCTTATGTAATAACAATTATTTGAAGAGGCATTAAGTTTAAAGATCTAAATATAATGATTTTGTAAGCACTTAGGTAATACTTATAGACCAACTAATATATGATGTTTTTAGATCAATTAATGTACGATGTTTCTAGACCGACTAATACACGATTCATATTAAGGATTTTTTTACATTTCTTTTAAAGATAAAAAGTATATATTAATATATCACAATCTTACAATTATTGAGGAGTGGCATTCAATAGATACAACTTATATTAAATTTCTTTAAGATTTTTTCAACACGTGTTCATTCATAAAAGAATTTATATTTAAGTGTTCGATTTTTACGTCGGGACAAAGTTTGATTTTAAAATTCTCTGTCTCAAATAGTTTTTTTATACAATTAAATGTTTTGAAGGCTTTTCAGGAGTTCTAATAATGATCAAATTATATGTAAAAGAAGAACACCTTGATAAGAATAATATGTTGATGTATAAATTAGACGAGTCGAGCTCGAGCAGTACTGATCTCGACTCGAAAAATTTGAATTTGAGCTCGACTCAATTCAAAAGCTCGTAAGCTCAAAATTATCAAATTTAAACCGAACTCAAAATAAAAAATTGATACTCGAACTCGAAACATTCTTGAACTTATCTAGAAGCTTGAACTTGAACTTAATGATGGAATACTGTATCATAGTGGGAGCCCTGGCTCTCTCAAAATTTTGAAAAAAAAAATCAACATTTAGTCCTATAAAAATTTTAAAATTTTAATTTAACCCCTTTAATAATTTTAAATTTTTATTATATTTTGAATTTTTAAATATTATTAATTTAGACCCTCTTAAATTTCTTTGAAAGTTCTTATTTAATTTCATATTCTAAAAAAATTAGTTAGACTCCAATTTTTTGAAAATCTTAAATTAAACTTAAAAAAATCTAAAATTATTAATTTAAACCTCTAAAATTTTTAATAGTTCTCTCAAATTGAGTTACCAAGATCCGTCTCTGATATTCATTCCCTCCAAAAACAACAGTCCTTATATTCGTTCCACCTAATACATATAAATCTTATCAAGATGTCTTTCTTTTACAAATAAGGCCAAATCTATGTTCATCAGGATTGCCACAAAGCATATATTCATTTCAACCCACCACTCTGCATGAATATATGCTCAAGAGACAGATCACCCTTTTTTCTGGAAATTCCTACTTCAACGGAGATGCCCCGTAGATGGATATATTCAATCTACATCTGTTCTGAATCCATTATAGACAATGATGATAATATCTAAATCCTAATATTATTTAAATCCACAATATCTAAATAGATGACTCTGTCATGTTCGACGAGCACCGATGAGCACCACTAACGACGAGCATCGATGAGTACCATTAATTTAATTTATAAAGATTAAAAACCTAAAAGACTCACGTATATTTATAAATTAAAAGGTAAATTAATTAAAATATATTAGTTTATTTTTAATTTTCTTTTAAACATAGATCAAAATATCTATCTACCTCTAAATTACAAAACACTAATTTTTGTTTATTTAAAATTTAAGCCGCCGACGTCGCCACCGCTGCTTGTATCAACCAGCCGCTCCTGCTGCTGCACCAAACACTAACACTCTTATGAACTCGAATGCTTGAATTTTGATTGTGCAGGGAGTAAATTTCCTTGCCAAAAAAATAAGGGAGTAAATGTTTATCAAATCAAACATTAATGTTTGATTGTGCACCACAAAGGTAAATGTTTGATTGTTCATTCGATAAACCCTAATTTGATAAACTCTTGAAGTTTGATTGTGCAGGGAGTAATTGTTTACGGCGACGGCAGGAGACAGCGACGATGACATTAGCGGCAGCGACGATTTGAATTTTAAATGAACAAAAATTAGAGTTTTGTAATTTAGGGATAGATAGGTATTTTGATCTATGTTTAAAAGAAAATTAAAATTGAAATAATATATTTTAATTAATTTACCTTTTAATTTTTAAATAATTTATAATTATACGGTGAGTCCTTTAGATTTTTAATCTTTATAAATTAAATTAATGATGCTCATCGATGCTCGTCATTAGTGGTGCTCATCGGTGCTCGTCGAGCGTGTCAAAATTTTCCTATCTAAATATACAAAGAAAAGGCAGAAAAAACATAGTATAAAACATATGCAAATGTAATAATCCTCACTGTCCACTACACTATCTAGGGCAGTAAATGAGATAAGGCAGATCGCGAGTTGCTAGAGCTCGATTCGGTGAAAGTTCGGTCAATACTCGACTCGGTTGGACTCGATTCGAGCACGAACTTGGCTCGAATTCTTAACGAGTCGAGCCGAGCTACTTGATACCCGACTCGAAAAGCTCGCGAGCTACTCGAAAATATAATAAAATTATTTTTTAACTTTTATAATTAAAGTGAACTAAAATGTGGGTTGTGTGTTTTTGGTTGTTATGTTATGTTAGTTTAATTTTTACTTTAACTTTCTTTATATTTTCATGTGTACTTTTTTTTCCTACTAGGATTATGGGTTTTTAATGAGTCACATGAAAAATATTTCTTTTGTATGATTCTATCTACAATAAAATCATGTAATTTGATCGATAACAACAATATTATTATCATTATTACTATTATTATGAAGAGGGTTGTAAATGAAATGAGAGACCACGAGCTACTCGAGCTCGACTCGGTCAAAACTCGATTAATATTCGACTCAATTGGACTCGACTCGAGCTCGGCTCGAATTCTTAACAAACCGAGTCGAACTCAGCATACTCAAGTTCGAATCAAGCTCGAACTCGACTCAAATTTTTAACGAGTCAAGTCGAACTCAACACTACTCGAGCTCGACTTGGCTCGTTTACACCCCTAACACTATCTATGTTACATACTGCTGTTTCATGCAAGCTGTTTATTATATGCTTGCTTTTGATTATTAATATTTTCTCTTTTGGATTAGCTAAAAAAATACTAGTGCATTTGCAATGTTTTATGGTCTTTTTAAAGAAGAATTTCTCAGTATATTTTTGTGCCCCTATTTATACCTACATTAAAATACTGTATTTAAAGTTTAGAGTTAGGGTTTAAAATTAAAGTCTAGAGAATTAGAAGTAGAGTATACTCTTTAAAGTTTAAAACTTATGGTTTAAAATTTAAATTTTAGGGTTAAAACTTAAAATTTAATTTTTAGTGTTAGAGGGGTAAAATTTAATTTTAAAAAAGTTAATGGTGTTCATCGGTAGTAGTGTTCAGCAATGTTCGTCGCACGTTGTAGAATTTTTCCTTAAACAAACGGCTTTTTAATTTAAAATTAACAACATAATTGTCTTAGTTATACGGGGTAAAATTTTGAATTAGTTTAAGGGTTATATTTTAATACAAAATAATCTAAATCTAATACCCTAAATTCTAACCTATCAGGTAGGGAAAGAATAAAAAAAGAGTAAAAGGAAGATAAAAAGTTTGATATTGATGTTCACTACAAATATTATTCCATTAACTTGTCACGTTAAGATCAGTGCATGGTTTGAACTAGTATATAAGCAAGTGTGTATCGCAATATCCAAAGCACAAGACAAGCAAAATCAAAGCACACAAAGGTATACCATAACCATGGCCATGGCTCAATTACAACGACAAAAACACACAGAGGGCTACCTCCGGAACGACTCTCAACACACCTTAGCCTTGAAAAGCTCCAAGGTTTGGGAAGGTGACCAACGTACAAAATTCCCGGAAACAATTCTGTTCCGAGATGTCGGTGAGTTTACTCACGACGCAGGGCCTAACGATGGTTCGGTTGCTGGCCTTGCATACCAAATAGCAGATGATGGCAAAAAGTGGATTGTTACCTGGAGCAACCCTAGAGGTGAAGACAGCAAGGTATACATATATACTATATGTGCATGCATTGCAATGTTCATTTCTTTCTCCCTTTTCTTTTATCATTTTTTTTCGGATTCGCATTGCACACCTAATTTTAGTGCATGAGTTCCCCAACGGAGATTTTCTCATATACAAGGTCTCGAACTCGAGACATGTTTAAGCGATATCAAGTTGCTTACCACTTAGACCAGTCATGTTTACCTGTTATAAATCAACTGCATGCAGGTGTACACTGATATCGTGGATGGGTACATTGATTGGGTTCAAATCAAGAAGGAGCTTGATGACAGAGGGAAACCCTCGTATGAAGCTGTTAGGTTTGGATACAGAGCTGCAGTTGTGATTGATCCAAAGGCCTGTTCACCAGTAATGACTGCAACCATTGAGCCTCGTATCTGAGAGGCACAACTGGGATGGGGTCTGCTTCCCCATCAGACTCTGGTGTGGCTGTCGAAATTAAATAATGTAGTGCAATAAATTTGACAGCAAATAGTTATGTTATCATATGTAATGTTAGTGTGTCTTTATGTTGGGGCCTTGAAACTATGTCCTTGTCATGCATGCATGGCTGGCTATATGTATGGATTAAAATAAAACAAAAAGGCCTGTGTTTCGGTTTATATCTTGCAGTACTTGTATGATGAAACTCCACATACTATTGGAATGGAAAAAAGAGGTCGTTTCGAACAAGATCCCTAACAACTTTACAAGATTTTCAATTAGAAATGTCACTGCCTCTTAACATCCTAAAAATGGTACGTTGAAATCGTCTGCCTTCTAATTACGTTTTTTTGGTGCCTCCACTTTAAAATAGTAGATTTAGGGTTTAGAGTTTAAGATTAGAGTGTAGAAAATTAAAGGTAAGGTGTATTTTTTAGTGTATAAAATTTAGGGTTTATGATGTAAAACTTAATGTTAGGATTTAAAATTAAGTTAATCTCTGGGCGCATAATGTAAAATTGCTTAATTACCTTCATGGCCCTTGTATTGGGCACTTTCTCCCGATTTTAATATTCATATTTTTATACCGGCAACTTTTTATACTTCTTATAACGTCGTTAAGTCAGAAACGTGTAACATGCTCAGATTGTAGCTCATGAGAATAATGACATCATGATCATGTTATCATTTGCAAATTTAAAAATATTAAAAATTTTAAAATGATTAAAGTTAAAAATCTTTAATGTTAGAAAACTATAAAAATTAAAAAAATCAGAAAAATTCAACTTATCCTGAAATATATAAAAATTTAAAATCTGTTATGAATATTTATCTATGTGGATGTCTATCATGATAAGGACTTTATCAAAGGAGATTTGAATTATTTTATCATTAGGATTATTATCTACATTAATTAGAGTTTAATGTAATATGTACTTCTTATGCCTATAAATAGATGATTTACTGAAGGCATTGTACACAAGTCAATATTCAGAATAATACAAATCTCTTTCTTTTCTCTCATCCTATTTTGTTCCTATTTCTTCTTGTTCTTGTTTTCACATTATTCACAACACGTTATCAGCACGAGTTTGCTCAGAAGATTTCAGTTACAAATCAAGCTTCTCCAAAGATTTATCTGGTATATTCTTTTTCCATCTTATATATTTCAATTTATAAAATAATATATATACAATAATAAATTAAAACAATATATAATTAATTCCTTGCTTATATTATCATCCATGTGTTGTTATTTATTTTGTTTAATATTTTATTAATCAATTTAATTAATATAAGCTAACAAAGTCATACCTATAATGATAAAATTGTTGTTTGCTGGTATTAAAGGAGAGTAATCATTTTTGTTTAATATTTACTTAATTATCTGTCTGTTATCATCTGTATGTTATCATCCGTCTGTTGGTATTTATGACTTCTATTATAAAACAAATAATAATATTTACTTAATTAATCCAATTGTTGTTATTTATTTTGTTTAATAATTTGTTTTAATTTGCCATGTTTGGTTATTATAAATTATATGTTTGTTTGTTTTAATTCATACCATGCCTATATACAATAAATTTATATGATATTTGTTTTAATGGTTTAATCCGAGTATAATTGGCTGGACATCCCGTTCTGCGAGGCTACTGGTCTCAAAGGAGGTTTTTAAATGACCTTGTAGACAGGTATAACAATGCCACGTATGAGGATTAAATCTTATTTATGTTGTTTTTGATTATATATATTAATTTATAATTAATCTAATTTGATTGTTTATCTTTTATAGTACATCAATGGCAAATCTTGCAAAGATTGAGTTTGTGGCTCTTGATATTTCCGGAAAGAATTATTTATCCTGGATCTTAGATGCCGAAATACACCTTGATGCTAATGGTCTGGGAAATACCATTAAAGAGGGGAATGCAGAATCTGCCCAAAATAAGGCCAAAGCCATGATACTTCTTCGCCGTCACCTCCATGAGGGGTTGAAATCAGAATATTTAACGGTGAAAGATCCTCTTATTCTTTGGAATAATCTAAAGGAACGATATGACCACCAGAAAACTATTATTCTGCCTAAAGCTCGATATGACTGGTTGCATCTGAGATTGCAAGATTTTAAATCAGTAAGCGAGTATAACTCTGCTATGTTTCGTATTACTTCACAATTGAAGTTATGTGGTCAAATTATTACTGATGAGGATATGTTAGAGAAAACATACTCCACTTTTCATGCAAATAATGTTGTCCTTCAGACACAATATCGAGAAAAAGGCTTTAAGAAGTATTCTGAGTTAATTTCTTGCCTTCTTGTGGCTGAGCAAAACAATGAGCTATTGATGAAGAATCATGAATATCGCCCAACTGGCTCCGCTCCATTCCCTGAAGCGAATGCGACATTTTATAGCGGAAGAAATAAAGGTTACACCAACCATCGTGGTCATAACTATGGGCGTGGTCGTGGTCGTAGTCACGGTCGAGGAATCCAAGAAAGAGGAATCTATGTGTCATCGATGTGGCAGCTTAAATCATTGGGCCCGTGCTTTCCGTGTGCCAAAGCATCTTGTGGATCTTTACCAACAGTCAATCAATGGTAAAGGAAAGAAAGTTGAAACAAATTTTGCTTATATCAATGAAAAAGATGATTATGGCCTTGGCAAAGATGATTATGGCATTACTGGCACTAGCAATGGCGATTATGGCTTTACAGATATAGATGTTAATGATTTCCTTATTTCCCCTGAGAAGAATATTTGATTTTTATTTATTTTTGTTTTGTTTATGTTTATTATTATTTTAGGAAAAGTTTGTTAGAAAGATATAATATTTTATTAGGAATTATATATATAAGAATAAAATTCATGGATGTTATTTATTTTGTTTATATTTTGAATATTTTTGTAATATTTATTTTATTTTTCTTTGAAGAATATGGTTCCGTCTCAAATACAATCCGTCAAAAATGGTGACGATTTATGCTTAGCGGACAGTGCAAGTACTCATACTATACTTAAGCACAAGAAATTTTTTTCCCATTTAACAATGCAAGGGAATAATGTGAGTACTATATCCAGAAGTGCTAATATTATAGAAGGCTCCGGAAGAGCAAATATGCTATTGCCAAATGGAACTCTATTCCATATTCATAATGCGCTATACTCTCCAAAGTCGCAAAGAAACTTATTAAGTTTTAAAGATATTCGCAATAATGGATATCATATTGAGAGTAATTGCCAAGGAGATACTGAATATCTCTATATTACAAGTATAACTCAAGGCAATAAGAAAATTTTAGAAAAATTACATGCACTGTCATCCGAATTGTACTACACAAGAATTAGTGCAATTGAAGCACATGCTATTGTAAACTATAAGTTTACCGATAACTTTATTATTTGGCATGACCGGTTAGGCCATCCCGGTTTGATTATGATGCGAAAAATTATCGACAATTCATGTGGTCACTCATTGAAGAACCAACAGATTCTTCAAAGTAATGCCTTTTCATGTGATGCTTGTTCTCAAGGCAAACTAATTATTCGACCATCACCAGCTAAAGTAAATTATGAGTCTATCAATTTTCTGGAACGGATACATGGTGATATATGTGGGCCTATACACCCTTCTTGTGGACCATTTAGATATTTTCTAGTTTTAATTGATGCATCGACTAGATGGTCACATGTATCCTTGCTATCAACCCGCAACTTGGCATTTGCGAGGTTACTTGCTCAGTTGATAAAATTACGAGCACATTTTCCAGATTCCCCTATAAAGACAATTCGTCTTGATAATGCTGGTGAATTTACTTCTCAGAGTTTTGATGATTTTTGCATGTCGATTGGAATAAGTGTTGAACACCCTGTAGCGCATGTTCATACACAAAATGGTATTGCAGAGTCCTTTATCAAACGACTTCAATTAATTGCAAGACCGTTACTAATGAAGTCAAAACTACCGATTTCTGCATGGGGACATGCCATTTTACATGCAGCATCATTGATTCGCATCAGGCCTGTAAGTTATCATAATATCTCCCCATTACAAATGGTTTTTGGTCAGGAACCAAATATCTCTCATCTTAGAATTTTTGGATGTGCGGTATATGTTCCGATTGCTCCACCACAACGCACAAAGATGGGTCCTCAAAGGAGGTTGGGAATATATGTCGGTTTTGAATCCCCTTCGATAGTTAAATATCTTGAGCCTATGACGGGGAATTTATTTACAGCTCGATTTTCCGATTGTCATTTTAATGAGTCAGTTTTCCCAACATTAGGGGGAGAAAATAAACAGCTGGGAAAAGAAATAAGTTGGAATGAATTATCGTTATCTCATTTTGATCCACGTACCCAACAATGTGAACTAGAAGTTCAAAGGATAATTCATTTGCAAAACTTAGCAAATCAATTGCCAGATGCTTTTGCTGACCCTAAAAAAGTGACTAAGTCACATATACCAGCTGTGAATGCTCCGATTAAGATTGATGTCCCAGAAGGACAAACTCTAGTTGCTAATGAGTCAAACGCACGCCTGAAGCGTGGTAGACCAGTAGGTTCCAAAGATAAAAATCCTCGAAAAAGAAAAGGAGCTATATCATGTGATGGTCTAATCGAGGAATCGATGGATTATGAAAAATCTCGAGAAGAGATTAAAAGGTCTCCAAAAGAGACATTAGACATGAATCAGGTACCTGATAATGATGAGATCTCAATAAACTATGTCATGTCTGGTAACAAGTGGAACCGAAACAAAATCGACGTCGATAATACTTTTGCATGCAATATAGCACTAGAGATTTTGAATGATAATGTGGATCATGAACCATTGTCAATTGAACAATGTAAGCAAAGAGATGATTGGCCAAAATGGAAAGAGGCAATTGAAGTGGAACTAAAATCTCTATAAAAAAGAGAAGTATTCGGGCCTGTAGTCCGTACACCGGAAGGTGTAAAACCTGTGGGGTATAAATGGGTTTTTGTGAGAAAGAGAAATGAAAAAGGAGAAATTGCGAGATATAAAGCTCGTTTGGTTGCACAAGGATTCTCACAAAGACCGGGAATTGATTATGAAGAAACATACTCCCCATTGGTGGATGCAACCACTTTTAGATTTTTGATTAGTCTGGCAATAAAAGAGAGACTTAATTTCCGCTTAATGGATGTTGTTACAGCCTATTTGTATGGGCCTCTTGATAATAATATTTATATGAAACTTCCGGAAGGTTTCAAACTGCCTGAAGCAGTTAATTCAAGTTCTCGAGAATATTATTCAATCAAATTGAACAGATCCCTTTATGGATTAAAACAATCTGGGCGCATGTGGTATAATCGCCTCAGTGAATACTTATTAGCAGAAGGCTATAAGAATGATCCAATTTCTCCATGTATTTTTATTAAGAGATTTAGCTCTGGATTTGTTATTATTGCTGTGTATGTTGATGATTTGAATATTATTGGGACTCCTGAAGAGATCTCATTGACAGTAGAATGTTTAAAGAAAGAATTTGAAATGAAAGATCTTGGGAAAACAAGGTTCTGTCTTGGATTACATATTGAGCACTTAAAGGATGGAATCCTTGTGCATCAATCAACATACATAGAAAAAATGTTAAAGAAATTTTACATGCATAATGCACATCCATTGAGCACTCCTATGGTTGTTAGGTCACTTGATGTTAACAAAGATCCATTCCGTCCTCGAGAGATGGATGAAGATATTCTTGGTCCAGAAGTGTCATACTTAAGTGCTATTGGTGCATTAATGTATCTTTCTAGTCACACACGACCTGACATATCGTTTGCTGTCAATTTGTTGGCAAGATTTAGTTCATACCCAACCCGAAGACATTGGAATGGGGTCAAACACATATTTCGTTATCTTCAAGGTACGAAAGATATGGGATTATTTTTCTCTAATCTATCCAAAACAGAATTGGTTGGTTTTGCGGATGCAGGATACTTATCTGATCCTCATAATGCTCGATCACAGATTGGTTATGTTTTTACATACGGTGGTACAGCAATTTCTTGGCGCTCAATGAAACAAACAATTACTGCTACTTCCTCTAATCATGCTGAGATTTTGGCTATACATGAGGCTAGTCGTGAATGTGTGTGGCTAAGGTCTGTAACCAATCATATTCGCGAAAATTGTGGTTTACATTCTGGAAAAGTAGCTCCAACGGTCTTATATGAGGATAATACGGCATGTATTGCCCAACTTAAAGAAGGATACATAAAGGGTGATAGAACAAAACACATCTCCCCAAAATTCTTCTTCACTCACGATCTACAAAAGAATGGAGACATTGATGTCCAACAGATTCGTTCATGTGATAACTTGGCAGATTTATTTACCAAGGAACTCCCTACTGCTCCATTTGAGAAGTTAATTTATAATATCGGATTGCGTCGTGTCAAAGATCTTATATGATGTATTTATGAGGGGGAGCAAAATACGCGTTGTACTCTTTTCCTTATCCATGGTTTTGTCCCATTGGGTTTTCCTGGAAAGGTTTTTAATGAGGCAACATGTTATGCGTATTAAAGATGTGTGTACTCTTTTCCTTTACTAAAGATTTTTTTTACGGGATTTTTACCTTAGTAAAGTTTTAACGAGGCACACTGTCTTCATAGACATCCAAGGGGGAGTGTTATGAATATTTATCTATGTGGATGTCTATCATGATAAGGACTTTATCAAAGGAGATTTGAATTATTTTATCATTAGGATTATTATCTACATTAATTAGAGTTTAATGTAATATGTACTTCTTATGCCTATAAATAGATGATTTACTGAAGGCATTGTACACAAGTCAATATTCAGAATAATACAAATCTCTTTCTTTTCTCTCATCCTATTTTGTTTCTATTTCTTCTTGTTCTTGTTTTCACATTATTCACAACAAAATCTATGTTTTAAAAATCCAAATTATATATTTCAAAGTTTATACTATATAAATTACATAAATATAAAATTTTAATTCAAAAAATTCTTTAGAAAATACAAAAATTATCTATAAAATATAATAACTTTTCATGCAATAACAAAATTTTCAAATGTATATTAAAAAGGGAAAAATTCAAATGAAATTCAATATAGATAAATTTATTTAAATAAAATTTTCAAAAAAATATTATAAAAGTCAATGTCCGGTCAACACAAATCAATTATCAATCAACACTAATCAAATTTATATTTGAATGTGTTATAATTTTTTAATTACCCATTTTAATATTTTTGAAATTTAGAAAGATATATATATATATATATATTAATAGTTTGTTGGGAATAAAATAACAAATAACAATAATAAAAAACAAAGAATAAGATTGGAAGAACAAACAGATGAGAGAAATATGGAGATTTGTATTATTCTCAAATATAGAGTTATATACAATGTCTTCATCAAATCATCTATTTATAGGCATAAGAAGTACATATTACATTGAACTCTAATTAAATGAGATAATATTTTTAATGATAAAGTAAATCAAACTCCTTAGATAAAGTTCTAATCATGATAGACATCCACATAGATAAATAGTCATAACACTCCCCCTTGGATGTCTATGTAGATAATATGCCTCCTTAAAACCTTACTAAGATAAAAACCCAGTGGGAAATAATTCAGAGTACACACATATTTGATACGCATAACATGTTGCCTCATTAAAAACCTTACTAAGAAAACCCATTGGGACAAAACATCGGTTAAGGGAAAAAGAGTGCAACGCATATTTACTCCCCCTCATGAAAACATCTCAGAAGATCTTTGAATCTTCATAATTCAAACTTGAATATTATTTTTCTATAGATAGCGGAGATGAAACTTTGGAGTAATATTTTCTATGATGTATCCACCTTCCATTATCTCTACACAAGATAGCATTTGTATCGTATCTTGTGAAAGTAAATCACATATCTTCTGGATATGTTGGGTCAATGGTCTTAGCCAAACACATTTTTGGCTTGCCTTGTGCATAACAATTATTTCTACAAGATTTGAGGAGGCATCGACGAATGTTTGAAGATCTAAATGTAATGATCTTTGTATATTCATAGATATTTCTTGACCAACTAATATATAGTGCTTCAAGACCAAGAAAATATATAATTATTTTTATTCACATCCAACAATCTTACAAATATTGGGATACTCAAAAGATATGCTCTATTCATATTGAATCTTCTTTAAGATTCTTTTAGATTATGTCTATTCATAGACAAAAAGAAATATATAAAAATGTTCGATCTTCAGGTTGAGATAAACTTGATGTCAAGATTCAAGTACTTGTATTGAAAGTATTTCATGAGTTTCTAATTTAAAGCTCTTTAGGAGTTCTAAAATTATCATAATAGATCTTGATCCAAACTCCTTTATAAAATACATAAGGAAATCTGATCATTCTTATAGTATTTTCTCAAATAGTATTCACTAAGGCGATTATACCAAATGCTCCAAAATATTTATGAGACGTGTTTAAATAAATTTCCTCGGAAATTTCCAAATGCTTCTAGCATTTTAAACCCTTCAAGGATAAATATGGATCCACAAATAATTAGACACATGTAAAAAAAAATCATAACTGCCAAAGTAATTGCATCCACCATGAAGTAATTAAATTTTTTCATAAATCGTAGTTCAAGTCGTATTTACGACTACTTATTTGTGCCTCACTTGCATTACACCTTTAGGTGTTTGGACTGCTGGCCTAAATACTTCTATTTTAGAAGTTCAAAGCGTCTTTCAACATCGGCCAATTCAATATATGTACTTATGGATAGATTTTATACAAGATCCTCGATTTCTTTCTTTACTTCTATAGAAGTGTTTTATGTAAAATTGTTTGTAAAATCGTTGTCGGCAACTTTCTAATTTTCTGGTTCCATTCTCGTAATGACATACCTCATCGAGATCTCTCCAAGATTTCAATCTTTATTTCAGGTACCTGAAACTCTTCAAGAGTTTTATTATTAGTTATGTCTTGGGTCTCTTTAGGAGCACTCGCCTCCAAATATGACCATCTCATAACACTCTTAAATTAAAAGGCTAAACACATGCATTCTCGGGTTCAAGGTCAAATTTGGAGACTTTCGGATTCAAATTTGTGAAACATGTCTCAGAAACAGACTTATGACATCGAAAAACATAAAATAGAGGTTTTCAGAAAATTTGACTTTTTGGTCTAAGTCAATAGTCAAAGATGACGTCATCAGTCAATAGTCAAAGTCAACACTAACATGAGCGGTCAATAGGTCAACGATCAATTATGATGTCAGCAGTCAACGCTGATGTCAGCGGTGAACGAATCAACCAGGTTGACTCACTAAGTTGGCTCGGTCGGGTCGGCTACGGGTCAAATAGAGTCGGTTTATGTCAAACAGGGGTCAGGTCAGATATGGGTTTGGGTCGGTTCGATTAGACGGATTGGGCTAAAGGCCATTGGGCCTTAAACATGCCAACCCATACAAAAACAAACCCAAACTATTATTGGACCGGTTGGGGACTTAGATCGATTTGTTGACTTGATTTAAGGCCAAATAGGGTCCAAGGCTGGTTTAGTTAGCTCGGTTCAGAGGCCACCGTCCAGGGTGGCCGAAATTCACCCACGACGGCGCGTGGTCGCCACGTGCGGCCAAAATGGTTGAAAAAGGCCTAAAATGAACCGTTTTCTAGATCAAACAACCTAAACACATCCACATCTCAATTAAACCCAAAAATAGGTCGAAGAACCATACCAACTTACTAAAACGGAGCAGAAGCCATCGGGAATGGTGTAACTCCGATGAGGCTTTAAACGACGACCGACGAAGGATCCAGAGGTAGAGTTTTGATCGCCTCGACCTTTTGAAGACGGTGGTGGCCTCGGATTTAAGCCACGACGTTAGACGGAAAACCCGAAGAGCGGTGGATGACACTTGATTTTCCGTTGGACTTAAACCCAAATTTCGCGACAACATGTGGCGTTGGGCTACGAGTGAGCAACGACGATGGGTTCAAAATAGAGCAACGGTTCGACTGACGGTGACAGTGAATAGTACGACACGATAGTGGTGTAAATCGGAGAAGGGTGGGCAATGGAGTAAGGTGAATGGCTGAGAGAGAAAGAAGGGTTTGGGTATCCTTCTTTTAGGGTAGGTGGCCCGAATTAAATATGCCATAAAGGGGTAGCTGGGATATTTTAATTTGTTTATTATTTTATTGTCAGATATCTTAAAGCAACGGCTAAAATAAAAGTTTCATCAGTCTATAATTAAGACTAATCTTAGTCCAGACGATTAAAGCCTCCACCCACCAAGCCGAGGGGTATGGGTTCAAAAACCCTTAGTTGTACACTTTCCTTTTATTTATTTTTTATTTTTACTTGAACTTTAATTATATTTTAATATGGGTGTTACATACACAGAGGTACATACCCTTAACCATGGCAATGGCTCAGTCTAGAAAACAACACACGGACGAAAAGCTTTGGAATGATTCCTGACATATATACTTTAGCCCTAACAAGCTCCAATGTTTGGGAAGGAGTTCAGCGTACAGATCTCTCGGAACAAATTCTAGTTAGGAATGTCGGTGAGTTCACTCACGATGCCGGGCCTGATGATGGTTCAGTTGCTGGTCTTGCTTACCAGATCCATGACGGTAAAAACTGGGTTGTTGCTTGGAGCAAACCTAGAGGAGGTGAAGACAACAAGGTATGCATGCATACATTGTAATATTCATTGTATTATCTGGTTGTATTGTACTCTTTTACTCCGTTAAGGATTAGAGAAGTTTTTAACGAGACACACAATCAGGCTTAAACTTGTATGATTATTTCATGAATAAATCATATTTGCCGAGCAAAACAAATGAAACTGTGTATGATCAACTACATACAGGTGTACATTGCTATCGTGGATGGGTGCATTAATTGGGATCAAATCAAAAGGAAGCTTGATGAGAAAGGGAAACTCGTATATGAAGCTGCTGGGTTTGGATATAGAGCAGGAGCTGTAATTGATCCAAAGAGTTGTTCACTGATAATGGATGCATCCGTGCATTGAGCCTCGGACTTGAGAGGCACAATCGAGATAGGGATGTCAAAATTAATGATCTCTGGGTGCATCCCATTACTAGTAATAAATTTATTAAAGTCTGTTAGTAAAGCAATTAGGATGTTAGCATGCAGTTATGGTGGTTAAAACTGTTAACCTAAAGTTGTTAACCTAATCTTGTATAGATTAGCATGTATCGAGTAGTTACTTCTGGTTCTCATTTTGAACATTTGCTTTCATCATCTGCCTTTGCTTTCATCATCATCTTCCCCTGCATGTATCGAGCTTGATAGAGCTCTTGTAGCTTTGTATATAAGAAAGACTCCTTGTATACTTAATGATATGAATGGAAATTAGTTTCCTTAAACAAACTATCTCTTTTTGATTCATTCCAATATGGTATCATTCGCCAGAAAAGCTTGAACTTGTAACGAGTTTTTAAGCTTTCTTTTTCGTGTTCCTGGTGATCTTTCGCTTGCTTCTGGTTTCTGATCGTGTTGTTGCTATGTTTACTAACAAGAAAATCAATGTTGTCCTCGACGAGATGAACTGTCTCCTTTGGAAACAGCAGGTGTTGTTAACAGTTTGAAGTCACAAGCTTGAGAAGCTCCTGACTGGCAAGATGACGGTTCCCCCTGAGACGATTAGTGCTGCTGATGGTACGTCTTCTCCAAATGATGCTTATGAAGATTATGTTGCCTAAGACATTGCATTGCCTCTTGGTTGCTTTCCACGGTGAGTTCTCATATTCTTGCTCAGTTTGTTGGTGCTGAGACAACTGCTAGAGTTTGGAAAACGGTTCAAGAATTCTTTTCGAATCGATCTACTACTTCTGTAATGGGTCTTCACTATAAGCTCAGATCCTTCAAGAAAGAGGAGGAGTCCATGCGAGTTTATCTTATACAGATTAAAGAAGTCTGTGATGCTTTGGTTTCTTGCAACAGTGCAATATTGGATGTTGAGCAAATTGCTAGCATTCTGAATGGTTTGCCCAAAGATTATCAACTTTTTGTTGCTGTAATCACGTCCAGCAAAGAGTTGGTTTCTGTTGATCCTGTGAGGTCTTTGCTCATTGATGCAGAGGCTCAGATTGCAGGTTTTCATGCTCAAAGCAATCTTGATTTGCCCTTTAGTGCAAATGTAGCCCAGGCCTCTAGTGGTGCCTTCAATGCTTCTCGTGGTCAAGATGCGTATCGTGGTTCTAATTCACGTGGTGGCTATGGCAATAGGGGTCGTAATGGAGCTGGTCGAATGAATGGTAGAGGCCGTGGTGGTCGTGCTAAAATTCAGTGTCAAATATGTGGAAAGATTGGACATTTGGCCAATCGTTATTGGTATAGGTTTGATGAGGATTTTCAAGCTGTTGTTGATTAAGAAGTTCAGGCTTCCGGGCATGTGCAGCTCGGTACGTTTGATGATCAAGAAGTGGTTAATGAGGAGCAAGATTCTCCTCAGGTCAATATAGCATCAGCCTCTCGAAGTTCTTGGGTGATTGACTCTAGTGCAACGCACCATGTAACACCAGATTCTGCAAATCTTCTGCGGTCATCAAGCTATAATGGTCTAGGTAAGATGATTTTTGGGAATGGTGTTAGGTTAAACATTGATCGTTTTGGGCATTCTGCCATTCTTTCTTCTTGTGCATGTCGCAAGCTTTTTTTGTCTAATTTGTTGCATGTACCATGTGTTACTAAGAATCTTCTCTCGGTCTCTAAGTTTGCTAGAGACAATGGTGTATTCTTTGAGTTCCATGCTTTGATGTGCTTGGTTCGTGATGAAGGCTCAGGTGAGGTGCTTCTTCAAGGCGTTGAACGAGATGGACTGTACCAGTTTGCTGCTGACTTGGTTCCCCCGTCTGGTGATGCTAGTTGTAATGTTGTTAGAGTCGAAGATGATTATGTGAATATAGTTGGGAATAACTATGAGCTTTGGCATAGGCGTCTTGGGCATCCAGCTCATGAATGTCTCATGCAAGTTTGTAATGAAACAAGTGTAAAATTTTCTTCAAGCTTTAATAAAACATATTTACCTACATGTGTTGCTTGTCGTATTGGGAAGAGTCACAAGCTTCCTTTTTCTTCTTCCACAACAGTGTATGATAGGCCATTTCAGTTGATCTTTTCTGATCTTTGGGGGCCAACACATGTTTCATCGAGTGGCTTTAGGTATTATATTACCTTTGTTGATGTATTTACAAGGCACACATAGTTATACATGCTAAGAGACAAGAGTCAGACAGTACAAGCTTTCGAGTTGTTTTCTAAGCTAATTCAGAATCAGTTTGGTACATGTATAAAAGAATTTCAATCAGATTGGGGTGGTGAGTATCGATCTTTGTCAAAATTACTGGCTAAGGAATGTATTAAACATCGTGTATCTTGTCCACATACATCGGAGAAAAATGGAACAGTTGAGCGTAAGCATAGACATGTCATTGAATTAGCCTTAGTTTTGTTGGCTCAATCTTCATTGCCCCTTCAGTATTGGTCGTTTGTTGTGTGTACAACAGTACACCTTATCAACATGTTGCCAACTCGAGTTTTGGCCAATAAGTCACCTTATGAATGCTTGCATTTGAAGAAACCTGATTACACTGAATTAAAAGTGTTTGGGTGTAGATGTTTTCCACATTTGAGAATGTTTCAGAAGCATAAGCTTACCTTTTGATCACAAGAGTGTACATTTCTGGGCTATAGCTGTCAACACAAAGGATACTTGTGTTTGGCTTCAAATGGAAAAATCTATATATCGAGGCATGTGGTTTTTTATGAGTCTTATTTTCCTTTTGCAGATAAGAAGGGTGACAAACGTGTTCCAATTTTGCAACAATTTCGATCATGTGCATTGCCTATTGTGACACCTACAAATGGAAATAATAGTAATCGAACTCATGTTGAAATTGATCGATCTCCAGTTGCTTCTCCAGGTGGTTCTGAGCCTGGTCCTGTTGAGTCACCAATAGTATCACCAGTACCTTCAGAGCATGTAGTTGGACAAACACAACCTGGTGCTATAATATAGGAGGAAGAAGTTCACGACTCAGCTCCTGATACTCGTGGTGCATTACCACATGAGACACATGTGATGCCAAATAGCCCAGAACAGGAAGAGTGTGTTCTTGATAATTTTGTTGTACCGCCACATGAAATGCAGCAGCTGGTGCCAGATGATTTGGAACAGAAAGAGGGTGATCTTGCTGATCTTGTAGTTTCGAATAATGAGACTGTGGTTTTGAATGGTCTAGCTGTGTCTGGTGCTATATCTCAAGGCATTGGTCACTCCATGGTAACTATGAGCAAAAATGGGATATTTAAGCCCAAAATGTTTATGTTGAAAAAATAATAGATGAGGTCGAGCCTGTGAATATTCAAGAGGCTTTGCAATCTCCTGAGTGGATGAATGTTGTCCAAGATGAGTTAGATGTGTTGAACAACAATGGCACATGGTCTTTAGTCAAGCTACCTGAAGGTCAGTCTACAGTTGGGTGCAAGTGGGTGTTTCGACTCAAACGCAAGCCTGATGGCACGGTTCCTAAGCACAAAGCAAGGTTAGTTGCAAAGGGATTTTCCCAAATACCTGGACAAGATTTTAGGAACACTTTCAATCATGTTGTTAGAATGGCCACTGTGAATATTGTGTTATCTCTTGTTGTGTCAAATAATTGGGTTTTGAGGCAAGTTGACATCAACAATGCCTTTTTAAATGGTGATCTTGATGAAAGTGTGTATATGGATCAGCCACCAGGGTTCGAGAAGCTTGCAACAGATGGATCTAGGTTGGTGTGTAAGCTTCAACGAGCTCTTTATGGCTTGAGGCAGGCCCCTCGTAATTGGCACATGAAGCTCAAGACCTTTTTGCTTGAAGTTGGCTTTGTTGAGTCGAAAGATGATGCTTCCTTGTTCATGTGCAAGCATGGTTCTGGGTACACCTACATATTGGTGTATGTAGACGATATTATATTGACTGGTCACTTAGAGAATGAAGTGGAACGAGTGATTAATCTGCTACGTGAAAGGTTTGCTCTCAAAGATCTAGGTCAGCTGGGATTTTTTCTTGGTCTAGAAGTTGTTCGAGGAGATGGATTTCTAGTATTGAATCAACATAAGTATCTGCATGATCTTCTTACTAGAACTCACATGGACAAGGCCAATGTTGTTCCAACGCCTATGGTGAGTAATGTTGTGTTGGACAAAGTATCAGGGAGTCCTGTTGATGATGCGAAGAGTTATAGGAGCATTGTTGGAGCACTCATATATGCTTGTCACACCATGCCATATATAGCCTTCAGTGTGAATAAACTGGCTCAATTCATGCACGAGCCCAGGGAGCATCATATGGTTGCTGTCAAACGAGTTTTGAGATATATCAGTGGTACATTAGACTATGGTCTATTGTATAAAAAGTCTGCTACACATGCTTGTAATATTACAGACTTTGCAGATGTAGATTGGGGAGCTAATACGTGTGATCGAAGGTCAATGTCAGGGTGCTGTGTTTACCTTGGAGACAATTTGGTTTCATGGAGCTTAAGAAAACAGAAGACTGTTGCTAGGTCCACAACAGAGGCAGAGTATAGAAGCATTGCTGATGTTACAGCTGAGGTTAGCTGGATTACAACTTTACTTGAAGAAATGGGATTTGCCAAGATCAAAGTTCCTGAAGTTTGAAGCGATAACACGAGTGTCATTGCCATTAGTGAAAATTTTGTATATCATTCTCGTATAAAATATGTGGATCTGGATATTCATTTTGTGCGTGAGAGGGTTGCAGATGGATTGACTAAGCCCTTAACCAAGTCTTATTTTGATAAGTTTAGATCGCGTCTGCAGGTGGTGCCTACGACTGATATTGCAGCCCTGTGTAAAGGTGAACAACGCAAGAAGAATGTTGGTGTGTTTGAAGATTGTTCAACAAGCTCAGAAGAGCAGGGAGAATATTGAAGTCTGTTAGTAAAGCAGTTAGGATGTTAGCATGCAGTTATGGTGGTTAAAACTGTTAACCTAAAGTTGTTAACCTAATCTTGTGTAAATTAGCATGTATCGAGCTTGATAGAGCTCTTTTAGCTTTGTATATAAGAAAGCCTTCTTGTATACTTAATGATATGAATGAAAATTAGTTTCCTTAAACAAACTATCTCTATTTGATTCATTCCAATAAAATTTGACAGCCAGTAGTTATGCTATCATATGTAATGTAAGTGTCTTTATTTTGGGAGCTTGGGGCCTTGAAACTAGGGACAGAGCCAAGATTTGAAATTAAGGGCAAATTATAAATGTTTGAAATGGGGGGACAAATTCATAAATAAATTAATTTTTAAAGAAACTTAAATAAAGGTAAAAAAAAATCTCTCATGTAAATCCGTCCCTACTTGAAACTATGTCATTACCATGCATGCATGGTTTGCTATCTGTAGAATGATATATGTATGGATTTAAATTAAAAAAATGCCAGTTTTTCGGTTTTTATGGTCTTGTATAAAAAAAATAAAAAAATCTTAAAATTTCTAAAAAATTATTTAATTTTTTAACAAACCCAAAATATATTTTAAAGTTTATAAAATATATACTATATAAATTACATAATTATAATTTTAATTCAAAATTTTCTTTAAAATTAAATATATACATAACATAATTTCTGGAAAATTACAAAAATCAAAAATCAAAAATATAATTTTTTATACAACATCAAAGTTTTCAAATATATGTATTTTGAAGGGGAAAATACAAATTAATTTCAATACAGATAAATTTATTAAAATTAAAAATTAAAAAAATAGAAGTCAATGTTAGTCGATGTTTGGTCAACACGAATCAATTATTAATAACACCAATCAAATATATATTTTGATAAATCAAATTTATATTTGAATATGTTATAAGTTTTTCTCTCAAATATGTTTTTCCTTTGCAATTCTAAATAAATTTTTAAGATTTTTAATATTGTACAATTTTTAAATGATTATATCAACATGATGTCATTGTTGTAACATGTCATAATTTGAGAGTGCCACTTGTCCATAACTGGACGATATTACAATAAAGTACGAAAATATTTAGACCGAATGAAAGTACAAATATCAAGTTGGGAAAAATTACTTTAGGTTAGGGGTGGGATTGGATGGATTCGACCCGACTAGATGAGAAATAATCGAATTTTTTTCTCACGAAAATGGAAACGAGGAAATTTTATCACCAAAACTTAAATAGGTATAAAAACAAAAATTTTGTATTCGAATCGTGGGAATACCGAGTCGTAATTGTATAAATAACTGTTAGGATCTTTGAAAAATATTTGTAAGGCTCCTGTTATTTTATAATTTTTTAAGATATATGTAATTAACTATCATTTACATGTATACCTACATATCTAGGGATGGGCACGACACCTAGACCTGACGGGTTCCGACCCGACCCGGCCCGATCGGGTCAGGTATTTTTATGAAAAAATCGAGTTCGGGTCGGGTCGGGTCGGATTTTTGTGTAGGGTGAGGTCGGGTCAGGTTCGAGTTTTAGGGTGAAAAATTCCGACCCGGGACTAATAGTGTAATTTTCCCCTAAATTTTTAGGGATATTTGTAATAATACCCCTCTTTATATATTTTTTTATAATTAGGTCCTTAAAATTAATTTTTTATTTACATTTTAGTCCTTAAAATTATTATTTTTTTATAATTATGCCTCTTAAAATTATTTTTTTACAATTAGGTCCCTAAAATTAATTTTTTTTCTATAGGTCGGGGTCGGGTTTATAATATTTATTTTTGGGTCTGGTCGGGTCGAGTTTTTTTAAAGAATTTGATCGGGTCGGAGTCGGAGTCGGTTTAGGATAATTAGTTTCGGGTCGGGTTCGGGTAGGCCAAAAACCCGACCCGACCCGTGCCCATCCCCATCCCTATACATATCTTATTACTAATATTTCAGTCCATCAAGATATTTGTGTCTTTTGTTTAAACATTATTAAGTTTGGGTGACCTCTCTAGTAATTCACAATTTTTTGTTAATCAAGAGTATATAATCTATCTATCTCCCTTTTTTCGTCGTTCATGTTACCCAAAAATCTTGTTCCCCTTCAACCATATGTTTAAGTGTATTGAGTATATATTTTATAAATTGAAATTGACCATATATTTTGGTTAGTAAAATAATAAATTTTGTTTAATTTTTTTGAGATGAAATTTTTCGAAACCCGTAAATATTCGATGAGTATGAGAATGAGGAAAAAAAACACACACCAAAATATGTAATAGCTATTAGCGAAATTGTATCTGTAAACATTGGGAACATAGTGAGGAAGGCAACATCGTCCCCGCACGAATCGATTTCCACCCCTACTTTAGATATTATAAATTGGAGAAAACACCAAGTATAAGGACCAAAAAGGTATTTATGCCATGTAAAATTCTTGCCAAATTTCGCTGTTTCCTACAAAGGAAGAAACTCAAGAAAGTAAGTAGGACAACCGTGTTACACTATTTGGGCTGACGTGGAAGATTGTGAAAGGACCTTCACATTTTTATGAGATATTTACGGTTCACTTTAGCAAAAAAAGAAAGGAACACACAGAACTTTCCTCTACACGCGTTTGGCATGCGAGAAAGTGCCTCTCCTGGAGAAATTGTTTTGACTATTCCCTTTTATTATTTTTTTCTCGAGAAAACTAAAAAGACAAGGAAAAACAACAGCAGAGAGTTCAAAATGAAAACCCTAACAAATAATAAACTGCCCTAATGCACTGTCAGATTTACTAATCTCGTTTAGCAACTTACTAGAGACGTCGTTATCTGTCTCTGCCGGCGATTAGATCAGGCTTCTCACCGGCGCGAGATTGTTACTACTTTCTTTTTCTCTTCGAAATTTTATCACGATTCCCAGGTTTATTTCCTTCTCTCGCTTAATCATAAATACTTCTTTTTATTTACTTGGTTAGTTGATTGTTTATTTGAAGTGTAAAGTATTGAGCATTTTGATTTTTCGTAGTTTTGTGTGTGAATATTTTGTGTTTTTAAGCTTGTTGGTGGCTTATTTGTAATTAGAGAAGCAATGCGTATGTTTTATTTTGGAGAATTTTAGTAAACGACTCTGAGGTTTGGACACTGTTAGTGTAGGTTCTTTTAGAGTAATTTAGGACTTGGGTAGCTCAATTAAATGCCTAAAGGTTGATTTTCGACTGCTTATTTTAAGCTAAAGTTAGGTGCTGGGCTTGATTAGAATAGGGTTTAGCCATGCCAACTTCTTTGATGGTGAATGCCAGGAAAGATTGAGAAGTTATTAATCTTTTTTTCGAGGTTTTGATATTCGGATGCGATAGTTATTTCCTACAATTTCGAAGTTATTATGTTATGGTCTTTTGGTTTGTTGGATTTGAATGGAGAAAATCAAGCTGAATCTTGTATCTTTTAATAAGCATGATTAAATAAGTTTTCTCTTATCTTTGATTGTTTTATTTTTGTTATCACAGAGAACCAACCTGTGTACTTCTAGGAGTACTTCAATTTACTGAACGGTTGTCGGTTAATGATAGTGTTCATATCTATGATTGTATAAATTCCGTTCAAATCTCCTCTCTTTAAGAACGACGATTGACTATATTTTCTCTGTTTTGTTATTGTGTTAAGCATCCCATACTTCAACATATGAGATCAGTTGCATGCATCTTATGCAGGCCAAGAAAGGGGGAAATGGGGCACATATGACTTTGCATGAGGCGTAGGTTATGGATTTCCGATTTGTCTTCTTAGTCCATCCTTTAATTGAAGCAGTGTTAACTAGTTTACATGGAATTGTTCCTTTCAGACTTCATTTCAGTTATTATTTTACAAATTAATGTTTGTTGATATGACATTTTCCATCGGTTCAAGCCATCACTGTTTTACATATTTATATCATCTAAACGTAACACGGCTCTTTTCTTGACCTTTTTTGTTTTCTAACTTGATTCAAAATGTGTTCAAATGATCATCACTTCATTTTTAAAAAAATTGGTCAGATTATCGTGGTTGGTCTGCAATTGGACTTTGTATTAATTTCTGTTGAGTAGTTCTTTGTATTGCACCGTGACATAATACCCATCTTATTTCTTCATATTGTTTTAGGAATGAACCACCATGACCTGCAGGCACAGAAAAGGGAGATGAAGCATAAGGGAAGAAATGTAGTATGGTCAATTGCGATGGACAAGTGTCTAATCGAAGCTCTGGCGATTCAGGCTAAAAACGGGAATAAAATCGACAAATGCTTTAATGAAAATGCATATACTGCTGCTTGTATTGCTGTGAATTCACGTTTTAATTTGAACTTGAACAATCAAAAAGTCATTAATCATCTTAAGACAATTAAGAGAAGGTACAAGGTAATGAGGGATATGCTAAGTCAAGATGGATTTTGGTGGAATCCAAATACGAAGATGATTGAATGTGACAGTGAAGATCTATGGAAAAGATGTATAGCGGTCGGTGTGTTCTGCATTATTTTCCTATCTTTTTTTTCTAAGTTTTAGCATATACTTCTTTATGTTACTTGACATGTACGGTTTAAGCTATGAATATATTGAACAGGCACATCCCGATGCAAAAGGATTTCGTGGAAAGCAGATTGAGATGTATGATGAGCTAAAGATTGTTTGCGGCAACTATCAAGCCCCGAGTCGTTGGGCTAAGATGAAGGACGGAAGTCATCCAACAGGATACAAGAATTTTGAAGAGGATTCTGCTTCTTTCGTATCCCCAAGTTCCAATGACTTAAGCGATACAGATGGAACCAAGTCATTTTCCGGGCAACCAGAGTATTTACATGAAGGTAGTCAAGACCCACCTGAACTGGAACCGCCCAGACAACTTCCGAAGCAGCCTCATGAGTCAGATGCTCTTCAGGAGACAATGTTGGCAGTTGCATCAAGCATTCGGCGGTTGGCTGATGCAATGGATCGAACTAAAACTACAATCAATCCCTCTGAATTGCTACAGGCTGTTATGGAGATCGATGGTCTGGAAGAAGCTAAACAGATGTATGCATTCGAGTATCTAAATGCCGACCCTATTAAAGCTAGAGCGTTCTTGGCGTACAATGTTCAGATGAGGAAAACGTATTTGTTTCGACAATTTTGGTGGTGGAAATGAATGAGCGGTGCAGAATTTCAAAACCTTTTTGGTATATAATCTACAGCAGTGAGGGAATACTTTTAGATGTTGGGAAATTAAACTTATTTCATCAATCATTCAAAGTGAATGTACAGATTTCAGATGTAAAGAAACAATCTGGGTGCACATGTCTCTCTTGGAGGAAACTAGCTGTAGGTGTAAAATCCTGTTGCTATACTTTTGGACTCGAACACAAGTGGTGAATACATGTATGTTTTTTATACGGTTGTATTCAGTTTTTTTTAACGTTTTTCAGTGTACTTAGAAGTTAGAATGTTGTATTTTATTACTAATTTTCGGATATGCCTAAGACTGACATTTCAAATTGCAGGGTCGGGTAAAATTAACATTTTTTTTTTCATTTTTTTTATCAAGTGACCAGATGATTTCACATCATTAGAAATTAATGAGATAAAAGTCGAAGTGAATTTAGTCAAAACTTTTTGTGACCACGTGTTATTATTTTATTCGTTATAGTGCATAAAATTATATATCATTAAAAAAATTTATATTTTGATACACAAGATTGTGTAAATTTTAGTTTGTATAAATTCTTCGATATTAGGGTTTAGAGATTTAGGTTGTAGTTTAGAATTTAAGAGTTTAGGTTATAGGGTGTAGAATTTAAGGTTTAGGGTTATAATTTAGAGTTTAGAGTTTGAGGTTTAAAGTATTAGGACTAAGGATTTAGATTTTATAACTTAAATATAAAGTATCGTGTATTTTTTTTACAAAATATAACTCATATCGTTAATATAATAAATATAATTCTTATATTAAACGATCGAAATGCAAGAATAAGTATATAAAATAATGTAAGTATTGTTATATTCTCAATGTAGGTTGTGTACAATACTTTCTTTAAAAGTCTATATTTATATGCATAAGATGGAAACCTTAATTCTAATGGGTATTAAAATCTAATAATAAAGCTCATTAAAGTCTCATTTAATATATGGATATCCACCATAAATAAAGATATTCATAAAACTCCCCCTTGGATATCAATAAAGATAACGTGTCTCGTTAAAACCTTACTAAGATAAAAATCTTGTGGGAAAAAATTCTTAGTGAAGGAAAAAAAAGTACACACATTTTTTATACGCATAACATGTTGCCTCATTAAAAACCTTACCAGGAAAACTTATTAGGACAAAACCTCGGTTAAGGGAAAAAGAGTGCAACGCGTATTTACTCCCCCTCATAAAAATATCACATAAAATCTTTGAATCTTCATAATTTAATCTTGAATATAATCTTCAAATGTTAAAATAGAGTATGCACTAGTGGATAAATCTTCTAAATTATTGCTTGAAATTATTCATCAAATATTATTCTTCTGAAGATCATGAGGGACGAAAATTTAAAGAGATGTGTTTCGTTTTATCACATTTGATGTATCCACCTTGACATATAAATTTTGCATTATCTCTACATAAGATAGCTTGCATCTTATCTTGTGAAAGCAATTCACATATCTTCTGGATATGTTTAGCCAAACACATATTTTAGCTTTGCCTCATGCATAGCAATTATTTAAAGGCAATGATCTCATAGTACTTAGATACTATTTTTAGACTAGCTAAGATACGATGCTTTCAGACCAATTAATGTATATATGGTGCTTTTAGACCAAAAATATCATCACCTTTTTCTCGAGGACAGAATGGATCTTTGTTTACATTAAGAGACCTAACAACCAAATGGTGATGAACGAATATGCATTATGCATGTAAAGTCTCTTTAAACATTTTTCTGTGTATATCGATTGCTACACAAGGATTTCATTGTTAAGGAGATCTCTTCACGAGTCTCAATGAATCACCAACATACAAAATAAAAACAAAGACAAATCCAGAGCTAAACCTCTTAATAAAATGCTCCGAAAATTAAATCATTCTTATAACCTTTTGTTAATGAGTATTCAATGGGGCGATTATACCAAATGTGCCCAAATTGTTTTAATTCATAAAAAGATATAGTCAATATAATTGAATAATGTTCTCGAGAACTTGAATTAACTGCTTCTAGCAGTCTAAATCCTTCCAAAAGCTTCATGTAAATGTTGTTATCAAGAGGCTCATACAAATAATATGTAACAACATCCATTAGGCAGAAACTGAGTTATTTCTTTGTGTGTTGTGGTGGAGGAATCAGAACATATATTGCACATAAAAAAATCTAAGATGAGAAATATTTGATTTTGACCAAAAACCATTTGTAATGGGGAGAACTTATGATAATTTGTTGGTTTGATGTGAATTAGTGATACTACATGTAAAATGACATGTCACCAGCATTATCAAGACCGATTGTCTTTATAAGATAATCTGGAAAATGTGCTCATAATTTTATCAACTGAGCAAGTAGTCTGGCAAACACCAAGTTACGGGATGATAATAAGGATACATATAACCATCTATTCGATACATCGATTAAAAGTAAAATATCTAGATGGACTGTAAGAAAAGTGTATGGGCCCATATATATCACCTTGTATTCATTCCAGAAAATTAATAGATTCACAATCTATCTTAGGTGATGATGATTGAATAATCGATTTGCTTTGATAGCAAGTATCACTTAAAAAACATTACCTTGAAAAAAATTTAATTCTTCAATAATGACCACGTGAAAGTGTTAACAAATTTTTGCATCATAATTGAACCGTGATGGCTTAACCGATCATGCCAAATAATAAAGTTATCAGTAAACTTCTGATTTACAATAGCATGAGCTTCAATTTGTACTAATTCTTGTGTAGTACAATATAGATGACAGTGCATATATTTTTTTCAAGGTTTTATTATTGCCTTGAGTTATACTCGTAATATTGAGATAGTCGACAATCCCTCGACTAATATTCTTAATATATTTCTGCAAATATTTTTAAAATTTAATAAGTCTTTTGCGTCTTTGACGAGTATAATGCACTGTGAAAATGAAATAGAGTTCCATTTGACAATAACATATTTGCTTAGTCGAAGCCTTCTATGATAATAGTACTTCCGGATATAATACTCACAGTATTCCCTTGTATTTTAAATGAGAAAATACGCATAGTTATGCACCTTTCAAAATGTGTTTTGTTTCATTCACTTCGGGGAATGAAAAATATTAAATATAGCACATCATATCAAATCAGTTATCTATCAGAGATAAACCCTTAAGAACTTATTGCTTTTACGAAGCATTGATATTTTAGTACTTTGGGAAACATAACTCATATTTTTCCCTTGCATTTAAATTGAAAAATATTTCTTACGCTTAAGTATAGTATGAGTACTTGCACTGTCTACTAGGCATAAATAGCCACAATTTATTGTATATTTTATTCCGAAAGTAATCACATTCTTCAAAGAATAAATTAACATAAAGCATAAATAAATAAATAATATGTAAAACAAGTTAATATAAAGTAAATTAATATAAACAAAATAAATAAAAGATCAATTATTCCCTTTAGAGGTTATAAGAGAAATAAAATAAATGGCGAATTATTCCCTTCAAGGGTTATGAAGAAATTAACAATATCCAATTGAGTTGGACTAACAACGCCATAATTATTTTCGCCATAAACAAAACTTGTTTATATTTTCTTTCATTTATCATTCATGCTTATGGATAAAGTCCATAATACTTTAGCGTTTGACAAGTATGAGACCAATGGTTTGTACCATCGTATTGATAACATAAAAATTTTAATATGATATCTATCATTCTTGTCATCCTTATAATCCCACTTTCGGTGGACATAAATATTCTCAAAAGGATAATCTTATCCATGTCTATTTTTTATGGCCTCAATCGCGACCACTATTGCTAATGTGACATTTTTTCCACTATAAAAATATCACATTCACTTCAGGGAATGTAGCAGAGGCCAATATGTCTTTAAAACCTCATCAGTGATACTCTGGCACATAAATGAGTTTTATTCACTAACCATATAGTGAATTATCATGTTTGCATTCACATCAAGGAATGAAACAAATCCAATAATCACATGGAACAAACATCATGCTTGCATTCACTTCAAGGAATGACATAAGTCCAATAATCACATGGAATAAACATCATGCTTGCATTCACTTCAGGAAATGCCTACCATAAATTTTTTTTGGATCAAGACAATTTTCGTAACTTGAACTTGAGAGAAGTCTATGGTCGAATTTTTCGATACAAAAATAATATTACTTCCAAGAAAATATAGACTTTATAACAATCATACTATTAAAGAATAATTGAGCAATATATATATATATATATATATACAATGCTTATAGAGAACAAAGATTTAATCCTCATACGTGGCATTGTTAAACCAGTCCACAAGGTTCTTTAAAAAGAACCTCCTTTGAGACCAGTAGCCTCGTAGAACGGGATGTCCAACCAATATACTCGAATTAAACCATCAAAATAAAAAACATAAATCACCATAATTTATAACACCTTAAAATCATATTTTAAAGAATAAAAATAAAAAGGGTTAAATACTTGAATAGTCGCTTATGTTTCTCCCGGTACAGAGTTGGTCACCGATTTTGAAAAACGACTAGTAAGGTCACTTACGTTTTTGGGGCGTAAACTTTTAGTCACTCAGTCGTTTGTTTCCGTTAAACACGGACAAATTGCTGACCTGGCAACGAAAAAATAAGGGTAAATTGCTGCAATGGCCATTAAAGTTTATCACATGTACGTTTTTGCTCCACAATTTAAAAAAATAAACATTATAGTCGCTAATGAAAATGTTTCTTTATAATTTCACCTTTGAATTTTTAAAAATTAATTTTTCAACCTAAAATTTGACAATCAATTAGTATAATAATATTATAAAGGCTTAAATGAAAAATAGGTGCTCAAAGTATACCATTTTAAATTTAGGTGCTCAAATTGCTCCTATTTAATAACTAAACTTTCAAATTGCTCCTATTTTTTCACTCTGGATTGTTTTTAATATTATTGTAACATGACATGTCATTTTTTATTTTTGTTAAATTAAAAATAATTTTAAAATAAAATAAAATCATTTTTATTATTATTAAATTTAAAATATTTATTAAAAATATTACTTCTTAAAATAATTTAAGTGTTTAAAGTATTTTTTTTGTAAAAATAGATGCCCAAATTTACCATAGTTAAAATTTTAGGTGTCCGGTTGTTAAATGAGTGTTAGAAAAATTGTCAACCAATCGATACTTGACATGTGACATTAATTTTATTAATTTTTAATGGAAAATACTTAGAACTTTCAAATTATTATAAAATCTCAAATTTTAACAAGCTTCACAAAACAATTTCTAAATCCCTAAAAATTCTCAAACTTCCGCCGTCGATTGCCGTCGCTTCCGCCGCCAGTTGTCGCCGCTGACCGCACCCACTTGGTCGCTAGACCAAGGCGATCATTTTTCCCAACACAATGTCGTCAGAAACGCCCAACGGCGTGCAACCAAACGTCAAACATGAAATCGACGTTCGCGCTTGACGTTCAGCTGCACACCGTTGGGAGTTTCTGGCGACGCCGTGTTAGGAAAAATTGTCGCCTTGGCACGGCGACCAAGTGGGTGCGGTCAGCGACGACAACTGACGGCAGAAGCGGCAGTAGTCGACGATGAAAGTTTGGGAATTTTTAGGGATTTAAGGATTGTTTTGTGAAGTTTGTAAAATTTTGAGATTTTGTAATAATTTGAAAATTTTGAGTATTTTTCATTAAAAATTTTAAAAAATAAAATTAATGCCACGTGTCAAGCACCGATTGGTTGACAATTTTTTTAACACCCATTTAACAACCGGGCACCTAAAATTGTACCTATAGAAACTTTGGGCACCAATTTTTACAAAAAGAAATACTTTAGACACCTAAATTGTTTTAAAAACTAATGTTTTTAAAAAATATTTTTAATTTAATAATAATAAAAATTATTTTATTTTAAAATTATTTTTAATTTAAAATAGTAAAAATGACATGTTATAATAATAAAAATAATTCATAGTGAAAAAATAGGAGAAATTTGAAAGTTTAGTTATTAAATATGAGCAATTTGGGCACCTAAGTTTAAAAATGGTATACTTTGGGAACCTATCTTTCATCTAAGCATTTATAATATTATTGTACTAATTGATTGTAAAGTTTTAGGGTTGAAAAAATGAATTTTTAAAAAATTAAGAGTGAAATTATAAAGAAACGTTTTTATTATTGACTATAATGTTTATTTTTTAAAATTGGGAATCAAAATGTACATGAGATAAACTTTAATGGCCATTGCAGTAATTTATCCTTATTTTCTTTGTCAGGTCACCAATCCGTCAGTGTTTAACGGCAACAAGTGGCTGGGTGACCAAAAGTTTACGCCCCGAGAACGTAAGTGACTTTACTGGTCGTTTGTTAAAATCGGTGACCAACTTTGTGCTGGGGGAAAACATAAACGACTATTCTAGTAGTTAACCCAAATAAAAATAGAGTTTACCTATATTGATTTTCCTCTCAAGGACAATGGAGATATACATGACCAAGACAGCTCCTCATAATCTCTTTTGTCTTTCCAAGCCATTTAAAGATATCATGTAAAACTCAAAATATGGTTAAGATACCAACTTTAACAAAAAAAAACATAAATATAATCACTATAAATAATTGTCATTCTTAAACAAATAAACAACCATAAGGATGTATAAATAAGAATGATTAATCAATCGCTATATCGAAATATATGGTGGATGTAGTTACCAATATCTTGTTAAAATCTTTTTCGAGAATTGTCGACAAGTCAAGAACCACGGTAATTGAGTCACTCTATGGCTACACTAACACCAAACAACCAAAGATTTTTCAAAAATTAAAAGTCAAGTTAAAGATCAAAGAAAGAAAGAAAGAAAGAGAATCGATAATTAAAATATAATTGAGGGAGAAGAACTTATTTTTGATTCATGCTAGTACCAAATTCTTTTCAATAACTCTTTTAGGATTCAAACGCCAAAACACCTCAGTTGGTTAGAGTCTCGTGCTGATAATGTATTGTGAATAAAGTAAAGAAGAACAAGAGAGATAAATAAGAGCAAAGATGAGAGACAAAGAGAGAGACTTTTATTATATTCTCAATGTAGGGTTGTGTACAATGATTTCTTCAAAAGTCTATATTTATAGGCATAAGATGGAAACCCTAATTTCAATGGGTATTAAACCCTAATAATAAAACTCATTAAAGTCTCATTTAATATATGGATATCCACCATAAATAAAGATATTCATAACAATAAGATATTTTATCAACAAATTGTATAATATGATAACTTGTTTAGAATAAATTAATTAGATATAAGATATTTATTTTTTTTCAAAACGAAGCAGGAATATACTTTAGGTAATTATTTCATGTATAAGCTCTTCTGGAAATTTTGTTTATACAATCGCTTTAGTTTTAGGGCTTAGGGACTTTGTTTAGGGTTTAGAGATTTATGTATAGTAGTTTTGAATTATGGGTTGTTGATAGAATTTAAGGTTTATGGTTAAAATTTAGGATTTATAGGTTAAAACCTAAATCCCCAATCATATTACTATAAAACGTAAATCCTAAACTCTAGCCATAAATTATAACCATAAACCCTAAATACTAAACCCCTAAACTGAAACCATAAAATTAAAATTAAGGCGCTTATAGAAAAAAAAAAATTCACCGGATGGAATAATAGTCCATATACGTACTTTTATGATTATGTTAGTTGAGGAGCAGAAATATAGTTGAGAGGAATGCAAAAAGCTATAGATGAGAAACACTAATTTTGGGAAGTTTGATGATAGCTGAGTAATGTAGAAAATTAGAAATGGTGAATTAAACATGGTTGTGATTTGTTTGGGGTTATGTTGTAAGTTTAAAGGGGAACAATACATAAGAAATGAAATGAATGTGGTGGCTACGTCGGATCCATTGTCTTTGTAATCAACCATTTGCCCACTCTAAATTTCTTCTATCAATTACCTTCTTATCAGCTAAAGCTAATGCCCTCTTTGTAGACATCAGCTCAAACAGAGAATACCCATCACCACCCACATTCCCTTCTCTGTCTAAGGGGTCAGAGGATACCCAAGTGGCTTCTTTCCACTACCTTGCTGCGCAGACCACACACCTATCTATTTCCATAATCACTTGCTAATGTCACGTTTGAAAGAGATGAGGGATATTAATTTCAAAAATAATTAAAAGGTATTCAAATATAAAAACGGTAGGATTACACATTAGTTTCAAATCTTGAAAAGGTGGAAGTACTAGAATATAGAAACAATAAGGTTGTCATTCTATCAAACACGTAAATTGAGAAAAGAATAATAACTCGAAGACAGTGAACACCAGTTGCTCAGATAAAAAAATTCTACCTTTTTCGGTATCTCTTTCTATGTCTCAACACTAAAAAACACTAAAAAATTAAATTCTAAGCCTTAACCCTAAATTCTAAATCCTAAATCCTACACCTTATACCTTAAAAACTACCCTATACCCTAAATTCCCTAAACCCTAACATTAAGCCCTAAACCTATTTTTTAGAGTAAGGACATAAATAGGGGCACCGAAAAAGTAGATAGAATTTCTATTCCAGTTGCCCACTATAAACCATCGAACTCCCCCACCCCAACTCTGCTTCAAATAGCCACCTATCTCCCAAGCATAACTCTTGATCCACACTTCATCTTGTTAGAGCTACTCCATGAAGGATCGTTGTAACCCCCTCGTCCCGGTCTGGCCGGATGACCAATCCGAGTGGGCCACACGGGGAAAACCGAAGCGAAACCCATTAAGGTTCTCCCTCGATTAGCAACCCTATTTTTTTCTTTTATTTTAATTTTGACTAGAGGCGTATTAATCCTAGATGATCAAACAGCAGAATAAAATACACGAGATAATCATTCGAACCCAAAACAGCATTTGAACAGCCCAATTTTAATCTTTTAAACAGGTCGTTTCGAAACACCCTTGAGGCGTATTGAAACGCCTTGACCAGGTCAACTTCCCCAGAGCCTATACAAGGGGCCGTATCGAAACGGAGGTCAACCGTTCCGAAACGCCCTCAACGGTCAACTTCTCGTGGTCAACGAGATTTTGACCGTTTCGAAACCTTCAGACCCGTTTCAATACGCCTTCATCTCGTCAATTTCTCATAATTCCAGTAGCCAAAATGTTCCGATACGCGTTTCGGAACAGGGGTTTCAAAGGTCAAACCGCATCGAAACGCGTTCTGATACGGGGTCTCTAAAGCCTTACCCGTTCCGAATCGACCCACCCCGTTTCGAAACGCAGGTTGTCTGCAACCTTTGAAACTCAGACTTAGGCGAATTTTAACAAGTTTAAAGGTCTCATAGGACCCCTAGGGGCACACAACACCAATCAACAAAGTCTAGAGGCATACAACTTATGTCAAGCATACTCAACACACTCAAGGCATAAGTATAACAATCATGCATACATGGAAAATTCACATTAGCCTTTCATACAAGTCATGCTTGAAAACATTGATAGACAAAAGCACCATTCATCCAATAAAGGTTTACATGCCATGAAGCAATCTTAAACATCCAAAAGGCATACATCATATGAGCATTTGGCAAGGTATATCATGCTTACAAACCAAGTCAACCATAAACATCAAAATCACATATGAGTCATACAAAGCTCATACAAACACTCTCTCTTGCCACATTGTTTAACTACTACATAATTAATAACCGTACTTGAGCAACAAACTTGGAAAACCCTTCTTGTCTTTCTCCGAGCTAACACCACGCTAATGATCTGCATTGTTGAAAATGAGAGCGTAAGCTATAAGCTTAGTGAGGATGCTCTAAAACCGAAAACATCAACAATGCAGGGTTCAAGCATGTATTCCCTAAATCTCATATCTAACATGCATAGATAATTTCACAAGTAGACCTAGCTAGTCTTTCAAGAGTCATGTATGGCATCTCACATCATACTAAGCTCAAACATCAAATATCAATGTCATGCAAACACAAGTATAAGAACAAGTTCAATTGGCCACTATTGGTTACCCGGATGTGCGGATTTAACCTCAACATTCACATTACCTCGGTGGGATTACACTCATCACCGGACCTTGCATGGGCGGGATTCCACTCATCACCACATGCCCTACGGATGGGATTCCACTCATCATCCCGTAGAATATATATAAGCTTCCGGTGGAATATTACATCACCGTACTCCTCCTTGATGACTCAACGCCATCAAGGCCACATACGTTTTGACTCAATTTGTGTGCACACTAATCCTAATGATCGATTATTTACACCCGGTAAATTAATTAGTGCCAATTTACATTTACCACATCACATATCCATCAACCATATCTCATGCTCATCACATACACATATCATAGTACACTTGTACAAATTAACCCACATTTCACAAGAGCATAAGTAGGCAACCACAATAGCATTTACTGAAAATCAATAGCTAAATTAACAATTTGAATTCACGTAGAAATGGCCTACCAAGAACATTTCAACTCACACACTACACACACTCGAACCAAACTTTAAAACATGTTTAAAATCACTCACCACCTTTCCTTAGCAACCAAAGCAAGTCTCCTACAAGCCCGGATTCGATTCCAATGCTTCTCCAACGTCTCCTCTTGCTTCTAGCCAATCAAAAACACAACCATTATTCCCAATCAATGCTAAAATTCAGTCAACACTCAACTCTTGAGCCCAATCTAACTTCAACCAAATTTCCAATCAAATTAATCCCCCAAATATACGCATTTCGTGCTCCCTCAAACCCTAGCTGAAAATTCCATTTTCAATCATCCAAATGACCCCCAAATGGTCCCAAAACATCCTCCTAACATACATAAACCATCAGCCCTCTAATTTCAACCAAAACCCCACCAAAAACCAAGTTTTAGACACCTTGAAAATTGTCTCAAGAACCCATTTCGGGTTTTCACCCAATCCTAACCATTTTAACATATAATGCACATTTTAATATGAATATACTAAAACTCAACTCTATATTTCAAAACAAATTGAAAAACCCCATAAAAACCTTAACTTCCATTAAACCCTAACTTTTCAAAAGTGGGTAGTTTTAAAATATATGACCATGGATCGATAGGAAATGAAGAGGAGAGTTAGAAAATGCTTTTACCTCTCAAAATGGCCTTGGAATGAAGATGAGATTCAATGGAATAGTGACTTTTGAGATGGGAGAGTTTGAAAGGGGATTTGGTTCTTTTCACGTTGGAAAGAGGGGAGAGGGTAGGGAAGATGACAACTTTTTAAAAGTTGTCTTGCTTTTAAAATTCTTTTGGGTCAAATCACCAAAGAGGTCCCTCCCCTTTATTTTAAATTTCAATTAACTCATGCCATGGCCAAAAAGATTTAATTTAATTTTACCGACTCGAACCACTAACCCGACTAACTCCTAACCCCAAAACACGGGTGTTACAACTCTCTCCCACTTAAGGAATTTCGTCCCCGAAATTACCTGACTGAAAGAGATACGTAAACTGCTTTTCCATATCCTTCTTCCTCTCCCAAGTGGCCTCGTCCACACCTCGACGTTGCCACCGCACCTTTACTAACTCAATCGATCTACCCCGCAACACCTTACTGTCAGAAGCTAGAATCTCAACCGATTCCTCTTCATAAGTCAAATCCGGATTCAATTCAATCTCTTTTACGGGCATAACATGTGATGGATCGGACCTATACTTACGGAGCATCGAAACATGGAATACATCGTGTATCTTCTCTAGCTCGGATGGCAAACGCAACTGATAAGCAACCGGACCAACCCTCTTCACAATCTCATACGGTCCTATGTACCTCGGACTCAACTTCCCTTTTCGGCCAAATCTCATAACTTTCTTCCACAGAGACACTTTCAAGAATACCTTCTCACCCACTGAGAACTCAACTTCCTTCCTCTTCAAATCGGCATAGGACTTCTGCCTATCCGAAGCAACCTTCAAACGATCACAAATCAATTTTACCTTGTCAGTTGTCCCCTTGAGCAAATCCGACATAGGTAACAACTTCTGTCCCACTTCGGCCCAACAAACTGGAGTTCTACACTTTTTGCCATACAGGGCCTCGTACGGAGCCATCTAAATGCTCGACTAAAAGCTATTATTGTAAGCAAACTCTACTAGAGGCAAGTGCTTCTCCCACGTACCCTGAAAATCTATGATGCAACAACGTAACATATCCTCTAAGATCTGAATAACTCTCTCTGACTGACCATCTGACTGAGGATGATAAGACGTGCTGAAGTTCGAACGGGTACCCAAAGCTGTATGCAGACACTCCCAAAATCGAGATGTAAATCGCGGATCCCTATCTGACACAATGGACTTCGACACACCATGCAGTCTAACAATCTCACCAATGTACAAATCGGCCAATCTATCAAGGGTGTAAGTAGTATTAACTGCCAAGAAGTGGGCACACTTCGTAAAACGATCTACTATCACCCAAACTGAGTTCTTCTTCGTAGGAGTCAAAGGCAAACCCGAAACAAAATTCATGGTGATGTTTTCCCATTTCCATTCCGGAATCCTCAACGGCTGTAACAAACCTGAGGGAACCTGATGTTCCGCCTTCACTCTCTGACACATTAAGCACTTACTCACAAAGTCGGCTACATCTCTCTTCAAGCCAACCCAAAAGTACTCATTCTTCAAATCACAGTACATCTTCGTACTTCCAGGATGCATAGCAAACGGACTACTGTGGGCTTCAGTCAAGATTGTATGTCTCAAGTCACTATCCTCTGGCACAACTATCCTATCTTTGAAACACAAAACTTCATCGGTACTGAAACTGTAGTATGAAGATCTACCTTCGGCTATATCTTGCACGTGAGGTGCCAAAGATCTATCTAAGAGCTGCTTCTCTCGAATCAACTGACCTAGAGTAGGTCTAACTTGAATAACCACCTACGCTGTCTGAGATTCAAATCTCGCCGAGTCATAATGTATTTCAAACTCTTGTGATCGGTATACACTGTGCATTTCTCACCGTACAAATAGTGCATCCAAATCTTCAGAGCAAACACAACTGCAGCTAACTCTATGTCATGGGTCGGGTAGTTGCGTTCATGGGTCTTCAACTGTCTTGAGGCATAAGCCACTACTCTCATGTCTTGCATAAGAACGCACCCTAGCCCTACGTATGAAGCATCACTGTAAACTAAATAATCTTTCCCGGACTCAGGCTGAATCAAGATCGGTGCTTTGGTCAAAGCTTCTTTCAATTTCTCAAAGGCTCTCTGTCTTGCATCTGTCCACTCAAACTGAACACTCTTCTGAAGTAATTGTGTCAATGAAGCGGCTAACTTAGAGAAACCCTCTACAAATCTTCTATAGTATCCGGCTAGGCCTAGGAAGCTACGTATCTGTGTCACAGACTTCGGTTGCTTCCATTCAACAATGGCCTCAATCTTCTTTGGATCAACTCTAATCCCATCAGCTGACACTAGATGTCCTAGGAAGACTACCTCTCGGATCCAGAATTCACACTTGCTTAGCTTCGCATATAACTGACGATCTAGAAAAGTCTTCAAAACTAGTCTCAAGTGTCAGTCATGGTCTTCTTCAGTTCGCGAATACACCAAGATGTCATCTATAAACACAACCACAAACTGATCTAGGTACTGATGAAAAATCCTATTCATCATATCCATAAAAGCAGCCAATGCATTAGTCAACCCAAAAGGCATGACTAAAAACTCATAATGTCCATACCTAGTCCTAAAGGTCGTCTTCGGTACATCAACCTCTCTTACCTTTAGCTGGTAGTAACCCGATCTCAAATCAATCTTCGAAAAGATCGATGCTCCTTTCAACTAGTCAAACAAATCATCAATTCTAGGCAACGGATATTTATTCTTCACTGTTAACTGATTCAACTGCCGGTAATCTATACACATCCCCATGCTTCCATCCTTCTTCTTCACAAACAAAACTGGTGCACCCCAAGGTGAAGAACTAGGTCGAATGAAACCTCTATCTGTCAATTCTTGCAACTGAGTCTTCAACTCTTTCAATTCTTTCGGTGCCATGTGATACGGAGCAATCGAAACAGGAGCTGAATCAGAATAAGTCTCAATGGTGAACTCTACCTCTCTGTCCGATGGTAACCCTGGCAACTCTTCCGGAAACACACTAGGAAAGTCACATACTGTCCGGATGTCTTGAGGTCTGACCTCACTCGTGTTAGGGTTCATCACATACGCCAAGTATGCTTCACACCCCAACTCAACCAGCCTCTTAGCCTCTAAAGCTGAAACCACATTGGACAAGAACTTCACGTTCTCACCCACTACTACAATCTCATAATCGTCCGTGAGCCTCAAAGAAATCCGCTTAGTTTCAAAGTCTATCCTAGCTCTATGCTCCGTGAGCCAGTCCATACCCAGAATTACATCAAAACCATAGAAAGGAAGCTCTATCATATCCACTGGAAACACATGTCCCTAAACCATTAGCGGACACCTTCGGTACATCTTTCTAACTACTACTGTGTCCACAAAGGAACTAGTAACACTAACTTTTACCTCTAACATCTCACAAGGCAAATTCAAAGACTGTGCATGCTCACTCAATATGTAGGAATGTGTAGACCCAGAGTCAATCAAAGAAAGCAAACCCAAAGATTGTATCGAGAAGTTACATGCGATCACATCAGTGTCATACTGATCCCCACGCTGAGCGTAAACTCTGGCCTGACCTCCGCCCTCCGGCTGAACTGCAACTACATGTGCTATGTTCTTCTGACCATCGTTCCTCGGCTAGAAGTTTCCTCTACCGCGCCTGCGGCCTCTCTGAAAGTCATTGGCTCTAGCAGGAGCCTGAGCTGGTGCATGTCCCACCTGATGTGGACAGTCACGCCTAATGTGGTCTCTAGCCCCACAACTCCAACACGAATGGAAATTTCCCCAACACTCACCGATGTGGTTTCTCCCGCAAGTAGCACATGTGGGCAACTTCCCACCAGCTCTCTGGCCCTGATGGCCCCTACCGTGGTTACCGCCACCACGCCTATGATCATAGTGATGCCTGTTGTCCCGATGCCTCTTGGCATCACCTCTATCAAAGTCACTGGACCTCTTACCCGAACTAGAACCACCAGATCGTTTGGTCAAGCCCAAACTGTGCTCTAAGTCCTTGGCCCTCGCGACCAAGACATCAAAATCAGTGTAGTATGAAGCTAGAGTATACCTCTTGATCTCTTCATTCAGCCCATAACGGAAACTGTTACATCGTTCTACCTCAGTAGGAACAAGCTCAGAAGCATACTGACTCAGTCTTACAAATCGGATCTCATAATCGGTCACGGTCATACTCCCCTGAAGCAATGCCATAAACTCCCTCTTCCTCTCATCGAGGTATCGCAGACCCAGATACTTCTTACGGAATGCTGACTCAAAGAACTCCCAAGTAATCTCGGCCTCATCCATACTCGTAGTAATGGTGATCCACCAAGTGTAGGCATCACCCTGAAGCAAGGACTCAACATATCCCAACTTGCACTCACCAGTACACCCCATCTGAGCAAGGATACGGACAGTCTTCTCAAACCAAAACTCTGATCTCTATAGAGTAGACCCTCTGAACTCTTCGGCCCCTAGGCCCCGAAGTCTCTTTAATGGCAAACCAGTGCCCTCGCCCTGATAGTGTGCCGCTGCCTGACCCCCGGCTACTACAACCTGAAATGCCTCGACTATCGCCTAAACCAAGGGAGCTAAGTCTATTCCGGTCGGTCCTTGGCCACCTTGGCCTCCCTGAGGTCCCTCTCCTTCGGCCCCAGTCTCGCCTCCTACTCCAGGTGGAGGAGGTGGTGGAGGAGCTCCAACTCCAACTACAGGCTCTCCCACTTGAGCCTCCACTCTAACTACTGGGTCAACTCCTGGAGCCTCTGCCCGTGGTTCCGGTCGAACCATCCTAGGCCTCCCACGTGGTCTCATGGTACAGCTAGCAAGGAAATAACTACAACAACAAACAAATAGGGATTACGTTAGCCAAAGCAAGGGTCCAATAGTGCTCAAGTACTCCATTTACCAAAAATCTTTTAAATTAAGTAATAGTAGCAATGGGCACACACTCTACACCAGAAGCAACAACTCATGCTTCAAAACATCATGCGAACAGTCAAACATCAAGATTTCATGGCAAGCATACATCGAGCAATACAATTACTTAGCACATCAAGCTTACCTCCCTTACCTGCCCAAGGTCTCGGTAAACTCAGGCTCTGATACCAACAAATGTAACCCCCTCGTCCCGGTCTGGCCGGATGACCGGTCCGAGTGGGCCACACGGGGAAAACGAAGCGAAACCCGTTAAGGTTCCCCCTCAGTTAGCAACCCTATTTTTTCTTTTATTTTAATTTTGACTAGAGGCGTATTAATCCTAAATGATCAAACAGCGGAATAAAATACACGAGATAATCATTCGAACCCAAAACATCATTTGAACAACCCAATTTTAATCGTTTAAACAGGCCATTTCGAAACACCCTTGAGACGTATCGAAATGCCTTGACCAGGTCAACTGCCCCAGAGCCTATACAAGGAGCCGTATCGAAACGGAGGTCAACCGTTCCGAAACGCCCTCAACGGTCAACTTCTTGTGGTCAACGAGATTTTGACAATTCGAAACCTTCAGACCCGTTTCGATACGCCTTCATCTCGTCAATTTCTCATAATTCTAGTAGCCAAAATGTTCCGATACGCGTTTCGGAACAGGGGTTTCAAAGGCCAAATCGTATCGAAACGCGTTCCGATACGGGGTCCCTGAAGCCTTACCCGTTCCGAAACGACCCATCCCGTTTCGAAACGCGGGCTATCTGCAACCTTTGAAACTCAGACTTAGGCGAATTTTAACAAGTTTAAAGGTCCCATAGGACCCCTAGGGGCACACAACACCAATCAACAAAGTCTAGAGGCATACAACTTATGTCAAGCATACTCAACACACTCAAGGCATAAGTATAACAATCATGCATACATGGCAAATTCACATTAGCCTTTCATACAAGTCATGCTTGAAAACATTGATAGACAAAAGCACCATTCATCCTATAAAGGTTTACATGCCATGAAGCAATCTTAGACATCCAAAAGGCATACATCATATGAGCATTTGGCAAGGTATATCATGCTTACAAACCAAGTCAACCATAAACATCAAAATCACATATGAGTCATACAAAGCTCATACAAACACTCTCTCTTGCCACATTACTTAACTACTACATAATTAATAACCGTACTTGAGCAACAAACTTGGAAAGCCCTTCTTGCCTTGCTCCGAGCTAACACCACGCTAATGATCTGCATTGTTGAAAATGAGAGCGTAAGCTATAAGCTTAGTGAGGATGCTCTAAAACCGAAAACATCAACAATGCAGGGATCAAGCATGTATTCCCTAAATCTCATATCTAACATGCATAGATAATTTCACAAGTAGACCTAGCTAGTCTTTCAAGAGTCATGTATGGCATCTCACATCATACTAAGCTCAAACATCAAATATCAATGTCATGCAAACACAAGTATAAGAACAAGTTCAATTGGCCACTATTAGTTACCCGGATGTGCGGATTTAACCTCAACATTCACCTTACCTCGGTGGGATTACACTCATCACCTGACCTTGCATGGGCGGGATTCCACTCATCACCACATGCCCTACGGATGGGATTCCACTCATCATCCCGTAGAATATATATAAGCTTCCGGTGGAATATTACATCACCGTACTCCTCCTTGATGACTCAACGCCATCAAGGCCACGTACGTTTTGACTCAATTTGTGTGCACACTAATCTTAATGATCGATCATTTACACCTGATAAATTAATTAGTGCCAATTTAGATTTACCACATCACATATCCATCAACCATATCTCATGCTCATCACATACACATATCATGGTACACATGTACAAATTAACCCACATTTCAGAAGAGCATAAGTAGGCAACCACAATAGCATTTAATGGAAATCAATAGCTAAATTAACAATTTGAATTCACGTAGAAATGGCCTACCAAGCACATTTCAACTCACATACTACAGACACTCGAACCAAACTTTAAAACATGTTTAAAATCACTCACCACCCTTCCTTAGCAACCAAAGCAAGTCTCCTACAAGCCCAGATTCGATACCAATGCTTCTCCAACGTCTCCTCTTGCTTCTAGCCAATCAAAAACACAACCATTATTCCCAATCAATGCTAAAATTCAGTCAACACTCAACTCTTGAGCCCAATCTAACTTCAACTAAATTTCCAATCAAATTAATACCCCAAATATACCCATTTTCGTGCTCCCTCAAACTCTAGCTGAAAATTCTGTTTTCAACCATCCAAATGACCCCCAAATGGTCCCAAAACATCCTCCTAACATACATAAACCATCATCCCTCTAATTTCAACCTAAAACCCACCAAAAACCAAGTTTTAGACACCTTGAAAATTGTCTCAAGAACCCATTTCGGGTTTTCACCCAAACCTAACCATTTTAACATATAATGTACATTTTAATGTGAATAAACTAAAACTCAACTCTATATTTCAAAAAAAATTGAAAAACCTCATAAAAACCTTAACTTCCATTAAACCCTAACTTTTCAAAAGTGGGTAGTTTTAAAATCTATGACCATGGATCGATAGGAAATGAAGAGGAGAGTTAGAAAATGTTTTTACCTCTCAAAATGGCCTTGGAATGAAGATGAGATTCAATGGAATAGTGACTTTTGAGTTGGGAGAGTTTGAAAGGGGATTTGGTTCTTTTCACGTTGGAAAGAGGGGAGAGGGTAGGGAAGATGACAACTTTTTAAAAGTTGTCTTGCTTTTAAAATTCTTTTGGGTCAAATCACCAAAGAGGTCCCTCCCCTTTATTTTAAATTTCAATTAACTCATGCCATGGCCAAAAAGATTTAATTTAATTTTACCGACTCGAACCACTAACCCGACTAACTCCTAACCCCAAAACACGGGTGTTACAATCGTTGAATTTCAGAAATTCCATGAAGGTTCGTTGGTGTCTAGAGATTTCTAGATACTTGCTAAGTCTATTAGATTGCAAGTTTGTTAGTCTGATATTTCTCTTGGTTAGTAGAAGACGTTGTGTGTATAAATAGGGGATATGGGCTAGAGTCCATTAAGGGAGTCCATTGTATCTGTTTACCCATTATCATTGTTTCACAATTAATAAAACAAGTAGACATTTTATCCAAACAGATTCAATTTAGGCCTCGTTTCATTCCCTCCCCCCTTTTACATCATTTTCCTCATTTGATCGTGTTTTTTCATCGGAGCTTCACCGACCATCCTTGCTTCACCGGAGCTATTTCAACATGGTATCAGAGCTACGACAGTGATCCTCGCCAGCGTTTTCCGTTCCGTTCGTGTTTGATTCTCTCTAATGATGTTCGTTTCTGTCTTTCTCGCGAAGTTATGGTTTCAATCATGGTGAATATTGTTGTGGCAGGTGGCGATGAAGAAGCGATTCACGGCAGTGATGATCTCTCATCTCAAATGTTCTCTAACAAACGGATCAAGGTTTGTTTGGACGATACGAATTACCTCCTCTGGAAACAACAGTTAATTCTCACCATTCGCGGACTTAGCCTCGAAGAGTACATTGATCTGGATACACCAAAGTTGGTGAAGATTATTGAGAGCGCCGGTGAACGAATTGTCAATCCCGCTTACACCAGATTCTTCAACAGGATAGCTCTCTTGCATCGTGGTTATTATCCACCGTTAGCTCCACCGTCCTTCCTCAACTTGTTGGTGCAGAGACTTTGGCTGCAATCTGGGCAATGATCACTAGTTTGTATTCTCAGCTTTCAACTACGAAGGTAATGCACCTTCACTGTAAATTGCGATCCATGAAGAAAGGCACACTTCGTATGCGCGAATACACCGTCAAGATCAAAGAGATCTGTGACTTGTTGGCGCTGTCAGGAAACAAAGTGTCGGAGGTGGAACACATCGCCACCATTCTAAACAGCCTTCCCTTTGAGTTTGCTCTTTTCGTGGTTGTCATCAAAACGAGCCAAACTCCCTACTCGTTAAACGATGTTATATCGGTTTTGGTCGATGCTGAGTCTCGGCTTGATGACGCTGTTGAGATGCCAATTGGTATTAATTTAACTCAAATTCATCAATGAGAGTCGTCTGTGCGTCCGGAGAGCCCTCGTGCTACTGGCCATCAAGATCACGGTAGCGGGTTCCGGTCTGGTCCTTATCGCGGTGGTCGTTTCCGTGGACGCTCTTATAATAGACCTCAATGCCAAATCTGTCACAAGCTTGGTCACATGGCAGAATCGTGTTGGTATCGGTTCGATGAAAGCTTCAAAGGAAGTGTCTCTCAAAAGTCGCAAGACTCGCAACACGCTGATAAACCTCAAGCGAATGTTTGCCACTGTCACTTAGATTCCTTTGATCAGCACTATGAACCGTTTGTTGACTCAGCTCAGGGGACAACCAATGCAACAGAGACTCAACATTGTGATGAGCAAGTTCATGTGAACTTTGTGACTGCTCTCGGCATCAATGTAGGCTCAATCAAGTGGTACCCTGATTCGGGTGCCACTCACCACGTCACCAACAGTAAGTCTTCTATGGCTTATTCTTTATTTTACAACGGTCAGAGTAAGGTTCATCTGGGTGATAACTCTACTGTTAATATTCATTGTGTTGGTCATTCATCTATTTGTGTTGCTGGTAGAAATTTAGTGATTGATAAATTGTTGCATGTGCCGCAAATCTCTCGCGGCCTGTTGTTTGTGTCTAAGTTTACTGCTGATAATCGTGTATTTTTTTAGTTTCATTCAAATGAATGCTATGTGAAGGGTGAGAAAACAGGAGAGGTTCTGTTACGAGGAGTTCAAGAAGGTGGTTTATACTTCTTTCATGTGCATCCTGTTGTTCAGTCTATTTCTGTTCAGCTAGTTTCTGTTGAGCATACGTCAATAAATAACGATGTGTCAGCTTACTGGTTGTGGCACAATCGACTCGGCCATCCATCGTCTGAAGTAGTTAAGATTGCAGTGAATAAGAAGGTTCCTCATGGCAAGAAACTCATGTGTCCAGCTTGCCAAATGGGGAAAGCTCATGTGTTGTCGTTTCAACAATCCCTCACTCAATATTCAGTTCCTTTTTAGCTTGTGGAAGTTGATGTATGGGGACCAACCCCAATTACTTCTGCTAGCTTTACTTACTATGTTTGTTTCGTAGATATGTGTACTCAAAATTGGTGGACATACTTACTTTGTAATAAGAGTGAAGTGTTTGCTGTTTTTGATGGTTTGTTGCCTTGGTTAAAACACAATTTTCTTCTGTTATTCAAGTTGTTCAAACGGATGGTGGGGTTAGTTTCGCGCTCTTGCATCCAAGTTGGGTACTTTAGGCATTCAACATCGCATTATATGTCTGCATACTTCGCAACAAAATGGCGTAGTCGAGCGGAAGCATCACCAAATTATAGAGACAACCTTGTGTCTTTTAGCTCACTCCTCAGTTCCCTTCAAATATTGGTCTTATGCAGTTTTGACAACTACATATATTATCAATCGCTTGCCGTCTAGTACACTCAACAATTTATCCCCCTTTGAGAAGTTGACTGGCAGGAAACCTGAGTATAATTTTTTGAAAGTATTTGGTTGTGCATGCTACCCATACATTCGTCCGTATAATCGTCATAAGCTGGATTTTTGGTCTCGCCAATGCACTTTTCTCGGCTATTCTCTGAAACATCATGGCCATCAATGCCTTGATACTAGTGGACGAGTCTACATTTCACGACATGTTCAATTTGATGAGTGCGTTTTTGCATTTGTTGCAGACTCTCATTCTCATCATTCTTCATCAACAACAAAAATTTTCTCCGCACCAGTGCATATTTTGCCACCATTTCGAGCAACAAGTGAGCCTGAGCAACACACTAGTACTACAAATTCTGGAGGGTCTGGAACTCAGCCAACAACTCACACACCAATGGCTACGAGTGGGGCTCCTACTGCTGAAGATTCTTTCGATGCACAGCCAACACCCACTGCTCTTCGTGAACCAGATGCGCAACCCTCTCAGGTAGCTTCCACTGATTTTTCTGCTGCAAAAACACAACATTCCACTCACCATTCCACTGCTTTTTCCGGTGAAGGGCTTGTTGGTGCAGATGAACATGAGGGTGACCGTGCACATGGTCTTGAAGCACCTACTTCTCCTCGTAGTATTGAGAATCATGTCTCGGTGCAACGTGCTCTTTCCCATAACAATTCCACGATAGCTTCAAGCTCGAGCAAAGGGGGAAACACACACGCAATGGTCACTCGTAGCAAGAGGGGAATTTACAAACCAAAGATACTATTGTTGAGTCGTGATGAGTAGCGAATTTGTAATTATTAATTAAATCAGTGTTTAAGTTGACTCGTGAAATTAAATTTACCCGTAATTTTTATTATTAATATAATATATTAGATTTTATCACATTCACGCTACAGGTAAAAAATTATGTTATACAAAAAAAATATTTTTTTTAAATTTATTCGACAATGACCATTGGTCGAGTCGTGAAAATATATTTGTAAATTATATTCAATGTGAGTCTTTATTTAGAAATTACATAAAATATGAAAAATAAAATATAATCGTAATAATATTGATTATAATTTAAAAATTAAATTTTTTATGATTTCTCAATTGGACTAGTAAATTTTTTTGGATTATTTCTAGAAATCTATCCGCTCTAAAAAAGATGACAATATTCGTCATTCCCAAAATTTGCAACAGATTTGATGCCTCAGATATTTATGGTTGATTTTATCTTAATAATTGATGTGCGACAATGTTGATTAGGAAGAATAAAATTAATTAACAAATCATTAATTGAATTGCCTGCGAGGAATCGTTGTTGCTATTAGATAAGAGCTAATCGTATGCTCGGTGATTTCCATGCACTCTTCCCAAGTGGATTTTCAAAATTTTAATTAAAAGATTCGGACCGAACCGAACCGAACTTAATTCTAATTTTAATATATTAATAATTTGTGTCATTATACCGTATATTCGTACTACATTTGCACCATTATTTTTATATTGTGCAGCATGTTGTTTACTTGTATTTTAGTTTTCTATATATAATATATGTTTATTTTATAGTCCATGTTCAAAATTCGTGACTTTTCTTTCCGACAATAGTATTGTCTTCAAAGTTCGAATCTGGACAAGGTAACATGTTGTATTTTAGTTATACAAGGTTTAGGTATGCTTCGTGAAGATGTTGGTCGGCATGCATTTCCAAAATCAGAATCATATCCAGAACAAAAACAGAAAAGCAAGTTATGCTAATTTGTTTAGATATCCAAGAATCATTGTTTTGATATGAACATTCCCAAGAATATCAAATGGGCAGCATAATCGATCAAAACAGAAGAAAACATTGTTTCATCACTTCAAATTTTAGTTTGGCAAACTTGGAAAAAAATTGAAGTTTTTGTACTCAAGTTCGAATCAAATTAAGTTCAGATTATCTACACAGAATCGGATTTGATTACAAAATTTTTAAAATATTTTTTATATATTGTATAATTAAAATTAATCCAGGGTACTTTTTCATCAAAAATGAAAAATAATAAGTTTTAAACAATTTTATTGATGTAGGAGAATCAAAAAAAGGTCATGAATGGTTACATTCTTTGGCAACCACACATAAGCAATAAGTAGTATATATATATATATATATATATATATATATATATGTGTATGCATTAAACCATGTTTTCAAAAGCTAAGAATTTGTCACCCAGAGCACAAACTTATCCATTCAAAACCCTGCTAATCAAATATGAATTCGTGACATTATTTCTTATGTTTAAAGATCTGGCCTGATTTAAATCGCTTTAAATTTAAAATAGAATTTCTATATTGTTGATATTTGCCTCGTCATTTCGGGGATATAATACATAACATGGGATGATGTTCATGCCATGAAAACATGTGTGGACAGATTCTTGAAATGACACACATGTATGTACAATGTACACACACATTTAAAATCTATGATATGTTGCATGTTGAAAGAATATGTACATATTATGACGTATCATACCGGTGGTGTTATGTCAACTGTGTATCAACTAGCTGATGATAGCTTAATTTCGGAAGAATCTTGGTTTCATAAAATTCCCCAAACCTCAGTTGCATATTCGATCTTATCAATCAAGTCGATCCGAATTAAATCGAGTTCGATATGATTTTATTCGATATTTTAATATTTTAGAGAATACAAGGTGTGGAAGTGATTTAGCTAATTATGAGCAGAAAAATGACAAGAATTGAACCCTAATTGTATGGGTCTGTCTGCCACTCGAAAAACATGAATACGTAATTAATTGAAAATAAATATTTGAAGCATCGGATTCAAAAACAAAGATGCAATATGGAAGTCATTTCATGGAATCAACACATGAAAAAAGTTCAAAACCACTAAGCATGCCTTAGTGGAATCTGAATCACACGTCAGAGTTTTTGTCATTTTCATATTCCTTAACTTTTGAATTTTATATTTATTTTTAAATTTTTTATATCAGTTGGCTTAAGATTGGACAAGCAAGTTCTGATAAGAAAAAGAGGAAGAAATCTGGGATTCTCTCGAATTTCCATTACAGCATTAGATTACAACACTAATTACTTTATACTAACCAAATATTATAACATTGGTATCTAAGATTCTCGTACAGATGATTGAAATAAGGACCAAAATGTTTTTTTTAAAAGCATGCCATAAATTTGCAAATTCTAAACTAAAGTTGAACTATTTGTGGTCTTTGTTAGGTTTAATGGGGGATTCAGGCATTTCCATGGTTAAGGCAACGTTTGAGAGCTTGTCATTGGCTTCAATGTCTCCAATTACTAAAATAGTGTTTCCGTTGGCTTGGACAGCTTTAATTGGTTCATCTTCCATCTCCATTTCACTCTCTTTCTCTTTGTTTTCTTTGTGTTTTCCCCATAGGACAGAATAAAGCCCCATCACTATCAAAATGGAACCCAGCACCCTGCAATTCATCAATTCAGATATTAATTAAAACCAGAGATCCAATAATTGGCTGAGTGGTAAAAAGCTCATGTTGTCTCATCTTGTACGGGTTCGAATTCTAACATTTGCCTTGAGAATGTAATATCATTGTTCGAGTGAACAAAGCATGCATGCATGCAAAAATAATGTAACAGTTGAGTTTGAAAGAGATGATTATTCATTACCCTCCAAGGAAAATCCTCTCAGCCAAGATGAAAGAGCCCATGATTGCAACTATGATCATCATCAGAGGGCTGAAAGCAGTGGCAAAAACTGGACCCCTTTTCTTTATCACCATTCCTTGCACATAATATGATATGCTTGATGTCACAATTCCCTACACAACATTAAAATTCAAAATAAAATAAAAAAAAAGTCACTTTTAGTTCATTGTCTGTAAAGGAGAAAAAAAGTAAGATCAAAGATGTTAGATTATTACAGCATAGGCAGCCGCAAGAAGGTTCATGTCCCAACCAATTTGCCAAGCTGAAGCCTTATGCTCCATGGCAAATGTAACAACAATGGCTTGTAATGTCCCCACAAAGCACACTAATGATGTTAGAGAAAGCTGGTGATCTTTGTATGTCTTCAGTGCTTTTGCCTGCACGAAGATCATAATAAAGGAATTCGAATCATGAAGGTCGAATACGGTATAAATCGGGGCTCGAAACGAGTCGAAACCATAGAATAACGATTGTTCAAACCTGTAAGACAAAGAGGGAAGCCCAAGCAAGGGTGGCTAAGATTAGGAGAATGGAGCCTTTGACCCAATCTTTGTCTGAATTTCCAGTTGTGTTATTGGCATCAGATTGAGTAGGATGAAAATTCTTACTCCAAAACAACTCAACAATGGGGCCTTTATACAATGTCATCAACATTGCCCCTGCCACTGTCACCATTGTTCCCACTATCTTCGCTTGACATCTCACTTTCTTAACATCAATCTTCTCCATCCTGAACCAAAAATTCGATTTCGTCAATTAAATCATCCTATGTTATTCAGACTCGGGTATGATTCGATAATTCTTAGAGGTCCTTCGTATACCTGCACATGACGGCCATGATAAATGTCATTGCAGGCAACATATTGCTCATGGCACATGAAAAAGTCGGAGAAGTATATTTCAGCCCAGCATAGTAGAAGTTCTGATCAATCACTGGCCTGTAATATATTTGGTTAGAGTTTAGAATTTAGATTCTGCATACCAAAGTTTATGCAACACTAAAGAAAGAAACTAACCCCAGAAGAGCCAAGGTAAATATTTGCATGAAAACGGAGAAGGTTATCTTCGGTTGTCTTCTCCTGGAAATGTTAAGAAACACGGCAGAATCAATATATAAGTTCATCTAAGTTGCCATATACATATATATACATGTTATCGAACAATTTTCGAACCTTTCGAAGATTAAAGCAAAGGGGGCAATGACAGCAGTGGCGAAAGCATGGCGGTAGACAACAAGAACATAATGGCTCATGCCTCTGTTAAGTGAGACCTTGGTGATGACATTCATGCCGGCATACCCGAATTGCAATGAAATCATTGCGAAATAAGGTTTGGAAGTCTCTAGGAAGTTGCCACAACATCTCAACTTCTCCATTTCTTGTGAAGAAATTGGAAAAGGGGTGAGAGTTTGCAGTGATTTTGGAAAGAAGAAACAAGTGCTGAGGAAGTGGTATTGTGTTTCTTCCTAAGGGGAAGGTGGGGGATTGGCACATATTTATAATGGTTTGGAATTGGAGGGGAACAAACAATCCAATTCCATTATGTTTGGCATTTGCGGTGGGTGTATACATCATGCTACTTTATTATGTCTGAGGAATTTTATTTGAAAGAAAAAAAAAAGCCTATATAATGGCAAACCAACTTTATATGATGAAAGGTCATTTGTTTTCTTCTAAACCTATACAAGGTTCAAGTCGAATTAAGTTTTGTTTTGTTTTATTATCTAGTTGGTCTTAAGGGACGAGACATTAGATCCTTTAAATAAGGTCAGTAGTTTGAATCTTACCTTGTGAGTGGAGAAAACTAGATTGAAAGAGTCACCATCATAATGGATATTTGTAAAATCTAATCATAGGTATTCTCCACACACGTTGTACAGACATTGCAATCAAATACGAGTCTTCTAAAAATAAAAATCATTTGTTTTCTCACCAGAACTACTTGTTGGGCTCTCTATAATTGTTGTTAAATTTAAATATTTTATATTGTTAAATATTTGGTTGGAGAAATTAGACTTTTTTGGTTTATTTTTTTACTAAAAGACTTTTTTTTTAATTAGGACGTGATAATATTTACCGTAATATCATTGATAATATGATTATTATTCTTTTTATGATATATATATATATATATATATATTAAATTTATTAATGAGAATGTATTTGAGGTGTGATAAGGAAGGATTTGTTGCGGTGACATAAAACCGTGAGAGGTCATTAATTATCCATTTGGAAATTAATATAAATAAAATATGATGTAAGATTACTATTACTATTATTATTGCACTTCAAATATTAAGCTTTCACTACTATTCATTAAAAGACAAGCGTGAGAGAGAGAGTGGAGAAAACGTGGCAAATAGTGGTGGGGCATCTGGCTCACTTTCTACACGGTGATTGTTGATGATTAAGCCTCAATTGACATTATTTCTACTATTTATTGAATGAAAAAAAATCATACACAAGTTTATGTAAATTTTAAATTACACAAATCTATTAATTTTAGGGTTTAGAGATTTAGGTTGTAGTTTAGGGTTTAAGCTGTAGTGGGTAGAATTTAAGGTTTATAGTTAAAATTTAGAGTTTAGGGTTTAAGATTTAGATTTTAGGGTGTTAGGGGTAGGGTTTTAGATTTTATAGTTTAAATATGAAGGGTTGTGTAATTTTTTTTATAGAGCTTGTGTATTAAAATATAACCCTTAATGAGTAAAATTTTGATACAGATATTGTATACATTATTTTACACAAGCATACATATTTACACTATAAAATCAAAATCCTAAATTCCTAACACTAACCATAAAAAATTAAACTCTAAATTCAAAACACCAACCTTGAACTCTAGACTTTAAAACTTAAACCCTAAATCAAACTCTCAACGAAAAAACTTCAGTAAACTAAAGTTACATATCTTATGTATCAAAGTTTTTTATATATACTCTTACTATATTAAAATTGAACACTTTTGAAGTTTTGTAATTAAATTTTTGTGTGAAACGATGAATTTATTATTATAAAATGAATTTATTATTATAAAATGATAGATTATTTAACTTTAGAAGTATGCTAAAAAGTCGAAACTCTAAAAAGGAGAAGGTAGGAGAGAATAGTGATATTGAAATTAGACAAAAGCATATATTCACGCCAAAATGGTGTCTAAATGTTATGCAACAAAGATTATTCTAGAGGGTTTAAAGATTTGTCGTATCATTTCCAACTTGATGTTTAGAATTACCCATGCATAATTTTATTCTCAAAATTTTCAATTGGTCATAATATATTTTCAAGTTTTATTTTCTTTGTAGCATCTAAAATTTTGATTGACAAGTGATTTGAATTTGACAATAGAATCACTTGTCTTATATCATACAAATATATATAATCTTAGATTCATGTATATTTCTAATTATGCGTCGATATGTTTTCAAATTTTTTGAAAAGGAAATTTAATTAAAAATATCATTTATCTTTTTTTATAATTATTAGTTATGCTTCTCCACATAATCACATTATTCAGAATTGAAATTGCAAAGTGGTTGCATGTTGGTATTGAAGATCATGGTTCAAATAGATTAAATGTATATGAATCGTATTAAATTGGATTGAGTTGGATCGATTCAAAAATTCATTAAAAATATTTTTTTTGACTAAGTAAAAAGGTATTACATTTTAAGACAAATGTCAGGATTCAAATATGACAATATAACCATCTTTTACCACTCAACTAATTAGTTAATCTTAAAAATATTTTATCTTAATATAATAAATATTATGAGTAAATTTATTTATTTAATCATACTGCAAATCAAGCCAAGTGGATTCAAATAATTGAGAAAATTCTCTTTTTAATTCTTTAAAGAGTTTTAAAAAGTGAGAATTGGAGTGAAGAGGTACAGAAAGGGAGTAAGGAGAATGAATGGCCAGAATTTAAGTGATTATATATATAGTGTTAGAGTTTACAAATAAGACGGGACCTTTGCAAAATGCGTAAATATTTTATAGTTGGAACTGAGTCGGAAAAATGACTGAGTGGGCCACGCCTACAATATCCTATCTTGTCTTTCCAGTCCTATATGTTTTGTTTCTGGTCTCTACTATTCACTCCATTATCTTTCAGCTTTGAGGTATCATTGAAACTAATGAATAATTTTGGTGAAAAAGATAATGATGATACTTTATTTTAGGAGATTTAGGTTTAAGTATTTATGTGTGCGTTGTCAAAAATTTAAAAAATACGAATAGATACTAATATATAATTATACCGGTATATTAAAAAAACTTCGAGATATAGTTTAGTATTTTAGTTTGTTTAGTCCAATTAGGTATCTGAATGTGGTTTTATGTTCAAGTTGACACTTGGATTTAATTTCATGGGTCATTTTGGTTCAAATGCCGATTACCTTAAGCGAGTATCAATTTAGACCCAAAAAATATAACTTATATATCAATTTGAACCTATAAGTCAAATTTAAGTACTAATTGAACAAAAAAAATACACATCCGCAATCAAATTCAAGTACTAAATCATTCAATAACAAAATGATTTGTATTACTATTATCTTTCCACTTGACTCGGTTCTGAAATCAACAGATACTATTATTACAATACTAGAGGTTCTAAAGAAATTTAATAAATTTAAGACTGTTGGACTTTCATTTTCTTCTACTTTGGCTATATTATTTTCAATTCCGATATGGGATTAATTTAAAACTCTTAAGACACGAAAAGCATGGATCCATTTTCTTGCATTTCTTTTTTGTTTTCTTTTCCTTTGTGTTTTCATTAACTTTTTTTTCTCACCACTCGTAAAATAAGTATATATGCCTCATGGCATGTATATTTCAATTCCTTTTTGGTCAAAGCAAACCAGCATACATTGTCAAGAAATAAAGAGAGCACAAAGTATAAAGTGACATATATTCAAGTTAGTCGCTCGACCATGACTAAGTTGATTGGTAATATGTTGTCGCGACCCGACCTAGTTGATCTTATGAGGTACGAGCCGTGTACTCGTGTTGTATCGTAAAAATATATATTGAAATTATTTCTTTTTTCCCTTCAATTTCTCAAATCTTATAAGGTTTTGATATTCTTCGACACACCTCAAAATATTTAAAAAATTATGTCGTAATAAAATCATATGAGTACATTCTTTATAGAACAAATATCGGTAGGATAATTCCAACTAATACTATCATAACACCTAAATTATAACATTAAGTCCTAAAACTTAAACTCATAAACCCTAAATCATAAACCAAATCTATAAAACCTAAAATAAAACTGTTCGTGGAAAAATGTTTTTCACAGTCAGTGCATTAAATATTTTCTCTTTAAAAATATATTTAAGTAGTTTTTAAATTTTAATGTACATGGACGCCATATATGTCATAATTCGTTTCAATAATTATTTAAGCTAAAGCAGTTTGTCAGAATTGTAGGTAGTCTTTCCAACCCTACTAATTAAAAAAAGCCCTAATTGCCAACCCTAAATCTTTTTTTCTCTCTCTTATTGCCATGCAAAGATCCAATTTTTATTAAAGCCTCTTTGATTCCCACTTATCTTGAATATTACTTAAACAAACAACAACAAAAACAGGAGAGGTGACATCTCTTTTAAACGAAACAAAGCAATTGTTTCAGTCATTGCATGCTGGAAATAAAGTAATAATTTGGTTGACCAAAAAGTTTTTGGGTCAAAGATCCATTGTTTTCACTTCCAAAGCTAAATCTCCTTAAAACCAATCATGCATTCCCCCTTTATAGCTTTCTTTTGTATTTTGTTGTGGGTTAGCAAATAAATAAATAGAGTTTAATTTTACGTTAATTATGTGATTAAGCAAACATATAGTATTCAGTTGCCAGCTTGTTCCAACCCGAAGACAGAAGCAGCAGTAATGAGGAGAAATGTTGAAAAGTAAATTTATTTTAGAATTACGGGGGGTTGGAGAGTGAAGGTTATTTTGATGAAGACGAAAGCATGCACTTTAAACAACTTTAATTAGGTGTTTCTTTCTTCCAAGTTTAAAATTCTATTTTTAGCTAATTATTTGTTTCTTTTTTTGAATTTGTAGTCTATTTGAAGATAAAAGGTAATTGATGCAACCGCTGAGGCCTCGCATTGCGATCTCAATCACAGAACTGCGACGGCTCCACCTTCATTTTCCCAAGTTAAGTCAATCTCTCTTCCTCCGCATTTTTAGTGACAATTTTCAATTGTCACTAAAAGTATTAAATTTAGTCACTAAAATTTTTAGTATTTGTTTTTGTAAATCGTCACTAATAACTCTGTCACTATTATATTAGTGACAAATTTTATGCATTTCGTCACAATTAGTTATATTTTTTATGACTAATTTTTTGGCACAAAAGATTAATAATAGTGACTAAAATTTAGGCACTAATGTTATTCTTATTAGTGACAAACATTTTATCACAAATACATATTGAAATAGTGTCTAAAATATGTTGTCACTTTCAATAATAAAAAAGTAATTATATTTTTAGTTGTAATCATCTTATTTATGTCCCTGAAATTTAATGATCTTTTGCTAAACCTTTAATTATAAATGATGTGGCATCTTCATATTTTAATTTTTAATAAATAAATACAATACATGGCTTCATGAAGGATCGCAACTGAAACTTTTAGAGGGAGAATGCAATGTCTATCCACTAGGCTAGGTAAGAAATTTAATATTATTTTGAAAGAAAAATATTATTTAGGTTAAATTGCAATTGAAATTAATTTTATTTATTTTAAAAGTGTGTATTAATTATAAAATTAATTAATATAATAATAATTTAATTAATTTTCTATGGTTTTTTATACGAAATACGTTTGTTGAAGAAAATATATAAAAATAATTGAGTTGGTTTTAAAATGTAAATATATGAATATTAATATTTACACCTAAAATATTAAATATTAGATATTAATTAATTACATAAATTAATTTAATTTAATTCAAATTATTGATTGAATTATCTTTTTGTGATAATTATTTAGTATACTAACAATGCAAATTTTAACTCCACAAGCAAAGTTAAAACAAATATCAAGTGTAACATTTTTCACAAGGTAAAATTTGCTATCACATATTATGCCAAGATTCTATATAAGTCTTTTTACTTTAATTTGGTCACTTCAAGTTTCTGTACTTTGTAAGTTTTGAAATTTTGATCTTGACATGAATGGTAGTCTTCAAATATGTCAAGTAAAATTTTGTTTTTAGCCCATTTGTTATACATATGTTGCACATTTTATTTTTGTTTTTTTATTTCATCAGTTTTAGTCATTGTAATTTATTCATATTGTCGTTGTCCCATTGGGATTATGATTAAAATTTTAAATTTTGAAAAATATAGGGACTAAAATTGATCAAAATAGAGTGACTAAAACAACAATTTATACATAGTATAGAGACTAATAGAATTATTTTACCTTTTGACAAACTAATTTATGGTAACTTCATTTTTTATAATTTTTATTATTACTATTATTATAAAAATAAATTTATTATTGTGACAACATCTAATTTGTCATTAATTTTATTTTTCATTGGTGACAAAATTTGTAACCCCCTAGACCCGCCTATGCGTTACAACGGATCCTAGGAAGCCACATTAGGGTCACAAGAGCGACCAACAATGAAAATACACATGAAAACATTTTTCTTTCTCAAAACACTTATTAAACTGTAAAATCAACTTCTGTTTAAAATACAATTTCAAGAAAACATTTAAACACATAACAAAAATTTCAGAAAGTGCTTTACAGACTCTATCATAAAACAATACGTGCCATACATGACATACATGCCCACTAACTATACAGTACCGTACTCCAGAGGCAACACCGAGGGAACTCCGAACACTGATGTCAAACATTATGTCATACTATATTACTTTAACCTGCGATAGTAAAAAAACAACGTGAGCTTGGAAAAGCTCAGTAATACAGAACTACCAAAAGATGCTATAAGCTCATGCAGACATATGGTAGGCATAACATTTTCATGATGATCCAAGAAGTGACAGTCCTCTTTTCTTTTCCGTTATTTCAGGGTAATGTTATACTTGAGAATAATGACACTCGTTCTTTATTCACTCATCGAGTAACAGACGAAAATTTTACAAGCTGATAGATTACGAAGATGGAAACAACGAGTTTAATGTCTAGTGTGTCCCAAATAGGTACATATCAAACAGGCATAAAATGCATACCAATCATATCATGAGAACACATAACAATTCAATGCAAATGTTCAAGTACATACAAAGGTTTACTAGTAATTACCCTCCAACCTTACACCAATATGCAGTCCCCCAGAATTGCATCCATAAGGACTTACCCTAGGCCCGATTGGCATAGGTGCCACCTAAGGGGATGCCTTAGGTCCATAAGGACTTACCCTAGGCCAGATGGGCATAGGTGCCACTCAAGGGGAGACTTTGAGTCCATAAGGACTTACCCTAGGCCCGATGGGCATAGGTTCCACTCAAGGGGAGACCTTGAGTCCATAAGGACTTACCCTAGGCCCGATGGGCATAGGTGCCACTCAAGGGGAGACCTTGAGTCCATAAGGATTTACCAGCTTGATCAGGGCTGTACCAACAGAGACTTCATAACATAACCCAACAGTATACCCCAGATAGTAATCAGTGTTCAGATTCTAGACATGGGTAACAGAATACATGTGACAAATATATTTTATTCAGAACATCAGAAACGGAAGAATTCATGCTTTTGACAGATAAATGGGCATACTATTGAACAGAGCAGACATTTTCAGCATTCATCATGCAAACAGATTGTACCATCATAGGTCAAACTAACAGATCATGCTAACAAATTCATCAAACAGCCAGACAATACCATCACAGATCAAACGATCATATACCAAGTATACAGATTGAGCAGACATATATCAGGTAGGCAGAGAATGTCATCATATATCAAGTTCATCAAACATAATAGTATTCACGATTAAATTATTATACAATCCATTCAACAGAATATATCACACATGGAACACACTAGGTGGGACAGATCTTTTCTTGGAGATACTTGGCATTTACAAAATGGGACATATTAAACTTTTGATAATTTGAACGAATTTCTGAAACGTGACCCCTATTAAAAAGGGTTCATACTAACGGTTTAACTCAGATATTCAGGAAGTGATACATTAAGATCTTTGAGAGTTTAGACGCATCATGAATTATTTAGTCATATAAGCCTACAAGGGCATATGGTCATTTTATCACATATGGACATTTTGGTAATTTATACCAACATTGAATAAGCAATGGTTCACAGAACTCCGGTATCCTATTTGCTCGTTAGTTTTCTAACCGGACATTCAAGAATTTCTAAATTAAAGTCTTTTAAGTTATCAAATATTTTCAGTGATTTTCCGACTATTTAGGCTATCATGGCCTTTTAGTTATTTGACTGTTATGACAAATTTTATACTATGGCACAATCATATCAGAACGAAAGTTATAATTCTTAGGGGCTCTAACAATTTATCAAACCTCCAGAATTTGTTTAATGCGGCATAACCCAACTTGACAGTACTTACCAACGTTCAGATGTGAATGATTTGCGTGTATCAGAACTTAACACCGGCTGAATTGTATATCTGAACGGTCGCCTTCATACTTTACTATAAGGTTTAGCTTTGAGTAATCAAGCATATAATCCTTGCAAAAATTTCCTACCTTACCTTAGTATGGTAAGCGATAGGCATACACGAATCGTTTTTCTTAACACTTAGGGGCACTTTAGCCATTTAAGTCTTATTAGAAAATTTCAGGATTTCATTGGGTGTATAACCACCTATCTAACTGAAATGGGTATTCTGATCATTTTGGAAATTTGGGATAAAGCCACCATTTTTTTTCTTCTGAATTACCATTTGGTACCTCCATCATTCACGTACTCGGTAGAGATTAAGTCGTCTTAATCCCTCTGACCGTTACAGACGATTCATTCATTTCAGAACTTGAAGGTATAAACGTCATTCTAATTAATTAGACATTTAGGTGCTCGAGGGTACTACAGTCTTTTTGGTCATTACAATTATTCCAATTAATTCGCTCGTTGCTGTCGTAAGGATCGACATAGGATTACAACGATATTCTCAGATGATTCACCTTTATGTGTTATACAGAGTTCAAGAGAAAATCCAAGTTTGAATCGCACGAATTTGTACAAAAGTGTCGGAGTCTTTCCAATAAATTATACATCTTAGGTGGAGTAAAATTGCTTAGTTAGACAGAATGCAGATTTCGAGTCATTTCTTTATTAGAGGGGTAGTTTAGTCATTTTTATAACCCAAGGGCAATTTCGTAATTTCTTTCATAACCAACATCTCATACTCCGCATTCTGAGCATTGTCTCTTAGACACCATTGATAGAGTTTCAGATTTAACTGTATTATTTATTACTATTAGCACTTTCGATACTCTGGTCTATTAATATTCTTATTCGAATATTTTGATCTTACTGATTCTCATACTTATTTTTCGTATCTGATTCGACTTAAGAAGAGTTCACGAATACACTTCATCACAAACATGCATGCGTTAACCGAATATCAACATGATAATAAAGCATACCAGAGGTAGTAGTGTATTACCTTAACTCCGAGCTACATCAGTTGGTTCGTGGACGACATTCGAACACACTTGAACTCGGATTCAACACCCAACCACGCGGATATGAAGATATGTGAATGCCATTCGACAAAGTTTCGCCGGCCGATCACCGGAAATTCGCCGGAGAGCCGAAATGCCACCTTTTACGAAGAAGTAGAAAGGTCGTCGGAAAACACGAAGCTCCGTTGATGGCCTTACCGGCGTCGATCGGACAAAGGAGAACCTAGGGTTTGCGTGACTCGACGCGAGCAACCCATTCGTACCGACGATGTGGCGAAACGACGGCGGCACGATCGGAAAATTTTGGGAGAATAGGCGGCCAACTCGCCGAACTTTCAGGTTGATTTTTGCAGCAAACGTCGACACGAGAGCGCGCGTGGCCGACGACGGAGATCTTAGAGCGGCGAGGTGCGTTCGCCAGTGCAGGCGGTGGCGTGCGCTGAACGACAGTGAGGTCGGACGAGGGTTCGTCGGAACTGGAGAGGATGGTTCGATGAGAGAGAGATGGTCTGGAATTCGAAAAGATGGGCCAAAATCAAAAGATAGGTGAACATACACGTTTTTTTATTAAATGCAGGTTTAAATGATCACGCGTTAACCTTAAAGAGCATAAAAGGGAGGCAATATCAGAAGTGAGCCTTTAGTACAATGGCTCGCACTCTGAATGGTGAGGGGAGAGGTTGTGGGTTCGAGCCCCCACACCCTCACATTTATTTCCTTTTTTTTTCAGGTTGTTACAAAATTTATCGCAACAAAAACTAAAATTTTAAGTGACAAACAATTTTATTGTCATAATAAATATCAAATAATAGTGACCACTTTATATATCGTTGGGTCAAAGTTTTAGTGACAATAAAATTTGTGTCACAATTATAGACTTATAGTGATAATTTAATTGTGAAAAATATAATCGTCACAATTATTACTATAATAGTGACCAAATTAAAATACATCACAATTACTAAAACTAATAGTGTCGCACAAAAAATTTGTCACAAAAATTTAATATTTGTTACAAAATTACTCCTAGCCACTGGCAATTTGTCACTAAAAGTTTATATTGTTGTAGTGAAGGCTTAACACTTAAATAAGTGTTTAAATTATTTTTTAATATAAATATTTAGATTATATTTTGGGTCAAATAAGTGTAACATTTTATTTCGTGACTCGTTTAAAGTTTTTTTCGTCAACGGTTGTTGAAAAAATTTCGTCATTCAATCAGAATATGATATGTGACTTGTTTTTTATTTATTTTTAATTTTTAAATTTCTTTAAAGATCTAATTTAAAAAAACTTCAAATTTTAATTTATTTCAATCAAAACCCCAAATCACATTCTCTCTCATCGTTCGGCATCCCCACAAGTCGGTGGTTCACCGCTCACCACCCAAAGCGTTATGTACCTTACTGTCTGACATCTGCCATCCTCTATTGCTGGTGGGAACTCAATCAACCTCTTGTTTTCTTTATTGTTGGGTGTTCGTCGACAGTGCAATCGACGATTTTTAACAACGAGAAGATGGGGACTTTCAGTAGAAGGGGTCCGATGAAGACAATGGTGGTCGGTGATAGTTGAATCGGTGGTCGGAGTGGAGGAATTTAGGGATTTGAGGTTAGGGTTGGGGTTGAGTTTTTTAGAGAAATTAAAATTGTTGAGTTAATATATATTTTATTATTTTATTTTCTTAATTTTTGGATTTTAATGTCAAGAAATGATAAACCATATCATGTGTTCGAATTTTATTGGATAACGAGGAAAAATAACGTCTTTCACGGTAAAACCTTAAATGGGTTGCGGAATAAAACGTTAGGCACAAAATATAGTTCAAGCACCTATCTGAAAAAAAAATATATAGTTTGGGCACATATTTGACTACTAAGCCTAAAAACAAAAACAAAATAACTACCCACAATCAGTTTGTTTAACGGGATGAGACACTAAATCTTTTAAGCTATATTAGGGATTTGAATCATAGCATTATGAATAAAGAAAATTGGATTAAGATAATTGTCTTCATATTGAATTTTTACAAAATTTGGTTCGAATTAATCGGTCATTAAATCTTATACGGTAATTAAATAAGAAAAAACAAAGTAACTTTGATAGTTTATCCGATGAAATGCCAAAAGCAGTAAATACTATCCATTTCTCATGAAATATTTCGTAGTTTCGAGTTTCCACATGGAAAGCTTAAATGTCCAAATAATTTAGAAGTTGGATATATAATAATCGTTTTGTATTTATTGTAATTATAAATTCGTTTATAATCTACTGATTGACTTTAGTTATAATCAAATTGATTATGATTAGGGACGGAGCTATTTTATAAGTGGGAGAGATAATTCTTCCAAATTCGATGAGTTAATTGTATTTTAAATCTTAAAAAATTTTGAGACCATTGTGATTAAACTCTTGCTCTTTTCAAAATTTTATGGTTTTACTTTATGATAGATTGAGTAGATTTCATTAGAAAGGGAAATAAACTTATTTTATTAGTATAAAGAGAAAATGTTTGATACATTGTTGGTAAAGAAATATTTTCTTCAGAAGCATACTTATTTAAACTTTAAAATCTATATTCTAAATATTTAGCTTTAAATCATAAATTTTAAACTTTAAATCTAAAACACTAAAAAACTTAAATTTTTAAACTCTAAACCTAAATTAAATTTATAGCCCTAAAATAAGTATACTTGTGTAAAATAAAATTTGACAATAGATCAAATATTTTTCTATTGTATAAAATACATTTTTAATAATATATACTATAGTTTAAAAGCAGTCTCCCGGAACTGTTTTCAATTAAAGGAATAGAAGAAATTGGGCTGTCACGTGGGATCTAATCTTTTTACAATTTGGCCCTATAATTTTACTTACAATTTAGTCCCCTATAAACTGATTTCAATTGAAAAATGAAATGAAATTGGGTTGCCACGTGGGATATAATTTCTTTTACATTTTGATCCACTATGATTTTGACTTGTCTTGTAACCCCTCGCCCGGTCTGGCCAGATGACCGGTCCGAGTAGGCTACACGGAGAAAACCGATGCGAAACCCGTTAAGAATTTTACCTCAGTTAGCAACCCTAAAAATTCCTTTTAATTAAATCTTCTCTAAAGGCACATTCAAATCCTATGTGATCACGACAGCAAAATAAATCAAGAAAGACATGCAACTGAACCAAAACAGCAAGTAAACAGTCCAATTTTAAGTTATTAAGCATGCCGTTTCGAAAAACCCTTGAGGTGTATCGAAACACCTTGACTTGGTCAACATCCCCAAGTCCACACGAGAAGACCGTATCGGAACGGAGGTCAACCGTTCCGAAACACCCCCAACGGTCAACTTCTCGAGGTCAACGACATATTGACAGTTTTGAAACCCCTGGATCCATTTCGAAACCTCAAAATATCGGCAGTTTCTCAGATTTCCAGTAGCAAATCTGTACCGAAACGGACCCTAGGCGTATTGAAACGCCTGGCCTGAAACAAGAGGCCGTATCGAAACGAGACCAACCGTTTCGATACACGGGCTGCGAAAAGACAGATTTTTGCTGGTTTAAGACACAAGGCAGCCCCAAAACTCCACTAAAACACTCAAGACTCCACATACAACCAATCTAGATGTAAGGCACCCTAATAGCACATGCTTAACACGCATTAAACATGTAAAGCCAACATCAACGAACCAATAAGCACAACAAGGATTCTTGCATCACATTCCAATATCATTCAAGGCATACTTAAACATTAAAAGCCCATAAGACACATGTCTCCACACATAGAATTTACATGCAACAACAACACACGTACTCATCCTAAAGCATAGCATCTCAAACAAGCATTCAACAAGGCTTAGCATGGTTTACATATCCAAGTGAAGCATAAATATCAACAACTTCCATGAGTCATACAACGCTCATACAAAAACATAGTAGCCCCATTGCTAAACTACTATTTTAATTATTAAGTCATACTTGAGCAACTACAAACTTGGAAAGCCCCTTCGCCTTGTTCCTTGCTAACACCACGCTAATGATTTGCATTGTTGAAAATAAGAGCGCAAGCTAGAAGCTTAGTGAGGATGCTCTAAAATAAAAAACAATAACAATGCAGGGTTCAAGCACGCAATCCTTAACATCGCACACAACATACATAGGCAACAACATAGCAACCTAGCTATTGTTTCAAGAGTCATAAATATGGCATCTTACATCATATTAAGCCCAACAATATAAACCAATATCACAACATCATAATCATAAGAGCAAGTACATTGGCCACTATTAGTTTACTCGGATGTGCGGATTTACTTTCGACAACAACATTACCTCGGTGGGATTACACTCATCACCGGACCTTTGCATGGGTGGCATTCCACTCATCACCACATGCCCTACGGATGTGATTCCACTCATCATCACGTATAATATATATAAATTTTCGGTGGAATATTACATCACCGTACTCCTCCTTGATGACTCAACGCCATCAAGGTCACACGCGTTTTGACTCAACCGTGTGCACACTAATCCTAATGATCGATCATTTACACCCGGTAAGTTAATTAGTGTCAATTTCTTTAAACCACATTACATCAATCATCATTTATATCATTCAACCATCATCACACACAACAATGTATACACATACAAAGTCAATTCATACTATACAAGATCAAGATAGGCATAGGAAATCAAAGCTCATTAACAAACAAGAAGTCAAACTGCCAATTTAACTTCTACCTTGGAATGGTCTACCAAACTCATTCCAATACCTTTACTACACACGCTTGAACCAACTTTAAAACAAATTTAAAGTTTTACTCACCACCCTTCCTTAGCAAACCAAGCAAGCAAGTCAAGCCTCTTCGATTCTCGGATTCGGTCCCGATCCTTCTCCGATGTTTCCTCTTGCTTCTAACCAATCAAAACACAATCATTACTCATCAATTCAATGCTAAATTCAGTCACAAACTCCAACCCACAAACACAAGCCAAACTTCACCATTTTTAAACTCAACTAATCACAAAATTTTCATTTTCGTGCTCCCCAAATACCCAATTGAAAATTATGATTTCCTATACCCAAATGACATCTAAAAGGTCCTAAAACACTTCCCTAATAACCTTATACCATCAGCCCTTCGACCCAACTCAATAACACCTCAAAAACTCAAGTTTAGACACTTTAAAAATTGCTCCAAAGACACACTTCGAGATTTCTCCCAAATCCATCCATTTCAAGATATTAAGTGTATTTAGGTGAGATTAAACCAAAACCCAACTCAACAAATGAAAAACTCATTAAAAATCCAAACTTTCCCTAAACTTGAATTCTAAAAAGATGATAATTTTCAAATCTAAGACCATGAAAATGATGGGGGTGATGAGGAGAGTTGAGAAATGAGATTACCTTTGAAAATGCCCTTGAATAGATGAAGCAATCAAATGGAATAGTGAATAGGGGTTTTGGGAGGGGTTTAGGTGAGTTTCACGTTGGAAATGAGGAAAGGGGGATGATGAAGCCCTTTTTTGTTCTTTTAATTTCAAAAAGGTTGTCATCCATTTTCCACTTATTTACAAAAATGTCACCCCTTTTTATTTTAAATCTCAATTAAATCAAGACTAAGGTCAATTTAATTAAAAATCGATTTTAACGACTCGAACCAACTCACGCATCTAACTCTTAACCCCAAAACACGGGTGTTACATGTCTATAAGCATTGTTTTTTTAAAAGTGTCGTTAGAAACTGTTTTAAAAAGTTAGTTTAAAGATTTTTAGTGTTTAGTATTGTTGTCAAAAAATACTTTTGCATACTGTTGTAAAGTAATAATAAATAATTTAAGTGATTCCAATATTAATTTAATAAATTTAGTGTATTGGTTTAATATTTAATACAATAATTCAATATATTTCATATTTACTATTAATATTATCAGAGTATGTTAATATTATTTTTATATTGTTTTAATATTAATATTATCATCTTAAATAAATGTTAATTTAATATTATTATATTAAAATAATATATAATTATCCATACATAAACATTAGTTTAACAATCATTTGAGTTAAATAATTAAGGGCAAAAATATAATTACACCTAAAAAATACTTTTTAAAAAGCAAAAAAAAAATACAAGGTTGGGTGGAAAAATATTTTTTCTACTATAATTTTATACCTAATTTTTGAGTTTAACAGAAAAAGTTTTTTTTAGCAAAAGCAGTTTTTTTAGACCATGTCAAAGGGCTAGCACCGTTTCAATTGAATGAAATTGGGCTGGCTAGTAAGACATAAATATAGTTTTACAATCTGTTCTCCTATATTTTATGTCTCTTGCAATTTAGTTCCTCAACCTATTAAATGTGCATCAATTGAATAATAGGATAATTGAGAATTACCCACTAACAAATCATAAGCCAAAAAACACAATAGAAGTTACCACTCCAATCAACAACCAAAAACCATCCGAAAACACAATAGAAGTTACCTCCTATATGCACACACTAAGGTTTAAATATTATACACATACGTAAATGTCACAGTTATCCGCACTTATGATAGACCATTGTCACAGTTGTTCACCTTGTCTACCCCACTCATGGGCGCTCAACATGAAATCAGGTAGTCCAAGGGTCATACTGATACCACTTGTCATGGGGTCATTACCCTCTTCCCAAAAGACATGTCTAATAAGATGTGCAGGGCCACCGTTTATATATCCCAAAACCTCCCTTTTCGATGTGTGATTATTGTCCATGCTTCTTTCTAGACGTGACATGAAAATACACTTAATTATTGATGTTATTAAAACATTCGTAAAAATATATAAAAGTTTTTTAACATAATAAAAATATATAAAAGGTACCTCCTATAGTATTAAAATTGATATTTTCACGACTCAAAGTCGTAAGTCATAATTAATTTAACTTTCATAAATAAGTAAATGTTATTATAATCTAAAGAAAATTTAAATAAATAATAATCACTTAATAAATTTCATTTTGAAAGAAAAAAGTTATTGTTGATTAAATAAAAAATCATAAAAGTTTGAAAGCCTCGTGAAAGTAGGGGGTTATCGAGACAAAAATATCTATTTTTTCGGTGTTTTTTTATGCTCAACACTAAAAATTTAAAATTTAAGTCTTAACATTAAATTTTAAATCATATACCCTAAAAAATATATTATACCCCAAATTCTCTAAATTTTAACTCTAAATTTTAAATCTTAAAATCTAAATCTAATTTTTAGAGTGAGAACATAAATAAAGTATAAAAAGCGGTTGAGAATTTTTATTCAGGATTATTGTAGTTTGATAAAATATGGAATCATATAAACTTTTTACTTACCCTACCAGTATAAATTATCTTATTGTATCCGATGCTCGGATCTAGGGCTGTAAATGAGACGAGACAGATCACGAGCTACTCGAGCTCGACTCGGTCAAAGCTCGGTAACACTCGACTCGATTAGGCTCGAGTTCTTAACGAGTCGGGCTGAGCTATTTGATACCCGACTCGAAAAGCTCGCGAGCTACTCGAAAGTATAATAAACTATTTTTAAATTTTTAAAATTAAAGTGAACTAAAATGTAGGTTTGATGTTTTTTTGTTGTTATGTTATGTTAGGAGTTTTTAATGAGTCGAATAGAAATATTTCTTTTGTATAATAATAATAATAATAATAATAATTATTATTATTATTATTATTATTATTATTATTATTATTATTATTATTATTATTATTATTACGAACAATGTTGTAAATAAAATGATACAGCTCGCGAGCTACTCGAGCTCGACTCGGTCAAATCTCGATCAATACTCGACTCGATTGGACTCGACTCGAACTTGAGCTCGACTCGAATTCTTAACGAGCCGAGTCGAGCTCAACATACTAAAGCTCGAGTCAAGCTCAAGCTCGACTCGAATTCTTAACGAGTTGAGCCGAACTTAGCACTACTCGAGCTCGACTCGGTTCGTTTACACCCCTACTCGGATCTATGGAGAAAGGTATTCAAGTAAAACCAAATTAGTATACTAATTGCGTACACGATGGTTTTGTCGTTTCAAAAAGATAAAAAGATGAATAATAGTAATAATAATCCTCGACAGTTCTACTTCTTAAGCTATTGGATACCCAAAAAGCAATTAAAAAGGTTATAAAAATGTTTTAAATTCCACCCAACATTTGTGTATCCCTTTAATCATTGGCGGGTTACGTGATACAAATATTTTGTGGAAAGATAATTTACTTTCTAATCTTATTTAATATTTTTATAGATTTATATTTAATACATTAGAGTCGAAAACTGAAAGATTTTACAAGCGCCTTAGTGTTAGAGTTTAGGGTATTAGTTTAAGGCGTAGGATTTAAGGGTTTAGGTATAGGGGTTTAAAATTTAGGGTTTAGAGGCCGAGTTTAATTTTTAGGGTAATATGGTTATGATTAGGTTTTAACTTATAAACTCTTAATTATAACATAAAGCTTAAATTTTGAATACTATCCCTAAATTCTAAAGTCTTACACCTAAATTGCTAAACCCTACACTCTAAACTAATAGGCTAAACCCTAAAACTAAAGAGATTGTAGAAACTTTTAATTTCTACCGACAGTGTATAGGATAATAATCCTATTTTTATTACTTACTTTAATAAGAAGACAACTTACCTTAGCTAGCATTCAATTAATTTAGTATGGGTTTGGATGAATTTAACTTAGTTTTTAGTTTTATTGAATAAATGATAAATAAATAAAATTACAAAATAATATATAAAAATAAGAGTAGATGAATCCTTTCACCTAAAAACATCAACATATACAAACTAATCACGTAAGAATAAAATATAAGGATGAGTCTACACGTCGAACATCGCTGAACACCACTAATGATGAACATTGTTGGACACCATTAAATTAATTAATAAAAATTAAAAATTTCAAGGACTCAACATACAATTAATAATTATTTAAAATAAAATTTTAATTAAAAATATTTTTCAAATATATTAAAACTTTTAATTTTTATTTTCAAATAATTGGATCAAATACCAACCATAGTTAATCCCAAATTCTCAAATTAAAAACATAATTCTCAAATTAAAACCCTAAATTAAAACGCTCAGCCCGTACCTAAATTATCAATATTGTTCTCTATTAGTAAAATTTCAATTGACTATGAGTGTTGTTGCGTGTAAAAGTGTCTATCGCAATTGAGTGCAAGTGTACACGTCGCAAGTAATAAAGTGATACTAGAGTATCGGATATCGTCTCCACAGGGACTGAGCTAACCCTTTCCTTTGCTATCTGCACAAGGGGAAAAGAATAGTTTAAGATATTGTCACGAAAATAATAAAGAATACTGTAAAATAAAAGTAGAGAAATCAAGATAGAGAGAATGGGCTGGTATTGAATTGCTCAGTAGTGCAAGTATTGCAATGCTTAGGAAATCCAGTTCTGTCGTCGCGCCCGTCGCCGACAGCACCTGTCGCGGCGGCTGTCCGTTAGCTGTCGCGGCAGCGAACACACCAACTCCGTACTTCAAGTTTGGCAAGAATCCCAGATCTGCCTTGGCCTATCCCTAGGTCCAAGTCTGTCGATGATCAAGTCTTTGATGATACCTCCCGGCGTGAATCGAAGGATGAACACCGATGTGTATGAATTCTTCTTTAGCCACTTAACCTTGCCCTATCCCTAGGCACAAGATAGTTCAACTATAAACTAGAGAACTTGCTCTTATTTCTTTCGTATACTTAACTCTCCCGATGCTAAGTAAATGGATAACCTCACAATGCTCTCCCGATGCTCTTGCAAGATATTAATAACCAAAATAAGAGAACTTGAAGTTTATTTTATTGAACTTGGAAAATCCTAAAACAAAACAACCCTTGCAACTACTTTACAAAACAACCCGTGGCCCTAGGGGGTTTTTAGAACATGACGACGGTGGGTAAACGGCAGGGGGATTTAGGTTATCGGTTATGGGGTATGATGCGGGATATGCCCTAGGTTAAAATACATGCCCTTATATAAGCTTTGGGCTCAAGTTATCTAAGTTAACAAGGATTACAACTTTAATTAAAAGTATGATTCTAATAAAGACTTAGTCTCCAAGGAATCTACTTTCCAGCCGTCCTCCTTGTTTCTTGGGATTTTCTCTCCTTGAGCTTTGGCTTGACATATCTTTTGATCCGGGGCTTGGAAAAATATATGGTTTTCACACGACAGACGAGCAGAATTTTCTCTATCTATCGAGGTCCACTTTACTTTTCTCTCCACAAAACTGCTGTCACCATGCTGTCACGGCAGCACCATGGCAGCAACGTCTTCTTTGTCTGCTTGTCCAGTTCAGCTCTTCTGCTTATCTGCCCTGCGCCTGCCTTCTCCGTCTACGACGGCGGCAACCTGCCAAAAACAGCCATTTTTAGTAGAATCTGCGCCTTTTATATATTTGTGATGTTTTGCTGTAAACTAACCTAAATGCAATGAAATGACGCTTGAATGCAGCAGAAATATGGGTTAAAAAGGGTGTAAATAATAGAACTTTTATACACTCAACACACCCCCAAACTCAAGTTTTTGCTTGCCCTCAAGCAACTAAGACCTAAAAGAAAAAGAAATTTTTGTTTTGGCTTTCAAATGGTGAGCTTTCCCTTACCCGTCGTTCGTTCCCTGTGGCGGCAGCAACCTGTCGGATAATTTAGGATCTGTCCGGAATCTTACTATAGTCCTCGTGCAGTGTGTGCAAGCTTGTGAACAGTTATATGCTAAGACTCTCTTAGTTTCACTAGAATATTCAACTCTTAATTTGAGTTTTTATGCCAAAGTTTATCTTTTTGAAGGCACATTTTCATGCTTCTTTTGTTTTGACTCGATTCCTCTATTTTTTTAAGCTAAAGTTTTACTAGAGCCAGTTTTAGGCACCTCTAGGTAACTTCCTAGAGCCGGTTTCGGGCACCTCTAGGATTGTTGAGTCTCTTTTGCTAAACTTCTTTCCTAGAGCCAGTGTTAGGCACCTCTAGGGGCTACTCAAGTGCTAAGCTTCCTATTCTAGTTTGGCTAAAAGAAGTCTAAGCAGTATAGCAGTCACAATGGTGTTTAAATTTTCAGAACTATAGAAAGGCTCTAAACTTCTCCTTAAACTATCCTAAAGATGCTGCCACGACAGAGCTGTCACGACAGGCAAGTTCAGTTCACAATTTTCAGCCAAATTTTTTAATTTTCGTTTTTTTTTAAGAAAAGTACTAAGTAAAAGACAAAATTTAACTAAGATGTACTCCATGAATATGGAGGGTTGCCACCCCCAAACTCGAGGGTTGCATTGTCCTCAATGCAAATGACAAAATAAAAATGAAAACATATGAAGGCAGTACATCACAAAATAAAAATGGCAGGCAACAATAAGAAGATAAGAAACTTAAATTTTAATCACTGTCTTCACTGCTGCTGCTGAGGCGGATCTGGCGGCGGGTTCTAGTTCGCGGGGCGGGCTGGGGTGGGGTGGTTGCTGTACAACCTGAATATCAGAGCTGTTGCCGCTGCTGTCACTGCTGCTGCTGGCCCTTGGCCGAGTTTTCTTATCTGCCATTTTTTCTGCCTCTTTACCGGTGTAAATTCCTTCGACAGGTTCCTCTGAATAGAGGGTTCATGTCACTGTCTGCCCAGACGGAGGAGGAAGAGAACCCAGCAACAAAGGCAGCAAGGTCATCCGAGGGCACTGGTCGCTTTGTTCCTCGAGCAGATGTTTCGACATGGGTGCTGCCGCCTGTCGTCGGGGCAGGTGATGGTATGGAGGCGGCATATGGTATGGAGGCGGCAGGTGATGAAAGGCTTAAAGCCCAGATTCTTTGCCTTCGGAGTATAAATGAAGCCTTGTTCTTCCCACAGATCTCTGGTTGCAAAGGACTGTGGAGGTGTTGCTGCCGGCGAAGAAGTAGAGGCAGCATTGCAGCGGGTTTTTCTGGAAGACATGTTAGTGCAAGGGTTGTGAAAAGTAAATGAAAGCAAATGAGAACTAAAGATGGAGAGCAAGTAAGAAAAGCAGAAGTGAGTGAAAATGAAAATGAAACGGGGTTTTATAGAAAAGGAATTGCTGCCCGTTGAAGCTGTAACGGTAGGCGCGAATAACGGGGCAGCTGTCGAGCTTTAGCGTATCTGATGCGTCTGACACACGTTTCCGCGTCTTCGTCTGTCGTGACAGCATGGTGACAGCCTGTCTTTTCCGCGTCTGTCATGGCAGCCGTAACGACATGCTTCAATATTGGGCTTTGTTGGGCTGATGGATGGGTGGTGGGCTGAGTTCACTTCTTCTGTTCTTCTTGGCTCCTTTATTTCCTAAAAGCATTATTCGAATAAAATAAACCTTATTTCCTAATAAATAATAAAAATAAAAATAAAAATAAAATTTAGGTTAAATTAGGGATGTCAGGTGGGGCATCTCCTAAGGTAACCACTTCCTGCAGTCCTGTGGCTTCAGTCCCCTGATAATGCTTGAGGCGTCGTTTCTGGTACTTCTTGAAGTCTATCTGTACCCTCCATCTGGTGATTATTCTCATGGTGGGGGCTCATTTCTTTCTCTTCCCTTTGTAGTCCATGAAGTCCTCCCTTCTTGGTAATGTTTCTGAGGGCATAAATATATGATTAGAAAAAATCAAATTGACATTCGGCCACAAACTTACCTTGTTTTCGTTGAATAATGTTGTGGTTGAATGTAGCCCTTGCTGTCGTGTCTGCTGCTGCGGCAGCCAGTTATTTTGACAGTCCGTTGTCAGGTTACTTTGCAGGTCAATGGGACATTGGTAAGTGCCATCACTCTCTATACCAAATTCTGTTGACCACTCGTAGATCTCTATCAGTAGAGACTTTGATGATTCTGTGTCCACCGGCTTTGGTTCCTCAAATACCTGCAATGGAATTGGTGAGTTTTCATATAATTCAAAAGGTTCGTTTATTACCTGCTCATATTCCATCGGTGAGGCATTGTCATTGGGTAGCTCTTCTAGGTGGTTGTGCGAGTGCCATGACAGGGATGGATGTGTGCAATCTTGGTCAGGAATAATCGAGGTAGTGGGTTGAGAATTTGCCTCTGATGTGGTTGCTGCTTCAGTATCAGTTGCTGTTGAGGCGACAGTTGTTGCCGAGGCGGCAATTTCCGCTTTGACTGGGTTTCTGCCTCAGAAGTGGTTGCTGCCGTGACATTCTCTTGAATTTCACTCAGCGTTGTCGCGGTGTTGCTCCATTCCGGCTCCTCGGTCATTGCCATGGCAGGTTGTTGCTCAGACTCATCATATGTTGGGTATTCCTTCACATAGGCATCCTAGTCACATTGCCTTGGGATTTCAGGTTTAGTCGTAGAATGAATGAGGACCGGTCTACTCAAGAGTGCATCCATCTTGGCGATACTTGCGTCCATAGAAACCGACACTTCTTGAGTGAGTGCCATGAAGGCTTGCAGTGTGTCTTCTAAGGATTTTGATTGCTCTTGAGGATGATGAAATTGCCAGGGCATGTCGGGTTCTGCAGCAAAACTGTTATGGTATAAAAAAATTTGCGGGTTTTGATCGTACCATAAAAAATTTTGCTGCTGCGGCATCGACATTTGCTGCCCCTGTTGCTGTCGAGGCAGCATATCTTTACGGTAATTGCAAGAACTTTCCCACATCAACTCTCGAATGGTTTTTCCTGGCATGTTGATGCCCTTGAACCTGTATTTTCACCTGCGTTTTTGTTAAAAAAATAATAATAAAAAAATAATAAAAAAATAAAAGAAAAGTGCAGAAGCTAGGGTAAGAGTGTGTTGCCAGTCCCCGGCAACGGCGCCAAAAACTTGTTGCGTGTAAAAGTGTCTATCGCAATTGAGTGCAAGTGTACACGTCGCAAGTAATAAAGTGATACTAGAGTATCGGATATCGTCTCCACAGAGACTGAGCTAACCCTTTCCTTTGCTATCTGCACAAGGGGAAAAGAATAGTTTAAGATATTGTCACGAAAATAATAAAGAATACTGTAAAATAAAAGTAGAGAAATCAAGATAGAGAGAATGGGCTGGTATTGAATTGCTCAGTAGTGCAGGTATTGCAATGCTTAGGAAATCCAGTTCTGTCGTCGCGCCCGTCGCCGACAGCACCTGTCGCGGCGGTTGTCCGTTAGCTGTCGCGGCAGCGAACACACCAACTCCGTACTTCAAGTTTGGCAAGAATCCCATATCTGCCTTGGCCTATCCCTAGGTCCAAGTCTGTCGATGATCAAGTCTTTGATGATACCTCCCGGCGTGAATCGAAGGATGAACACCGATGTGTATGAATTCTTCTTTAGCCACTTAACCTTGCCCTATCCATAGGCACAAGATAGTTCAACTATAAACTAGAGAACTTGCTCTTATTTCTTTCGTATACTTAACTCTCCCGATGCTAAGTAAATGGATAACCTCACAATGCTCTCCCGATGCTCTTGCAAGATATTAATAACCAAAATAAGAGAACTTGAAGTTTATTTTATTGAACTTGGAAAATCTTAAAACAAAACAACCCTTGCAACTACTTTACAAAACAACCCGTGGCCCTAGGAGGTTTTTAGAACATGACGACGGCGGGTAAACAGCAGGGGGATTTAGGTTATCGGTTATGGGGTATGATGCGGGATATGCCCTAGGTTAAAATACATGCCCTTATATAAGCTTTGGGCTCAAGTTATCTAAGTTAACAAGGATTACAACTTTAATTAAAAGTATGATTCTAATAAAGACTTAATCTCCAAGGAATCTACTTTCCAGCCGTCCTCCTTGTTTCTTGGGATTTTCTCTCCTTGAGCTTTGGCTTGACATATCTTTTAATCCGGGGCTTGGAAAAATATATGGTTTTCACACGACAGACGAGCAGAATTTTCTCTACCTATCGGGGTCCACTTTACTTTTCTCTCCACAAAACTGTTGTCACCATGCTGTCACGGCAGCACCATGGCAGCAACGTCTTCTTTGTCTGCTTGTCCAGTTCAGCTCTTCTGCTTATCTGCCCTGCGCCTGCCTTCTCCGTCTACGACGGCGGCAACCTGCCAAAAACATCCATTTTTAGTAGAATCTGCGCCTTTTATATATTTGTGATGTTTTGCTGTAAACTAACCTAAATGTAATGAAATGACGCTTGAATGCAGCAGAAATATAGGTTAAAAAGGGTGTAAATAATAGAACTTTTATATACTCAACAAGTGTAGAATTCAATTGTCGATCATGGACTTGAAAGTGGTTCTCAGTCATAATATAAAAGAACAGTATTGAGAATTTAGGTACGAGCTGAGCGTTTTAATTTAGGGTTCTAATTTAAGAATTAGGGTTTTAATTTGAGAATTTAAGTTGACTATAGTTGATATTTGATCTAATTATTTGAAAATAAAGATTAAAAATATAATACTATATATGAAAAATAATTTAATTGAAATTTTATTTTAAATAATTATTAATTATATGATGAGTCATTGAAATTTTTAATATTTATTAATCAATTTAATGGTGTTCAGCGGTGTTCATCGTTAGTGATGTTCATCTGTGTTTGTCGCCCGTTGTAGAATTTTCCAAAATATAATCATATAAAGAAAGAGTTATAAAAACTCAACCAAATAATTAAAACAAGGGTAAAATACAAAAATAATGACTCAACTTTTGCCTCTTTCCTATTTTACTCACTCATCTTTAAATTGAATCGATTTAATGACTCAACTTTTAATATTGGATTTTTATCATCACCCAACCGTTATATTATGGATGCCGTTAGTGATGTGGCATTTTTTATTGATTTGACCCCAGTGTAGCAATCCCCAGTGTAGCAAGATCCATAACCTGCAAAACCATGATGAAATGAGCAAACACCCAATCGTAAAAACCATTCAAAAAATGAAAAAAAAGGAAAGAAAGTTAAAGGTTTTTAAAGAACAAACTGGGGTCAGTTTTGGCAACAGTGCCAGTGCCAGCAAAGTCGCAAGAACCGGGCGCCATTGCTCGACGCTGATAATAGCTATTGAAAGCATAAGAAGCATGAGCCTGGATGGTATTCGAGAGAAAACAAAGCCTGTCGGACTATAAAGGGTTGCAGTCAGCGCCGGAGCCGCATGCATAGTCTAGCGCAGTTTTCTTTCTCTCCATATCTTCATCAGCATTCAACTTCAAAATCGCCCAAGAAGCCGCGGAAGACGAAGCTGTGGAAGCCGAGGAGGAACTTGCAAGTTGCAATGGCCTTGACGAGTGCCGGAGTCGACGAAGAAGAAGATGACGACGACATGCAAGGAAAATCAGGTAGCGGAGGGAAATCGGCATCGAAAACCGAAGCATCATTAACATCGAGCAACTCGTCATCTTTGCTGCTGCCTACTATCAAACCAGATCTCTCTTTCTTCACCACCACCTTCAAAACCTGAATGGTTTCCTTCGTTTACACCGCCTGCATGCAGATCTTCCCCGAGCATCTCTTGCCGTCGCCGCTGTTGTTGTTGTACACCTTTCATAATCAAATATTCCCCTTCCTTTGTCCCCAAAATATTATAAAAAATGAGAAATGAGAACTCTTTTATAGAGAGAGAAAATTGTATAGATAGTGAAAGAATAGGGTTTTCCTATTTACGGATAAGTGAAAATGGGGGAAAATATATATCAAAACATTGTATCTGATTAAGGAAGCAAAAGAGTGAAAAAGGGCCCGTTTTTGCAATCAGAAAAGAAAATAAAACCTCAACAGATGAAAGCAACAAGCAACAGAAACCATCTGCTTCCTTCCATGAATTCCATCAAATATAATAAACAATTCTTTACAACAACAAACACACCCACATATAGTTCTACAGAACCCAGAACACATATATCATATAGAAGCAAAAAAGAAAAAGATAACTCTAATCGGAGCTTGTGTTGAAGATGAGACCATTTTAGAAGACACCCACATGCGTAGAACCTCAAAAAGTTGAAGCACCCATGTGTATTTTTCTGGTGGAACTTTGAATTTGTCACATATGTCTGAAATTCTCAGAAGAATACTAACTTTGAGGCTGATATTGCCATAGAGGAGAGAGCTAAGTTGGTAAAGCAAGAGAGAAACTAAAGAAAAAGAGAAAGGAAAGAGAGGGAATGGGGAGCAGCTCTTCCTTTTCTTTTCTTTGCAGCTTTTTCTTTTGTATTTATTCTGTCTTTTAACACGCGTGTGTTTACATGGCGGCCAAATCAATAAAAAAATACCACATCATTAACGGCATCCATAATATAACGGTTGGGTGATGATAAAAATTCAATATTAAAAGTTGAGTCATTAAATCGACTCAATTTAAAGATGAGTGAGTAAAATAGGAGAGAAGCAAAAGTTGAGTCATTATTTTTATATTTTTCCCTTAAAACAAATGATAGATACAAACAAATATTATTGAAAGTACAATTAATGACATGTACCGCAATGTGACACTATTCATATGTACCATTAACTGTTTTAATTAGAATTTGAATCTTAAGGATCTAAATTGTTATTATTATTTTTTAGAATAAAATGTTAAAAATATATTTTTATAATACTTTTTTAGATTTTCTTTTATTTTTAATTTAAAAAACAATTAAACTCTTATTATAACAATAATTCTTACATTTACTTTAATTCTTTTATACTTGTACATTTCAACAATTTTATCCTAATTCAAAAAATAAAATAAAATAAACCCTCAGTATTTATACATTAATTCAATTTAACCTTATTTTTTAATTTAAAATAATTTAACCTTAAACTATAAACTTGAAACCTTAAACCCTAAACAATATAATTGAATCACTAAACAATAAAATCATAAACCTTAAAGTTAAAACTAGAAACTCGAAAACCATAAACCCCAAACCTTAAACTTGAAACCATAAACTCCAAAATTGATTCACTAAACCACAAACCCCACAAACCCTAAAATTGAAACTAAAAACTCAAAACCATAAACCCCAAACCTTAAACTTGAAACCCAAAACACTAAAAATTAAGCCGTGCATATGAAATCCTAAACCACAAACCCTAAAATTGAAACTCAAACAACTAAAATGTAAACCCTAAACTTAAATACATGAACTATAAACCATAAACTTGAAACAATAAACACTTAACCCTTAACCCTAAATTTGAAACTCAACCCCATAAACCCTAAATTTGAAACCATAAACTCCAAAACATTAAACTTGAAACCCTAAAACCTAAACTTAAAATTTGAAACTTGAATTTGAATCTATAAACTCAAGTTTAGGATTTATGGGTTTGTGGTTTTAAGTTTCTAAGTTTAGGGCTTATGGTTTCAAGTTTCAAATTTAAGGTTTAAGGGTTCAATTTTAAGTTTTAGGGTTTTATGATGTTTTGTTTATGGATTCAAGTTTAGGGTTTTAAGTTCCAAGTTAAGGTTAATGATTCCAAGTTTAAGGTTTAGCAGTTTAGAGTTTAGGTTTTAGTTTTAAGTTTAGGGTTTGTGTGTTTTTGTTTTGGATATTCAAGTTTAGAGTTTTGAGGTTTTGGGTTTATATATTTGAATTCAAGTTTCAAGTTTAGGGTTTAAGGATTTGTTGCTTTAAGTTTATGGGTTTATGGTTTCAAGTTTAGGATTTTGGAGTTTATGGTTTATAGATTCAAATTTAGAGTTTATGGTTATGGTTTTGAGTTTTAAATTTTGGGTTTAGGGGTTAAGTATTTATAGTTTCAAGTTTAGGGTTTAGTTATTAAATTTTAGGGTATATGGTGTAGGATTTTGAGTTTTGACTTTCAATTTTAGGGTTTAGGATTTACTTTTTAGTGTTTTGTGTTTCAAGTTTGAGTTTTGAGGTTTAAATTTTTAGACTTTCTAGTTTAAATTTTAGGGTTAGTGTGTTAATGGTTTAGTGACTCAATTTTGGAGTTTAAGGTTTGGGGGTTTGAATTTTTTGTTTTAATTTTAGGGTTCAATGGTTTATGGTTTAGTGTGTCAATTTTAGAGTTTAGGGTTTAGGGTTTTTAGTTAAATTATTTTAATTAAAATAGCGCTAAATTGAATTAATGTGTAAATAATAACGGTTAATTTATTTTATTTTTCGAATTAAGATTAAATTGTTGAAATGTACAAATAAGGATAAATTAAAGTAAATGTAGTAATTATTGTAGAAATAAAAGTTTAAATGTTTTTTGAATTAAAAAATAAAATTATATATGAAAAAGTAATATAAAATTATGTTTTAAGATTTTATTTTAAAAGGAAATAATAACAATTTAGGTCCTTAAAATTTAAATTCTAATTAAAATAATTGATGGTATATTAATATGTATGAATAGTGGTACATTACGGTACATGTCATTTATCGTAGAATTATCATATATATATATATATATATATATATATATAATAATGATTGTTCATTTACAAATTAGTCTTAAGACAACTCAATCGTGACTAAGTATATACATATGTACAGTGGTAAAAATCAACGTTATTTGAGAGATTATTTAAAAATATTTAAGTTTAGGGGAAATAACGATATAAATTATATATTTATAAGGACTAAAATATAATTTTACTATGACTCTAAATTAAAATTTATTTTTAATTTTTAAAAGTTTTGGGTAACTGTGACCCGTGACACCCGTCCCTATTAGATACAGCCTCTGCCTATGTATGTATCGGAAGTGGCACCAATTTTTTACCAAAACTAAAGTACTAGTTTTAATTTTGATTTAAGGTAATGAAATCAAATTTTGATTTAAAGTAAAAGTACTTGTTTTAATTTAAAATAAAATTTATTTGATCCCAAAAAAACGTTGACTTCGCTCAAAAATTGCCAAAACTAAAGGCATTTTTGTTCTCTTAGCCATAAGTAAATAATTAACTAAAAATAATAATGATCCATTAATCAAAAAATGGAATAATCATTTCTTACAGTTCAATCTGAATATCAAAATAATCTGTCTTCTTCTACTTAGGATCATGGTGGATTTCCTTGTAGTCATTGTCAACTTTGTGCTTCTGTAGGTTGAATCTCCTGCTTCAGTATTGTTTTTAATGCTCCTTCATACAGGTAATCGTCATTCAATAGATACAATTGTTCATGAATCTGCATTATCGTAACCGGAATATGTTTTTTATCGCAAAGAGTATGGTTTTATTGAGAATCAAAATTATGCAAAAATACAAACATGTGCCTCATTGAAAATCGGAATATGTGATTATTTTCCCCGTCCAGGCCACTCATTCCGTCGTCGGGTGTGTTGTTATGGTGCTGCAACTAATGTAGTTGAAAATAAGGAGACGAGGTTGCCACGAGAAGTAAAGGATGCTCTGCAATGTATGGCATCCGAGTGGGATAATATAGTGGACTCCAAAGCTCTGCAGGTCATCCCTATTAAAGGTGCTATGACCAATGAGGTTTTCCAAATAAAATGGCCTACCAGAGGAAATGACACATCCCGAAAGGTTGTGGTTCGGATTTACGGTGAGGGTGTGGAGGTGTTCTTCGATCGAGATGACGAGATTAGGACCTTTGAGTTTATGTCAAAGTACGGACAGGGACCACGGTTGCTAGGACGCTTCCCGAATGGGCGAATCGAAGAGTTCCTCCGTGCTAGGGTACTTTGAACCTGCCCTCCATTCACATTTTCTTTACAATCATACATGGAGGTGTAACATTATGTATGCTGTTTCTTTCACATTGATTTTCAGACACTGTCAGCGGCGGATCTGCGCGATCCGGATATCTCAGCTCTGATAGCAGCTAAATTGAGGGCGTTCAATGACCTCGATATGCCTGGCCAAAAGAAAGTTTGGCTATGGGATAGATTGCGGTACATCTTAATACTTCTGTTTGAAATGTGCTAAATTTATAGTGGCCTGCGTTTAAAGCTAGTAAAGTGCTTCCAAATGTTTCAGAAAATGGCTTGATGCAGCCAAGAGACTTTGTCCACTGGAAGAAGCTAAAGCCTTTCACTTGGAAGCTTTTCAGGAGGAAATCTCAATGTTAGAAAACAAAATTTCAGGGGCTCACCAATGCATAGGCTTCTGTCACAATGATTTACAGTATGGTAACATAATGATGGAGGAAGAGACTAAATCCATAACCCTTATTGTGAGTTATTATCCAATTGGATTGCTTAATGATCAACAATTTGTATTTGTTTCGTATACAATCATGTGTTTGTTTTCTTTATAATCATGTTTTACAGGATTACGAGTATGCTACTTACAATCCTGTTGCCTATGATATCGCAAACCACTTCTGTGAAATGGCTTCTGATTATCATACAGAAACACCCCATATTGTGGATTACACTAAATATCCAGGTTTGGAAGAGCGGTTAAGGTTTCTGCATGTATATCTGGAATCTTCAGGTAACTTCTAGATATCGATAATTTTTCCGTCATTCGACCGATTGAACTTCGTTTTCGTGATGTTATCCATGTTTCGTTGCAGGTGAGAAACCTGGTGATACTGAAGTTAAGCAGTTGCTTCAAGATGTTGAGAACTATACTCTAGCAAGTCATCTCACTTGGGGAGTGTGGGGAATAATATCGGTAATTACCAATAACCATAACTGCAGGTTTTGCTTTTTTACCTTAGCATTATCATCTTATTCAGCAGTTATCCTCCTCAGGAATATGTGAACGAAATCGACTTCGACTACAAGCGGTATGCCGAGCAGAGGTTTCAACAGTACTGGAAACAGAAGCCTCAGCTGTTGGGCTCTTCTTGAGCCACCACTTACTGTGACTGCTGCTGGTACATGTTTATTTATCCATATTTCTTCTTTTAGATGCTTATATTTAGTGTTTGAACATATCCGTATCGAACATGTACGCGCACACTTGAAATCGAGTAACATATGTATCATTTTTGTAGGTTAACAAAGGAACTGAAACGACAGTGAAAGAAGAATTAGTTGGTCTGTTGAAGCAAATGTGAGAAGTTTGGGTCGGGGAACAGAGGCCAGTTTCAAATACATCATATTGTATATACTGAATGCCAACAAAGGATGATTTTTAATGGGGTGAATTGCAGTAGAGGGATTAAATGTTTGAAAAATAAAATGTAGTCCTTGAAATCATCTTCTTTTTTTCCGAGCTGAACCTGAGCTACATTACTTTAGCTATTAGGATTAGTTCCGATATTAGTTGGACTTGGATATTGATTTTAATACATCTTGAGTTTTGTCTACTAGATAGCATGGTGTCTTGTTTTTAGGGGCGGAACTCACCTTAATTCATAGAGGGGGCTATTTAAAAATGTTTAAAGTTATAGGGCCAACAATGAATTATGTATTTTTCATGGGACTAAATAACAATTTTACCATTATACTAAATTTATAATTTTTAAAATTTTTGGACCTTCCGCCCCTACTTGTTTTTATTGACAATTCTCTTTTAATAAATTAGGATAAAAATACTAATAATCAGTTAATTTAGCGAGATGATATGTTAGGTCTTTCAAATAAGGTCGGTGGCTCAAATCATGACATTGTGTGAATGGAGAACATTGAGCCTTTGTAAAATTTGGTCCGAATTATTCGACAAATGAATTAGATATTGGCAGTCAAATTTTCCTTCTTTAAAAATTTCAAATTTCTTGTTAATACATATTTTGTAAATTAATTAAATTAGACGAGCGTTCTAAATTTATAACTTTTCTTACAAGCTAAATCTTCAAAGTTCATAAAATTTAATCTTATTTAATTTTATTCTGTCACACTCGACGAGCACCGATGAGCACCACTAACGATGAGTACCATTAATTTAATTTATAAAGATTAAAAATTTAAAAGACTTAACGTATATTTAAAAATTATTTAAAAATTAAAAAATAAATTAATTAAAAACATTATTTTATTTTTAAATTTATTTTAAACCTAATTAAATTAAAATACATACCCTAAATTACAAAATTTTAATTCTTGCCGCTGTTTTTTTCCTTGAATTCGAAACGTTCCTTATAATCAGTTACCAAAAAAAAAACCCTTGCAAAGAAAAATTCAAAGTGCGAAATTATAAAACCTTCAAAAAGGTACATCCAGTGATGTAAAAAGTTGATAATTTTATATGTAATTTGATTTACTTTGAAAATGTAAAGGGCAGCGGTGGTAGGGTGGGTGGTGGCCGCGGCTTAATTTTAAATAAATAAAAATTAAGATTTTGTAATTTAGGATAAATATTTTAATTTAATTAGGTTTAAAATAAATTTAAAATTAAGATAATATATTTTAATTAATTTACCTTTTGACTTTTAAATAATTTATAATTATACGGTGAGTCTTTTAAAATTTTTAATCTTTATAAATTAAACTAATGGTGCTCATCGGTACTCCTCGAGCGTGACAACTTATATATATATAGTTTTTTTTTTCTGTTTTTTTAATTTTATTGTTATTTTTATTTATCAAGTCATAACGTTTTAAATAAAATTAAATGTAAAATTTTTAATTTGGAAAACAATCAAATATTTCATATTTATTTCTATTTTAAGATTCACAAAAAATTAAAATTTTTCAACAATCTCACTTTCGTATATAGACTCAAACTCCTATTAATTTATTTAATCTCTTTTAATACTACTTAAGAATGCATGTTAAAAATCCTTTAATTAAGCTTATGAGTTATTCAAATCAAATTCTACATAAATTTGACTCGTTCGATTGTACGAGTCGTTAAAACTCGACCTCAACTCGATGACCAAATCGTGATTGAATTTTCTTCTTAAATTTTTTTTCTTAAGATATTTATTGAAACTAGTCTAATAATTTATGGACTATAAATTTTAAAGTAGCTCTGTTTCTATAGTGTGGAAAAGATTTTTTATTTTAACAAAATAGTGGTTGGAAATGTAGGTGTACATTTTTTCAGCTAAAAGTTAAGTGTTTTACCATTGCTACTGCTCGAGTGATTTGCCGCCGTTTATAATCTTTTTAAACTTAGCTCCGATGGGTAGGGATTTTTGAACGTTCTTTCAGACAAAAAACCAGAACGTTAAATTAAGTGGAAAAGAAAGAGAATTGGCATTAGGAATTTAGGAATATATAGCAACCCAAACTACTTCTCCAGATGAACTCGTCACTGGGAAATTTGAAGTGATCTCTAAAAATGTTTATCAAAACTGAGCTGAACCATCATATACATTCAAAGCTTCAAACACACCTAAAAGAATCTATAACTGTATTAAAAAGAAAAAAAGCATTTCCCTTTCTATCATTCTTTTAAGTCGGTGTTTTCAGCAATTTCATAACTTCTTTCAACTATGGATCTCTGAGCGACTTGGACTTGGCTTCAGTCGTCCACCCACACTCATGACATTTTTGCTTAGAGTTGTCGGGTTTGCCAAACCGGAAAGTCTCGAACGTTGATATCTATCTTGCCGAAGGTGAGGTTCGCAATGGTTCGATCGATGGTATTGGTCTCTGATTCAGTCGTTTCCTTTTTCCCAGACCTGGAAAATATCAAATTTGTCTTCTGATCAACAACTAAACTGGAACTTGAAACATTTCAAGATAGAGTCGAAGCAACCGTAATACTACCATGTTCGAGCAATTCGAAAATGAATCAACCTAAGGAAAATACATGGAAGTACTGCAAATTGTAGTAAAAAGGCTAAAAGTTTTATACCTTATTTTCTCCTCCGAGATTGTCCACTTCGGGGAATGGGTTTGAGCATCGAGGTTTCCTTGTTGGTCTAGTGCTACGGGATTCAGTGTCGAGTTCTTGGCAAGACGATAGAAGGCATCTCGGAAGCAAATTCGAGTCTTATTAGACAACTGAACAAATCAAAATATGGAATTTGTATAAGCAGTTGTTCACTTGTTCTTATAAAAAAACATTGACGAATAAATGTACAAATTTTGGTTAGTTGCTCACCTGTGTCATCACCATTTCAAGCTCCTTCAAAACTGATTCTTCAAGCGTCATTCCTTCCGACACAAATCCGTTTGCAGTTATCTGTTCAGGAGGGACCAAAATTTTGGCAGGAGATGCCTTGTGCAAAAGTTACATCCATTAGTTAATCTTATAAACTTGGGGACTATATTAAAGTTTCACGATATAAGCATACGATGATGCAATGCATGTTTGGCTAATTGCCTTGGGTATTTCTAAAGATTCTACGAAGCTGCATCCGATTACACGAGGGAGTTTATTTTGACTTAAGTAATTCCAAGAACATCGAATCTATACTTCAACTGAACTAAAAGTATGTCCCTTCTTAAAAGACTGCAACATCCTTTTGCAGCCTACTAGAGAAAAAACTACTAAAACATCTCGTACGACAAGTAAAATGCTCAGACTAATCCCAGCTAGAAATATGCGGTTTAGTTACAAGTATAACGCTCTAGTCATTTGCTAGTATCGGTTTTAGTTAGTTTCGAACTTTTAAGCTTTCATCACATTCCCCCAAGCACAGATACTCGTTTCTGATGCAAGACCAGAGTAAATGAAAGGCATTCAGCTTATATCTTCGTGTTCATTACCTTAAACTTACGCGATATACATGCATTAATCACACGATTTTTCTTTCTTTTCAATTCGGGGATCGGAAATGCACAAGTTATCAGATGCTTTTTGCTTTCCACACTACTAAGTAACTATGTTCATTGTTTGAAATACTCTGAAAATCCAAACTTACATCTTGCAGAAGATAGTTTGCTGCCATCGTCTCGCACTCGTATCCAGGAGAAAAGCAGAATGATTTGTGAAGATCTTCGCTCCAAGTAGGATCTTCCAATAAGGAACCCCTGCAAAGTGGAGAAACCCGGAGAATGATGACTAGGAAACAATAAAGTACCACCATATGATCAGCTAAAACGTTGAAACAAGAAGTAAATTTGAACATCCCATGGAACATTGAACGGCTAAACTATGTTATAAAACACTTGTAACATAGCATACAAGATTTCGCATCAAAAAGAACAGCCAACTTCACTGCAATCCGAATCACCTACGAGAGATATGCGATTCTCTTCGTTATAATCAGATTCGTTTTGTTATAATCATTTGTGGTGGTGGTGGCTACTAATTTCAATGGTGAACAAATAGTTTTTAACAGGATTATATTGACCAAACCTTTCAAACCCTTCAATTTTCATGGGATGTCCGAGCATGCTGTTATTCATAACTATATGATATCCTAATTCCAGAGGTTAAGCTAGTACAAGAATATGTCATCAAGCTGCTCGAATCTGCCGAAATCATGGAGCTGGTGATCCGTTCGATGCTGGGAAAGCCGATCCTGATTCGAGGACAATCCACCATATATACTCGAACATGTAGACGGATCGCTGAAGTCGGCTGTGGATTCGAATTCGTGGCATAATCTGCCATTGAATTCCGGTTTATCCCGAGCTAAATCCGCGTCCACAGCAAAGCATTCATCATGAAAATTTCCAGGAGAGGTGAAATCCCATTTCGACCAACTTTCAGGTGAAGGGAGATTATCGTCTACTTCTTGATGTTTGGGGACAACAAGATCCTCCATACCATTACAGTGATACCAATCCATGTGATTTACTGAAGAAGAAAAAAAAAACATAAGAAACCCCACAGGCCACAAGTTAAAACAAACTTCCAGACCAAACGAATCAAGATGAATTTAAGTCATTGTCTGTAATATATACTTATTACAGAAAATTTCAAATCTTTCCAACAAAGAGGAACTGAAGTGCTTGATTTAACATATGCTCTGAAAAGATTCAAAATTTTCATGAAAAAAAAACGAACTGAAGCCCTTATTTTGAATACACACCAGTACTATCTAAAAAGTTCAGATTTTTTCAATTAATATTGACTGAAGTTCTTATGTAAATTACATGAATCATGAAACAAATTCAAATATTTTCCAACAAACAAACATATAGAAAGCTAGAAACAGAACAACAAACCGAAGAGAATCATAAAATTAAGAAATTTGATTGAGGCAAACCTTGTAGTGAATTAGCCGAAAAATAAAGACAGCCCAGTTCTGGATTCACAACTAAAAAGCAGGGTAGATGAAGAAATCGGATAGAAATGTCTGAGAAAAAGTTGTGAAACAGCTGAGAAACTAGAGAGTAGAGACAACCCAGTTGTTGATTCACAAAAACAGATGGAAATGAGTGAAAACTTCAACAGGTTGAGAAGCTATAAGCCTAAAAAGCATCAAACTTTATCAGGACACCCAAAGGCGGCTGTCTGTGGTATTTTGTTTTCCTAGTAAAGTAACAAGTTGCTAGTGAAAGAGAAACGTGAATTCTTAGGAAGAAATGAAAAGATTTTGAGTGTTGTTTACACTTTTGCTTTTAAAAAAGGCCGGAGGAAGGAATTTGTGGTTGAGAATTAAGCTGGAATTGATTAGTGGTTCAGAATCCTCCATCTAAAACTGCATTCTCATTGCTCCACGTGTAAAGAACTTATTCCACCTTCTAACCTTCCTACCATTACTTCGGGATCTTAGTATGCCATGCTGTTGACACGTGGATCCTGTGGTCCTCTTCTGCCTGCCACGTTGTAAGCTTAACAAAGCTTCACGTATCAAGGAGTTGCACAAAGTTTGATGTACTCCATGTATCTAGGTAGGGTTTTCTTTTCTTCTCGTTGTTCCAGTAGATATATATGTATATCAAATTATCAATACCGGTGTTTTATGATTATATAAGTCTTAAGCGGTAAATAAGTATTTAAATTGTACTTTTAGATAAATGTTTAAAGTAATTTTCGTGTTAAATAAGTGTTTAATATTTTTTATATTGTTTAAATAGATATTTTGTTGTGTCTTGCCGTTAACTGTCGTTAAAAAATTGTGTTAGCTAATAAAAACATAACATGTAATAGTATTAAACATTTTCTAAATTTTATTTTTTAAAAAATAAATTAAAACTTGTAAAATATCTTGAAATTTTTAAATAATCCCAAATTAGTTCTCAAATCCTTAAACTCCAAATTTGGTTACTCCTTCCGGCGTTGGTCGTATTTTCGATGTCGGAATAAAACGACATTCTCTCGTCGAACTACCCACACATCGTTCGTTGTTCGTTATGTCGCATTTCGTCGCAAATTATTTGAGGATTTTGACGTTTCGCACGGTGCCGGTGAATTTTCAACAATGAGATGGTGAAATAAATGATCATGATGATCTGATGACGGTTGTGATGGGCGGCGGCGTGACAATCGGCGGCGAAATCATGTCAAATCAAGATTTGGGTTTTTGAGTGTTAGGGATTTCAAATTTTGAGGCTATTTTGTGGAATTTGGGGTTATTTTATTTTTTAAATTTATATTTATTTTTAAATATAATTTCAGAAATTTAAGCTCGCACGTAACATAAGTTAACAGTGAATATTAACGGACAGTAATGACGGACACCTATTTGAGTAACGTTGAAAACGTTAGGTACATGTTTGCTCGAAAAATACTTTTGGCACCTATCTGAAAAAAAATATATAGCTTTAGCACTTATTTGTCACTTAAGCCACTATATTATATAAAATTATTTTCGTTAGTATAAATTTTGAAATGAATTATTTTTTATAGTCTAAAAGTGATTATAATGTAATATTTGTTTAAATTTGACGATACATACAGTTTGCAGATAAAATATTTAAATTTAAGTCTATTAGAATAAACATCATATGTTTTTCCACTAAAAACACTTGTTAAATTCTTTTATTGTTTAGTTTCGATAATGTAAGAATTTTTATAATTGACACTGCTATATCCTATGTCTTAGTAACGTTATATTCTAATGGTAATTTTTAAATAATTTTATTACTCAACCTTATAGTTTCTTTTAACTTGATCCTTTAAATTTTAAGTAAAATATTAAATAAAAAATAGAACACAAATTAGACATATCTACGTACATGAATTATATTAATAGTATATGCAATTATTTTTAGGTTGGAGTCTAAATTTGTTAAAACAATTCATCACAAAGATAATGTAGTGCTATGTACATCTAGATAGTCTTATATCATGTCAATCAAACATTAAAATCTTATGTTTTAACCCAATAAACTAAGGAAGATAACAAATCCAACAAATAATCTTACATTTTAGTAATCTATTTCTAAAATTAATATTACACTTCACCCACCAAATGGGACATGTGAGTCAAAAACACATTTTTTAATAGGATGAGACTAAATTAAACGTCGTGTATCAATATTAAGGGTGTTTATTTTTTGGTATCCAATTTTTGGATACCAAAAAAATCTAGTACCCGATTTTCCCAAGTACTCCATATACCGCCATGTGTCCCGGCCAGTTTTGTTCAGGTACCCATAAAATTTGGGTACCCGAAAAATCAGATAAGGAGTACCTGGTTTACATATTTATTTATTTAATTTAAAAATTTTAAAATATCACATTGTAAACACATAAAATTTAAAAGTTCATAATGCATAATCCAAACACAAAAATCAATGATTGAAGTTAGTTTTAAGATGAAATATTTGAATATATATATACTCCTTCCGTCCCATTATTTGTGTCACGTGTTGAATTTTCACGAAGTTTTAGGAAGAAAAATGTTACATGAGATGTTTGGTGTAAAATAATTTGAATGACAAGTTTCCCTTGTGTCTTATAAAAGTTGTTGAATTTTTCAATGTGGCACTTTGACTGAGACAATTTTAAAACACAAATGTGACACAAAATAGTGGGACGGATGGAGTATTAAAGTTTATCACCAAAATATTAATCTCGTTTTTTCCTTTCGAAACCCAATATTGAAATGTAATACCTCTCTATTTAATCAAAAAATATATATTTGAAAATTTTAAAACTTAAAAGTACATAATACAAACATAGAAATAATTTAAAATTTAAAATTTAGTTTTAGATAAAAATATTAAGGAACCTAAAATAAAAATATAATTTAAAACTAAAAAATAAATATTTAAAAGTATCGGGTCGGGTCGGGTTACCAGAAAAATTCGTCCCAGACCCGGCTCAACTACTCGGGTCGGGTACCCAATCGGTCGAGTAATTTTTTAAAGGATTACCCGATTTGTAACACCCGGGTTTAGGGGTCGGGTGAAAATAATATTTTAATATTATTTCGGGTTCGATTTTGCAAATTAAATAATAAAATATTTTATGGGCCTCAAGATTTCAAATGTTTAAGGCTATGTTGGGCCTATCTCTTAAGTCCAAATCCATGGGCTTTAAGAGATGTGAGTTTGGCCATTCATTAATGGTATTTTGGTCAATTGCAAAATGAATGAGAAATAAGATGACAAAAGGGGTTTTTATTTGAAAGAAAAAATGCTCATCTTCTTCATTCCACCATTTTTGTAAACCTAAAACCCCTCTTACCCCCTAAAACACTATTTCATCAAATCTCTTCATCAATTCAAAGGCTCTCTTTGAGAAACAGCGGATTTGGCCTCGAGAGGTTCGGGCACGATTCCAGAAGTTGTGGAGGCTTGGGTCGGCTTTGCTTGGTTTGCTTAAGGAAATATGGTGAGTGGTTAATGTTTTAATTTGATTTTTAAAGGTTGGTTCAAGCATGTGGATGTGAAAATGTTTTCAAGAATCGTTTTGGTTCAAAGATGGTTTTGAAAGAGTTTAGATTGGGCTTGAAAAGTCAATCTAAACTCAAGAGTAAGTTGATGTGTCTCGCCTCTTTAATTTCCCCTTTTATCATTTGTTTTTCATTGCTTGAAATGATATTTTGATATGCATGAAATTCCAATACTTTGGGAAGAAGCATGTTGCTTAATATTATATCGTTGATCATGTATGATGGTAATAATGGTGATGTTGATATGCCTTGTAAGATGTGTGTAAGTTGGTGCAGGTTGTGCACGAAAATGGTGAGTAAGACCATTTGTGATTGGTAAGATTGTAAGTAGTAAGTGATGCCTAATTGTGGATTTTGTTACAACTTGTTTTGGTTGTGCATGATATAGTGAGTACATGTCGCATGTTAGTGATTGTATATCGTGTTGCATGGTTGGTGTCAAACCTCACGTGATGGTTGTCGTTGCTCCGGTGATGTTTAGTCCCGCCGGTAGCGAGTGGTATAAGACTCCGGTGATGTGTAGTCCCACCGGTAGTGACTAGTAGAAGAGTACTTTGATGTGTAGTCCTATTAGAAAACTACTAGTCGAAACGGTGATGTGTAGTCCCACCGTGTGTGTTTTGGTTATGCTTGTGCATACCATGTATTGTTCATGTTGTGTCTCACTATATCATTCTCTTTTTATTGTTTTGCTTTAATCTAAGATCATGTCTTTACGCATACCATGAAGTGTGATGCCATGGTAAATATATATATGGTTGAGCTTGTATGTTAGTAAGAGGATTATGTCGTCAGATAGATTGTAGGTGTTGGCATTTATTTTAAAGAAAGCTTTGAACCCTGCATTGTCGTTGTTATGTTTTTGAGCTCCGCTCACTAAGCTTTATGCTTACGCTCTTCTTTTTCCGACAATGCAGATATTTAGCTTGGAGTTAGCAAGGAGCAAGAAAAGGGCGTCCAAGCGTGTGGTAATTGCTCAAGTATGGTTTATTAAATAATGTAGTAGTTTAGCAATGGGAAATGCTACGTGTTTTAGGAGCTTGTATCTAGACTCCTTTGTGTTGGCTTTATGTTGTTAATGCCTTATGTTGATGGATTTGTAAACCATGTTTGTGTTGATGCCTAAGTGTTGTTTGGGAGGCTTATAACCATGTCTTTTGGATGCTTGTGTTGCTTTGGCTTTTGGATGTCATGCTTGGCTTGTAAAATCATGTTTAGATTGCTTTATATGAATGTTTTATGTTTGTTTGCTAAGGCATGAAACTCATGTATGCTATGTATGCATTCTTTTGAATGATTACGTGAATTCCTTGGTTGAATGATGTTCGTCCGTGTTGGGTGCCTTGTATGACTAGATTTTGGTTAATAGAGGTGGTATGAATGCTTGGATGTGTCTAGGGAGGTTTGATCTGCAACTTGAGTGTGAGCCTTATGTGTTTTGCTGAAAATGGAGTTTTGTAGAGAAGGGCGTATCGATACGCCTAAAGGCCGTATCGATACGGCCTTGCCCAAAAGCCACGATTTTAGTCGGGCGTATCGCTACCCTGGGGGTACCGATACCCTTCCAGCTCACTAGAATTGTGAGAAATGAGTGAGAGTAGGGCGTACCGATACGGGGTTCACGCGTATCGATACGTTTCTACTTCGTTGACCAATAAGAGTTGATCGAGAAGGGCGTATCAATACGCTCAAGGGTTGTATCGATACGGTCTTCCCGGAGTTGACTTTGTTGGGTTGACCGGGTCAGGGCGTATCGATACCCCTGGTTGGTGTACCGATACGGTCTGCCCTGAAAGTTAAAAATAAACTGTTAATGTGTGGTTGTGGTTCGAATGTGATTTTCTTATGGCTTCTTTCCCGCTGTCGTGATCACTTAGGATTTAATACTCCTCTAGACAAGATTAAAATGAAAAAATAGGGTTGCTAACCGAATGGGAGCCTTAACGGGTTTCACTTCGGTTTTCCCCGTGTAGCCTACTCGGACCGGTCATTCGGCTAGACCGGGACGAGGAGGTTACATTTAGTGGTATCAGAGCCTGAGGTTTCAGAGATCTCGGGTAGGTAAGTGAGGTAAGTTTTATGTGTTATGTTGTTGTTATGTCTTTGTGAATGTTTTGCCATGTATGCTTACTGTTTGCTTGTTAGTACGGTGTTTGAAAGCATGTGTTAGCATGATGGTTGTGTTGAAGCGTAGTGTCGAGTTCCCATTGCTACTATTACTTATTTGAAAAGATTTTTGTAAAGGAATATACTTGAGCACCTTGGACCCTTGCTCTTGCTAACCCTAAATATTCTTTCTTATGTGTTTTGTTTATTGTTGTATTGTTGTCTTTGGTAAGTAGAGGTCGAGACGTGGGCCTAGAGCTGGTAATCGTGAATCTGAGGTTTTAGAGGATGTGAATGATGAGAGAGTTCATCGCTTTAGTTCAGGGCAATATGACCGTACCAGAGTTTGGAGTGCAATTTGTCTGTTTGGGTCAACTTACATATGAGTTGGTTTCTGTTGAGAGAGAATAATGCGACCGATCTTGACATGGGGTGGTAAGAGAAGTGAAGACCCATGAGTTGGCTTCGGAATGATGTCAATGTTATAGCAAGTAATTCCTCGATGCAGTCAATGAGCTCGTTTTCCTGATTGATTCTGGATCTACGTGTCAGTGTATTTTGAGTGAGCATGCGAAGTTGTTGAATCTACCTTGTGAGGCACTAGGGGTAGGTGTTAGTGTTACTAGCTCCTTCGAGGCATGGATTGGCTTAAAAAACATAGAGTTAGGGTAGACCTTGTGACGATGGGAGTTTTCTTAAAGCTTATGGATGACTATGAGATTGTAATGGTAGGTGGGAATGTGGATTTCGTATCAAATGTTGATCCAGCCTTAGAGGTCAAAGATTGATTGAGTTAGTTGACAGGCTTGCCTAGAAAATGTGATGGATTTGATTTTTGAATGAGGATTAGACCGCAGACTGTTAGAATAGGTTGTGTTTTCCTAAAAGTGTTGGCAAGAATTACCCGGTTTGTCTCTTGTTAGGGAAGAAGAGTTTGTTATTGATACCGTCTCCGAGTTTGCTCATGTTTTGTTTGCTCTGTACCTTATGATTCTCGACCGAATTGAGAGTGTTGAAGAATCAACTATGAGTTTGTTAGACCTTAGATTCATTTGGCTTAGTACATCATCTTAGAGTGTGACAGTGCAACTTGTGAAGAAGAGAGATGACAATACGAGAATGTGTTTAGATTTCAGGAAGTTGAAACAGTTGACAATGAACAATTAGTGTCCTTTTTCCGAGCATCAGTGGTTTGTTGATCAGTTGATGGGTGCTTCAGTCTTTTTAAGATTAATTTGAGATCCGATTACTATCAGTTGAAAGTGAGAGAGGTTGATGTACCAAAGACAGCTTTCGGGGCAGATGTGATCACTTTGGGTTTCGAGTTATGCCGTTTTGTTTGACTAGTGTGTTAGTTACTTTTATAGAGATTTTGAGCAGAATGTTTTCCTAAGTCTTTGATCAGGTTGTAGTAGCTCTCTTAGATGATACGTGGGTATATTCACGTACCGAAGAAGACCATGACAAGCTTTTGAAGTTAGTGTTGTAGATCCTATTAGAGAATTAGTTGTATGCCAAGTTGAGCAAACGTGAACTCCAAGTTAATGAAGATGTCCTCCTAGGACATGCAGATTAGCCGAGTGTATTAGAGTAAATCCCAAGTAGGCAGAAAAAGGTGTGAGTTGGAAGAAATCGAAGACAGTGACAGGTACCTATAGTTCCCAAGTCTAGCAATTGTTACTATCGGAGAATTGTAAATAGTCTTTTGAAGATAGTTGCTCCTTTGACAAGTTGCTACAGAAGAATGTTCAGTTGTATGGTCGGATGCGAGACAATGAGCCCTTGAGAAACCGAAAGAAACCTTGAAGAGAACTTCGACCTTGATTCAGCCCATATCAGAGAAAGAGTTTGTGAACCATAGTGATGCGTTACAGGTAGAGTTAGGTTGTGTGCTTATACAATACAGAAGATTGTGGCTTAATCATCGAGATAGTTGAAAGACCGAGAGAAGAGTTATCCGACACTAGACTTAGAGTTAATTACAGTTGTATTTGCTTCGAAGACTTAGAGACAAAGCTGTATAGTAAGAAATGCATAGTGTATATGTACATACCATCAGAACTTGAAATATTTGAAGACTTAGGAAGGGTTGAAACTTGAACAACGTGAGTTGTTAGAATTGCATGAAGACTGAGATCTCAAGATTGAGTACCATCCGAAGAGAGTCTACGTAGTAACCGATATTCCGAGTTGTAATTCTTGTTAGATTAGTAGTTGAGTTGCGAGTTGTACTTGCTAGATTCAGTTTACCAAGTGATAGTAGTTCTGTGGTCGAGTTCTATGCTAAACCTACTTTGAGTCAGATGCTTGAAGAGTAACAGTTGCAAGACAGATTCTTGGCACCTCACGTGCAAGACTTAGTGGAAGGAAAACCTTCGGACTTCAGTTTCAGAGATGATAGAGTTTTGCATTTCAGAGACAGAATAGTTGTGCCGATTGACATAGTGTTTTGAGACGTATTGTGTTGGCCGAAGCACACGGCAGTTCATTTGTATTGCATCAGAGTAGTATGAAGATGTCTTGTGGGTTGAAGATGAGTACTTCTGGATTGAGTTGATGAATGATGTGGTTCAGTATGAGAGTAAGTGTGTAATTTGCCAACGTGTCAAGACCGAGCGTCAGTTTTCTTCTAGTTTGTTACATCCGTGGGAGGTTCTTAATGAAAGTGGGTAATAGAGATTCGAGGTCCCAACTAGATTTTTGAAGACGTCTGCATAGTGTTTGGTTACATGTTGAAGTCAAATGGTTAGTCAAAAAGAGAGATGGGTCAAGTGTTCAAACAATGTTGTATGAGTTTGTGAATCGGGCTAGTTCTGTTGTTTATCTGTTGCGGTTACCACCATAGTTAGAACGAGGTTTGTAATGTGTTCTGTGTATCTATGATTCAGAAGTGTGAGTCAGTTTTGTCCCGTGTTATGTTGTTGAAGAGATTGAGTTGAGTTTAAAATGGTCATGCATTGAAGGACCCGTTGAGATCTTGACATCAGATAGCTAATGTTGTGTGGTGAGTCTATCGAGTTGGAGAGTATATTGTGGTAAGAGAGAATGTGTGGAGGAGCATGTTTCAGTGACTCTTCCTGTTCAATAAATTTCGGGGACGAAATTTCCTTAAGTGGGGGAGAGTTGTAACACCCGGGTTTAGGGATCGGGTGAAAATAATATTTTAATATTATTTCGGGTTCGGTTTTGCAAATTAAATAATAAAATATTTTATGGGCCTCGAGATTTCAAATGTTTAAGGCTATGTTGGGCCTATCTCTTAAGTCCAAATCCATGGGCTTTAAGAGATGTGGGTTTGGCCATTCATTAATGGCATTTTGGTCAATTGCAAAATGAATGAGAAATAAGATGACAAAAGGGGTTTTTATTTGAAAGAAAAAATGCTCATCTTCTTCATTCCACCATTTTTGAAAACCTAAAACCCCTCTTACCCCATAAAACACTATTTCATCAAATCTCTTCATCAATTCAAAGGCTCTCTTTGAGAAACAGCGGATTTGGCCTCGAGAGGTTCGGGCACGATTCCAGAAGTTGTGGAGGCTTGGGTCGGCTTTGCTTGGTTTGCTTAAGGAAATATGGTGAGTGGTTAATATTTTAATTTGATTTTTAAAGGTTGGTTCAAGCATGTGGATGTGAAAATGTTTTCAAGAATCGTTTTGGTTCAAAGATGGTTTTGAAAGAGTTTAGATTGGGCTTGAAAAGTCAATCTAAACTCAAGAGTAAGTTGATGTGTCTCGCCTCTTTAATTTCCCCTTTTATCATTTGTTTTTCATTGCTTGAAATGATATTTTGATATGCATGAAATTCCAATACTTTGGGAAGAAGCATGTTGCTTAATATTATATCGTTGATCATGTATGATGGTAATAATGGTGATGTTGATATGCCTTGTAAGATGTGTGTAAGTTGGTGCAGGTTGTGCACGAAAATGGTGAGTAAGACCATTTGTGATTGGTAAGATTGTAAGTAGTAAGTGATGCCTAATTGTGGATTTTGTTACAACTTGTTTTGGTTGTGCATGATATAGTGAGTACATGTCGCATGTTAGTGATTGTATATCGTGTTGCATGGTTGGTGTCAAACCTCACGTGATGGTTGTCGTTGCTCCGGTGATGTTTAGTCCCGCCGGTAGCGAGTGGTATAAGACTCCGGTGATGTGTAGTCCCACCGGTAGTGACTAGTAGAAGAGTACTTTGATGTGTAGTCCCATTGGAAAACTACTAGTCGAAACGGTGATGTGTAGTCCCACCGTGTGTGTTTTGGTTATGCTTGTGCATACCATGTATTGTTCATGTTGTGTCTCACTATATCATTCTCTTTTTATTGTTTTGCTTTAATCTAAGATCATGTCTTTACGCATACCATGAAGTGTGATGCCATGGTAAATATATATATGGTTGACTTGTGGTTGAGCTTGTATGTTAGTAAGAGGATTATGTCGTTAGATAGATTGTAGGTGTTGGCATTTATTTTAAAGAAAGCTTTGAACCCTGCATTGTCGTTGTTATGTTTTTGAGCTTCGCTCACTAAGCTTTATGCTTACGCTCTCCTTTTTTCGACAATGCAGATATTTAGCTTAGAGTTAGCAAGGAGCAAGAAAAGGGCGTCCAAGCGTGTGGTAATTGCTCAAGTATGGTTTATTAAATAATGTAGTAGTTTAGCAATGAGAAATGCTACGTGTTTTAGGAGCTTGTATCTAGACTCCTTTGTGTTGGCTTTATGTTGTTAATGCCTTATGTTGATGGATTTGTAAACCATGTTTGTGTTGATGCCTAAGTGTTGTTTGGGAGGCTTATAACCATGTCTTTTGAATGCTTGTGTTGCTTTGGCTTTTGGATGTCATGCTTGGCTTGTAAAATCATGTTTAGATTGCTTTATATGAATGTTTTTATGTTTGTTTGCTAAGACATGAAACTCGTGTATGCTATGTATGCATTCTTTTGAATGATTACGTGAATTCCTTGGTTGAATGATGTTCGTCCGTGTTGGGTGCCTTGTATGACTAGATTTTGGTTAATAGAGGTGGTATGAATGCTTGGATGTGTCTAGGGAGGTTTGATCTGCAACTAGAGTGTGAGCCTTATGTGTTTTGCTGAAAATAGAGTTTTGCAGAGCAGGGCGTATCGGTACGCCTAAGGGCCGTATCGATACGGCCTTGCCCAAAAGCCACGATTTTAGTCGGGCGTATCGCTACCCTGGGGGTACCGATACCCTTCCAGCTCACTGGAATTGTGAGAAATGAGTGAGAGTAGGGCGTACCGATACGGGGTTCACGCGTATCGATACGTTCCTACTTCGTTGACCAATAAGAGTTGACCGAGAAGGGCGTATCGATACGCTCAAGGGCTGTATCGATACGATCTTCCCAGAGTTGACTTTGTTGGGTTGACCGGGTCAAGGCGTATCGATACCCCTGGTTGGTGTACCGATACGATCTGCCCCGAAAGTTAAAAATGAACTGTTAATGTGTGGTTGTGGTTCGAATGTGATTTTCTTATGGCTTCTTTCCCGCTGTCGTGATCACTTAGGATTTAATACTCCTCTAGACAAGATTAAAATGAAAAAAATAGGGTTGCTAACCGAAGGGGAGCCTTAACGGGTTTCACTTCGGTTTTTCCCGTGTAGCCTACTCGGACCGGTCATCCGGCTAGACCGGGACGAGGGGGTTACACGATTTATTTAAGTTCAGGTCGTTGGGTCGGGTCAACTGAGTTGGGTATTTTTGAACACCCTAACCAATATGTACTACTAATTATATGTACTGATATGCATCGTTAACTATTTGAATAACTTTTGAAATCATGGAGAACTAAAGTGTGATAATTCATTTTTTTATTATTCTCTTAAGAATATTTTTGCTCCTAAGTTGGTACTTGAACGACTCAATTAGGTATATTCTCCAAAGTCAGTACCTAAATTAGGTATATTTTTCAAAGTTGGCACCTCAACTAGACATATTCTCTCAAGTTGGTATCAGAAACTCATACATCCTATCAATTTGGTTCTAATTCAAACCAATTCAATAACTTTAATCCTTCATATTTTAAAAAAAATCATCATTTTGATCATTTTTGTGATACTGTCAAACCAAACGAGTTCATCGGATCAAAGTAACAATCAGATAATTATGTTCTACCGTAAAGTAACAACAAATTGTTGTTAAACAATTATTATATTGGGAAAGTAATATAAATTTTTTGAGAGAATAATAAGCCACTTAGGAGAAGAATAAAAAAATAGATAAATTTTTTAAATATGGAGGATTTTATTGAATTGTTTCAAATTAGGATAAATTAATAAAATGTATAAGTTCTGATACCGACTTGGTAGAATGTGTCTTAGGTGCCAACTTTAAAGCAAAAATTCTTTAAATGTCAACTTGGGAGAATATGTCTAATTCAGGTATTAACTTGAGAGCAAAAGTTATTTAAGTATCAACTTAAAAAATATGTAATTCAAGTACCAGATGTATATAAAAGTTTAATTCTTTTCTTTATGTGAATTTGAACATTGACATTACTTTTTTTATATATAATTTTTCATCTTTTTATTTTCTCAATAACTGAAAGCACACAATATATATCAATAATGGTTATGATGAAAATATTATGAATATCAAATTCACATGGAAAGTATATATACTACATGTAAACTAATTAATGACTCTACGTACACTAATTAATTAAAACTATTAATGTAATACAAGAGTCAACATAAAATAAAGAGGAATGGTGAGTTGGTGACTATACGATTTACATACCTAACGCAAGAGCAAATCAGGTTGAGCAATGAGAAATAATAAGAGAAGGATAATTACTTTTCAAAAATAAGTAAAATTAAAAGAAGATGCTGTTGAAAAAAATTTAAGGATTCAGTGTAATTTATTAAAATGAGATTCTTAATTTATAATAGTAAATGATAATTTTTTTAAAAATTATTTTATCTTAATACAAAAAATATTATTAGATTATCCTCTTAAAAAATAAAAAATTAACTTATAAACATCTAGTAATCTAATATTTTACTTAAAAAGTGTTGTTCCTTTTTTTATGTTTTGAAGCAAAATCATCTACATCGCTTTCAATATCAATTTCTTCCAAAAGATCATACTGGATTGCCATCAAAGCAAGGCCATTTAATCTTTCTTGCGACATAATTGTTCGTAAGTATGGCTTCAACAACTTCAATTTTGAAAATTTTCGTTCTGCAGAAGCAACCGTAATAAAAATAGTTAATAAGATTCTATAAGCATGTCACATTTGGGATGAAAGTAAAATGTTTTTGAAAATCTTAATAAATATATGGGTAAACTACATAAATGGTCCCCCCGACTATGCTCCAATTATCCTTTGCGTCCCTTAACTATCAAAACATACAAACTGGTCCCTTGACTAATTGTTACATACAAACTAGTCTCATTCCGTTAAAATTTGACGGGATACCTTAACTGGACGTTAACCTGCTGATTGGGACCAATTTTTTTTATTACAATATATTTCCATATCATTAAAGGTCAATAAAAATAAAATAAAAACAATAAAAAAACATTAATTCACCAGCCAAACAAAAAAATGAAAGAAGAATTGAAAGAAACACCTGGAAAGGGCGGGCAGAGTGTAACACCCGTGTTTTGGGGTTAGGAGTTAGTCGGGTTAGTGGTCCGAGTCGGTAAAATTAAATTTAACCTTTTGACCATGACTTGAGTTAATTGAGTTTTAATTATCTAGGAGGGACCAAAGTGGTAATTTAACCCTAAAGAATTTAAAAGGATGACAACTTTTGAAAAGTTAAAAAGGAAAGAGAAAAAAATTGTCTTCTCTCCTCCATCTCCCCCACCCAAACGTTAAACCTCTCTTCAAACCCTCCCAAACACAAAGATTACTATTCCATTGATTTCTACATCAACCCAAGGTCATTTTTCAAAGGCAATAGTACTTTCCCACTCTCCTCTTCATTCCCTATCCATACATGGTCATAGAATTTAAAACCATGAACTTTTGAAAATTAGGGCTTGATGAAAGTTTGAGTTTTTATGAAGATTTTCAAGTTGTTTTGAAATATAATGTTGGGTTTTAGTTTAACCACATTAAAATGCTTAACATATGTTAAAATGGTTGGGTTTGGGTGAAAACCCGAAATGGGTTCTTGAGGCAATTTTTGAGATGTCTAAAATTTGGTTTTTGGTGGGTTTTAGGTTGAAATTAGAGGGCTGATGGTTTATGTATGTTAGAAGGATGTTTTGGGACCTTTTGGGGGTCATTTGGATGTTTGAAAATGGAATTTTCAGCCAGGGTTTGAAGGAGCACGAAAATGTGCATATTTGGGGGGATTAATTTGATTGGAAAATTAATTGAAGTTGGTTTGAGCTCAAGAGCTGAGTGTTGACTGAATTTTAGCATTGATTGGGAATAATTGATGTGTTTTTGATTGGCTAGAAGCAAGAGGAGACGTCGAAGGAACTTTGGGATCGAATTCGGGCTTGTAGGAGGCTTGCTTTGGTTGCTAAGGAAGGGTGGTGAGTGACCTTAAACATGTTTTAAAGTTTGATTCGAGTGTGTGTAGTGTAAGAGTTGAAATGTGCTTGGTAGGCCATTTTTATGCGAATTCGAATTGTTAATTTAGCTCTTGGTTTCCTTTAAATGCTATTGTGGTTGTTTATTTATGCTCTTGTGAAATGTGGGTTAATTTGTACATGTGTACCATGGTATGTGTATGTGATGAGCATGAGATATGATGAATGGATATGTGATGTGGTAAATGAAAATTGGCACTAATTAACTTATCGGGTGTAAATGATCGATCATTAGGATTAGTGTGCACACAAATTGAGTCAAAACGTACGTGGCCTTGATGGCGTTAAGTCATCAAGGAGGAGTACGGTGATGTAATATTCCACCGAAAGCTTATATATATTTTACGGGATGATGAGTGGAATCTCATCCGTAGGGCATGTGGCGATGAGTGGAATCTCGCCCATGCAAGGTCCGGTGATGAGTGTAATCCCACCGAGGTAAAGTGATTGTTGAGGTTTAATCCGCACATCCGGGTAACTAATAGTGGCCAATTAAACTTGTTCATATAATTGCGATATATGATGTTGATATATGATGTTGGTATATGATGTTAGGGCTTAGTATAAGGAAATATGCCATATTATGACTCTTAAAAGACTAGCTAGGTCTACTTGATTATTTATCAATGTATGTTGTATGTGAGATTAGGATTTACATGCTTGAACCCTGCATTGTTGATGTTTTCGATGTTAGAGCATCCTCACTAAGCTTATAGCTTACGCTCTCAATTTTCAACAATGCAGATCATTAGCGTGGTGTTAGCTCGGAGCAAGGCAAGAAGGACTTTCCAAGTTTATTGCTCAAGTACGGTTAAAAATTATGTAGTAGTTAGCAATGTGGCAAGGGTGTTTTGTATGAGCTTTGTATGACTCATTTATGGGTTGATGTTTTGGATTGACTTTGATTTGTAAACATGCTATGACTTGCCAATTGCTTGTGTGTTAGTAATACCTTATGAATGCTTAAGTTGCTTTGAATGGCATGTGAACTATATTGTGATGATTTGTGCCTTTTGGCTTTAAGTCTTCAAGCATGCTTTTTACTAAAATATTGCCCTTTGTATGTATGCCATGAATAGATGTCTTGCTATATGGTTGCTTTCTTTGGTCGTAGTATGTTGTTTAAGTGTTTGTATGTGTATAGGAGAGTCCAAAAATGCATTTAGAGTTGTGGTTGAGGTCACCAAGTTAAAATTTGTGGAATTGCAGTGCAGGGCGTATCGGTACACCTCAGGGCCGTATCGATACGGCCTTGCCCAAAGGCCACAATTTTGGTCAGGTGTATCGGTACCCTGGGGGTACCGATACCCTCCCAACTCACTGGAATTTTGAGAAATGGGGATGAGTAGGGCGTACCGATACGGGGTTTACGTGTATCGATACGATCCTACTTCGTTGACCAGGGAAAATTGACCGAGAAGGGCGTATCGATACGCTCAAGGGCTGTATCGATACGGTCTTCCCAGAGTTGACCTTTTGGGTTGACCGAGTCAGGGCGTATCGATACCCCCGGTTGGTGTACCGATACGGTCTGCCCTGAAAGTTAAAAATGAGCTGTTAAGGGGTGGATGTGTTTGAATGTGATTTTCTTATGGATGTCTTCCGTTGTTGTGATCACTTAGGATTCAATACTCCTCTAGACAATATTAAAATGAAAGAAAAAAAATAGGGTCGTTGACCGAGGGGGAACTTTAACGGGTTTCGCTTCGGTTTTCCCCGTGTGGCCCACTCGGACCGGTCATCCGGCCAGACCGGAAAGAGGGGGTTACACGGAGCGTGAGGCAGTGGCAGGCGAATCAGTAGGAGGAGTTTCGGACCTAATGAACAGATCTGCTGTTGAATCGGTGGGAGGAGTTTACCTTAAATTATAATGTACCAGCCAGACATCAAAACCCAAAGCAACAACAAGCTCTGTCAAGCGTTCAACATATTTGTGAGCAGAGTCTTTCGTCGACAACATTTTTTGGTAGATATCATACCCATCCGACCCTTCGGTGATAAATGTCCCTAATACCTTAGTTTCCAGAGCCATACGCAAAGTCATATATTAAAAGCTTCATTAGTGTTGAACACCTCATAATCCAAGGAAAATGAACAAGCTTCATTAAATTACTTATTTTAATTAGTTTCTTCTGGTTTTAATTAAAAACTAACTTCAAGCATGTGGTTCATTTACCTTTACTGTTTCTCTGCAACAATAACGAGGAGAGCACTATTTTTTAGAGCTTTGAAAGAGTGAAGGAAAACAGAATCTGAGAGAGAAAAATTCTACTCCTCCTGATCTACGCTGCAACCTTATTTGGTTTTCTTTCTCGCCTTTTATTTCAAATTCTTTCTTTTTTATCTTGTTGTAATTCTATTGGGCTGCTTAAATATAAGTAACAAAATTTAATTTCTATAAATAAAAAATAAGGGAAACCCCTAACTAAAAAATACCCAAATAAGTTAGAGGGAAAAAAGGAAATTTTTCAGCGGAAAGATTTAAGCTTTATAGGAGATTAAAAAAAGGGTAATTTATAATTAGGGTTTGGGTTACCATTACTCCATGATGTTATGAGATTTAAGCTTGAGTTCATCTTTCAAATTTTTTTTCTCTGAAAAATATGAAGATGAAGTCTAAAAGAAGAAGAAGACGAGTGATTAGGGTTTTAAAAGGAAATTTGTTTTCTATTTTATTTTTATTGACATTTAATGACATGGAAATATGATGTAATAAAAAATAATTTTATTTAAACTCAGTCAGCAATTTAACGTCTAGCTAAGACGTCCGTCTATTTTTTACGGAATGTGATTGTTTTGTATGTAATGATTAGTCAATAGACCAATTTGTAACTTTTGATAGTTAAGGGACGCAAAAAATAATTGGAGCATAGCCGGGGGACCATTTATGTAGTTTACCCTAAATATATTGGTCTCATTTTTTAGGTAAAAATTATCTAAGTAATTTCATCTCAATAAATAACACATTATCTGTATGAGCTACTTGAAATAATTTTTTTCTTAACTCAACAATTTGAAATCTTATTGCCTTAATACTTTCAACACGACTTTCTCATTGTGTGACCGACAATAATTTAAGAGTTAAACTCTTCACATTTTTTCTTAATTTAGTTTATCTCTTTGTAAAAACAACAAATAAAGTATAAATACGTTGGATTATTCTAAAATAGTCTCTCGCTTTTATTGAAGTGTTTGCAATGTCACACAAAATCAAGTTAAGACTATGACACCACATGGAGTATAAAAAGCTCAATGATTCAATTCTAAAAATCTTTGGAATAAATTTAGATTGTGGTATTAATTGTTTGTGAGTTGTTAATTATTCGTACTTTGAAATAAATTTGGATTGTAGTATTAATTATTTGTAAGTTGTGAATTACTAAACATAAAAATATTTTTTTTGTAATTATTTAATTTAATTTAAATTAAATTTTTGATCCCACTTTTTTAAGGGCCCTGTACGTGTGTCCAGAGCCACTGTCATTGTTTGAAAGATAACAAAAAAATAAAAAAATAAGATAAAAAGTAAAATTTATCACCATGTGCCTCATTGAAAAAAATAAAATTTTGATAAAGTTAAATCAGAATAATTCTAAACAACGTTCACACATTGACAAAATTAAACCATAATAGATTTTGACAAAATCTATACATTATTTATATACAACAAAACTTGAATGTAAACTCTCTAAGTTTTAAGACCCAGGGAAGGAGCCACGTGTATTGGCCTATGTCCCTCTTAAATTTTTTTTAGTTTATTATTCTTTTAGGTTTTTATCATTTAAAATTATTAAAATTTAACTTGACTTTTTATTTTTTAGTTTAATCATTTTTTAAGACATTTTAATTTTAAAATTTACAAAATTAAATTTAAATTCTCTTAATTTTTATGAATTAATTATTTTTTAAAATCGTATTTATTTTAAAATTAATCGATCTGCTTCTCTCGTAGTTCAATCCTGGCTCCGCCCTATTAAGATCTCAACCTCATTGTGTTAGTCGAGGTATCGTTTTATATGAACCGAATAAATGAGTTTATAGGATTGGAGAAGAAAACATGTGACAAAGTGAGCACATGAAGTTGGGTGTGGCAGAAAAGGAATGGTAGGAGGAATGAGCCTTGTTATAGGCAAGAACGGGAATGTGCAACAAAAATGGAAGTTTGTGTTTTGCCATGAGATTTATTCATTTTGAGGTATAAAATAAGTTAGCTTTTTTGTGTACGGGTGGTAAAGGATAGTTTTGCTTGGTTCTAGTTCTACTCCCACTACATGTCCAAGAAATGTCAGCCACATGATTCTTACGAGTGGATGTGTAAATGAGTCGATTTATGGTTCGATTTTTTTAAAAAGAAATTATGTTTATGCTCCAATCGGTTATGGTGCAATTTGTTGACTGATTTTATTGTTTGAAAAAACTAATAAATACATTCTTCTTGTAGAGGCACCAATTGAAAATACACACATTACATAAAAAATAATTAACTCGAGTCTTTTATGATGAACTTTATCTGTTTTTTTATTGGACCATTTATTGAGTTCAATAAATATATTATTTTTATTTTAAAAGTTAAAATCAGTTAAATAAAATATTGTTACAAATAGGTCGTTGACACTTAAATATTATACATAAATAATAATGTGACAAGCTATAATAATAATTTTAATATGTTGTGAATAAAACAACAAAGAAAATAATAAGAACAAAGAGCAATAATGGAAGAACAAAGAGATGAGAGAAAGAGGGAGATTTGTATTATTCTCAAATATAGACTTGTGTACAATGTCTTCATCAAATCATCTATTTATAGGCATAAGAAGTACATATTACATTGAACTCTAATTAAATGAGATAATATTCCTAATGATAAAGTAAATCAAACTCCTTAGATAAAGTTCTAATCATGATAGACACCCACATAGATAAATACTCATAACGCTCCCCCTTGGATGTCTATGTAGATAATGTGCCTCGTTAAAACCTTACTAAGATAAAAACCCAGTGGAAAAAAATTCTTTAGTGAAGGAAAAAGAGTACACACATCTTTGATACGCATAACATGTTGCCTCATTAAAAACCTTACTAGGAAAATCCATTGGGACAAAACATCGGTTAAGGGAAAAAGAGTGCAACGCATATTTACTCTCCCTCATGAAAACATCTTAGAAGATCTTTCAATCTTTATAATTCAAACTTGAATATTATTTTTCTAAAGATAGCGGGGATGAAACTTTAGAGTAATATTTTCCATGATGTATCCACCTTCCATTATCTCTACACAAGATAGCATTTGTATCATATCTTGTGAAATTAAATCACATATCTTCTGGATATGTTGGGTCAATAGTCTTAGCCAAACACATTTTTGGCTTGTCTTGTGCATAACAATTATTTCTACAAGATTTGAGGAGGCATCGACGAATGCTTGAAGATCTAAATATAACGATCTTTGTATATTCATAGATATTTCTTGACCAACTAATATATAGTGCTTCAAGACCAAAAAAAGATATAATTATCTTTATTCACATCCAAAAATCTTACAACTATTGGGATACTCAATAGATATGCTCTATTCATATTGAATCTTCTTTAAGATTCTTTCAGCTTATGTCTATTCATAGGCAAAAAGAAATATATAAAAATGCTCGATCTTCAGGTCGAGATAAACTTGATGTCAAGATTCAAGTACTTGTATTGAAAGTACTTCATGAGTTTCTAATTTGAAGCTCTTTAAGAGTTCTAAAATTATCATAATGGATCTTGATCCAAATTCCTTTATAAAATACATAAGGAAATCTGATCATTCTTATAGTATTTTCTCAATTACTATTCACTAAGGCGATTATACCAAATGCGCCAAAATATTCATGAGACATGTCTAAATAAATTTTCTTGGAAATTTCTAAATGCTTCTAGCATTTTAAATCCTTAAAGGATAAATATGGATCCACAAATAATTAGACACATATAATTTTTTTTCATAACTGCCAAAGTAATTGCATCCACCATGAAGTAATTAAAACTTTTCATAAATCATAGTTCAAGTCGTATTTACGACTACTTATTTGTGCCTCACTTGCATTACACCTTTAGGTGTTTGGACTGCTGGTCCAAATACTTCTATTTTAGAAGTTCAAAGCGTCTTTCAACATCGGGCAATTCAATATCTATACTTCTGGTTAGATTTTATACAAGATCATCGATTTCTTTCTTTACTTCTATAGAAGTGTTTTATGTAAAATTGTTTGTAAAATCGTTGTCGACAACTTTCCAATTTTCTGATTTCATTCTCGTAATGACATAACTCATCAAGATCTCTTCAAGATTTCAATCTTTATTTCAGGTACCTGAAACTCTTCAAGAGTTTTATTATTAGTTATGTCTTGGGTCTCTTTAGGAGCACCCACCTCCAATATATGACCATCTCATAATACTTTTCATTTACGAGATTTTTGATCATTGGAACCATTTCAACTATCATGCTTCAAGCATGATTTACATCCACTTGCTCTAACATGTAATTTAAACTTAGAGCATTTCAGCTGGTATATGAGACTTAATTACTCTCATTGGGTCAGTAAATATGTTTGACAGTTGACATGAAATAACATGAATTATCTTACGAACTTTTAGTTCATATTTGAGGATCTAGATAATGATAATTCATTTCTTTCTTTATCCAGCTGATTATTCTCTCCCCCTGATGTTGAGAAAAATCATCTAATAAATGATTCTCCGATTAATGTTTAGAATTTAAACATAAAAGGAGACTCGTACTCAATATATATTCTCAACCTTTTTTACTTGCCCATTTTGTGCGTTATGATGGAGCAATTCAACTATATATCGCGCATTCAAAAATTAAAAATGGGAAATATGACTTCTGACCAAAAGTCAAATTATAATGGGGAGTTTATTATAACTCGTTGGCTTGATGCGTATAAGTGTTGCTATATGAAAATACCATATAAATAATAAATGTTTTGTTCTCACAGTTTAGCTATTAAATAGGAGGCATCCAATTAAAAATTTGCTAAACCGTATTTTTCATAATCAATAGGTTTTGTAACAACTGATATAGCCTAAAATATAAACTCACAAGCTTTTGCAAAACAAATAGTCTAATTGCATAATCTGAATCCTTTTAGAATCAATCTCACAAACTTCTGGTTGTAAGTTGATAAAATAATGTAGATGCAACTACTAAAATCATATAAAACTTTCCACATTTGTGGATATATGGGCCCATATTTTGTTCAGATATGCAAAACATACAGTCTCAACTTCAGTACAAGAACTTCAAGTTCTAATTCTTTTGGTAAGTGAGATCATCTATATCCTTTGAGAACAAACAACACAAGAACTTCAGGTTCTTTTAGTAAGTGGAATTTAATTAATTCCTTTAAGCAACACAAGAACTTCACGTTCTTTAATAAGTGAAATTTAATTCATTCCTTTGAGAATAAGCACTATAAGAACTCCAAGTTCTTTTAATATATGTGCATGTAAATCTTAATAGCTTTCGCATCATTATAGATCAGGATGGTCTGACCGATCATACCAACTACATACAAGTGTGTATATACATTTCTGGATTTCGTAAACTTCTGGTTTATCATAACATGTGATTCAATATCACTCGTACATGTCTAGTACGATCATCAAAATTGTTCCTTTGAATAGGAATATATTTAACTCTTTCGAAGCTTTCAATGGAAATTATCTTTTGGTAGCAATATATATAGCTTTTCTAGAGCTTTCAACTGACTTTTTGGTTATCAGTACTTATATCCACAATGGCTTATTTTAAATGCTAATTGATAACATGTGTTATCTATAATTTCAAAAAAAATATTTTGCGAACTCATATTGCTCTCTTAAAATTTTCACTTCTAGTGGTGACGATATTATTACCATTAGCGATAATTATTGCAATATTCGCAATTATGCACTTTTTCATAATATGCTTTATCTCAAGAACTTATTGCTCTTTTGGGGCATCAATACTTTTATTACTTTGAGATATAGTACTCACATTTTTTCCTTGCATTTAAATGGAAAAATATATCTTATGCTTCTACTAAGCATAAATGTCACCATAAATTATATTTGATAAGTAATCATGTTAAACGAAATAAATAATATGATAATATATAAATATAAATATTAACATGAATATAAATATAAAATGTAAATAATTAATATATAAAGCAAATAAACATAAAACAAAATAAATAAAAAGATAATTAATTCTCTTCAAATTTATGAGAATAATTAGAAGATGATTTATTCCATTCGAGGGTTATAAGGAAATCAACAACGTCCAAATGAGTTGGACTGACAACGTCCAAATGAGTTAGACCAATATCATCTTTGTCATTTTTCGCAAACATAATTTGCTTTTATTTTCTTTCTATTATCATTCAAACATTGTTGATTTTTCCAACATACGATAAGTACGAGACCAATGGTTTATAACATCACATTGGTAATAAAAAAGATTCCATTTTCTTAGAATGATCTTTATTGCTCTTGTCATCCTTATAACCTCACTACCAGTGGCTAGAAGTATTCTTAAAATGACCATAATGTCTATGTCCATGCCTCGAGCATGACCACAACTTCTAATGTGGCTTTTATTCTTTCTATAATATAATCTCACATTCACTTCAGGAAATGGAGTAGAGCCAGTGGGCCTTTAAAACCTTTTTCATGATATTGTGTCTGAGGACAATATTATTTGTCGTGAAAAGTGGAGTATGTTTTTATTAACATATCCTTATCATAGAGAACAAACATTTAATCCTCGTACGCGGCATTGTTAAACCAGTCCACAAGGTCCTTTAAAAACCTCATTTGAGACCAGTAGCCTCGCAGAACGAGATGTCCAGCTAATATACTTGGATTATATCGAAATTATGTCTCTAATTGAATAATGATTTACCATATTTGCATTCACTTCAGGGAATGAAACAGTTCCAATAATCACATGGAATAAACATCATGCTTGCATTCACTTCAGAGAATGCCCCATCATTGATAATCGCATGGAATAAATATCATGCTTGCATTCACTTCAAGGAATGTCTCTCACAAAATTCTTCTTGTCAGGATGAATTTTTGTAATCTGAAATTGTGAGAAGTCTACAGTTGAGTTTTTCCACACATGAGAGTTATTGCTTTCGAGCAAATATAAAATTTATAACAATCATGCTGTTAATTAATCATGCTTCCATTTACTTGAGGAATTGGAATAAATATAATCAAACAAATCAAATCGAATAAAAATAATTTAGAAAAATGTACATCTTTAAATTTTTCTTAAATCAAGCCATACTAAAATACATTAACCAATTTATAAACCTCTTATGTGGATGTACGCACATCACCTTAAAGCGGTGTTAAAGAACAATGCTACACCAATGACATCAAAATGGTTGAACGAAGTTTGATCAAATTCACATCAAAATGGAAAGCACCATAACCAAGTGCATTGATACTCGAGATGGAATCGTCACCTATCCAAGTACATTCCCTGAAGGTTTCTGTAACACCCCGAAATCCGGTCTGGTCGAAATTCATTTCCGATGATCGGAAATTTCCACATTGATGAAGCTTAAAGATTTCACCGACTAGTTAATTATTGTTATCGAACCCTAAATAGGCTTTAAACGTCGGATTTGAATTCTATTAAGTAATATTAACCTTTTAGTGGCTAAAATGGAAGAATTATAAGTTGGAGGGTAAAATTATAAAGGTATGAAAAGTGAGGGGCTAACCATGCGATTAGCCCACTTTGAATTAAAATCTCCACCACGTGTAGTCATCAGATAACTTTCCTTCAAGTGAAGGAAAGCTTGGAATTGAAAATAGAAAGCTAAAGGTATTAAGAAGCTTACCCGAGACTATCTTTAAGCTAGCACCTCTCACTCTTTTCATCATCTTCTTCACCTAAGCACACACCTCCATTGGTGGAAATCCAAGCTTGTTATTTCGTCCCTTTAACGATATCGAAACGTTGTTATTGGTCGGGTAAGCTATATTCGTCATTCAATTAATGGATTCCATGGATATTTTGAGTGTAATCTAAGCTAGGGTTTTGACTATCCATGGATATCTTCTTGTTACCATCTTTGTTAAAGGTGGATCTTGATTTCGATATTCCTATGTTGATTTTGATGTTGAAACATCAATTCTAATAAGTTCCTATTAATCTTTCTAGCTCAAGAAGGAGAGAAAGAAGTATCACCATCTCCGTCACAAGCTAGGAATAAAGGAATCGCTATCCGAGAGCCTTGAAGCTTCAGATTGTTAAGGTGAGTGTAGTCGAAGTCTCAGGTTTAGGCGAAAGGCCTTCCCGGATCAATATTTGATGTGTTAGATCATTTCGCTAACAGTGTTATTGAAGCAAATGTGTTGGATGTTAAATCGGACACTTTGGTAAGTGTCGGTAAGTTACCATTGACATGGATTATGTTCGTGGTGCATTGTCATTGATATAAGCATTGTTATGAGATCATTGCATTGAATCATCGGACATGGATACTGACAACAATCCTTAAGATATTGATGTTGAAATATATGTTTGTCAAACATCGATTACATTGAAATTATGAAACATTGGTATATCATTGATCTTTGAAATGAACAAGTATATTGTAACCTTGGATTGGAATGGACTTGGGATACAATTGGCATGCCATAGAATTCATGAGCTCAGTGTACGGGTGGACTACGGTTCTAAGGCTACGGCCTATATTGATTTGGCGAGGCGGAGGGATGTGTATTGTTATTGGTCACTTTGGTGAGGCGAAGGGATTAGACCGTTCATTGATTTGGCGAGGCGTAGGAATTCGCGTATCTACGATCTTAATTTAATCAAAGGAATTATGAATGAAAAAGAAACATGTTATTTACTTTATGCATTGATATATGTCATTGATCATGTTAATATGAATTTATGTATCATTATAGCTAAGGCTTTCCATTATTTACGTTATTAGTGACTATCTCACTAGGCAAGGTGTGCCTAATGTGTCTTTCCTCATGCATTTTCAGGTTAAAGAATTGTTTGTTGGAAGATCGGATCGACCACAAAGACAAGTCACTATTGAGATACAAGTAATGTATTTATGTTTTCGAACTCCTAGGAAGGTGGCAAAGTAGTTAGACTAGTCAAATATGCTCGTTTTGTTGTGTTATTGGCTTGCCCATTTTGTATTAAGGTCTGTGGCCCTAAATGCCTATTTTGGTTTTGCTAATATGGCATTAAATATGCATATTTTGCTAAAAAGGTAAAAACGAAGTAAACATACTCATATAGCCTTGAAAATTTGTATGGTAGTAGTTTATATCAATAGAATGTTGCGTATAAAGTTTCGTCATAATTGGACATCGTCTGGTAGGGTAATTTTTATAAAAACCAGATAAAATCTGTCATTACAAGTCTCACCGTATCGAAACGAGTGATGACGTTTCGATACGGGTACCCTAACTTTGAACCTGAGATTAAGGGCATTCCGGAACGAAGTGATGTCATTTCGGAACATTTTTACCTCTGGAGACCCCTGTTTCGATACATGTTTCGAAACGGTTTGCCACTGGTGACCCTTGTATCGATACAAGTTTCGGAACGGTCAAGTCAAGGTCAATGTCGGTCAATGCGTTCCGATACAGGTCATACCTGTATCGAAACGATATAAAGAGTTGGGTCAATAGGGTTGACTCTCGAGTACCCGTTCCGAAACAGCCTTTGGTGTTTTGTTGAGTGGATCGCAAGATCGAAATTGACCAAGAGGGGGGGTGAATTGGAAATTTAAAGGTTTGTGGTGGAAATTTGCAAATTAAAAATTGATGGACAAGAGATTTAGAGTGGTTCAAGTTCCAAATGAACTCTACATCCACTACCTTAGCTTCACTAAGGATTTGCAACAATTCCACTAAATCGTTCTTCCCCTTTTCTAGGACAAGGAGGCAACCCTTTACAATTTCGGTTGATTTTTCTACCCAAAAATCAACCCAATCCTCACACAAATGAACAAAGAAATTTGAAGGCTAATAAGGTATCTCTCAATACAAATGATAGCCCCAATACAAGCACTCAACCCAATTTTACAAAGTATGAATGAAGAACACAAATTGGGATTTCTAGACAAATATGAAATTTGGCACAATTGCTTGGATTTGATGAATAAGTGTTTTCTTGAAGATCAATAGTTGTTGCTGTAGCTTTTTGATGTGTCTTTTATACCTCCTCATTGATTTCTAGCCGTTTGGGTGGTTGGGAACATAATTGGAGCCGTTGGAACCCTCTCTTACCACCATAAATGCACTTCTGCAGCTACCGGTATCAGTACTCGGGAAGGGGTATCGGTACCTGTCTCAGAAAAGAAAGAGTCGTTGTGTGCATTTAATACAGGGGTATCGATACGCGCGTAAGCGTATCGGTACGGGGTATCGAAACGGCAAGGGCCGTATCGATACTATTTTCTGAACTTAGCTCACTGTCCGCAACCGTATCGGTACGAGGGTTTGGCGTATCGATACGGGTCAACGAACTTTTAAAGTTTGGTTACCAACCAACTGACACCAACGGTCATATTTTTTAAACCGACTTATATTTAAAAATTATAAAGCTTGTATCGATACGAGGGTTAGCCGTATCGGTACCGTATTCAAACTCTTTGAATTTTAACACAGGGCAGTATCGATACGAGGGTTTGGGGTATCGATGCTGGTTCCGACAGTAACCAAGTTTGGTAAAATGGTATCGATACGCTTGGTGCTGTATCGATACGCCTGGACGATTTTCGATGGTTTTGCCTTGGAACACTTAGAAAATGTTTTGAGTTTGAGTTTTATAAATCAGTTTCAAAGTGTTAGTGTTTTAAAACTTATTAAGGGACTTATAAAAACAATTTTAAGTTTTACAAAATGATCCTTAAAGATTTAATTATATCAAAATCAAACATAGGTTTTACAATCTCCCCCTTTTTGATATAACAAAACTAAAACTTAAAATTTTTGACATTTGTGAAAAACTTTTACAAAGTTAACTCCCCCTTAATATAAGCTTGGTAACCTTTGAATAGAAATCAAAATATTTTAAAGTGTGAGCTAGTTTCTTCTCCCCCTTTTTGTTGGATCAAAAAAATTTTGAGACAATTAAGTGCATAAAGAAATCAAGGTATAATAAGCAACATAGATATTATTCATTAAAGCAACATACTTAAAATCCAAACAAAGGCAAAAAAGAAATCAAAGCATAGGTTTTAATCCTAAAACAACCTTAATCCTAAGAACATAAAGCATAGGTGCATAATAATATAAAAACCTAAATGATATGCATGACAAACAAGAGAAAATGTCTAAGCATCGTCTTCGTCGTCTTCATCATCTTCATCATCAAGTCCCAAAGGCTCATTAGAGCGCATGCTATTACGCCATTCATCATGAAAAGCGGCAATGGAAATATTCAAGGAATTGTGCCCGCTCTCGAGAGATGTAAGGCGATTCTCCATACTCGTCATCCTTGTGTCAAAAGTAGTTTCCATGGAAGTGAGACGAGTATTCATGTCCGTGCGCAACCCGGTAAATTGCTCATTGAGATAGGTCATGAGAGCATCCATATTGGGTTGTTGGACTTGAGGAGCTTGGGGAGCTTGAGCCTCTTCAAACATGGCGGCGGCTTCCGGTGGTAACTCGGCAACACGTATCCATTCACCATTAATATAAGAGAATTTTGCCCGAGCAAGAGATCTCTCATCAATGGGATCAGTGAGAGGAGTTGGATAGTCATAAGAGCAATCAATATCCTTTTTAACAAAGAAATAGCTCAAAGTCGTACCGTATGTGAAGGAGGTGATATGAGGAGTGTGACGATTTTGAACGATATAGACGATCTCCGCGAACATGAGACGAGCTAGATTTGGTCGCTTGGCTTCACGGAAGCACCGAATCCAAAAATCATCCACTTGACGGATAGTGGAATATTTTCCTCCGGAAGGACGAAACCACCACGACACCATCAAATGTAGGATTCGATCATGAGCATTAAGGGCGGTGACGGAACCACTAAGAACATGCCCTAAACCATGCTCATCATCAAGGCCTTCATCATCCAACTTAAAGACATCGCAAATAGACTTGACATCAAGAATTAGTTTCTTCCCCATAAGAAAAGAGCTAATAGCAACCACTTCCCCATTACGACTAATACATCTTGCATTAGCATAGAAAATCACAACCAAGAGACGATAGTAAAAACCCGGAATAGAGATAAAATCCATGAAATTCCAACGATGAAGCAAGGGGAGGTATTCAAACTTGAAACGCTCTGAATTGAGAAAAGGGATGGATATTACCCTTTCGGCACGGATCTTGTAATTTTCATATTGACGAAAGTGAGCGAGACCCGAATTGCCCGGAAAACATTGATCATAGATGATGGAATAGTTTGGACGAGCAATTTCTCCACCGGATGAGGAATCACCGGCTTGATTAGTCCTTGGTCGCTTCCTCGATGGATCTTTTGGTGCCATGATCTAAAAGCAAGGGAGATTTCTTTAATTTGAGTAAAATTCAAGGTAAAAGGAATTTAAAAAAAATTTAAGAGAAATTTTGAAAAGAAAAAAAAATCAAGAAAAGGTTTGAAGAAAAACAAAGTAAAAAAAATTGAAAAAAGAGAAAGAAGGAGATTACCTTGATAGAAACTTGAAGATTTGAAGAAAACTAGCACAAATATGAGAAAGAGAGCACAAAGCCTTGCTTGATTCAAAAATTCTTTTAGGTTTGAGTTGAGATGTGAAAAATATGAAGGAGGAAGGGCCTTTTTATAGGAAAAAACGGCTAGGGTTAATTAGGTTTTCAAAAGTTTGAATTTAGGTAAAAGTTGAATACATTAAAAGCCTAATTAAAGCCATCAGCGCAGTCGAGTATCGATACGCCCGTTGGGGGTATTGATACGGGGATAAAGATGTCTTTTTGCAAATATGCCCGTTGGAACAGTCGTATCGAAACGGATGGGTCCGTATCGAAACGACTCGTATCGATACGGTATGAATCGTATCGATACGCGTGAAGCGAAGAGAATTCTGGGAAACGAAATGAAGAACAGGTATCGATACGCGTAGAGTAGTATCGATACTGCATGCCCAGAAATGCATATTTGGTTCAAAGAACAACCAAAGGCTCGAACCTAATCTCTCCTATGAGTATGCAAATGATGTATGAGCAGTTCTAAGTATATTTCAACAAAATCATACTCCCCCTAACTATAGGCATGGAAGAAATTGGGAGTCTAAGCATACAAACATGGCATACACAAGATCAAGCATATTTAAGCACAAAAGAGGTCCAAAAAGGTCAAGATAGGCTAGCTAAACCTAACTCTCTCCTAAGGGACCAAAAACGCTCTTTGTCTAAGGGTTTTGTAAATATGTCCGCTAATTGATTCAAGGTGTCTACATACTCTATAACCACATCTTCCTTAAGGACATGATCTCTAATGAAATGGTGCCTTATTTCTATATGTTTGGTTCTAGAGTGTTGGATGGGATTTTTTGTTAAACAAATAGCACTAGTGTTGTCACATTTTAGGGGTATGGTTTCAACGTTAATTCCATAATCTAAGAGTTGTTGCTTCATCCAAAGGACTTGAGCACAACAACTCCCTAAGGATATGTACTCGGCTTCGGTGGTAGATAAGGCTACACTATTTTGTTTCTTAGAGAACCAAGATATGAGCATACTACCTAAGAATTGGCAAGTTCCCGAAGTAATTTTCCTATCAATTTTGCAACCCCCATAATCCGCATCCGAGTAAGCATGAAGGTTGAAGGTAGAGTCTCTAGGATACCAAAGGCCTAAACAAGGAGTGTCTCTAAGGTATCTAAAGATTCTCTTAACGGCTATAAGGTGAAACTCTCTAGGACTAGCTTGAAACCTAGCACACAAGCAAACACTAAACAAGATATCCGGTCTACTTGCGGTAAGGTAAAGCAAAGATCCAATCATAGAACGATAAAGTTTAGAGTCAACACACTTACCTCCTTCATCTTTGTCAAGCTTTGTAGATGAGCTCATAGGAGTGGCTTGAGGCTTTGCATTCTCCAAGCCAAACTTCTTGAGCATATCCTTTATATATTTTGCTTGGTTGATGAAGGTGCCATCCTTCTTTTGCTTGATTTGGAGTCCCAAAAAGAATGAGAGCTCCCTCATCATGCTCATCTCAAATTCACCTTTCATTAACTTAGCAAACTCTTGACAATGACATTCATTAGTAGAACCAAAAATAATATCATCAACATAAATTTGAACTACTAAGATGTCATTTTTATACATTTTTATAAAAAGTGTAGTGTCCACCTTACCTTTTTCAAATCCTTTTTCAATCAAAAAATTTGAAAGCCTTTCATACCAAGCTCTAGGAGCTTGTTTTAAACCATAAAGAGCTTTGGTAAGTTTGAAAACATGATTTGGAAATTTTGAATCTTCAAAACCCGGTGGTTGTTCCACATACACTTCTTCATTTATAAAACCATTTAAAAATGCGCTTTTAACATCCATTTGAAAAAGCTTGAAATTATGATAACATGCATATGCAAGCAACATCCTAATGGCTTCCATTCTAGCTACGGGTGCATAGGTTTCATCAAAATCTATTCCATCTTCTTGAGTGTAACCTTGTGCTACAAGTCTAGCTTTATTTCTCACAATGTTATCACTCTCATCTAGTTTGTTCCTAAAGACCCATTTAGTTCCTATTGTAGATTGATTACTAGGCCTATCAACTAATGTCCATACATTACTTCTCTCAAATTGATTTAACTCTTCTTGCATAGCCATAATCCAAAAGTCATCTTTCAATGCTTCTTTTATGTTTTTAGGCTCTATGCATGAGATAAATGCAACATGGTTCATTAATCTAAGAGAAGAACGAGTGGTTACCCCCTTGGATGGATCACCCAAGATTTCACTATCTTTGACATAGTTCAACTCCCTTGGGTAGCTCACTTCCTTTTCCTCAATGGCCAAGTCCTTCAAGGCTTCAAGAGGTGGATCTTGTGAGTCCTCTTCCGTTGTTGGAATCTCATCCTCCTTTGAAGTTTGACCTCCATCAAAGGCATTTATGATTCCTACATCATCATCATCACAAGAATCCTTCATAGGAAGGAGGTTATCATCGAATACAACATGTATAGATTCTTCTACTACTAAAGTTCTTTTGTTAAATACTCGATAGGCTTTAGAGGTTAAAGAGTAACCTATAAAAATGGCTTCATCACTTTTTGCATCAAATTTACCTAAGTTGTCTTTTCCATTATTTAAAACAAAACACTTGCACCCAAAAGGGTGAAAATAACTAATGTTAGGCTTTTTGGATTTTAAAATCTCATAAGGTGTTTTCTTTAAAATTGGCCTAATCATTACTCGATTTACAATATAACAAGCGGTGTTTGTGGATTCCGCCCAAAAATATTTAGGTAAATTGTTTTCACAAAGCATAGTTCTAGCCATTTCTTGTAAAGTTCTATTTTTTCTCTCAACTACCCCATTTTGTTGAGGAGTTCGAGGACCATTTTCATTTAAAAAATCTTCAAACCCTAAATTTTAAAACTCGGTTCCATGATCACTTCTAATATGTGAAATTCTAAGTTCAAGATCATTTTGGGTTAATTTTGAAAATGTGATGAATTTTTCCAAAGCCTCATCTTTAGTACTTAAAAAGAGAACCCAAGTAAATCTAGAAAAATCATCAACTAGCACAAAAGCATAAGACTTACCACCCAAGCTCATAGTCCTAATTGGCCCAAATAAATCCATGTGAATTAATTGTAAGCATCTACTAGTAGAAACATCATTAATGGATTTAAAGGAAGACTTATGTTGTTTACCCTTTGAGCATGCATCACAAATTTTATCATTTGAAAATTTTATTTTGGGTAAACCTCTAACTAGATTTAGAGAGACTAGTTTTTCTAAAACGCTTATGCTAGCATGTCCTAGCTTCCTATGCCACAACCATGCATCATTTTCATTTTGAGCAACTAAGCATGCATGAGATGTATGTATGTCATCTAAATGCACAATGTATATGTTTCCTATGCGATGACCTATGAGCATAATATTATTAGATTTAATGTCTACAATTTTGCATCCATTTTTATCAAATAAAACATTAAATCCTTTATCACACAATTACTTATGCTCAATAAATTGTGTTTAAGACCATCGACATATAAGACATTTTCAATGAGAATGGTAGAGTGATTACCTATGGAGCCAATACCCTTAATGTGGCCTTTGGAGTTGTCACCAAATGTTACTACTCCTCCATTTTTTGGCTTTAGATCCATGAATCGACTCTTGTCTCCGGTCATGTGCCTCGAGCATCCACTATCAAGGTACCATGAGTTTTGACTTTGTGCCTTGGCCTTGTAGAAATGCTCCCCCTACAAACAAAGATATTAAACTTTGGTTTTTGGTACCCAAATCATTTTGGGTCCATGAGTGTTAGCTCCCAAAACCTTGGTTCCCTTAGGAATCCAAGATGACATAGCAATAATATTATTAGATTTTACAAGTTCCTTAGGAACTCATACACTTCTAATTCTTTTAGCTCTACTATGTCTAGGGTAGCTACCTTGTTTGTAGTAATTAGTCTTTTTCTTAGGTTGGTGTGTTCTAGAGGATTCTCCTACTTCATGCTTGACACTACCAACATTTTTTAAAGACTTTTTGAGCTCATTTAGCTCACCCAACACCTTTTGGTGTTCACTATTACATTGAGATAAAAGGTTATTAAGATCAACATTTTCATCTTGAAAGGACTTTAGCTCATCTTTTAATCCTAATATCTTTTTTCTCAAATTTTGAATTAGCTTGAGTGAGTGAGTCATTTTTCTCATTTAGTTCTAAAATGATTTTCTTGTTTTTAATGACCGACTCTTTAAACTTCTCAACTAATTCATCATATACCTCTTGTAACTCATCATATGCATCATTTAACTCTTCATATGAAAAATCTAAAGTAGATGAGTTAGAGGTTACCAAGAAGGAATCTTCCTCAAGTGCCATGAGACAAAGATTAGACACTTCTTGTTCGTCATCCTCCGATGACTCCTCATCACTCCAAGTAGCAAGCTTGGCTTTGAGTCTCTTCTTCTTCTTAAAGCCCTTCTTCTTGAGTTGAGGGCACTCCGAACGGATGTGGCCGGGTTGTTTGCACTCATAGCAAATGATTGGATCCTTTCCATCTTCCTTGTTCTTGCTTTTGAAGTCCATCTTCCTTTGGATTTTTCTTCCCCGGTTAGACCTCATAAAGCGTGAGAATCGCTTGGCTACCATAGCCAATTCTTCAAGTTCATCCTCATCACTAGATGAGCTCTCATCATGTTGTGAAGCTTTAGCCTTGAGAGCTATTCCCATCTTTTTCTTCTTCTCAACTTCAAGCTTCTCTACTCTTTTCTCTTCTTTCTTTTTCTCATCTTCCCTTCCTTGCTTCATGATCTCATGAGTAAGGAGAGAACCCACAAGCTCATCAAGCTTCAAAGTCTTCAAATTCCTTGCTTCGATGATAGCGGTTCTCTTCCCATCCCAAGACTCGGGAAGTGAATAGAGTAGCTTCCGGACAAGGTTGTCTTTCGGTATGATCTCTCCAAAGCCCTTTAGACCATTGACAATCGTGGAGAATCAATCAAACATTTTTGACACCGTCTCATCGGGCTCCATCTTGAAATTTTCATAACTAAGATTGAGAATTCCAATCTTAGTTTCTTTGACATCATTGGTGCCTTCATAAGTGGTCTCAAGAGTGTCCCACACTTCCTTGGCACTTTCAATGGATGAGACCTTTGAGTAGATGTCCAGACCGAAAGCACAAAATAACATGTGGAGAGCTTTATCATTGACTTGAATCTTTTTCCTCTCCTCTTCACTCATTTCGGCTTTCTTCTTCAACACCATCTTGCCTTCACCGTCTTGCTTCAATGGAATGTATGACCCATCCTCAATGACATCCCACACAAGATAGTCACTTGACTTGATGAATAGACGCATTCTATTCTTCCAAAAAGAATAGTTATCACCGTTGAAGAAGGGAGGCTTTGTGGTCGATTGTGACTCGTACATGCCGGAACCGGAGGTTGAAGCCATCTCTTGATATTTTGATGATCACACTCTTCCAAGGATCTCCTCTTGTGGTTGTTAATCCTCAAAGAGTTAAGCTCTGATACCAATTGTTGAGTGGATCGCAAGATCGAAATTGACCAAGAGGGGGGTGAATTGGAAATTTAAAGGTTTATGGTGGAAATTTGCAAATTAAAAATTGATGGACAAGAGATTTAGAGTGGTTCAAGTTCCAAATGAACTCTGCATCCACTACCTTAGCTTCACTAAGGATTTGCAACAATTCCACTAAATCGTTCTTCCCCTTTTCTAGGACAAGGAGGCAACCCTTTACAATTTCGGTTGATTTTTCTACCCAAAAATCAACCCAATCCTCACACAAATGAACAAAGAAATTTGAAGGCTAATAAGGTATCTCTCAATACAAATGATAGCCTCAATACAAGCACTCAACCCAATTTTACAAAGTATGAATGAAGAACACAAATTGGGATTTCTAGACAAATATGAAATTTGGCACAATTGCTTGGATTTGATGAATAAGTGTTTTCTTGAAGATCAATAGTTGTTGCTGTAGCTTTTTGATGTGTCTTTTATACCTCCTCATTGATTTCTAGCCGTTTGGGTGGTTGGGAACATAATTGGAGCCGTTGGAACCCTCTCTTACCACCATAAATGCACTTCTGCAGCTACCGGTATCGGTACTCGGGAAGGGGTATCGGTACCTGTCTCAGAAAAGAAAGAGCCGTTGTGTGCATTTAATACAGGGGTATCGATACGCGCGTAAGCGTATCGGTACGGGGTATCGAAACGGCAAGGGTCGTATCGATACTATTTTCTGAACTTAGCTCACTGTCCGCAACCGTATCGGTACGAGGGTTTGGCGTATCGATACGGGTCAACGAACTTTTAAAGTTTGGTTACCAACCAACTGACACCAACGGTTATATTTTTTAAACCGACTTATATTTAAAAATTATAAAGCCCGTATCGATACGAGGGTTAGCCGTATCGGTACCGTATTCAAACTCTTTGAATTTTAACACAGGGCAGTATCGATACGAGGGTTTGGGGTATCGATGCTGGTTCCGACAGTAACCAAGTTTGGTAAAATGGTATCGATACGCTTGGTGCTGTATCGATACGCCTGGACGATTTTCGATGGTTTTGCCTTGGAACACTTAGAAAATGTTTTGAGTTTGAGTTTTATAAATCAGTTTCAAAGTGTTGGTGTTTTAAAACTTATTAAGGGACTTATAAAAACAATTTTAAGTTTTACAAAATGATCCTTAAAGATTTAATTATATCAAAATCAAACATAGGTTTTACATGTTTCGAAACGGGGTTATGTAAGTCTGTTATGGCACATTGGACAATTGTAATTATTTTGCAATTGAGTCACCGATTCTGGTGGAGTCAATTGATAGTGCTAACGGCTTTGGAAATGAATGAGTTTTGGTAAGTACAACCTTTTAGTAATAAATTTCACTTTGGCAAGGTCTATTTGTTAAGGGACCTCAAGTTTGTTAAAATTTACAAATTAGTCCTAAATATTTATAATAGTTGTAAAATGACCATTGGTTGATAATTATGTATGCTCTTTGATCTTTTGGAACGATGGGTGCTTTGGCTATATGATGGACATTATTTACTGAACGTTTATGAGTTAAAATGAAAAATTAATATTAGTGTTTGTTGCTTCGTCTTCCGATAACACACCACGACTTGGTTCTCTTCTAGACCGGGAAGGGGTGTTACAGTTTCGCTGAAGGTTATATATATAAACTTGGTCCAATAAACATCATATAATATTAGATCAAAATAATAATTAAATAATATATTAAAATATATCAATCTTAATTTGTGAGTAATTAGTCAATCACTATATCTATATGTAAATAAGTAAAGCATACCAGACTTTCCAAGCTAAATTGAATATATGGTACATATGATTGCCAATATCAAATTGAAATCTTTTCGAGAATCACCAACAAGAACCAGGGTAATTGGGCGAGATTCCATAGTTCGCTCAAGCCTTCAAAACATGTTACAATACTTTTTCAAAAATAAAGACCAAGTTAAAATATCAAGATAAAAGCAATCAATAACAAAAATGTGGGGAAAAAAACTTATCTTCGGTTCAACGTAGAATCAAATTTGTTTCGGTAACTACTTTGGGATTCAAACAAAGAGCACCAAAATCTTTCGAGCAAACTCGTGCTGATAACGTGTTGTGAATAAAATAACAAAGAACAATAATAAGAACAAATAACAAGAATGGAAGAACAAAGAGATGAGAGAAAGAGAGAGATTTGTATTATTCTCAAATATAGACTTGTGTACAATGTCTTCATCAAATTATCTATTTATAGGCATAAGAAATACATATTACATTGAACTCTAATTAAATGAGATAATATTCCTAATGATAAAGTAAATCAAACTCCTTAGATAAAGTTCTAATCATGATAGACATCCACATAGATAAATATTCATGACATAATATTATATTTAGAGCAGACCATGTTTAGTCAGGATTTTTATTAAAATTTTAAGGTTGAGTTATGCTTTTATCATGTCGGGAGGAATTGGAACGGGGATAAAATATATTAAGGTTAACTACTGGGATGATCACTTATGTTTTCCCCCAGTACAAAGTTGGTCACCGATTTTCAAAAACGACCAGTAAGGTCACTTACGTTTTCGCTCTATAAATTTTTTGTCACTGAGACGTTTGTTGCCGTTAAATTTAAACGGTAGGCTGATCTGGCACAATAAAAGAAAGATAAATTACCTAGATAGTCCTTAAACTATTACTTCACTTCTATTTTGACCACCGAAATAAATTTTTTTTTATAATTTCACATTTAATCATATTTACAAAAATTTTATTTCTTCTCCCCTCCACCATCTTCCATACAATCTCTACAAGTAATATCTTACATGTACCTTTAGTACTCTTTTAACACTCTGTAAAATCCAGCGCATTTTATATGGAGAAACTGCAGACAACATAGAAATCTGCTTAAAATGTAAGTCATCATATAGACGTTGTCCATGGTAAATGAAGACGTGAACAACACCCTTAAAGTAATCAGAAAAAAGTAGTTGGCCATTATTTCGGACAAACCACTCATGGTAACTAGTTTCAGGATCAGAAACATCAGAATTAGAAATTTCCAGTACCCTTACCAAGGTAATTACATCAACTGAATAAGGTTTAATCATTTCAAGAAGACTGTCAACTGTAACATCACATACAAATGCATTCACTTGATCTTCTATGAACTCCGGATGTGACTGCATTTCAACATAAAAATTTATACCCGCATAATCATCTAGGAAACAACACATAGTGTTCCTCTTCACATGTTGAACACCATCATAAACTTAACAATTATTGTAATTAATAATGTTATGAACATTATTAAACACATCTGCAAGCTATATGCAAATCTACTGCACTAAGCAAGAAATGTTCAATGAGGCTGCAAACAGATATTTGAACTTCTCAAAATAGAAATTTTGTCTCAAATATTTATGGTAAGAAAAGGTCGTAAACCTTAACAAGCGCAACCGCGTGAGGTGATATGATATGCTGCGATAAGCGAAAATATTGTATTGTCAGCTTCACAGCCAATCTGCAAGGAGAAGATGGTCATTCAATTACATAAATTAGTAACTAAGCTTACAATTAAGTACCATGGAAAAGAAACGAAACCGTATTAAATTTAAACTAACAAGTAATATAACATTACTTTAGAATTGATGAAGCATAAAGTGTACCTCTAAAACGACCTTGCCATTTGTGGAATGAGCATAATCAAAAAAAGTATTGACCTCAGTCCTTCTCCAAGTAATGTCTATCTTTGAAGAACTAAAGCAACATTACAGTCAAACTCAAAAATCAAGTAATATGCTTTATCCTTTTGAAACGAAACAAATCTGAAAGAAAAAAAAATCGTAGTAATATTTTTCCAGTCAAAACAAAATTTCAGAAAAAGGTTCCTGAACAGACTCGAAAAAGAGAAAAGGAAAGGTAAAGAGACCTTGTTCTTTTTTTTGCTCGCCAAAGACGCGTTTTATTGAATCTAGTAGGAGATTACACGCCTTATCCTGAATGCACGCCTCGTTAAAAACCTCCCTAAAAGAGACCTTGTTCTTATGGCGCTTGTAGAATTTGTCCCAGAACTTTCCCGCGTTTATCTGGTAGTACTCATCTGAATTCAGGTTTTTGCGCCCGGCTTGAATGGTTATTGGATGAATCCACCAGTGGGATTGTGTCCAGCGACAATAGGAGTTAACTGCTATTGCTGGTGGTACAACAGACCTTTTCTACGTTATCCCACTTCGCACTTTCTTTACTTTGCTTTGCTAATTACGGTTCATAAGATAAATAATACTAAAAGTTTTGGATAATTTTGCGAATCAAGGGCAACCAATGGCCAAAGTCGAATTCTGCAAGGCAAATGAGAGATTAAAAATGGAGGACATTTCAACGGCCACCATAAAAAAATAAGTTTTTGAGCTGAAATTACAAATCTCAAAGAAATAAAAGAAAATGTAAATATGAAGATTAAATGTGAAATTATATAAACAAATTATTTTGGTGGTCGAAATAGAAGTAAAATAATAGTTCAGGGACTATCTAGATAATTTATGTTTTTTTATTGTGTTAGATCATCCTTCCATTTAAATTTAACGGCAACAAACGTCTTAGTGACAAAAAATTTACAGATCGAAAACGTAAGTGACTTTACTGGTTATTTTTAAAAACAAATGACCAACTCTGTACTGGGGAAACATAAGTGACCATCTCAGTAGTTAACTCAATATATTAACCTTGGATCAAATCAGGGAAGCTTTAAATTTCAAGCCAGGCGGTTGCCATCCGTGCTCATGTTTGGTAATAATTCTTGTTGTGTTTTCCTTCATCTTCTCTTCTTTTCTTATCTTTTAGTTTTAATTTTTGCAAATTTAAATTTTTATGTGTTTTGGTTTAATAAGTCTTCATTATTGTCGTTGTTTTTTCTAGTCTAGTGCCACACTTTCTTTGCTCTTATGATACATTTTTATGTTATTGTAACATGTTTCTTCTTTTTCTTTTTGATGCTTGAATTTGATGCCGTCTCTCCAACTAGTGGTTATTTGATTGTCATGTTGATGTTTCCTTATTTTGATTTTTTTAGACTCTTATATTAGTTCTCTTGTATTGATAGATGGTTGCATTCATTAAAGATAGTTTATGGTTGAGTTGTGGTAAAACCAATTTTTGTCAACATGTTATTATTGTTATATGCATTCTTATGTTAGTGTTGATAGTGTTTATCCTTCACCGATTACGATAATGTTTGTTTATCTATCATTTTGCCGAGTTGCTTGATTATGCTTTAAACTTTTTCACGCATTATCATATTTTACGCTTTAATGACTAGTTTGTGTACTTTAATAATTTTAAGAAAAATCGTCGATTAATGTAATTAGTATACTTTAATTTTGAAAATTCTTCTTATAATTTTATTATATTTCCTCCTTATTTAATAAAACCAACCCTTATTATTTGTCGATAAAAATTGATAGTTAGATTTTTAGTGTTTGTGTCAAATCAAGCCAGGATAGTTAATTACTTTTGTTGTGCCTTAGTCTAGCTCATAAAGCAAGCCTTTGAACCTTTTATTTTAATATTATTTTTAAAATAATATTATTATTTTTATATTTTTCTCAAAGCGAATATATGAACATGAACCAATTTTTTTTTTTGATTAAGAAAGAGTACCATGGTTGGCCTCGTTAAAAACCTCCCTAACGAACATGAACCATATTTGTTTGTTTACGACCTAAATGAATAAATATGAACAATATTGTGGGACTAATTTATTAAACGAAACAAATACGATGGCACGTTAAGTTAATTTACGTTCATGTATATGCTTTGTATGTGTATTGTTTAACATTTATTTAATAAATCATTTATTGTTCAGTTACTGATTTTTAACGTGTTTCTGTTTCGATTACACTGTATTTTATCATTAAAATTTAGAATTGCGTTCATTTAGATCAATTGATTGTTAATTTTTTAATATAGTTTAATTTTTGATAGTTTTATATAAAAAAATTTAACTTTCCTTCCAAACCTAGATTTGTGAAGTCCTTTTAATTCACCAACACTGAAGTATTTTTTCTTTCAAATATGAATAATAGAGAGGCAAGAATGATGAGAAGAATATGTATTATAATTCCACGTTGATCAAACAGTGGAGCTTACAAATCAAATGGAGATAAAGTTGAAGCCTTGATTTGGGTTTATTTAATTTTAAGGAAAACAAAACTAAAAAGATAAAAGATGAACGTTTTGATACCAATTATGCTAAAAATGATAATCAGCGACAATTATACGAAGATGGAGAAAGATGTTGGTTATAGAAAATAAGAAGGTTAAAATTTTAGGTTAATTTCATAAAAAGCTCTAAAGATGTAGTGTTTTAGTTTCGCCATTAAAGATTTAACGCGAGAGCAACATAAACGAGCATGATTCAAAAGTTTAATGATATATTTTTAAAAACTATGATTAAAAGATAAAAAACATGTTTGATTATTATATATCTAAAAATAAAATATATATTATTTGTATTCTATTTAAATTTAATTATTTATAATTCATGGATAAAATTTTAATTATCCATATATATGAAATTATATTTTTTATAAATGTCAGGGCTTTACTTTGACTAATCCGTATTAATCCGCGCCGCACACTTATTTTTTATAAATTTAGGTGCAACAATATAAATTATATGTTTTAGAGACTAAAATTTTATTTTACCATTACCCAAACTTAAAATCTTTCTAATTTTTAAAATTTTAGGGACCGTGCTCCCCCCGCAGGCCGCATGTCTCTATTTAGTACTGTCCCTAGTAGATGAGTCTTCCAACAAAAATTTTCTACCTACATAAGGCCTCAAACTCGAGACCTACTTAAACAATATAATGCTGCTTACTACTTGGACCAACGTCGTTGATTATAAATACTTTCATTCAATGTTCATGGAAAGGAGTACTCTCAATATTCACGAAAATTTTATTTATTTTTTAATATTATTAAAGTGGTTCATAATAATATTTGTTTAATTTTAACAATTAATAAAATTTACATACATTTTATAAATAAAATTATTCGAATCGAGATCTTATAAAAAAAATAACATTCCTTTCCATGCGAGTATTTTTTTTTGAATAAACTGTGTGATTTATTTATCCAAGAAAGTAGCAAGCTACTTACAACTATAAAAAACAAACGCAAACATACGAGGGAAAAAGAAGGAAGCACACCCAGTGGGACTCGAACCCACAATCGCTTGATTAGAAGTCAAGCGCCTTATCCATTAGGCCATGGGTGCTTGTAACGTCGACAGCAGGATTCGAACATGCGACTATTCCTTGTGTTAAAAAATCCATTTAATTTTAGACAAATAACACCGAATATTAGTTTTAAATTTTTAACAGACAGGAATAGAATACGGACAAACTTAAAAGTAATCAAATCAAATATTAACAAATATCTTTCCGTTTAAATCAAATCATAATCTTTTTAATTAACGAGGCCAATTGCCAAAGACCCAGCGATATAATCCCACAAACGCCTCCGCCCGACCCGACCCAAAAAGTCTCCGTTAACGTTTCCGTAACAGCGGAGGGAATCTTCGTCACCGAGGCGTTGAACAATTTTGGCGGCAAAATGCCAATCCAATATCATGACGTGGCAAATTATAATTGGCTACTCATGCATGTCACTCGCATGTGCATGTTATCTTGATGTTATGTTTGTTAATTTTCCCGCGCTAAAGAGAAAAAAATTCCTTTTTTATTAGGGTTTCCAAAAAGAGGCCCAAAATTAGAGAGATAAATTACATCCAAGGGGAAAAGAAGGAGAATTTTGGGGTTCTTCGACTTGTTCTTAGCGAAAAATATAACAGTAAGAACTTTTATTTTGCTTTCTCCCTGTTTTTTTTCTTCTTCTTGTTCTTGATCCGTCAAAAGGTGCTGTGTTTTTTTTAGAAGTATTTGGACTCGGATCTTCTTCTTCACTGGATCCGTAGATCCTAGATTCTAATCGAATTTCAAGCCCAGAATTTGTAAGTTTCATTTCATTCTTGAATGGCACTTCGACATTTTCTGAAGCACAAAAGAAACTTGCTTCTTTTTTTTTCTTCCGAATTTTACTTTTCTTTTTTATCAGAATCTTTAATTTTCGAAAAATAATTTTGAAATCAGCTGCTAGGGATAATTCAAAGAAATATGGGAGACGTTAAGCCTTCAGTTGCAACTGCCAACAGCATGGATGGAGATGCTATTGAAACTAGATTCACTGATTTGTGCAAGGTAGTAATATGTTCTTTTTAACAATATCAGTTCAAATCTGCTCCTTTTTTTGCAGTGATGTGTAGTTTTAATGATATATTTTTTATGATTTGCAGAATGGGTTATGTTTGGATGAGAAAACTTGCTCAGAAGCTATGAAGCTATTCAAACAAACCAAACATCTTGTTTCATCTAATGTTTCGGCGGTTGGGATGACGGTAGATATTTTTGAACTTTTTTATTATGAAATTACTAAAGTTAATTTATTTCGGTTGAAACAAGCTTAATTGCATTTATTTCTGGATTTAGCTTGAACAAGCAGAGCGGTTTTGGTTTTCATTTGTCTTATATTCGCTGAAGCGGCTAAGTGAACAACGTGGAGAAAATGCAGAACACGAGTCTGATGTAAATGGGTTTACTTTCTGCCAGATATTGAGAGCTACAAAGCTAAAGTATGATTCTATTACTTCTGTATACTTATGAGTACTTTTGTGATCAAGGCCTGTTTTAATGATACCAAGCTTCTTTTTTCTGTATTGCAGTATTGTGGATTTCTTTAAAGAGTTGCCGCAATTAATGGCAAAAGCTGCTCCTGTTTTGATAAACATGTACGGTGAAGATTGGGAGAGTAGACTTCAGGTAGTGAAAGAGTATATATTTATGGTTAAATTTGCTTCTCCTTTTTCCCTAAAAATATATTTTGTGGTTATGTGACATCTATTTTACTGATGACTTATGTCACTTTAATCAATTAGGCAAAGGAGATGCAGGCTGATTTTGTGCACTTGAGCCTTATATGCAAGTAGGTGCTCTTTCTTTTATATCCTGTTCTGGATTAGAGTATACTTATGTGTATAGCTTTGTAATGTCTCTAGTGCTTCTCTCTTGTTCTTAGTATAACAATGATTTGCTAAAGTTTATGGCTTACTTTTTTAAATGTATCTCAGCCATCAACTAATGTTCTGTAAGTGTGTAGATTCTGCAGTGTGCTTCCTTATATTGTCTTGACCCTTGTCTGAAATTGACAAGGGCGGGTACATTTTTTGGTGTTTTCATTGAGTGTTTATTTCCCACACACCAGGAGGTGGTGCATCATACAAGATGGGCATATCAAAGATGTTTGCAACTTAAAATTATTCAATACATACATGCATACATGCAGACACTCACACCACAGACATATATCCTAATTATTTGAGTCACTGGTCATGCAGCTTGTTTATGGTATGGTTTGGTTGCAATCTTGTCAGACAGATAATGGGATTAAATTTAGGATAGTGATATGAATGACATTCTCATTTAGATAGATTGCAGATTTTATATTTCAATAATATATTACATGGGATTTGTACAGTGTGTAACTGTGTATGATGTTATTTTTCTGTAAGCAACTGTATCCTCAAAACCCAATTTTCTGCTTTCTTTTTATTTGTAAAGTAATTAATGTGTGCATCTATCTTGTCATTTTATGGTACAAAGGTCATACAAGCGTGCATTTTGGGAACTCTTCTTGTCAAGTGATGCAAATATTCAGCAAAATCCTACTGGTGCTCCTGATTATTTATCAAAGTGCCAACGTTTTGGGTGGTTACTGTTTTTGGCACTCCGTGTGCATGCATTCAGCCGTTTTAAAGATCTGGTGACTTGTGCAAATGGTTTTGTTTCTGTACTGGTTAGTTACACATTTCTGTGGCTTTCTTAATAGTTGATTGTAGGAAGGCAGACCTGGTTTTCCTAAGGAATAACATGCTATCTTTTTCTTTTAATGGTATGAGTTGTTCTGAATTATGTTAGTGGATTATCCTAGTGTTGGATACATGCCCGACACATTAGGAAATGACATGGTCAAAAAACATGGTGAAGACATGGCTAGTCATGTGGAGTTAATAAGAAGCAAATTGGTTCTGGCAGATTTTTTTTAAGATTCAAGTTTTTAAATTAAATTTATATTTTTGATATACAAGTTGTGTAAATTTTTTACACAATCCTTCCTATTTAAACTATAAACTATAAAATCTAAATCACTAACCCTAAATTCTAAATGCAAATCCAAATTCCAAACATTACAACCTTAAGCTAAACCCCTAAACCTAAAAATTGACAGGCATGTAAAGTATACACAGCTTGTATATCAAAATATTTTCCTTTTTAAAAAGGTTAAAAGCTATTTGCATTTTAATATTTAATTGAAAAATATCAGTTTACATTTTTATTGTATGTTAATTGTGTGAAAATATTTTTATTTCCATATCCTATTGTATCATTCCTAACAGAAGGGTCAGTCTAATTTTTAATTATTAAACAAACAGAAGGTAAAGTGTTGAAAATTATATTTACTATAGGATGTAGCATTTATGGAGGTTGATGTTTCTTTTATTTTATTGTAATTTCTTACAGGCTATTCTGATTATACATGTTCCTATTTGCTTCAGAAACTTCAAGATCAGTGACTCTACACGTTTTGGTAATTATCCCCTCCTTTGTGGCAGTCAAATTTTAGATCTATCCTTCTTATTGATAAAGAGAACACATTTTTTACTCTTCACTTACCTTTTTGTTTCTATTTTCTTTTCCTGGTGGGGATAAAGTTGTCATAACCTATTGTGATTTCTTTGACATTTGATCTTTTAGTTAAGAAAGGTGACAAAGGTGTCGACTTGCTTGCATCACTTTGCAACATGTATGATGCTTCAGAAGATGATTTGAGGACAACAATGAAGACGTCCAATAAGTTAATAGAAGATATATTGAAAAAAAGGCCATGTCCAGCATCTGAGTGCAAAACTGAAACACTGGAAAATATTGATACAGGTTTGTTGCAATAGTAATGGATGTAATTTTGGCAGCATGCTTTTATTTGCTTATGCTTCTAATTATCTGGTCTTCTTTGCTGCAGATGGCTTGATATATTTTGAAGGTTTACTGGAGGAACAATCTTTTTCATCCAATTTGAGTATTTTGGAAAAGGATTATGATGATGCAATTCGTAATCGTGGTGATCTGGATGAGAGGCTGTTCATAGACGACAGAGATAGTTTACTTGGTTTTGGGAGCTTGTCCGGAGGGGATGAGATAGTTTACAAGGTGCATTTCATGTCTCCTTTGTTCGTTTTTTATGCCTTATGGAGCAGTCACTTTATCTAAGATTTTTATTTGTTTTGAGTAGAGAAAATTTGATTTGATAGCTTCACCATCAAAGACAATCTCAAGTCCACTGTCTCCTCATCGTTATCGTGCATCTCGTGCAAATGGTGTCCTTGGGCCAACTAACGGAAAGATAGCAGCTACACCTGTCAGCAGTGCAATGACAACTGCCAAATGGCTTCGTACTTTTGTTTGTCCGCTTCCTTCAAGACCCTCAACAGAGTTGCAGCGTTTTTTATCATCCTGTGATAAAGATGTTACCAATGATGTAATACTTAGGGCTCATATAATATTGGAGGCAATATTTCCCAGTAATCATGAACGAAGTGTAACTGGAAGCCTTCAAAGTGCAAACCTGATGGATAATATATGGATGGAACAACGAAGACTGGAAGCACTTAAGTTATACTATAGGGTTCTGGAAGCGATGTGTACGGCAGAGGCCCAAATATTACATGCATCTAATTTGACCTCATTGCTAACTAATGAGAGATTTCACAGATGTATGCTTGCTTGTTCTGCTGAGCTAGTGCTAGCAACACATAAGACTGCCACTATGTTGTTTCCTACAGTTCTAGATAGAACTGGTATTACAGCCTTTGATCTAAGCAAGGTGATAGAGAGTTTCATTAGACATGAGGAGTCTCTACCAAGAGAACTGAGGCGGCATCTAAATTCTTTGGAGGAGAGGCTTTTGGAGAGCATGGTGTGGGATAAAGGCTCCTCATTGTACAATACTTTGATAGTTGCAAGACCTGCTCTCTCTGCTGAAATAAATCGTCTTGGCTTATTGGCCGAACCAATGCCATCTTTGGATGCAATTGCAATGCAAATCAACTTTTCCGGAAGTATTACAACAGTGCCTTCTTTGCAGAAGCAAGAAACATCGCCAAATAATTTTGGTAGCTCAATCTTAGGTATGAATCATTAGTAGCTTAGTTTTACCACTTGTTATATTCAGATATGGAAAGCTTTGCAATTGGTATGCCAATTTTCTTGCCTACTGTAGTGGGTTGTGTTAACAGGATTTGATTCTATTCTTAAATTAATTTACATAGTCGTGTTATGTTACTTTTTCAGGTCAAAATGGGGATGTCAGGTCTCCGAAGAGACTATGCACAGACTACAGGAGTGTATTGGTTGAACGGAACTCGTTTACATCACCAGTGAAGGATCGTCTATTAGGATTCAGCAACCTTCGAAAGGTTCCTTTGCAATCTGCGTTTGCCAGGTATGTTGTATGATGCAAGTTTAAAGGGAAGTAGAAAACCTAAACTATTTGCACTTGCTCACCTCATTTTATTTTTGGGTACTTGTTTTGTAGTCCAACACGTCCTAATCCAGGTGGTGGAGGAGAAACATGTGCCGAAACAGGAATAAATATATTTTTTAGCAAGGTACCAAAATAATAGATAAATTAGGCTTTCAAGTTTCATCTATTTGCTTAAATCCACAAAACTGTGGTGTGCCTTATGGTTGCTTATACTGTCGCAAAAAGTTAGGCAGTCGGTACTCATTTTAAATGTAATTATCCCTTGATACATGTTTTTTCAGTGGGAAATTGCCAGTGTGCACTAACATGTTGCTTGCTTTTGCACTGCCCAGATTAATAAGTTGGCCGCTGTCAGGATTAATGGTATGGTTGAAAAGCTACAATTGTCTCAAGAGATTAGGGAGAAAGTCTATGATCTTTTTCAACAAATACTTAGCCAACAGACATCTCTGTTCTTTAATCATCATATTGACCAGATCATCCTTTGTTGTTTCTATGCAGTGGCTAAGGTCAGTTCTTATGAGACCTTTTAGATGCTGTTAGATTTATCTACACTTTTTACCCTTACTCCCTGAATGATGGCCTGCAGATTTCTCAGTTGGAGCTTTCTTTTAAAGAAATTATTTGCAACTATAAGAAGCAACCACAATGTAAGCCTGAAGTTTACGGCAGTGTATTTGTTGACAGGTCATCAACACAACAGAACGGGGTATGATGCCTCCCCTCTATTTTCTACACTGCTTGCTTTTTGAGTGAATGTTTTACCATTTTAATGATCTAAAAACAGAGAACTGGGCAGGATCATGTTAGTATTATTGTATTTTACAATACAAAATTCATTCCTACCGTAAAACATTTGGTTGAAGAACTTGGTCCTGCCAGAACCACAAGAAGAACGACCCGGGCCCCTGAAACCAACAATAGTAATGAAGGTAGTAAACCTTTCATCTTTTCCATTATTTAAGAGAAGAGGCTGTAATGATATATTCTGTCCTTGCTGCTGCTGCTGCTGCTTATGCAAGCCATTCTAACTTATTCTCTCTTCATTGACTAATTAGGTCCATGCCCTGGATCACCTAAAGTCACTTCTTTTCCGAGTCTCCCTGATATGTCGCCAATGAAAGTATCTGCAAAGCACAACGTATATGTGTCTCCATTGCGAGCATCCAAGGTTCTTATTTTATTTACCATGGAGTTGACTTGAGTGATCAAATTTTGAAAGGGGGAGAAAAGAACAAGAAAGAAAAAGACCCCCTTTAATTGCCAAAGATCAAGTTTTATGGATCTTGTAAAAAAATTGAATCCTGTTTCTCTTATTTTGTTTTCATTTACAGATGGATGCTCTAATCTCACATAGCTCGAGAAGCTATTATGCTTGTGTTGGAGAGAGTACCCGTGCCTTTCAGAGCCCGTCGAAAGACCTAACCGCCATCAACAATCACTTGAACGGGTATTTTTTTTCTCTACCGATTCTTTTCGTGTATAGAAATCACTTTGACTTACTAAATTAATGATTCCACCATTGGCTTTGATGCTTGTAGTAGTCGGAAGACCAGAGTGGCACTCAACTTCGATGATCTTGAGGTCGGCTTGGTTAGTGATTCCATGGTTGCAAATAGTCTTTACCTTGAGAATGGGAGGCATGCAGCTTTAAAATCGGAGCAACCGGAATCATCTTAGTGCAGCACACGACATGCACATTCCTTGTAAATCCTGCCTTTCATACCCCATTAATCTTATATGTGCTATGGTGGACTGGAGAATGGAGATATATAACACGGGGTATTGTAGAATAACCGCCATGTCAGATTCACTTGTTTTGAAGCTTGGCGTATCAAATTGAATAAAATGTGCCTCTTGTTCAATCGTAGCGAATTCCGGTTATTAAAATTATATATGAATATACATTGAAATAAAAGAGGGGTATATCATATAATACTGAAATTTTAAGAATATAAATGAAGAAAAAAGAATATTTTTAAATTAAGATACGTTGTGTTATTAAACTTTTTGTTTTTTTCAGTATTTGTTATCTTGTATTTGCTATGCGGTACATCAAAATGCCATTCATAAATCATAAATACATCGGTCTACTCATAAAATTTGGTTTCATTTTTTTAATCTATCTTTACTCATTTTCTTTGTTTTTTTTTTTCAATATATAGTTTATATTTCTCGATTTTCAACAATATTTTATATATCACATGTTTTATTGAAAATAATATACTATAACATGTTATCTAACCAAGTTATTTGTTGGGTATAAACAAAGACGAAATCATAAATTTATATAATAGGTGTCAGTTTTTAATGGTATTAAGAGGAATTAATTATTTATAAATAAATGTCATTTTATCTATAAAGAGGTGTTAATTATATATTTTTAAATTTTTTATATATGAATTATATAGAAAAAAAATATATTTTTTAAAAATATAAACACATTATTTGTATAAACAAAATGGAGAAATATCTTTATAAACACATTTAGAATAAGCACAACGAAATGGAGAAAATGGGGAAGATGTAGAACCTTTTTAACACTATACAAAAGTGTAATTTCAAATTTTAGATGAGTAGAAAACACTAGTGTTATATTTAATTATAATACTAATATGTGTTCTATCTTCTTCCATATTTTAACAATAAGCCACATGGGTGCCTAATATATCAACCTTACCAAGTGTTACGTGTATTAAAAATACGTAATTACGTGTCATATTTTATCACGCCTTATAAATAAAATTATTTGAATTCAAATCTCAAAAGTCACCATCTCCAACGTTAATTTATACTTAATGAGTTATATGCAAGCCTGTTTATGAGATTTTGGTAGCCTTAGAGCGAAGAAAAAATGGACCCTAATTAGAAATTTAAATTATGATTGCGGTTATATTTTTAGCCTTATCTTTCGAACGATGTCGCTACCGCTATATAACGGTCATTGTTACAATTGCGGGCCGTTATTTAAATCTTTTGTCCCTGATAACATGTATTGAAAAAAATAGATTTTAAGAGTATGTCCGAATAAGAAGCACTGAAAAAATTTAGACCACTAATGATAAATATTAAAAAAATTAAATTTTAAGAAAGAAAGAAAATTGAGATGTGAAGAACAAGAACAATACAAAGATTATTTATAGGTCTATTTGAAATTTTTGTCCTTATTAAAAATAAAAAATATGTTAGTATTAAAACCTTAATAATTAACCTAAAACCTATATTAATTACAAATCAACAGTATCTTTATATTTTTGCAGAAATAAAAACTAAACAGTACAATACATGATATTAGATTATTTATAATTTTGGTTAAAGTATAATTTTGATTAAGTTGTAATTTTTTTTTATAAAAAACAATGATACAAAGTACAAATAGTTATAAAAAACAATGATTCCATTTTGATATTTATATATACTTTAAAAAATAGCTCTTTTTTTTAATTCAAGTGCATTAGTCGAAATAAAAAATTCAGGGAATAAACAAAGCAATATTACTAGCATTAGCTAGAATTCTCATCTTACATTCTTCCACAGAAAACAGTACCAAAACTCTATGACTACTCATTATGTTAAATTAAAAATTTGTGCAGGCCAACTGCATTTCCGACCATCGGGGCTTACTCCAGCAGTTTCTAGGGATATGTCAATGCACCGATGCTGTGTTGCACGAGCAATGCTGATACGCAAAATAATTTTCGAAGCCGGACAGGCATTCGTTCCAACATCTGCAGATCCTTCTGCAGCGAATTTGCTCGATGCTACTGATACCGCTTCACGGAAAGTGAGGATTGTCTGTGACCAGTGGGTTTTAGGTGTATACGGTGATGTAGACAAAACAGTTGGCGTTTCTTTGCAGAACCGGCTGGTGAATCCTGTGTCGAACCATAAAACAACTCCAAAACATGATGTTGCCTTGTGATCCATATTATCAAACTTTGCTTCTAATTCAGCAGTCGCGGTGAAATCTACTTCATCGGGTTTCATAGTTGCAAGGTCAAAGCTCTGAAGTAAAACACAGTCGGTCAGAAAAATGCTTTTGGATAAATCATTATGGGGTATAAAAGCGAACAGAACTTAAACCAAATTAATTAATATGGGGATCAAAAAAATGCTTCTCCCCTGGCTTATCCAAGTAAAGATGGACACAAGTTTCCAGTCGGGGTAGACAGCATGACTCTTTAGAAGATTCGGCATGTACTTATAAATTTCTGGAGCATATGGCAAGTCAGACCACTTTAATCCTCAAAATTTCAACGGAGAACAAATTACGGCTAAAACTTTAGGAATCCTTCTTTATGTCAACTCGAATTACTCAAAAAAATTTGACTCGATTCGACTCGATCGAATGCTCACCCCTAAGCAATATATAAGCAACTTTATTATTTTATTCTTAGTTACGATTTACGAACTACCCAACAGCAGACTAGTCTAAAGAACCAAAGATTGTCTTGCACAGGTAAAACCTATAACCAAAGATTGCCCCAAAAATTTGAGATAAATAGATTGACCTGTTTATGTTTTTTAAATGAATTATAGAGGCACCACATAAGACTGTAGAAGCCACTAACCTGGAGCACAGCAGCATTGGTTACAAGATCATGATGATTAATAATGTCAATGACAGGAAATTTAGCTGCGTCTTCGACAACTTCCTTTCCAATAGAAGACATATTGAAGCCATAAACATTTTCCCAGAACGGAAGACTGGTGCCACCCTTTCCAAATCCAGCAACGAACTAAAAGGGAAATAAAAGAGGAAACATGCAAGCGAAGTTAGTCCACATTACTCTGACTATTCAGTTGTCTTCAAGTACTCGTTTCTGATGCATATCCGAACATGGTTAAAGCGATAAAACCTCCCAAAGATTCTCCAAATACATGGAAAAACACAGATAACATTTAACATTCCCATGTCGAACATATGCACGGACCCGATACTCACACCCAGGTCCAAGTAACAAAGAAGTTAGTTAATCTATATGGACAAGTAAGTGAAATATAGAAAAATACTCACAATAGTGGCTGTATCAGGAAGCATTGCACCTCCAGGCTTCAACCACCGATCTCTTGCAAAAAGAACTGAGTTGAGCATGGACTCGTATAGGAGGCAATATCCCATCCATTCACTTACTAATATGTCGACGCTATGTGGTTGAATTTGTATGGATTTATCTAGATTCTCAACCATAGTATGAACCACTTCAATTACACCAGTACAATTTTTATTACCTTCATCGTCAGTTTTACTCCGCCAAAGGCCATTGTCTTTTGCAATCTGCAATTAGAAAATTAAAAAATTAAAAACAATAAAATAATTGAGTCCTTTGCAGCACTACAAGTCTAAATAAATTCACCTGAGTTGCCACTGTAGCCATCTTCTCGCTAGCTTCAATGGAAATTACCCTTGATGCTCCTGCTTGAGCTGCAAAGAGACTGACAAAGGAGAGAAAAAAACTTGAAAATCAGAAACCAGGCAATATGTTGTGTTTTCTGAGGACTGAACTAAAGAAGTGTCTATTTGGTTGACACTCTTGAATTTTTTTGGCTATTTGTAGCTTTTAGTTTTTCACCATCTATTGGAAAAGGCAAAAACACAAAAGAAGCAATGACTAATAAACCAACACAAAAAAGGAGACCAGCAGCAAATTTCCTTGTTGGAGGCAATAATTTGAAATAAAACAAAACACGCATGTGTATGTGCGTGTGTGTATATTCAGGTAGCAACAAAGACTTATCACTCTATCATAGTATGTTATGTACAAATTACAGGGCTAGTTTAGGGAAAGGTCATGGTACAATAGTCTATTTGTGAAGCCATATGCAGCATGAACCAAAATGCCAAAACAGAAAGGCATTTTCACAATAAATTTCCACGATGAGAGTCCATGGATTCTCAAATAATAGGGAAATGTAACAATATTTCTAAAATAAAATGAGACCGTAAGCATAAAGCATGGTAGAGGATTCAATTTTTAAACAATTATCAATCGCTAAAGTGAACTAGTCCATGACTACGTTCGATTTACAGTTTATACATTTGGTTTGAACAAATAAAATAACCATTTACAGTTAAATGAAACTGAAAAAAAAAATGTTACCTTAGTATGCCAGTCCCACAGCCTACATCCATAACAACTGCACCATTCAGGAGAGAAGGATTTTTCAATAAAGCTTGTCTATAAGCATCTGTTCTTATCTGTAGAACAAAAAGATATGAGCATCAAATCACTAGTGAAACCTTCTGACACTTTTATCAAAGTGCAGAAGAAAATCTTATACCTTGTCACTGATCATATCTCTATGGATTCCAAATGAACTGTATGACCCAAAATAACTATCGTTGACCTTTTTAATATCCTTTCCAACAATATCCGCAACATAAACTCTAGATTGCTTATCCTTTGGATGACTTTCTAATGACCTAACACTTTGTCCGTAATCCGATCCATTGTCTGTGATTCCGTTTGAAGAACATGTCAAGTTCAAATGACCATTGGAAACTCCCGTAACAGTTTTTCCATCTTTGTTATAGGTCTCAGCATTCAACTCAATATCTTCTGCAGTATCATCGTCTGTGATTCCGTATTCTTACCACAGGAGAACGCAAAGATTGGTGCATTACCAAAGTTGTGAAATTAGAAACATTATATATTTATGAATTTCAAACTTCAAGACAAAGGATCAAAGAAACAGTCATGGAAATACTGTTTATCCGATCAAAAGCATGAAAAATCATTGGTTTTTTCCTCTAAAAATGTTAAGATATACAGGATTCTAAACAAAAAATTAACAAATTCCAATGAAACAAGTAATCTAATAAAAAGAAAAAGAAAAAGGCATACATGATCAAATTCAAATATTAATGTTAAAATGCAAGAACACAAAAGGATGAAAAGGAAGAAGAAAAAACCCATAAATAGAACACATACACATTTACATGCAATTGCAAGGAAATATAAAGAAAGAGGGAGAGAGAAAAGCAATACCAGCTTAGTACAAGGAAATACGAAAGAAGGAGAATAAGAAGAATGCAATAATAACAGAAATCGAAGAGAAAGAAAGAGGAGATGAAATGGAGAAATGAGTAAGTAAAGATTTTAGAAAAAAAGGAAAGATGGAGGAAATGCCATTATTTCTGAGACTGGTTTCTGTAAAATTTCTTTTTTTTTTTATGGTTTGCAGAGGTTATTGAAATAGAAGAAGGCAAATGGATTCATTTGCAAAGCACGACACTTGGCATTTTGCATCCAATGGGAATGAATACCCGCCTCTTTTCTTCCTTTAGTCCTCCGGTTCAACGGTGAAGAGGAGAGGGAAGAAGAACAGGAGAAGGGGGAGGGATGGTTTGATGGGGAAGAAGATGGGTTTAAGGGATTTAATTAATTTAATTTATTTTTTTATTATTTTTAATATCAGAAAATCTAAAAACATGCCACGTGTCCTTTAACGTAAAATTTTAACGTCTGTCACGGCTAAAACCTAAAATGGGTTACGGAATGAAACGTTAGGCACCTAAGTGGCCCGAAACAAACGTTAGGCACCTAACTGGAAAAAATGGTATAGTTTGGGCACCTATCTGACGTTTAAGCCTATTTTTTTCATATCCGAAAGATGGATGTTCGATGAAGGATAAAAATAATATATCTCGATTTTATAACCATTAATTTGCTAATATTTTAGATCAGATAAAAATAGTGTTGAAGATTTGATTGAATTTTAAAAAGATTTTGAGAAAAAATCAAATTGAAAAAGGAGAAAAATATGAGAAAAAATGTTTTGTATTAGCTGCGCCGTAACACAGAATAATAGTTGACACCAATTAAAAACAGAAAAATTTAGTCAATTTTATAAATAAAATTATTTAAAAGTGAACTAAACAAGTGATCCCCGTAGAGAAACATATGATGTTCATTCTAAAAGACTCCAATTCTATTACTTTATTTTACAAATTATGTGCGCATTGTCAAAAAATTAATATATATATATATATATATATATATAGATCCTATCACCATTAGACTTTAAAAAAAAATCCAAAAGTTGCATGGTAAAATTGAAAGTTTTTAAAGTCATGTGACAGAAACATAATGCAATAAAGTGACTAAATACATAGTTTAACCAGTTAATTAACATGAAAAATATAAGGCCATTTTCGACTTTCATCTCACCACCGTCGAACGTCGAATAAAAGGAACGAAAATATCTAAGCTTCAGATTTACTCAATCCCTCATTCGCTCTTCGCTTAGCTCCTTAAGGAATCAACTGTCCGTTTCAAACTCAATTCATTTCCTCATTTTGACTTCTCTTTAATACCCCTTCTCTTTGACTCTTCCAGATCTCTTCATTTTACAAATTTTGCTTCGATTTACTCTTAATTCCCCCTACATTTTTTTTCTTAATTTGATTTACTTTAACTCTCTCTCTTTACTAAGCGTAAGCTGATTTACAAGGATCTTATGCCTGCTAATCAATTTCTTTTATCTGATTAAACTAAATTGGAATCACATTGTTTATTAGATTCAGCGAGATTGTCAGTTCCGGAGCCATGGAAGAGTAAGTTATCTTTCTTTTCTAGTTAATTTTCTAATTTTAGTCTAAAATAACATCAACGGTTCTTTCTTGTTTTCTTTTAATTGAAGTTGAAATTTCTTTGAAGAAATAAGAGACAAGAATTTTGATTCTTTATGTAAAGTAATCACGTTAGAATTAGTTCTATGTTTTAATTATTTGCTAGAAGCAAGAGTATTGTTAATTTGTGTTTTTGTTGGAAAATAGGGAGAGTGCTGTGGAGCTCCTACAGCGTTACAGGCGTGACAGGCGAATATTGTTGGATTTTATACTCTCTGGTAGCTTAATTAAGAAAGTGGTAATGCCTCCCGGTGCTGTTACGCTTGATGATGTAGATTTGGATCAAGTTAGCGTTGATTACGTGCTAAGCTGCATTAAAAAAGGTTTCTATGGAACAAATTTTTTTTCTGTTTCTGCTAGATTAGTGTAATGTTATATTAGATCTGTTTTCTTTTAATTTTGATGATAACTATTTTGTTAAGTTTAGGTGGAATGTTGGAGCTCTCTGAAGCTATTAGGGATTACCATGATCACACAGCGCTACCCCAAATGGTAATAATTTACTTCTGTTGCATCAAATATTATGCACGATTTCCGGTATTGTTTGGTTGTCTATTTTGCTACTTGTTTTTTAACTTGTCAAAGAATAAAGAAAATAGAAGTGGATAATTGCTGGAAGAATTATAAAAGTTAAGAATCTTGTTTGGTACTTTGGTTACAATTGTTTTTCAATATAAAAAGATAATTTTTTGAGATTGATGTTGCATTTTAGTTTATGTTAATTTATACTAAAAAGTTTCAGGAAGCAAAATGCAAATAGGGCATTATTAAGTAGCAAAAGTAGAAACAAGGTTAGCCATGGCTTGGAGTTTGATCTAGGGTATTAAAGGGAAAGATCGAGCCTTGGTTAATTTTTGTTGACACAAGGGTATTGTTGATTGTGCTACTTGTTTGTTCAGTAAAAAAACGAGAGTTACGAGTGACCCATTTTAACAAATAATTATGTTGGATATGAAAAAAATATAATTTATGTTACTTGAACTAAAGTTTGAGTGTTGGTACAGGTATGTGTCCAACATAAGCATGTTTAATTTTTTTTACAAAATTGTTCGATGTATTTGGTGGGTCCTTGGAGGCCATATCCCAATACCCATGTTCAAATATGCATCGGACACAGGTGTTGGGCTGAGGGACTTAAAGAAAAATGAAGAGTTAGAGCATAGATCTAACTACAAATTGTCAGCTAGATTGTTGGATGTTTTGAAACGCCTTCATTCTGATCTTTGATAGACATTTATACATTTCCTTCTGGCTGCTTAACTTTTACATCTTTATCCCTTTTCCTCTTTCAGAATACTGGTGATTCTGCTGGTGAATTCTATTTGGTTACAAATCCTGAATTCTCAGGTTCACCTCCAAGAAGGGCACCACCACCTATCCCTGTTGTGATATCAACACCAACACCATCAGCGCCTGTTTTTGCACCATCTCCTGTTGTGTCAACTGTATCAAGATCAGAGTCTTTTGACTCCACACAAGTTCAAGAGTTAACTGTGGATGATATTGAAGATTTTGAGGATGATGATGATCTTGAAGAAGTTAGTAGTCTCAAAATCTCAAGGCGGAACCCAAATGATGTTGGTGATCTTATACTGAAGTTGCCTTCTTTTGCTACAGGTAATGTCGATTCCTTAAACATCTATGGTCCAGCCAATTGCTGGAGCATGCATATGGATGTCACTTCCTTAGTTTGCATGTCCTCAGAGATAAAATATTCGTATGCTGCAATGGGGTGATGACATGATGCTGGAAGTTCCATTTTAGATGAGAAGCATTTTTGAGTTTTTTAATATTATGATCTAGATGGTATTCTTATTTAGTTGCAATTCTTTTTTTTTTTTATCAATAAGGATGCAATGGCAGTATATGAAATTGAAGGACTTTGTTGTTTCAGGTATAACAGATGATGATCTCCGTGAAACAGCATACGAGATTCTTTTAGCTTGTGCTGGTGCTTCTGGGTAAGGTTCCTTTTTCTGATTTGCTGATGTTCATTTATACGAAATTCTTAAATATATTTTTACCTTATTTTAAAATTGTTTTCTTGGTTCACTTTCTTCAACATTGATCTATAAATCAGGGGTCTAATTGTGCCATCAAAAGAGAAGAAGAAAGATAAGCGTTCCAGGTTGATGAAGAAGCTTGGGCGGAGTAAAAATGAGAATATTATGTCGCAGTCTCAAAATGCTCCTGGACTGGTTGGTTTATTGGAAACGATGCGTGTCCAGATGGAGGTATTTAAAATCTGACTCATTCACATGATGGCCTTTATTTATATATGTGTTCTACATTGGTATCTCTTATACATAATTTTCTAGCTGTCATTTGGAGATGCATGAATAAATTTCTATGACTTAATACACATTTTTTTATGTAAACAATTTGAAAGTAGAGGAATTAGTGACAACAACATACCTTTATTCGCCCAAAGTGTAGTTGCAGAAAACTTAAGTTTATAACCTTATTATTCCTTTAAAACTCATCCATTTCTTTTGTTTGCTGGCATAAGGTAAATTTGGCCATAGGGGATTCTGTTAAGCTATTAACTTGCTTTTCCATACACTTAAACCATGATGTCTTTTTGATACGGTTGTTACTAGAAATTTTCTGGCCTTCATAGTAATATCTCCTCTCTTCCTGGGTAGTAAATTGTGAGGCTTTACTGTAAATATGTAGGTGCTTTCAAACATATGAATCATTGTAGAGGTGGTGGATGTTCTATATTTGTATTGACCTTGGAAGCAGTATTTATGCACAGACAGATCTTTTGGGAATTAAATGTGCCGAAAGTTACCCTGAGGCTTTTAACACAATAGTTAGCTTGCACTGCCAGTTGTCTATTTTTTGGGTAATTGCTCTCTTAGGGTTTTACGACGTACACCAGAGAGAACTGTAGGAATTATAGAAATATATGGACTGTTTCCATCCCTTCAATTAAGGGATTCTGTAAATATTTCTTTATTACAATCCCTTATTTTAAGGGATCATATCTCCTAGGATTAATATCTTTCCTATCTTAGAGTTTCCTAAATTAGAGACATAGTTTGTATATATAAAGATGTAATATGTCTTATTGAAATAACAAGAAAATACAGAGAATTACTCTGATTTCTACATGGTATCAGATTAGGTTACGGTTTTTTTTTCCAACCTAGACCATGTCCGAGACTTCTTCTCCTACTCCGGAGATCACTTCAAATCCAGAAAATTTTTCTGGTTCTGATGCTCAATCAGATTCATCTGGTCTGACTATCACCTGCCATCGACTGAATGGCAACAATTTTCTTGAATGGTCCCAATCGGTTAAGATTTTTCTCTTGGGCAGAGAAAGATTGGGCTACGTTACTGGTGAAATCAAGAAGCCTGTTGCGACTGCCACTGGTTTTGCTAAGTGGATGCGTGACAATGGTCAGGTTATGACTTGGCTCCTTAATTCCATGACCCCGAGTATAAGCAGAAACTTTCTTCTTTACACCACAGCCGCTGAAATCTGGAGTGCAGTCCGCGACACCTACTCTAGCACTGATAATATTGCCGAATTGTATCATGTTGAAGATCAGGCAGCCACCCTTAAGCAGGGAACCATGCCCGTCACTCTCTACTACAATACCCTTACCGCTCTTTGGCAGCAATTAGATTTGTATGCACAACATGATTGGGCAGATCCAAGAGATGCTGTCCTTTATCAGCAAATTGTCACACAACGAAGGCTTTTTCAGTTTCTCCAAGGCTTAAACAAGGACCTGGACGACGTTCGCGGCAGGGTCCTGGCTAATTCTCCTCTTCCCTCCCTTCGAGAGGCTTTCTCTATTGTCAAGAAGGAAGAAAGTCGACGGTGTGTGATGCTGCCTGATGAACTATATTCCCCTCATGAAGGATCTGCCTTACTCACCCATCAATCATCTCCCTCTTCCAAACGGGGGAGACCTTGGTGTGATCATTGCAAAAAGCTCGGCCACTCCAAGGAGAAGTGCTGGAAGCTTCATGGTAAGCCTCAAGACTGGAAGTCCAAGAACTCTCGAGATAATAAATCAGGCCTCGTTGCTGCCACATCTATCACTAGCTTCACCAAAGAACAGATTGCTGATCTTCAAAAATTGTTTGGAAAGTTTCAGGGGCCTTGTGAGGGTAATTTGGTCATGAAAGAACCAGAAGGTAACCCTTCTTCTACAGCATTTTTCTCCTTCCAGTTGACTCCTAATTGGATCCTCGATTCTGGTGCTACGGATCATATGACTGGTAACAAGGCTTTATTTCGCAATTTTTTCCAAACTTTTGGTCAAGCTGTCAAAACGGCTGATGGTTCCTTGTGCAAAATAGAAGGACATGGCACTGTTGTTCTCAATGAACAGATTGCACTTAAAAATGTTCTCTTTGTACCAAATCTGGCTTGCAATCTCATTTCTGTTAGTAAACTTTCCAAAGACTTGCACTGCTCTGCAATTTTTAATGATCTTGATTGTACTTTGCAGGCACTGAACTCGAAGAAGATGATTGGTAAGGCCAGCTTGCAGAATGGCCTCTACATCCTCCCTTCCTCTCTTAAAACCGAGATCTCCAAAGCTTTCACCGCTTTAGGAAAACTTGATACTGTTATGTTATGGCACTTTCGTTTAGGCCATCCTAGTTTCCAATACCTTGCAAAATTGTTTCCTGCTCTATTCATTAATAAAAAGCCAGCTTCTTTTTCTTGCAAAGTATGCTCTCTTGCCAAACATACTAAATCGTCTTATTTTCCTTCTACATACAAGCCTTCTCACCCTTTTGCTTTGATCCACAGTGATATTTGGGGCCCTTCTCGGGTGAAGAATGCTGATAATTGTAGGTGGTTTATCACTTTTATTGATGATCACAGTAGGATAACTTGGACTTATTTGCTGAAAGATAAATCTGAAATTGCTGGTATTTTTGTGCAATTTTATAACATGGTTCTCACTCAATTTGGGTCTAAAATCCAGCTCTTTAAATCTGATAATGGCTGTGAATTTTTTGCTAGGTCTTTGGGTGATTTTTTCAGGGAAAAGGGCATAGTTCAGCTTAGTTCTTGTGTTGGAACCCCACAGCAAAACGGCATTGCCGAAAGAAAAAATAGGCATCTCCTTGAAGTTACTCGTTCTCTTCTGTTTACCACTAATGTTCCCAAATATTTGTGGGGGGAAGCTTTATTAACTGCCACATATTTAATCAACCGAATGCCTAGTAAGGTTTTACAATTTCAAACACCTCAATCTATATTTTTGCAGCACTTTCCCCATTTTAAGCCTATCTCCTCCATTCTCCCACTTAAAATGTTTGGCTGCACTGTTTTTATACAAAATATTGCTCCTAATAAGTCCAAGTTAGATCCTACGTCTTTAAAATGTGTACTGGTTGGGTATTCTTCACTTAAGAAGGGTTATAAATGCTATCACCCTCCTTCTAAACGATTTTTTACCACTATGGATATAACTTTTTATGAGCAGGATCCCTATTTCACTCAGGCTGAAATTCAGGGGGAGACATGGAGTGATTTTCAGCCACATCAGGTATCCCCTTCTAATCTTCATTCTCAACCTTCAGAATTGCCACCATTTTTGCTTTTACCTGCAGATTTGTCACCCGTGACTACTCCCATTGATTCTCCTGTAATACCTATCACTAACTCACCCACACATACTTTAGACACCCTTCCTGAAAATACACCTACTCCCATTGAAAGTCTTCCAAAAACAACACCACCCAAACAGCTTCGTGTCTACACAAGAAAAAGAAAACATATCCCTGAGGCTGTTTTGCAATCTGATTCTTGCCGAGAATTGGATTTGGGTCCAGCTGCCGAAATGGAAGAAGAAATCAGTAAGTCCACTACTCTAGATGACTTCCCTATTGCTATTAGAAAAGGGGTTAGACAGTGCACCAAGCATCCTATTGAAAAATTTGCTGGTTATAATTCATTGATGCCTTCTTTTCAAGCATTTACAGCAACCTTGGATAAAGAACATGTTCCCACAAGCATAGCTGAAGCTCTAAAGGATCCAAAATGGAGAAGGGCTGTTGAAGAGGAAATTTGTGCACTAGAGAAAAATGCTACTTGGACCGTTACAGACCTTCCTCAAGGAAAAAAGGCTGTTGGCTGTAAATGGATTTTTACTGTAAAGTATAACTCCAATGGCAGCATCCAACGATACAAAGCTAGACTAGTGGCCAGAGGCTTTACGCAAACATATGGGATAGATTTCACAGAAACTTTTGCACCTGTGGCAAAGCTTAACACTGTTCGAGTACTCCTAAGTTTGGCTGTAAATTGCGATTGGCAATTACACCAACTTGATGTAAAAAACGCATTTCTTAATGGCAAGCTAGAGGAAGAAGTCTATATGAAATTGCCACCTGGCTTAAAGTCTGTTGAAGGGAGCAACAAGGTTTGCAGGCTCAACAAGTCTCTATACGGGTTAAAACAATCACCCAGAGCTTGGTTCGAGAGGTTCACTAAAGTCATTCTTAAAAACGGCTACAAGCAGTCCCTTGCCGATCATACTCTTTTCATCAAGGTAACTTCTACAAATAAGAAAGCTATCCTAATTGTGTACGTGGATGACATAATTCTTACTGGAGATGATGAGGAAGAAATTAGCAATTTGAAGAAGTTGTTAAACAGGGAATTCGAAACCAAGGACTTGGGAAAGCTAAGGTATTTCCTAGGAATGGAGGTGGCAAGATCAAAAGAAGGCCTTGTGATCAACCAAAGAAAATATGTACTTGATTTACTCAAAGAAACTGGTTTTCTTGGTTGTAAGCCGGCTGATACACCAATGGAGGCAAACTTGAGATTCAACAAAGAAGATGGGTCCTTAGTAGACATAGAGAAATTTCAAAGATTAGTTGGGAAACTAATTTACTTATCCCTGACAAGGCCAGATATAGCCTTTCCCGTAAATGTGATAAGTCAACACATGACTAATCCTACTGAAGAGCATTTAGCAGCAGCAAATAGAATTCTCAAGTACTTGAAGAAAACTCCAGGACACGGCTTAATGTTTAAGAAGACACAAGACAGAACTGTTAAGATTTTTACAGACTCTAGTTGGGCCGGAGATCTCACTGAAAGAAGATCCACTAGTGGCTACTGCACTTTTGTTTGGGGTAACCTTACAACTTGGAGAAGTAAGAAACAGTCTGTCGTTTCAAGAAGTAGTGCTGAAGCTGAATTTAGAGCGCTAGCATTGGGAATATGCGAAGGAATTTGGCTACTTAAATTACTAAAAGAACTTGGCACTAATCAAGAGGATCACTTTGAAGTTTTGTGTGATAATCAATCTGCCATTCAGATTGCTAAGAACCCAGTTCAACATGACCGAACAAAGCATGTTGAGATTGATAGGCATTTTATTGCTGACCAAGTCAACAAAAAGACAACCACTCTTTCATACATTCCTTCAGACGGACAGATTGCAGACATTCTTACTAAGGCTTTGCCAAAGCCTGTTTTCAATAAATTCCTATTCAAGCTGGGATTATACAATGTATATTCTCCAGCTTGAGGGGGAGTGTAGGAATTATAGAAATATATGGACTGTTTCCATCCCTTCAATTAAGGGATTCTGTAAATATTTCTTTATTACAATCCCTTATTTTAAGGGATCATATCTCCTAGGATTAATATCTTTCCTATCTTAGAGTTTCCTAAATTAGAGACATAGTTTGTATATATAAAGATGTAATATGTCCTATTGAAATAACAAGAAAATACAGAGAATTACTCTGATTTCTACAAGAACATCCATCTGGAGTTCAATAACATTGTTCTTTTACTCCAAACTATTTTTTTACTCCCTGGGGTTGAAGGAAGAGGAAGGTTTTTTGTTGAAGCTTTAGATCCTATTAGAACTTTGTAATGTTCTTTGAGGCAGGACACCTTTTGCATTGAATATTTTCCTCCTCAAGTCCATGTTTATGCCCTTTCATATTTCGAGATTCAGTCGAAGGTGGGTGCCTACTTAATCTTTCAAAGTAAAAGACCAGGATCATGATTAGTGTCTTTACCATTGGATTGGGATCGAAGGCTCTGATTTGAGAAGTTCTGTAAATAAGCTTAATAAAATAGTTAGAAGTACATATTTTCTTAGCAGTATAAGATTTGTACAATAATCTTCTCATCCAAGTGTTTTGACTAGATGATTTATTATGGCGCATTTCCCAGTTGCCTTGTTTGATTCCCTTTGAAATGCACTCTCTTTTCTGCTCAAAGATGGTGATTCTGATTTCTGCTAGATGCAAATTGTTTTCTAGGTAGTCTTTTGATGGATTAAACAAATGCTTCTACAATTACATTTTGTTATGCCAACGAGCAACGAGTATGTTACATGAAGTTGCACTATTTGTAAATTTTAGTTCTTTGATATATATATATATATATATATTGGATACCTGAGATTGCCAGGGTTGATCCGTTGTCATTTGAACTAGAAGTCCAACACGTCACCAACAGAGCATGTGACTAATAGTGATTTCATTTCAATATCGATGGATACAGATTTCTGAGGCAATGGACATTAGGACGAGACAAGGATTGCTTAATGCTCTTTCTGGGAAAGTTGGGAAAAGAATGGACACACTACTGATTCCTCTGGAATTATTGTCTTGTATATCACGCACAGAATTTTCTGACAAGAAAGCATACATAAGGTGGCAAAAAAGGCAGGTAAATGTTGTCCCTTTTTGTGTCCTCCCCCCCCCCCCCCCCCCCCCCCCCCCCGGCCTTTCAAGCTTTCTTCCTACGCCAAATTTCAATGTTATTGATATGATCTATATCAGACTAATATTTTTTTTAACTTTTTTCATTGTAGTTGAACATGTTGGCAGAGGGGCTTGTTAATCACCCTGCTGTTGGATTCGGGGAATCTGGGCGCAAGACCAGTGAGTTTAGGATTCTTTTGGCAAAGATTGAGGAATCTGAGGTATTTCTTGTTGAATTAGACTTAGCAGTGAGATGATTTATTATGTTGTATATTGATATATCAGGTGGCATTATAATGTAGTTGAGTGATTTAGTCTTATTAGCATTGATTTCTCTGACGAGTATAATGTATTTATCCAGTCCCTAGCATTACTCATACAAAACTACTTGCGTATAATAGCTGTACTTAGTGCCAGTGGTTAATCATATTTCAATTTATGTTATTTTGATCTTGCTTGTTTTATTTGGCATTCCTATTACTATTACTTTTGTTCATTATCATCTTGGTTTGATTTTTTTCTCTACCTTTGATGTTAGGCTTTTCCACCTTCCACGGGTGAAGTCCAAAGGACAGAAAGTTTGAGATCTCTAAGGGATATTGCCATCCCTCTTGCTGAGAGGCCAGCTCGGGGTGACTTAACTGGAGAAGTATGCCACTGGGCAGATGGTTATCATCTGAATGTCAGGCTTTATGAGAAACTGCTTGCCAGTGTGTTTGATGTTTTAGATGAGGGAAAGCTGACTGAGGTTGGTACTTGATTGGTTGCCAATTTTGACATGACACCAAAGAAGCTGATGTCTAAAATTGCAAAATTGTTTGTTTTGTTTCATTCATTTTAAAATTGAGTTAATGGATCAATGAATTTGTTGTGTTGTCCTGCCCCCTTCCGCATTTCTTTTTGGCTAATTGTTATACAGTACCTATCTGAACATAGGTGTCAGTGTTTGACAGACAGGACTTCTGTAATCTGTAGGATACATGCATATACTGTAAGGGTATTAGTAAAAGAACAATCATGATTACACATTTTGCTTCAACAAGGATAAGATAATCTGTTGTAGGCTTGTAGCTAAAATATGTTCTTAGTGTAACAATTGAAGCCTATTGCATCTGTAGGAAGTGGAAGAAATTCTTGAGCTCTTAAAGTCAACCTGGCGTGTTTTGGGAATAACAGAAACCATCCATTACACTTGCTATGCGTGGATTTTATTTCGTCAGGTACCACTGATTGGCTTACTTCATCATGTGTTTTAGAATTTCTATTGATATTGTTAGATATTGATTTTGTGATCACAGTATGTTATCACAAGTGAGCAAGGGATTTTGCGACATGCCATTGACCAGTTGAAGAAAATACCATTGAAAGAAGAACGAGGCCCACAGGAGAGGTTACACTTAAAAAGCTTGCTTGTCAGAATTGATGGCGAAGAGGGCTCTCGTGATGTTTCTTTCTTACAATCGTTCTTATCACCCATCCAGAAATGGGCTGATAAGCAACTAGGAGACTACCACTTGAACTTTGCTGAGGTTTGGTTAATTGTTCATGGTGATACACCTAGATAAACTTGTGATTTGTAGTAGTTGTCCTTCGTAAGAAATTTTCTTTTTAATGCTTGTTTTGTGTATATGTTATTTGTTCTGTGATGCAAATTCTGTATTTTAAAATTGTTGTGAATTCCCTGCCATAAATTTCTTTTCTTTCTGATTCTCTTATTTGCCGCATTTAGACAAGTTGCAATCACAGTTTCTTTCTGATTTTCTTGTATTTAGGGCACATTGTTAAAACTTAATTTGGATCCAAAAATTCACACCATATAGTGAAATATGTGCTAATTTCTTTATTGCAATGCAAACTATAATTTGGATATATTGTTTATTACTGAATGTAATACTTAATGAAATTTTCAACTGAATTTTCTTTGCTTCTAATAACGAGTCATGTGTATAAATTACTTACTCTGGAGTAACTACCATATTAACTTGTCTAGAATCATCTAAAGCTATTTTATTGTTTTGCATGTTTTAAATAGGGTCATCAAGGAGCTTTGTGTAAAGAACTTCATTTAATTTATTTCCCATATGAACTTTGGCTTCAAACCTTTGACCTTAGGCTTAACGCTATGCATGGATGGACAAACATTTAACAGTTTTAATTTAGCTGAGCAGCCATTGGCGTGTTTATGTGACCCTGCATTTTATCTTTTGTGGATATGCAAATGTATTAGTTTAGTTTTTATTTTCATAAATGTATTTCATGAATCATTATGATTTGAAATTAGCCATGATAAGAGAAACCCTCAAAAGTTGAGGCTACTAATTGTCCATATTTCCTTTTTTTTTAATGTTTTAAGGTGTGTGATAATGTCAACAGTTTAAACATGTTCCATTTTGCCAATAAGTAAATTCCTTAGTTTTACCTTTTCAGATGCATGAGCATATGTGTGTGTGTGTACATGGAAACAGATACACACATCAATATCTGTATGTGTAGGTACATGTGTAAGCATGGGTAAATACATACGAACAACTGCATTTGTTTTTAAAGCTATTCTGAATTTGGATCTGTTTGTTGTTTCATGAAGTATCTTTAATGATTTTATGTTATCCATATTATTATTATTATTATTATTATTATTGGATATGTCGGTATCATAATACTTATCATTTGACTTGTAGGGATCAATGATAATGGAGGATATAGTAACAGTTGCAATGATTGTTAGAAGACTTCTTTTGGAAGAATCTGATATTGTATGTTGTACATTTACTCTTTAATTTGCATATTACATCATATGAGCAGTGTTCAAGATACCCTGTGTTTTCTATCTAGATCTCTAGTTTTGTTGTTTCCTTTTATCTGTTGGCTATTGTGAATTACATTTCAATATGTTCTGCAGGCTGTTCAATCTTCCACTGTCTCAGATAGAGATCAGATAGAATTGTATATATCTTCATCAGTTAAGAATTCATTTGCTAGGGTAAGTGTTTTAGCCCAATGTTTATGGTTTTTCTGACTCATATATTGTTATTTGTATCATAAATCAAGATGCCTAAGAGAGACAAAAAAACTGCAGAGGCTCAGGAGAATATATTGAATTACAGAATAAATATGATAGCCCACTTAGAATGTAAAATCCATTATGGTTCACAAGAGTGTTCCTTTTGTCTGCATCTGATATACTCTTACTACAGGAATCATATGTTAACTTGGATAAATTATATGGCTACCATACGTACATGCTTTGTGTAGCCCCTGTAAACAGATTTACCAGACATTTATTCTTAATTTAGTGCATAACTAGGGTGTTGATTGAGGACAGCATGAGTACGGTCAACAGTGGTTGGTTTCTATAATTTTGTAGGATGAAACTCAAATATCTGTTCTTTTCAAGGTGACTGAAAGCATAAAGCTGCTGTAACATAGCGCATAACTCAAACAACCATAATAATAGAACATGCTGAAATTTGATTGATAAACTATGCTTAGATTTCCCACTGTGACAAACTAATTTATATAATTTGTTTCTTTTGATGCAAGTCATTAACATCTAAGCGTGTGCAAAACTGACCGCATAATAGCTTACTTGATTAACCAATTCAAGTTATTTGAGCATACCATATATATTCAAACAAAACTAGTCATCCATCCAAAGCACATAACCCAACTTAATTCTGAAATCATTTATTCATGTGTCTTTCCTAGTTGGAGGGTCAAAATTATGTTAGTCAGAAAACCAACCAAGATATTTCTTCAATTGAAGCCCATGGTCTAGAAGCTAAAATTTTAAATGATAAAGTTCCGGCTTTCAGGCTTTCAACTTCAAGAGCAACCGTGTCTGCTTTTGATGCCTTTTCTTACAAGTAAATTAAACTCATAAAATTTTCAAAACTTCATGCTAGCTTTGTTTCCATCCCATGAATGCATGTTAAATTTGAGTATCTTTGTTGCTTTGGACAGATATTGCAAGCTGTTGATAAATCAGACACAATGGGTGAACATCCTTTGGCATTGCTTGCAGAGGAGGTCAAGAAACTTCTGAAAAAAGATTCAACAGTTTTCATGCCAATTTTATGTCAGAGGCACCCACATGCAACTATTCTTTCAGCTTCACTTTTACACAAGTTTTATGGGAGCAAGTTGGTAAGCTGATACATGCCAAGTCTATATATCTTTTACCTTATCTAGCCCAATTGTAGTACTTCATAAGCTTGATTATTTGTTATTTTTAACTTTGAGTTCTTAACGATGCTTATATCGTCCAGAAACCTTTTGTTGATAGTGCTGAACATTTGACTGAAGATGTTGTATCCGTATTTCCTGCTGCTGATAACCTTGAGCAGTATATACTGGACCTCATAAAATCTTCTTGTGAAGGTGATAATGTGGAGATCCATTTCAGGAAGCTAAACCCATACCAGGTGAGATAGCCAGATTTTGTTGTCTAGTTTTTTATTCTAATAATAAGCAGCAGAATTCTTTCTGTGGCTATAAGAACTTTGAGTCTTTAGAATTGGAGCTGATAAAAGAAATACCCTTTCTCATGGTGATACTTGGTTGCTCCAGTGCATTTCAATGATACATTTCTGTTATCCAGGTTTTGTTGCTTTTCGCATGCAATAGTTTGAAGAAAAGAATAAGTAGTTTATTTAAAAGAAGATTATTTGATAAAGTAGTTAAAGCATTATTACAATTGGCTAAAAGTAAATGCAGTTAATTGTTTGGTATTAAGGGAAAGGAAGTTATTCCTTTTATCTGATTTTCATAAAGATTTTTTTAATTCTTTAAAGAGCTTGTTTGCTTTTGTATCAATTTTTCCATAAAGAAAAATGCAGAAGCAGCAATTAATTAGAGTATGATATATATTTTTTGTTTGATTGACTGAAATATCCCTAGCATAATAAAGATTTATTTTAGGAGAGACTGAAGTTTTGATCCTCGGATATGAGTTCATTGAACTTGAAAGTGTTTCTTTCATGTATCTCCAGTTATTTATAAAGATGCAGTTGAATCTTATTCTTTAATGTGTTTTTTTATAGAATTCTTTAATGTGGTTAACTGATTAGTAGTTGTAGAAACTTTGGAAAGGATAGTTTCAAATGGTTTTGTTTTTAGGTTTTCTTTTGGCTACGTCAAGGCTAAATATAAGAGTTTGTTCATGCTTGGGAGCCATCAGTGTTGCTGTTTTGAGTACATAATGATATTACTTCTCCTCAAGATCAGCTTGAATGAATTGTACCAATGTTGATAGGAAAAGATTCTGTTCAGAATAATGTGTCCATTTATTTTCTCATTTTTTATTACTCCCCCTCCTAAAGATGCATTTTATTTTTCCATTTTCAGATTGAATCTGTTTCTGGAACAGTGGTTATGCGATGGATTAATTCACAGTTAGGAAGAATTGTAGGTTGGGTGGAGCGGACTCTTCAACAAGAGGTAAACTAATTTTTTTTTATTCTCTTCAAAAGTCATGTCTTCCCCTTTATTTTGTTGTTCTGCCACCTATCTCTCTCTTTCTCCTCTTACCTTTGATTTGGAAATGAATATTTTTCTATTGTCCTTGTTTCTGTTGTTGCTGCATAGGCCTCCTTCCCCTAACAGCTTGAACTTTTTTCTATTTACTGTTCTACTGGTGGGATGGGTTAAAAATTGATTGAGGTAAAGGTAGAGTATCCAGGCATGGTATTGTTAATGAACATTGGACCGTTGTGGCACATAATATTTTGTGAACTGGAAATCCATGGTAGATCTAATAAAGTTGAAAAAGTATTTAAGTATTGACTAAATATGTGAGTGTGGTAACAACTGAAAAACAGGCAAGGTAAATTTAGTTGGGATGTTTTGTGGAATGGTAGTTTTTTCCTCTAAGTTGAGTTGATTTGACTCGATTTTTTTTTGTTGAAAGCTTATTGGTTCCATTAATCATGGGAAACTTTTGTTATAATTAGCTAGATGTCTGTACTCCAGATTTATTTTTGTATCTTGCTTGATGTCTTTCATTGTTGACAAAGCTTATTTTCACTTTTAGCGATGGGACCCAATATCACCTCAACAGCGGCATGGAAGTTCAATTGTGGAAGTTTATAGGATTGTTGAGGAGGTATGAACATTCAAATTTCTTTTACTTGCCCCTCGTGGGCTTAATAGATTTCTAATCTGTTTAAATGAAGCAGATATTATTTGATGCATGATATTTATCAGGATTCTTCCTCTAGTTTGCTATTTTCCGAAACTTGGATATCATGTAGTTGACTATTTGTTTTGCTTCTGAGAAGCAAGAGCAGCTTTTGTCATTTTCATCATATTCCCATTGTTTTCCTCTTTGGAAATATGTTTTCATCTTTAACTATTCGCACCTATTTTCTGTTAGAAAACAATAGAAAACCTTTTTGTTCTTTCTAGAACAAAGATGAAACAAGTCTGACATATCCTAAATTTTTACAATTGTAATCATCTTTTTTTTGTTAGTATCTATACATTTGAATTACCAGATTCTAGATGGTTCTTGTGTATCTTTCTTATATCATGTGTCTACTTGAAGTCACTCATGCATTTTCTTCTTCTAATATTTTGCAAATTTAGAATAAAATCTGTATACATTTGCTTCAGTTGGTTTTATTTAGTGGGTGTCAGATTTGGAATACATTATTGATTCAGAGTATCCAGTCCTTGAAACAATATGGGTAACAGTGAGTTTCAAATATGATTTTGCCTTATAAGATGGCTGGTAATCTCCTTGGAATCTATGAAGGTTTCTTAGTACCAGCCTACTTGGACTGTCTCAAGATATAAAGATTTCTATAATTTGGTTAAGTACTTTCAGAGAACTGTCTGTTACTTAGGAACTAAGACGGTGATAAGCAAAAATAAACTGGAAAATGATCTGAATTTACTGTGCATTTACACTGACACATTTGCCTTGTCTCCCCAAAGTATTAGCTGCAGATATGATCTCTACTTTATCTATTTCAATTAATTGATCCATTGAATTTTTTTACTAACAAAGATGAGTGGTTTTATTCCAGATGGTAATAGTATGGATTTTGATGAACAATTGACTAGTTTTAGTTATTTAATGATTGGAGTTTGGTATCATTGAAATGGAAGGAAGACAATGGTTAATCTCTAACAAATATTTGGTTGTTATTAGTTAGAGAACAGTTTTCACTGGCTCTTGGAGTCTGGAATCTCATAATTGTGAAATCAGTTTCTTTTCTTTTATATCTTGTTCTTCTATGGATGTTTTTCTCATTTTGGAGATATTAATAGTACATTGTACTTTCTTTTTTATTTTTGGGTGCAGACAGTTGATCAGTTTTTTGGTATTAAAGTTCCCATGAGGCTTATGGAACTGAATGCTTTGTTTCGTGGCATTGATAATGCATTCCAAGTATATGCAAGTCATATTGTGGATAATTTAGGTCAGTATCCTTTATGTTAACATTCTAAGTTGATAGATTTGACTGTCATTTATATGAAAGGAACTATAGTGTGTTTTTAACTTTTTTTTGGTATTTGTGTTTGGCAATATTTATTTTTTACTAATTTGTGGTAAAATACAATAAAAATAGAATAAAACACTGGGTTACATTAATGAATTGATGAAAGTCTTATTCTAGAAAGGATTAGGAGGCTAATGTAACCTAGCTCAGGGTCAGTTGAGCTTGAGCTTTTCCCTGCATCTGTTAAGCTTGGCCAATTACACTGCTTAAGAACATAGAACCATTGAGGACCAACTTCTTCAAACTTCAAAGGAGCTTGAATCATACAGATGCACTAGGTAATTTCAGCAACTTGTGAATGAGCATTGTATATCAGTTGGAGGCATTGGAGGCAAAAGTTGGACATAAAGTGATTGATGAAAGATTTATTTCTATATGTTGATAATATTTTCAACTATCTGGATACTGGAGGCTTATTTATAGAATTGAGCACCTCAGGGTAGTGCTTTTTAAGTGTTTTTGGACTGTTAAGCATCCAACCTAAGACTAATTGGTAATAGGTGGAGTGGCCCAGCTGTAATATAAGACCACAGGAAACCTAATACATAACAGATGTCAGATAACGCTGGTTAACACTCCCTTTCACGTGTAGAAGAACAACAGACCCTGGACCTTGATACCATGTTAAGTATCCAACCTAAAACCAATGGATGCCTAACATTGTATCAGAGCCTAGGGTCTGTCATGCTGTTGTTCCTGCCTAACCTCATGTGAGGTTGATGACCCCTGGTGAGGTTGTCCAAGTGTAGGCCATGTGAGCTATACGTGAGGTGTGTTAAGTGGTGTTATCCCACATCGGTAAGTATTATGTTTCCTATGGTATTATATTAAAGTTGAGCCTCTCCAGCGTACCAATTGGTTTTAGGTTGGATTCTGAACATGGACCATCACCTATTAACATAGATAGTATTGTTGTATAAATCCAGAATTATTATCAAATGAAATAATTCTTATATCAGTCGGTCCTCACATTATTTCTTGCCTGCATTATCAGTTGTTGGTTGACTATCTTACTATACTTTCAGTGCTGTAATCTTCATTAATTTAAGTTCCAAAATTAGAGAGTTTTATCTTCTTTCTCAAGAAGTGCTCACTAGACAAGCATGGAAATAATGAGCTTTTAATCTTCTCACCAATATACTAGTGTGTTCCTCTTTGGATGTTGGTGTAATACCTTCAAAGAATTACAAGTTGTATTCCTAGAATATTCAACGTGAGACATGGGACCATGAGGAAATCATGTATATTGTTGATAAACTGGATCAGTACACATAGATATACACATTGCGCCTCACTTCATTTAGGTGAGCTCTGTTTTTGCATCTTGCACCTTAGGCAATATAAGGGTTCTAGCACCTTGAGCTTTGCAACCTTTTGCGTCTTTTACCTCTCTTGATGTTTTCTTTCTTTGATTTGTGTTCTACGTTTCAATCTTTTCTACCCTTTTTCTGCTGGTTTTTCTTTTCATTCCCTACTTCGCAGACCTTGATGTGAGTTTCACAATGCAGCTAGCAAAGATGATCTAGTTCCACCTGTGCCGGTCCTCACTCGATATAGAAGAGAAGCTGGGATAAAGGCATTTGTGAAGAAGGAATTATTTGATTCTCGGCTGCCAGATCAGAGAAGGTCCATTGAAATTAATGTCCTGACGACACCAACCCTATGTGTTCAGTTGAACACATTATATGTGAGTTCAAGCTTCAGTTTGTGCTCGTTTAAATGTGTGTGGATGATTTTATCTATCTATTTGTCTTATCTCTTTTTTTTTTTGTTGGGGAGTGTGCATAGGATTGGTTCTAGTTTTCTTTTCTTTTTTTTATCAGTATTGATTAATTAATATTCCTGTTTGAAATAATCTTCCTGTGAATCATTATTACTGGTGGTAAAATCATTTATTTTTTCCCTCATGTTGGTAAGGTATACTTTATGTACTCTGACCATTTAATTTTTACCAAACCAGGGCATCAAAGTTGTGGTATATTGACAGCTAAATAGTCTTATAATATCTCCAACAAGTCTTCAATAGAGCATTAATCTGTTGATTTGCATTCTCTTCCTAGCCTCTTATGGAAAAACAGTTAAACTAGATTGTCATAAGTGGGAAACCGATGTATTAGTTTGAGTAGAAATGTATATAGGTTATATAGGTGATATGTACAGTCTAGCTCCATTGTGTTGAGTGTGGTCAACCCTAGAAAAGTTAATTTTATGTACAGAAATTTCTTTTCTGGCCGTGCCACTGTACATGTCGGAGAAAGAACAAGGAAAATGTAATCTTTCAACTTTCAAGTCTTGCTTTAGAAAGACATTGTTCCCCATTGAAATCAGTTGTTCTTTCCTGCCAACACTTTTTTTCTATTTTATTTATCACCAATAATGACGAAAGCATATATAATAATGAAAAAGATATGTTTACATTTCAAATTTTCAGTTTGTTGAACTATTCTAAATGTTATCCAGTAATGATGTCTTTCCAAGTCATTCCTTCATTTGTGCTAAAACCATACTCTAGTGCTTCCTCTGTTTCCCTTCATGTACTGACTCATTTCAGAACTTATTTGCTGATGTTGTTATCAGATTATTTTCTGACTTGAATTTTTGCTGCTGGCAGTATGCTATTAGTCAACTGAACAAGTTAGAAGATAGCATCTGGGAACGCTGGACAAGGAAAAGGCCCCATGAAAAAATCTACATCAGTATGTATCGCAAGTCCATACTAATATGATCAATTTTCATTCATTCGAGTAATAATAGTATGCGTGTTGCTCTTGCATCTATACCTTGTCCAAATAATATATTATGTTGAAATGGTTAGCCTTCTTGACTTCCAAAGCTATAACGGAAAGGAAAATAAAAGAATAGTTGGCTAAATTTAGTCTGGAGAACTGAATGCTTCCCAAGTAGTTGACAGGCATTTTCTTGCTGCCAAAATCGAAATATTTTTCAAATGGTTGAAATTCCTGATTTTGGCTATTGTTTGGGGATAGACTGGTGCTTATATCTCTCATTGTGGTGTGTTTTTACTTTAATTCTCATACATCTGCATGCTATGTATATTTTTGCCATATGTACATGTTGAGTAGTCTGTGTCATTGATGAAGCAGTTTCTTGTTGAAGCAATTTAGCTTTTGCTTGTTAGGCTGAAATTACCCACCTTTCTGTAGGGAAATCCATGGATGATAAATCTAAAAGTTCAACCCAGAAAGACACCTTCGATGGAAGCAGGAAAGATATAAATGCCGCTATTGACCGCATTAGGGAGTTTACTGGTAATACCTATTTTATTTTATTTTTCTCGGATATAGAATTGATCATTGATTAAGTGCTTTATGCGTGTTGCAGGAACTAAAATTATATTTTGGGATTTGAGGGAGCCTTTTATTGAGAACTTGTATAAACCTAGTGTTTCTCAATCTAGGTTGGAAGCAGTTATTGAACCGCTTGACGTGGTAAGCCCCTCACCTTGTTTTGCTCCATATGAACTTGATATATAGATGTATTGATGTGCTAATGTGGATTTATTGAATATGTATGATAATTGATTATGAGATATCGCTGAAACTGCTGCAGGAACTAAATCAACTATGCGATATTATTGTGGAGCCACTTAGGGATCGAGTAGTGACAAGTCTTCTTCAAGCATCATTGGTCTTTCCCCAAGCCTACTTCTTCCCGAAAAATTCCAACTGCTGCTTGAATTTCTATTTAACGAAATGTTTTCTTTTTTAGGAAGGGTTACTTCGGGTTTTGTTAGACGGAGGCCCATCACGAGTTTTCTTTCCATCCGATGCAAAGCTATTGGAAGAGGATTTGGAGATTCTGAAGGTGATCACTGGACTGGTGGCTTCAATAAAGTTAACAATTTTGACAATGATAGACATAGATTTCTCCACTGATTTAAGTGCTTCTTTTGTTTAGCAAAAGTTGGGCCATGAAATGAAACATTTTTATGTTGACAGGGGCTAAAATGATTCCATCACAATATTTTAGGCGAAAAGTGCTATAAACCGATTGGACTTGCTGCTTCTATTTGGTTTTCTATTATGTACAATTTGTTGCAATTTATGTGACACTAATCTATTCACGTGAATTTGATCTACTTAGGAATTCTTTATTTCTGGAGGTGATGGACTTCCTCGTGGAGTTGTTGAAAATCAAGTTGCTCGTGTTCGGCTTGTTGTGAAGTTGCATGGATTGGAGGTAAGAAATGGAGCCTTTTACCATTACTATTACTGTTTCAAACCTCCCTTTTCAAACAGGTGGGAGCCGGGAGGTATAGTTGCTACTAGCCATGTGACTTAGTATTGTGTGTGAGTTGAATATGGGCATGTCCAATTTTTTGAAGTTTTTCCATGTATTTGGTGGGTTTTTGGAAGGTCATATTTCCACGTCCATCAAACACACTTGTCGAACATGAATACTTCAAGAAAAATGAAAAGTCGGTGACAGACATTAGAAAATGAGATTTCTCATTACCTAGTAGCTTAACAAAGGATAACTTTTAGAGTTTCTGCAAAAGAATATTTTCCGACACTGGGATATGATATTAATATTTTCAGACTTAATTGTTTGCAGACTCGAGAATTGGTCGAGGATTTGAGATCTTCAAGTGGCAAACTAGGTGCCGATAATCAGACACTACTAAGAATATTATGCCACAGGGCTGATTCAGAGGCATCCCAGTTTGTCAAGAAGCAGTATAAGATACCCAAGTCTTCTGCATAGGCCATAGTTCGACTCAAAATTGGCTTGATATGGAAGAAAATGTTGACTCGAAATCCGGCTTGACGTAGAAGAAAGCGGCAAATATGCATCAGTCGGTCCATGTGAATGTAAGTTCATCACTCCCTTGTAAGAGAAAACAACTGCATTTTCTGTCATCTTTGTTTATGGTATCTTTAAATTACTCTCTTCTCTTTCTATGTTCAAATAGTTCACATTTGACGTGTCTATATGAGTTGGAAAACTTTTTTTGAGCCAAACCTATTTGGAGCTTTGTTTTCATTTTTTTCCTTCTAAAATACCCACGTATACGGTACACGAGTGGTTGAGATTTTAAGCTTTCGAACATGTAGAAATTCATTCATTTGAGCATATATGTATTGAAATATGTTTGCCTTTGACAGACATTAGAATGTGGCTTCCTTACCAGAAATATGGTCCAGAGTTTGTGGTGTGGAGGGGATGTTAACCTTCAAAGTTCAACCATAGAACTAAAATGCGATGCGATAGTAACTTAATGCGGCAATCGAATCGAGTTGAACTTAAGTTTTGAGGTGTTCATTTTGTTTTACTTTTAAAATTTGAGCTCCATCCGAGTTAAAAATTGACTCTTATTAGGTTTCATTAAACTTGTTTACTTCATAACTATTAGCTCAATTGTTATATTTGACTCTTTATGTTTGATTTGAAGTTTGAATTGGGATTTTTAAAATATTAATTAAAAGTAAAATATTAAGACATTTGATGGGTGGAATTACTTGAGACAATGGAGTCTAGTTTGATTGTTGTTTCTAATTAAACTTAAAAAGTTTGTGAGCGCAAATATCTTGTTCATACTTTTAATTCTAGTGGCCAAACGAAAAATAAAAACAAAACAAAATTTATGTATTTCTAATTGACGAGGTTTTGGCATTATGAGAAGGGAGAGACACGAACTTTGAAGGTTAAGGTTCGAATATAAGTTGATTTGATTTACTTTAAATATTATCAACGTTGTCGTATTAAATTAAAAAAATTATAAATGGATAGGGGCAATTTTGAATTAAATAATTTTTCAAGAGTTAAACTAAATAAAAATAAAACTTAAAAGATTTAACATGACAATTACCTTGACTAATAAGATATTTTTGTCTGAGGTTAAAAATTAGGCAATTCGGATAACATTTTAATGTTAAGGGGTAGAACGACTGAAAAGTTTTAGTGAACAACTCAGTAAAAAAATTGTGTTTAAATGACACTTCGAACTAAAGAAAAATAAACTTAGTTCAACAGTTAAGCGTTTCTAATCCTAGATAAAAGGAAGAAGAATATAGGATTTTATGGGAAGGAACATGGTGCTTTAAATGGATCTAAAATTTATGATCTAAGAAAATATGAAAAATAAAAGGAAAATTCTACAACATGCGACGAACATCGATGAACACCACTAATGATGAACACCGATGAACACCATTAAATTAATTAATAAAGATTTAAAATTTTAAGGACCAATCATACAATTAATAATTATTTTAAAAAGTCAATTAAATTATTTTTTATATATATTAAAATTTTATTTTTTTAATAAGGGTAAACTATATATTTAGTACCTCGCTTATTTCTGCATTTCTATTAGACCCTCATTATTTAATATTATTTCAATTTGACCCTATTTTTTTATAAAAAAATAATTTAACCCTCAACCTAAAACCCTAAACCATTAAACCTTAAACCCTTAAACTCTTAAACATATACCCTAAACCATATACCATTAAAAATAATTTCACCATCATCGATTCAATTCAATTCAATGAATCGTTGAATTCTCTTAAAAGAATTTAATTAAATTATTATTTTTATATATCAAAATTAATTAAACTCGAATCTCCTAGAATTAACACTATCATATTGATTATCTCATTTGAGTTTTCGTCGATGCATACTCAGCCAACATGTTTCTAGTCTCATGGGCTGAAATGGCAAGATCCAAGCCAATGTCTTCGGTACCGTGTTTTTGCCGGTCTCTGATGAACCCGAGGCATCTGGGGTGCATCGACTTGTCTCTGGACCAAATGTATGTGCCCATATCCTCACTGCCACCCCCTAAACAGCACCTTGATCAACCAACTGATACTCTTATCAGTCGTATATATTATATTACTTCTGAGCAACTCGATGATCTTCATTCACTGGCTTGCTCTAATGGATACAAAAGAACCAAGCTCGAGTCTTTCAGTGCATTTTTATGGAAAATGGTAGCACTCCTTGCTGCCAAAGATGGTTTCAAGCTCACCAAGATGGGGATTGTCGTGGATGGAAGGGCTAGATTAGGGGAAGGAGATGAGGACAAAGCGAGTCTAATGGATTTTTATTTCGGAAATGTTCTTTCCATTTCGTTTGGGGGGCAAAGAGTAAATAAACTGGTAGAAAAACCATTGTCCTGGGTGGCTAATCAGGTTCATGATTTCTTAGACCAAGCAGTGACAAAGGAACATTTCCTGGGCCTGATTGACTGGGTGGAAGCTCATCGTCCCGAGCCGGCACTGGCTAAGATATACAGCAATGGGAGCGAGGAGGGACCGGCTTTCGTGGTATCGTCGGGGCAACGTTTCCCGGTTAGGAAAGTGGATTTCGGATGGGGTGGTCCTGTTTTCGGGTCATACCATTTCCCTTGGGGATGGGATTCTGGATATGTAATGCCGATGCCAAGTCCTGCTAGAGAAGGTGATTGGGTGGTGTATATGCACCTTTTCAAAAGGCAATTGGAGCTGATAGAGGCGGAAGCTGGGAATAATAATTTAATTAATTTTGATATTCAATATGATAGTGTTAATTCTAGGAGATTCGAGTTTAATTAATTTTGATATATATATAAAAATAATTTAATTAAATTTTTTAGGAGAATTCAACGATTCATTGAATTGAATTGAATCAATTATGGTGAAATTATTTTTAATGGTATATGTTTTATGATATATGTTTAAGAGTTTAAGGGTTTAAGGTTTAATAGTTTAGGGTTTTAGGTTGAGGGTTAAATTATTTTTTATAAAGAATAGAGTCAAATTGAAAATAATATTTAAATAATGAGGGTTCAATATAAATACGGAAATAAGTGAGGTACTAAATATATAATTTACCCTTATTAAGAAATAAAATTTTAATATATATGTAAAATAATTTAATTGAATTTTTTAAAATAATTATTAATTGTATGATGGGTCCTTGAAATTTTAAATCTTTATTAATTAATTTAATGGTGTTCATCGGTGTTCATCATTAGTGGTGTTCATCGATGTTCGTCGCACGTGGTAGACTCATCCAAAATAAAAATGAGAAATTTAGCCAACTAATTAAATGTGATAGGCTTTTAATTTTATACAATAATTAAATGTTTTTAAACCCTCATTTCGAGTCTTCTCATTTTCAATTTATTATTCCTCATTATTATCACCAATAAAATGACAATATATGTTATAATTTTATTTAATTAAATTTATTAAATTGATTTTAATTAAAATTAAAACTAAATTAATAAACTGTTAAAAAAACTAAATTAATAAAAGATATAAAATGATCTCCAGGCCCCTTCCAAAAGCAAAATTAGGGTCTTAGGGCACGAACTATCAGTTTCTTCTTTCAGTTGATTGCACTCTCGCTCTTCATCAACTTTCAGTCAGCTTTGGCTCTTCACTTGTCCATTTTACAGGTTAGTTTTTGCTTCACTCGTAATGTGCGATGTTTATAATATTTTTAAAAAGATTTCCCTTGACTGCTTGGTTTGGGCTTATTTTGCATGTTCGATTCAACAGAGAAAAGGGTTTTAATTTGTAGTGTGATCGCTGGATGCGAGTATATGTTCTACACGCTATGTGAAATTTTTCTTTGTTTTTCCTTCCATTTGGAGAATCTGATCCCCCTACCCATGTTCGGCGGATAATTCAAAAAAAAAAATTAAAAGATGAGTCGGAGCATTATAGGTACTAGCCGGATATACATATTTTTCCTACATAGGAGCTTGTTAATTATACAAATATGTTTGGAGATGCTTTGTTTTTGAAAGATTACCCTTGCCTGTGAAGAAAATTCCATGAAGGGTTTTGATTTGTCAATGTATGGATATTTAGTTTAGATATGAGTTGTGGGTCGATCAGCCTACTGATTCTGCTCATCTTGTTTTGTTTTTGAAAATTTCAATTGCTTGTGAAGGAAATCCCATGATTTTCCATTGAGAGCTTTATGTTTGATCTTGGTTTGTTACTATCCGTATCTGTGATCATGTGAAATGGGCATTGTCGTTTTTATTCGTTACAGTCGGGTTATTTTTGAAGTGGTTAAAGGCTAAGTTGTTTATGAATCTTCTCTGATTTTGTGAATTCTTCAAGATTGATGTCATTTTTCTTGGTTGTAAGGACGTTGATTTAATTGCGAGTTGCTTTTTTTGTTTCTCGTGTTGAGTTTGGATGCAGAATGTTTCTCAAGGTGCAGATGCCATGGAATGTCATAATTCCTGCTGACAGCTTGGATGCGAAAGGCTTGATGCTCAAGAAGGCGATAGTGATCCGCCTTATGGATGAATTTGCTAGCAAGAAGGCCACCAAGGATCTCGGATATTTCATGGCCGTAACAACCCTGGAGAGCATCGGCGAGGGAAGAGTTAGACAGAACACGGGGGATGTGCTTTTCCCTGTTGTCTTCAGCGGAATCACATTCAAGATGTTCCGGGGAGAGATTCTGCAAGGGGTTGTACACAAGGTACTAAAACATGGAGTGTTCCTGAGGTGTGGACCTGTCCAAAACATTTATCTGTCTCACCTGAAAATGCCTGACTACCGTTATGTGCCCGGGGAGAACGGAATGTTCATGAATGACAAAGACTCGAAGATCGAGAAGGATGTTGTCATTCGATTTATCCTGATCGGGACCAAATGGATGGAGGCCGAGAGGGAATTTCAGGCGTTGGTGAGCTTGGAAGGTGACTACTTGGGACCGGTTTCCTGAATACCCAACTTTTTTCTAAACTTGCGTATGTATTCGAACTTCTGGTGATTTAACCTTAACTTTGGAATCGCCCACTGACTTGTTATGACTTCTGGTAGTTTAGCCTTAAACTTTGGCTTTGTTAGCTAACAATCATTGCCATTTTAATGGAATTTTGTAAGTATGGAATGTTGGGTAATGATGGTTTCCTTATAAATATGCAAGTATTGTTGTATGTATTCTATTCTAGTATAATACTTTGATACACACAAGCCTTTTAAATTTAGGGTGTGTAGATTTAGGTTAGGGTTTATGGGTTTAGTGTGTAGGGTGTAGACTTTAACGTTTATGGCTATAATTTAGAGTTTAGGGTTTAAATTTTATAACCTAAATATAAAGGGGTTGTGTAATTTTTTTTACATAGCTTGTGTATCGAAATATAACTCTTTTATTCTATTATGTTCACACTTGTGCATTATTTTAACTTTGAATATGTTTTGTATTGGCTTTTATGATATTTTTTTGGGTAAAAATAGGGATACGCACATAGGCCTTGTTAAAAACTTCCCTAAACCTAAGTGGAGGAAAAAGAGTACCCATGATTGTATTACAAGATGGAGGTTAAAACACCAAAAATCTAAGAGAAATATCAAAATAATTAAAGTGTGGTCAATTATTCTCCAGGTAAGTCGAGGGCATTGATAGAGTCTTCTGCAACATCTCATCCACACAAGGAGGAGCTGAATGGAAAATTCGTATCGAGAGTGATGTGAAATCATGCATCTTGGCAAGGGTATCCGCCACCATGTTACCGGATCATAGAACATGCTGAAAACAGATAGTCCAAGCCTGTGTTGCATCATACATATATTTTCCAGCAAAGCACCATCTATGAGGTCCTGCCGATAATCCAAAATCAATGATAAGGCCTCGAGGTTATCCATCTCGAAGATGATTTTGTGCCATCTCCCATTCCATGCACATAACATACCCAGAAACACGCCCCAAATCTCTGCCATGATAAGGGAGCATATACCTAAAGATTTGTTAAAACCCAAGAGCCATTGCCCCGTGTAGTTGCACAGCACTCTCCACACACATCACGGTTCTCACCAATCGAGCAGGCCCTATCAGTATTCATCTTGACCCACCCGGATTCAGGAGGAAACCATTTGGAGAACCAAAAATTGCAGACTTACCATGGAAACAACCCAGTTTCAAAGTGCGACCAGCAACACATTGTAGCTGCACCAATCTCAAACTACGACATAAGATGGATTCCGCTTCATCTAGGGGTTATAAAAAACCATAGCATTCCTTTGGAGCCAAAGGTTCCAAATAATTGCGCAAAAATGATGTCTCAATCTTCTGTGTTTTGTACAAAAAAATTTGGATTAGCAAGGTTAATTTGAATCCAACTCTTGATGTCGACAGTTAAGAGCAACTCAAGTCTATCCGAGTGAATTAATTGGCGCCATACTGAGTACGCCGAGGACAGAAACGGAGAACATGGCCGATATCTTCAATATCTGCTTGACAGAGAGAGCAACGACTATCTTGTGCAAAGTGGCGTTTAAACCTTTTGGCATTGGTCATCAACTTACCGCAACAAATTAACCACATGAAATTTTTAATTCGTTGCAGTCCCCTAAATTTATAAACAAGACCCCAAACCTTATCAGAATCCTCAACATTAGACGCCATTTGCACTGAGTACGCGAATTTAACTGAAAAGCGCAACAATGCCTCACCCTTTCATCCAAAAGAATCTGCCTGCAAGGCTGGAGATGACCCTTTTAAAGCCGCGACATGCAACAACACCTGTGATGGTAAAAGGTGTTGATATAATGGCCACAACCAATTCCCGTGATCATCAGACATGCTCGCCACTGACGTATGAACCAGCTGGGCATAAGACGGGGCCGTGACATAGGCAACCAACGGGCCAAGAACTGGATCTAATTGTCGAACCAAAAGTCGACATGAGTACCATTTCCAACGATCCGAGTCACATTGTTACGGACCATTTCCCATACAAAGCTAAGGCCCTTCCAGAGACGTGAGCAATTTTGATTACGCAAAGATAGCGGGAGTGTCTCAAGACTTTTGTACTTCGTGCGTAAGAAACGTACCCATAGTGCATTTGGTTTAGCTACCAATTGGAACACCAATTTCACGATGAAATCCTCATTTTGAGCAGCAAGCTTTCGAAATCCAAGACCTCCCTAAGATAAAGGTTGGCATACAAGCTCACAGCGGACAAGATGAACACCCCTACGATCCGGAGTGATACCCCAAATGAATCGGTGAAATAACCGTTCTAATTCAAGGTATGTAAATTTCTGTAGAAGAGTGAACTGCATAGTGTACGATGGAATAGCCGCAAGAACTGACTTAGCTAGCGTGATATGGCCGACCAAAGATAGATATTTCGTTTTCCAACCACTAAGCTTCCGCTGCACCAAGTATTGATAAGCTGCGGCTATTACACGTTGATGAATAGCCGCTGCACCAAAATTGTCAAATTTGCTCAAGTGTTTTAGGTTTTGGGTGAGTGCTAAATTGTGCAAACAAATACCTATTAGAGGGATTTAAGTTTGCTTATTGTTTCTTTTTGTAAAAGAGGGTTTGATCAAGACTTTGGGTAGAAAGCTTGATCGGTGTAAAAGGGTTTCCTCCTAAGCCTAGAAAAAGGGATGAATCAATAGTGGATTGATTGGAAATCCTTAGTGGGGAGCTAAGGTAGTGGATGTAGACCTTGGTTAGAAGGTTCCACTATAAATCATTGTGTCAATTATCATTTTAGCTTCCACACCACCTCCACCCAAAAATGCACCTCTCCACCACTTGGTGAGCCATATCGGTTGAACGAATTGAGCTCCTCACAACTCAACAATTGGTATCAGAGCTTGGCTCAATCGAAGGGGATTCACATCCTATTGAGAAGATCCGACAAGCTCGATCATTATTTCATCAATCGGCTCAAATGGCACAATCGAAGGGGATTCACATCCTATTGAGAAGATCCGGCAAGCTCGATCATTATTTCATCAACCGGCTCAAATGGCACAATCAATCGACAAACCGTCTTTCTTTGACGGTACCCACTATGCCCATTGGAAGATAAAGATGAAGTTCTTCATCAAATCTAGAGATTACAAGCTATGGGACATAGTTGAAGATGGTATATTCGTGCCTCAACGAAGCAAAGCGGAGTAGAGTGCCGACGATCGCAAGAAGATGGAGCTAAATTGCAAAGCCTTGCACATTCTATTTTGTTCATTTGTTCCATCCATCTATGAGAAGATGTCTTCTTGTGAGAGTGCCAAGGAGGTATGGGACAAGCTTGAAGTCACAAACGAGGGAACCGATAAAGTCAAGGAGGCCAAGATTGGGCTCCTAACCTTAGAGTATGAGAACTTCAAAATGGATCCGGAAGAGAACATCGAGAAGATGTTTGATAGGTTCTCCACTATCACCAATGGTCTCAAAGGCTATGGAGAAGCCATCCCGGAGGAAAAGCTTGTTCGAAAGCTCATCTACTCACTTTCTGAGTCTTGGGACTCAAAGAGGACCGCCATCATCGAAGCAAAGAACTTGAAGACTTTGAAGCTTGATGAACTCATGGGGTCACTCCTTACTCATCAAATCATGAAGAATAATAAAGAAGATGAGAAGAAGAGGGAATAAATTAAAGCTATGGGAGAGAAGAAAATCAAAGGGCTAGGCATCAACGCAAGTGCCATGGCTCTCAAATCCTCCACTTGCCATCATGTCTACTCAAGTGAAGAGGAGGATGAAGAAGAAGAGATAGTTCATCTCTTCAAGAAGTGTGCCCCGTTCATGAAGAAAGCTTTGAGAGAGCTTGAACGAGATTCCAAGAAAAAGGAGAGGGCAAGCACTTCAAGCCATAAGAAGAAGGCACATGTGGCTACTTGGAGTGATGAGGACTCCACCGACGATGAACAAGCCAACCTTTATGGCCATCGAAGAAGATTCAATGGTAACTTCTAATTCATCTACTTCATGTTCTTACTCTTTTGATGAATTACAAGATGCCTATGATGATTTGGTTTTAGAGTTTAGAAATCACATTTTGAAAAACAATAAATTGATTTCAAAGTTAAAAATTCAAAATGATTTGATTTCTAAAACCAAACTTGAACTTGAAGCAAAACTCGAAGAGTTTGAATTAAAATGTTTTGATTTACAAAATTTGCTTCAAAAAGTTCAAGAAGAAAAAGATTTGATTTCCAAAGAGCTTGAAAAGAAAAACAATGTTAAAAAATCAAATTTTTATGTAAGACAATCTAGTGCCCCTAGATTTGTTAAAGGAAAATGTTTTAAAAGTATTTGGGTCCCAAAAGGACTTAGTACTTCAATTAAAAAGGATGGCATTGAAAAATGGATTCCTAAGGGGACTAAAATTTGTGCTACTAACGTTTATAGATCCAAAGCAATTTGGATACCAAAAATTACTTGATTTTCTTTTGCTAGGTGTGATGGAGATGTTCAACAAGTCAAACATTGAGGGGGAGCTCCATGCACACAAGGAAGAACACTTGAAGAAGAAAGACTTTACATCCTCCCTTTGGGTTCAAGTGTTGGTAAAAATCTTTTTGTTTTTGCTTTTATTTGTTTTAATTTTTATTTAATTCAACTAGATGATCATAAATGTTGCACTGACATTTTATTGATGCTTTGAGTAAGGGGAGCCATTTTAAAACCAAATTCGTATTTTTGTCAATTTTTACCTCTATTGTTATTTTGAACTTAATGTTTTAAATTCTTTTTAATATAACAAAAAGGGGGAGAAATGGTTTGAAAAAATTGAATTTTCAAATGAATAAGGGTGTAACCCCCTCGTCCCGGTCTAGCCGGATGACCGGTCCGAGTGGGTCACACGGGGAAAACCGAAGCGAAACCCGTTAAGGTTCCCCCTCGGTTAGCAACCCTATTTTTTTCCATTTTAATCTTGTCACGTTCGAGTATTAAATTCCAAGTGATCAAACAGCGGAACATACCACACGAGACAACATTCAAACCCTTAAACCACATTCAAACATCCCAATTTTAATCTTGACTAAAGGCATCTTAGTACCTATGTGTTTTTCTCTTCAAACAGGCCAACAAGGGTCAAACAGTGCAATTTTGGGTCAAGGTTTCGAAACCTTTGGGGAAGGTTTCGAAACTTTGGCTGGCAGTGACCTCTGGAACTCAATTTTCACCAAAAGTTTCGAAAACTTGGGTAAGGTTTCGAAACCTTTGACCATAGTTTCGAAACCTTCCCCAAAGGTTTCGAAACTTTGGTTGGCAGAATGTCTAGAAATCCCAAGATTTGCAAAGGTTTCGAAACTTTACCCATAGTTTCGAAACCTAGGTGCAGGGGAGCACTTACGGCTTAACTCTAATGACTTCCTAACTATGAAGAACACTAAGATCATGCATAGACACAAATAAAAGCTTAAAAAAACCAAAGGCATGAATTAACACTCATAAGACTTGCACATACTATCATTTAAACAACCATACATGAACCATAGATAGCAACCAAGCAATTAACAAGGCATTCATACATAGCATTCATACAAAGAGCAATTCATGCATATATGGACATACAAGCATTTAAGATTTCATGCCTTAGCAACCAAAACACGTAGACATTCATGGCATGTAACATAAGCAATATTTACAATCAGACAAGGCATCCACTAACCAAGCCAACAACGATATACATCAAAGCTCAAATCAATAACACCTATCCCATTGCTTAACTATTACAATCTATTACTTAAAACTCATACATTGAGCTCACCAAAAGCAACACTTGGAGACCCTTCCTTGCCCTTGCCACCCACAAGCTATTTATCTGCATTGTCGAACAAAAGAGAGCGTAAGCATAAAAGCTTAGTGAGGGTAAGCTCATAAAACAAACCTTCGACAATGCAGGGTCCAAGCACGAGCAATTTCCATAATGAAATGCATGTTCTTACCTCCGATCCGCATAAGCCAAAATGAACATGATGCATGAACATATAGTCAACATTATGCCATGCTCAACAACCATAAGCTCAACTTAGCATGATACATAATCCAAAGCATTAGCCACATCATATATCAATTCATAAGGACATCACATTTCATGTCATATAAGCACATAAGCATAATCCCACATTGGTATATACATACAATCTCATATTGGCACCTAGCTATGACCCGAATACGCGGATAACCCGTTGGAACGCATTTCCAACAACAACATTACCTCGGTGGGATTCCACTCATCACCGGTCCTTGCATGTGCGGGATTCCACTCATCGCCACATGCCCTACGGATGGGATTCCACTCATCATCACGTAGAAATATAAAAGCTTCTGGTGGAATATTACATCACCGTACTCCTCCTTGGTGCCTTAACGCCACCAAGGCCACGTACGTTTTGACTCAATTTGTGTGCACACTCATCCTAATGATCGATCATTGTACCCAAGCATACTAGTGCCAACATTAAACGCAATCCATTTTTCATAGCTACATGCATATGACAAAGCATCAAATATCATGTCTCACATACATGTATTTCACAACCCAATACCATGCCTAGCATGTACTCACCATGATCATCATCATGCATAATTCACAATCCAATCCACATGCATAGCAATGCATCAAACCATGCCTCAACAACATGTATAACACAATATACATAACTACCGTAAACACATATAATTAAGAGGCATAACAAACAATTAGAAGTTCAACCAAAGTTCCCTAAACTTAAGCTTGAGATTAGGCTACCACCCTAACCTCAACTCTAGGTGGGTTTACCAAGTCCAACCTAGGTCCACATGCTTGGACCAATGTTTAAAACCATTTAAAAACAATAACCACTCACCTCTACTCCAAGCTCAACTACCAAGCAAGCATCACCTTCAAGTTTCCGGATTTCTTCCCGAAGCTCCTCCAACGCAAACTCTCGCTTCTAAACAACCTCAATACAATTCAAGTAATCCTCAAATCAGCCCAACATCAAAATATCAACCCGGAAAACAAATTCAAATATCAAACCCAACATTTCAAGTCATGACCAAACCCCATACTTAGCAATTTCGGACAGCCCTAATACCTCTTCCAAAAACCTTGTTTCCAACATCCATTGCACCCACAAATGATCCCAAATCAATCCCTAACCATAGTACTACCATTGGGCTATCAAACCCCACCTTAAACAACCCCCAAAACTCACCCAAAACCCTCCAAAATACCATTTTCGTACTAATATTTTACCCAGTAGAAAATCATGTTTTTAAACACCCAAATGACATCTAAATGGTCCCAAATCATCCCCTTAGCATACATATACCATCAACCCTCTAATTACACCCTAAACCCCACCAAAAATCAACTTTTTGACACCTCAAAAATGGGTTTAATGACCCATTTCGGAAATTCATCAAAATCCAACCAAATCAACATATAATGTGTATTTTGACATGATTAAACAAAACCCCAATACAATTTATCAAAACAAATTGAAAAACCCCATTAACAACCCAAATTTCCATATGAACCCTAATTCCCAAAACTCAATATTTTCGAAATCTAAGACTATAGATAAATAGATGATAGAGAGGAGGTTAAGAAAATATATTTACCTCTTAATTTGGTGTTGAAATCGAATGGCAATAAAATGGAATAGTAGCTAAGGTTTTAGGAGAGTTTGAAAACATGGAAGAGGGGTTTGACATGGGAAATGGGTGTTGGGAGGAAGATGACAACTTTTTGCTAAAAGTTGTCTTGCTTTATTTAAAAATTTGGGCAAATTACAACATTGGTCCCTCCCTCCTTATTAAAGCTCAATTTGGTCATTATTTATAGTTGATTTATTTTAATTAGATTTTATTTGACTCGAACTATAACACGGCTAACTCCTAGCCCCAAAACACGGGTGTTACAACTCTCCCCCACTTAAGGAAATTTCGTCCCCGAACTTTATCGATCACGGAGGGCCACTGAAACATGCACCTCCACGCTTTCCTCTCTCACCACAACGTACTAACCAACTCGAAAGACTTACCACACAACACTTGCTATCTTACACTAAGATCTCAACTGATTCTTCAAGGCATGCCAATTTCAAACTCAACTCAATCTCTTCAACAAATATAGCACGGAACAGATCTGACTCACATTTCTGAATCATAGATACACGTAACACATCTCAAACCCCTTTCTAACTCTGGTGGTAACCGCAACAGATAACAACAGAACTAGCCCGATTCACAAACTCATACAATATTGCTTGAACACTTGACTCATAACTTTCTCTGACTGATCCTCTGTCTTCATCAATTAACCAAACACTATGCAGACGTCTTCAAAATTATTCTAGTTGAAATCTCGGATCTTTATTACTCACTTTTACTGCGAATCTTCCACGGATGTAACAAACTAGAAGAAAACTGAAGCTCAGTCTTGACACGCTGGCAATTTACATACTTACTCTCATACTGAACCACATTATTCATCCACTCATTCCGGAAGTACTCATCTTCAACCCACAATACGTCTTCATACTACTCAGATGCAATACAAATGAACCACCGTGCGCTTCGGCCAAAACAATACATCTCAAAACACTAGGTCAGTCGGTACAACTATTCTGTCTCTGAAATGCAAAACTCTATCATCTCTGGACTGTATTCTGAAGGTCTTCTTTCCACTATGTCTTGCACGTGAGGTGCCAAGAATCTGTCTTGCAACTGTTTCTCATCAAACATTCTGACTCAAAGTAGTCTCAACCCGAAACTCGGCCACAAAACTACTATCATTTGATATACGGAATTCGGCAATTGCAACTCGTAACTCAACTACTAATCTAACAGCAAGTACAACTCAGAACATCGGTTGCTACGTAGACTCTCTTCAGATAGTACTCAATCTTGAGAACACAGTCTTCAAGCAATTCTAACTACTCATGTTGTTCAAGTTCCAACCATTCCCAAGTCTTCAAATATTTCAAGCTCTAATGATACGTACATATACACTGCGCATTTCTTACTACACAAGCTTGTCTCCAAGTCTTCGAAGCAATTACAACTATAGTTAACTCTATGTCTCATATCGAATAACTCTTCTCACGGTCTTCCAACTATCTTGATGAACAAGCCACAATCTTCTGTCTTGCATAAGCACACAACCTAACTCTACATGTAATGCATCACTGTGGTTCACAACTCTTTCTCTGACATAAGTTGATTCAAGGTCGAAGCTCTCTTCAAAGTTTCTTTCAGTTTCTCAAGGGCTCATTGTCTCGCATCTAACCACACAACTGAACATTCTTCTGTAGCAATCTATCAATGGAGCAACTATCTTCAAAACACTATTTACAATTCTCTGAAAGTAACAATGCTAGACCTAGGAACTATAGATATCTGTCACAGTCTTCAATTTCTTCCAACTCATGTCTTCTTTTGCCTACTTGGGATTTACCCTAATACACTCGGATGATCTGCATGTTCTAGGAGAACATCTTCATTAACTCGAAGTTCATGTTGCACAACTTGACATACAACTAGTTCTCTAATAGAATCTACCACACTAACTTCAAAACTTGTCATGATCTTCCTCGGTACTTGAATATACTCACGTGACATCTAGAAGAGCTACTACAACTGATCATGAAACTCAGAAAATTATTCTGCTCACCATCTCTATGAAGGTAACTAATACACTAGTCAAACAAAGCGGCATAACTCAGAGCTCAAGGCGATTACATCTTGCCCCTAAAGCTGTCTTTGGTACTTCAAATTTCTCACCTTCATCTGGTGGAAATGGATCTCAAATTAATCTTCAAATAGACTGAAGCACACACTAACTGATCAACAAATCACTGACACTTGTTTCGATTGTATGTAAACTGAACACATTCTCGTACTGTCACTCTTTCTTCTTCACAAATTACACTGTAGAACTCTGAGATGATGCACTAGGCCTAATGAATCTAAGGTCTAACAAGTCTCGAAGCTAATTCTTCAACATTCTCAATTCTGTCGGAAACCATAAGATACAGAGCAAACTAAAACACGAGCAAACTCGGAGACGACATCAATAATAAACTCTTCTTCGCTGTTAGGAGACAAACTGGGCGTTTCTTCTAAACACTTCTAGGAAGAATCACAAACTATTTTAACATTCTGCGGTCTAATCTTCGTTCAAAAATCAAATCCATCACAATTGCTCAGCAAGTCTGTCAACTAAACTCAATCAACCTTTGATCTCTAAAACTGGATCAACATTCAATAAGAAGCTCACATCCTCACCTACCACTACAGTCACACAAAAATCTGCAATTTCAAGGCAACTCTCTCTTTGTCTCAACGTACACACTAACTCCGTGCTCTTCAAGCCGAACCTTGTCAAAAGTTACATCAAAACCGTAGGAAGACGATCGCTTCACACCTACTAGAAACTAGTAACTCTAAACCACCAACAAACATCTTCTGTACATCTTTCTGATCACTATTGTCTCCCAAAGAGGGCTAGTCACATGCGTCCCTACATCTAAGATCTCAACAAGTATATCCAATTTCTTACATGCTCACGCAAAAGGAGGTATTCGCAGAAATTGCAACTTCACATGTACACAACTGATAGTCTTCGGTCCTCTTGTTTTCAGACTGGTTCTTCAACAGAATCTGACTCTTCTAAACTGTTCTTAGAGCATCTCGTAACTTCAAGACTCAATTCTGATCGCACACAAACAGTCTTGCTGGACTTGTTCTACCCCTACCAAACAATCCTGAAGTCAAAGCTCAAGGCTCCCTTCTCGGCTCAACTATATCGGAAGTGACTTCATCTCTTCCGCTTGCTGGAAAACAACTCAACGTACACTGACTCAATCACACAAACTAGCTCCCACTCACGGACACTGACCGTCTGTCTTGCATTAAAATCATAGGCCAACCCCAACGGTCACCAACTAATACCTCACCAGGCATGTTCAACTTGCATACTTGCTAACAATGTACAGAGATACGGATTCAGAATCAACTGGAGGAAACAACTTGATACTGTACTAAGGGCTCATTCGATAAAACATTGACACCACTCTGACCCCCGCCCATAGGCCTTCACTTCTTCTTACTAACTAATGCCAGAGTTGATCACACCGTCCCTCATCCACAAGAATCAACCCATATACACACTGTCTCAAACGGACGAATTGTACCTCAATTTTGGTACAACCATACCTCTCTAACTGAGGTGATGGACTCCCTCAACCTAGTCCACCCTTTCAGAAACTACGACTTCTACTTACCGAAAAGCAATTAGATCAACAACAGTATCAACAGTAAAACATACAAGATTGGGTTAGCAAGGCAAGGCTTCCAAGTGGCTCAAGTATGTTTCCCTCACTTAAAAATCTCTTTTTCGATGTAATAGTAGCAATGTGACTCTACTAAACACGTTTCAAACAAATCAACACACATACATGCTCAACCAAGCGTATATCAAGGCTTACTTGCTAAACAAGTAAACATATGCGTACGATCAAACAACATACGTTCTCAATCAAACAATCACACATCACATCATACACGGGTAACGAGCAACATGCTTTTAAACGAACAATCAACATACTTGTCATACAAGCAATCATACTTACAAAGCAAGCAAACACCGTGCATATCAATTTAAAACTTAAACTTACCTCACTTACCTGCCCAAGGTATCGAAAACCTTTGTTGAGTTGTGTGGGGCTCGATTCGATCAACCAATTATGCTCACCAAGTGGTGGAGAGGTGGATGTTTGGGTGGAAGGGTTGTGGAAGCTAGAAAGATTAAAGACACAATGATTTATAGTGGTTCGGCCTTCTAACAAGCACCTACATCCACTACCTTAGCTTCCCACTAAGGATTTCTCAACCAATTCACTAATTGATTCGTCCCCTTTTCTAGGATTAGGAGGAAACCCTTACAACCGATCAAGCTTCTACCCAAGCCTTGATCAAAACCCTCTTTTACAAGAGACAAATGAAAGCAAACTTAAACCCTCTAATAGGTGTTTGTTTGCACACTTAAGCACTCACCCAAAACCTAAAACACTTGAGCAAATTTAACAATTTTGGCTCACTAGTGTTTGTCTATACAAGAATTGACAATTTAAGTGCTAAGACATTTTCTTGATCAATTGGTGTTTGACAATATGAGCATTAGTCTTCTCTTGATGCTCGGAGGTCCCTTTTATACTCCCAATTGAGTTTATAGCCGTTTAGGACCGTTGGGGATGAATTGGAGCCGTTGAGGACTTTATTTCCCTTCATAAATGCTGTTCTGCAGCTACCAGTATCGATACCCGTGGAACGGTATCGATACGGCCTTCATGAAGAAATAGCCGTTGGGCTTTTGCCAGCACAGGGGTATCGATACACTTAGAACGGTATCGATACGGCCTTCATAGGAACTAGTCGTTGAGCTCTTGCCAGCTGAGGCGTATCGATACGCTTGAGGGCGTATCGGTACGGCTGCACATTTGAATAGCCGTTGGGAAATAGCCGTTGGGGTAGTTGAACAGGGATCGGTACGCTGACGTGGCGTATCGGAACGACCCCGGTCCGTATCGATACTCTAAACCCTCGTATCGATACGGGTTTTGACAGTGGCCAAACTAAGCCAAAAAGGTATCGGTACGGGTACAACCGTATCGATACTGGTGACTTGAAAACACAAGTTTGGCTGTTTAAAACATGAAAAATCTTTGCCAAAAACCTCTTAAAATACCTCAAACATAAATTCAAGTTGTTTGGACTTAAAACCAAGTTTTAAATTCTTTTCAAAATTAGTCCAAAACATTTTTCAATTATTATATCAAAACATAAGTTCTACAATCTCCCCCTTTTTGATATAATAAAACTCACTTGAAAAATTGTTTGGGTTTCTCCCCCTTTAACTTTAAAAATGTGAATAAGAGATTAAGTATATGAAATCAAATAAAGCTCCCCCTTATTCAATTGAAAATTCAATTTTTCAAACCAATTTCTCCCCCTTTTTGTTATATCAAAAAGAATTTAAAATGACATTTAAGTTCAAGATAACATAGGAGGCAAAAAAAAATTTGACACACTTAAAATTTTGGTTTTTTTTTTTTTTAAAAATTTGCTCCCCCTTACTCAAAGCATCATCAAAATGTTAGTCCAACATATATGATCATCTAGTTGAATTTAAATTAAAATAAACAAATAAAAGCAAGAACAACTAGAATTTTACCAACACTTGAATTTAAGGGAGGATGTGAAGCCTTCCTTCTCCAAGTGTTCTTCCTTGTGTGTATGGAGCTCCCCCTCAAAGTTTGACTTGTTGAACATCTCCATCACACCTACAATAGACAATCAAGTAACTTTTGGTATCCAAATTGCTTTGGATCCATAAACGTTAGTTGCACAAATTTTTGACCCCTTAGGAATCCATTTTTCAATGTCATCCTTTTTAATTGAAGTGGTTAGTCCTTTTGGGACCCAAACACTTCTAAAACATTTTCCTTTAATAAATCTAGGGGCACTAGATTGTCTAACATAAAAATTTGATTTTCCAAAATTGTTCTTCTTTTCAAGCTCTTTGGAAATCAAATCTTTTTCTCCTTGAACTTTTTGAAGCAATTTTTGTAAATCAAGACATTTTAGTTCAAACTCTTCAAGTTTTGCTTCAAGTTCAAGTTTGGTTTTAGAAAGCAAATCATTTTGAATTTTTAACTTTGAAATCAATTTATTGTTTTTCAAAATGTGGCTTTTAAAATCTAAAACCAATTCATCATAGGCATCTTGTAATTCATCAAAAGTGTAAGAACATGAAGTAGATGAATTAGAAGTTACCCTTGAATCTTCTTCGATGGCCATAAGGCAAAGGTTGGCTTGTTCATCGTCGGTGGAGTCCTCATCACTCCAAGTAGCCACATGTGCCTTCTTCTTATGGCTTGAAGTGCTTGCCCTCTCCTTTCTTTTAGGTTCTCGTTCAAGCTCTCTCAAAGCTTTCTTCATGAAAGGGACACACTTCTTGAAGAGATGAACTATCTCTTCATCTTCATCCTCCTCTTCACTTGTGTAGACATGATGACAAGTGGAGGATTTGAGAGCCATGGCACTAGCATTGATGCCAAGCCCTTTGATTTTCTTCTCTCCCATAGCTCTTATTTCTTCCCTCTTCTTCTCATCCTCCTTGTTCTTCTTCATGATTTGATGAGTAAGAAGTGACCCCATGAGTTCATCAAGCTTCAAGGTCTTCAAATTTTTGGCTTCGATGATGGCGGTCCTCTTTGAGTCCCAAGACTCGGGAAGTGAGTAGATGAGCTTTCGAACAAGCTTCTCCTCCGGGATGGCTTCTCCATAACCTTTAAGACCATTTGTGATGGTGGAGAACCGATCAAACATCTTCTCGATGTTCTCTTCCGGATCCATTTTGAAGTTCTCATACTCCAAGGTTAGGAGCCCAATCTTGGTCTCCTTGACTTCGTTTGTCCCCTCGTATGTGACTTCAAGCTTGTCCCATACCTCCTTGGCACTCTCACAAGAAGACATCTTCTCATAGATGGATGGACCAAAAGCACAAAACAAGATGTGCAAGGCTTTGCAATTTAGCTCCATCTTCTTGCGATCGTCGGCACTCCACTCCGCTTTACTTCTTTTAGGCACGAACGGACCATCTTCAACTACATCCCATAACTTGTAATCTTTTGATTTGATGAAGAATTTCATCTTTGTCTTCCAATGGGCGTAGTGGTCTCCGTCAAAGAAAGGCGGTTTGTCTATGGATTGCGCCATTTGAGCCGGTTGATGAAAAAGTGATCGAGCTTGCCGGATCTTCTCAATAGGATGTTAATCCTCACCGATTGAGCCAAGCTCTGATACCAATTGTTGAGTTGTGTGGGGCTCGATTCGATCAACCAATTATGCTCACCAAGTGGTGGAGAGGTGGATGTTTGGGTGGAAGGGTTGTGGAAGCTAGAAAGATTAAAGACACAATGATTTATAGTGGTTCGGCCTTCTAACAAGCACCTACATCCACTACCTTAGCTTCCCACTAAGGATTTCTCAACCAATTCACTAATTGATTCGTCCATTTTTCTAGGATTAGGAGGAAACCCTTACAACCGATCAAGCTTCTACCCAAGCCTTGATCAAAACCCTCTTTTACAAGAGACAAATGAAAGCAAACTTAAACCCTCTAATAGGTGTTTGTTTGCACACTTAAGCACTCACCCAAAACCTAAAACACTTGAGCAAATTTAACAATTTTGGCTCACTAGTGTTTGTCTATACAAGAATTGACAATTTAAGTGCTAAGACATTTTCTTGATCAATTGGTGTTTGACAATATGAGCATTAGTCTTCTCTTGATGCTTGGAGGTCCCTTTTATACTCCCAATTGAGTTTATAGCCGTTTAGGACCGTTGGGGATGAATTGGAGCCGTTGAGGACTTTATTTCCCTTCATAAATGCTGTTCTGCAGCTACCAGTATCGATACCCGTGGAACGGTATCGATACGGCCTTCATGAAGAAATAGTCGTTGGGCTTTTGCCAGCACAGGGGTATCGATACACTTAGAACGGTATCGATACGGCCTTCATAGGAACTAGCCGTTGAGCTCTTGCCAGCTGAGGCGTATCGATACGCTTGAGGGCGTATCGGTACGGCTGCACATTTGAATAGCCGTTGGGAAATAGCCGTTGGGGTAGTTGAACAGGGATCGGTACGCTGACGTGGCGTATCGGAACGACCCCGGTCCGTATCGATACTCTAAACCCTCGTATCGATACGGGTTTTGACAGTGGCCAAACTAAGCCAAAAAGGTACCGGTACGGGTACAACCGTATCGATACTGGTGACTTGAAAACACAAGTTTGGCTGTTTAAAACATGAAAAATCTTTGCCAAAAACCTCTTAAAATACCTCAAACATAAATTCAAGTTGTTTGGACTTAAAACCAAGTTTTAAATTCTTTTCAAAATTAGTCCAAAACATTTTTCAATTATTATATCAAAACATAAGTTCTACAACCTTAGGCTCTGATACCAACAAATGTAACCCCCTCGTCTCGGTCTAGCCGGATGACCGGTCCGAGTGGGTCACACGGGGAAAACCGAAGCGAAACCCGTTAAGGTTCCCCCTCGGTTAGCAACCCTATTTTTTTCCATTTTAATCTTGTCACGTTCGAGTATTAAATTCCAAGTGATCAAACAGCGGAACATACCACACGAGACAACATTCAAACCCTTAAACCACATTCAAACATCCCAATTTTAATCTTGACTAAAGGCATCTTAGTACCTATGTGTTTTTCTCTTCAAACAGGCCAACAAGGGTCAAACAGTGCAGTTTTGGGTCATGATTTCGAAACCTTTGGGGGAAGGTTTCGAAACTTTGGCTGGCAGTGACCTCTGGAACTCAATTTTCACCAAAAGTTTCGAAACCTTGGGTAAGGTTTCGAAACCTTTGACCATAGTTTCGAAACCTTCCCCAAAGGTTTCGAAACTTTGGTTGGCAGAATGTCTAGAAATCCCAAGATTTGCAAAGGTTTCGAAACTTTACCCATAGTTTCGAAACCTAGGTGCAGGGGAGCACTTACGGCTTAACTCTAATGACTTCCTAACTATGAAGAACACTAAGATCATGCATAGACACAAATAAAAGCTTAAAAAGGACCAAAGGCATGAATTAACACTCATAAGACTTGCACATACTATCATTTAAACAACCATACATGAACCATAGATAGCAACCAAGCAATTAACAAGGCATTCATACATATCATTCATACAAAGAGCAATTCATGCATATATGGACATACAAGCATTTAAGATTTCATGCCTTAGCAACCAAAACACGTAGACATTCATGGCATGTAACATAAGCAATATTTACAATCAGACAAGGCATCCACTAACCAAGCCAACAACGATATACATCAAAGCTCAAATCAATAACACCTATCCCATTGCTTAACTATTACAATCTATTACTTAAAACTCATACATTGAGCTCACCAAAAGCAACACTTGGAGACCCTTCCTTGCCCTTGCCACCCACAAGCTATTTATCTGCATTGTCGAACAAAAGAGAGCGTAAGCATAAAAGCTTAGTGAGGGTAAGCTCATAAAACAAACCTTCGACAATGCAGGGTCCAAGCACGAGCAATTTCCATAATGAAATGCATGTTCTTACCTCCGATCCGCATAAGCCAAAATGAACATGATGCATGAACATATAGTCAACATTATGTCATGCTCAACAACCATAAGCTCAACTTAGCATGATACATAATCCAAAGCATTAGCCACATCATATATCAATTCATAAGGACATCACATTTCATGTCATATAAGGACATAAGCATAATCCCACATTGGTATATACATACAATCTCATATTGGCACCTAGCTATGACCCGAATACGCGGATAACCTGTTGAAACGCATTTCCAACAACAACATTACCTCGATGGGATTCCACTCATCACCGGTCCTTGCATGTGCGGGATTCCACTCATCGCCACATGCCCTACGGATGGGATTCCACTCATCATCACGTAGAAATATAAAAGCTTCCGGTGGAATATTACATCACCGTACTCCTCCTTGGTGCCTTAATGCCACCAAGGCCACGTACGTTTTGACTCAATTTGTGTGCACACTCATCCTAATGATCGATCATTGTACCCAAGCATACTAGTGCCAACATTAAACGCAATCCATTTTTCATAGCTACATGCATATGACAAAGCATCAAATATCATGTCTCACATACATGTATTTCACAACCCAATACCATGCCTAGCATGTACTCACCATGATCATCATCATGCATAATTCACAATCCAATCCACATGCATAGCAATGCATCAAACCATGCCTCAACAACATGTATAACACAATATACATAACTACCGTAAACACATATAATTAAGAGGCATAACAAACAATTAGAAGTTCAACCAAAGTTCCCTAAACTTAAGCTTGAGATTAGGCTACCACCCTAACCTCAACTCTAGGTGGGTTTACCAAGCCCAACCTAGGTCCACATGCTTGAACCAATGTTTAAAACCATTTAAAAACAATAACCACTCACCTCTACTCCAAGGTCAACTACCAAGCAAGCATCACCTTCAAGTTTCCGGATTTCTTCCCGAAGCTCCTCCAACGCAAACTCTCGCTTCTAAACAACCTCAATACAATTCAAGTAATCCTCAAATCAGCCCAACATCAAAATATCAACCCGGAATACAAATTCAAATATCAAACCCAACATTTCAAGTCATGACCAATCCCCATACTTAGCAATTTCGGACAGCCCTAATACCTCTTCCAAAAACCTTGTTTCCAACATCCATTGCACCCACAAATGATCCCAAATCAATCCCTAACCATAGTACTACCATTGGGCTATCAAACCCCACCTTAAACAACCCCCAAAACTCACCCAAAACCCTCCAAAATACCATTTTCGTACTAATATTTTACCCAGCAGAAAATCATGTTTTTAAACACCCAAATGACATCTAAATGGTCCCAAATCATCCCCTTAGCATACATATACCATCATCCCTCTAATTACACCCTAAACCCCACCAAAAATCAACTTTTTGACACCTCAAAAATGGGTTTAATGACCCATTTCGGAAATTCATCAAAATCCAACCAAATCAATATATAATGTGTATTTTGACATGATTAAACAAAACCCCAATACAATTTATCAAAACAAATTGAAAAACCCCATTAACAACCCAAATTTCCATATGAACTCTAATTCCCAAAACTCAATATTTTCGAAATCTAAGACTATAGATAAATAGAGGATAGAGAGGAGGTTAAGAAAATATATTTACCTCTTAATTTGGTGTTGAAATCGAATGGCAATAAAATGGAATAGTAGCTAAGGTTTTAGGAGAGTTTGAAAACATGGAAGAGGGGTTTGACATGGGAAATGGGTGTTGGGAGGAAGATGACAACTTTTTGCTAAAAGTTGTCTTGCTTTATTTAAAAATTTGGGCAAATTACAACATTGGTCCCTCCCTCCTTATTAAAGCTCAATTTGGTCATTATTTATAGTTGATTTATTTTAATTAGATTTTATTTGACTCGAACTATAACACGGCTAACTCCTAGCCCCAAAACACGGGTGTTACAAAGGGGAAGCTTTATTTGAATTCAAATCTTTAATCTCGTATTCACATTTTTAAAGTTAAAGGGGGAGAATCCCAAATAATTTTTCAAGATAGTTTTATTATATCAAAAAAGGGGAGATTGTAGAACTAATATTTTGATATAATATTTGAAAAATGTTTTGGACTAATTTGAAAAGAATTTAAAACTTGGTTTTAAGTCCAAACAACTTGAAAGTATGTTTGAGGTATTTTAAAAGGTTTTTGGTAATGTTTTTACTAATTTTAAAGAGCCAAACTTATCTTTTCAAGCTACCCGTACTGATACGGTTCAACCCATATCGATACCTTTTTGCCCAGTTTGGTCACTGCCAAAACCCGTATCGAAACAGGCTTGGCCGTTTCGATACGGTGAGGGATCGTTTCGATACGCCTGGTAAGCGTACCGATCCCCATTTAACAACCCCAACGGCTATTTTCCCAACGGTCATTTAAATGTGAAACCGTACCGATACGCCCTCAAGCGTATCGATACGCCTAGGCTGACAAGAGCTCAACGGCTAGTTCTCGAAGAAGACCGTACCGATACGGGTCCAAGCATATCGATACGGAAGGCTGCAGAACAGCATTTATTTTGGGAAATAAAGTCCCCAACGGCTCCAATTCAATCCCAACGGCTAGTAACGACTACAAACTCATCAAGGAGTATAAAAGGGACCTCCAAGCATCAAGTAAAGGTTAATGCTCATATTGTCAATCAACAAATGATCAAGAATTGTCTTAGAGCTTAAATTGTCATTTATTGTATAGACAAACGCTAGTGAGCCAAAATTGTCAAATTTGCTCAAGTGTTTTAGGTTTTGGGTGAGTGCTAAATTGTGCAAACAAATACCTATTAGAGGGATTTAAGTTTGCTTATTGTTTCTCTTTGTAAAAGAGGGTTTGATCAAGGCTTTGGGTAGAAAGCTTGATCGGTGTAAAAGGGTTTCCTCCTAAGCCTAGAAAAGGGGACGAATCAATAGTGGATTGATTGGAAATCCTTAGTGGGGAGCTAAGGTAGTGGATGTAGACCTTGGTTAGAAGGTTGAACCACTATAAATCATTGTGTCAATTATCATTTTAGCTTCCACACCACCTCCACCCAAAAATCCACCTCTCCACCACTTGGTGAGCCATATCGGTTGAACGAATCGAGCTCCTCCCAACTCAACACAAATTCACTAAGAATTTCGTCCTCTTTTCTCGACTTAGGAGGAAACCGTTACACCGATCAAGCTTTCTACCCAAAACTTGATTAAACACTCTCTTACACAAGAAAGACTTAGCAAACTAGAAATCCCTCTAGAAGGTATATGTTTGCACAATTAAAGCTCTCACCCAAAACCTAAACACTTGAGCAAATTTGACAATTAGGCTTACAAGTGTTGTCTATACAAGAAATTAAACAATAAAGCCCTAAGACAATTTTCTTATAATATTGTTGTTGACAATTGAAGCATTAGCCTTCTCTTGATGTTTGGAGATCCATTTTATACTCTCAAATGAGTTTGTACCCGTTAAGGACCGTTGAGGTTGTTTTGGCGCATTTGGAGATTTTATTTTCCACCATAAATACTGTTCTGCAGACGTACGTTTCGAAACATTCAACCCCTTTTTGAAACTCCCTTCTTCAGAACTAGTCGTTGAGGTCTGATGCAGTAGGCCGTATCGAAACGCCTATAGCCGTTTCGAAACCCTTCTAGCCGTATCGAAACAGTTACAACCCGTTTCGGTATGATTGATATTTAGGCTGCAAATTAAATTACCGATGGGAAAATAGCCGTTGAGAATTTAACCGTTGGGAAAAATAGCCGTATCGAAACAGTGATGCCCGTATCGAAACGTGGTGTAAAACCCTCACCCAAATTAAAGCTCGTTTCAAAACAAACAAGATTGTATCAAAACGTTGTCTCTGTGAATGGTCGTTTCGAAACGCCTAGGGGTGTTTCGAAACACCTTGGTGGTTTTGTAAAGTTTGACTTTAGAAAACACTTCAATACCTCTTTAAAAAATCCCCAAACATATTTTTAAATTTGTTTGGACTTAAATGCACTTTTAAAATCTTTTCAACTTAGTCCAATAATATTTTTTAATTATTATATAAAAACATTAGCTCCAAGTAAACATGAGTGAAAGAGATCATTTTCCAGTAATTCATTGTAAACACAATTTAAATAACGAAAGATTCAATATTTAAAAATTGTATCTAGAATGACTGAAAAGATACAAACAAGACCAGATGTAATGAGCAAATCTTAAATCTTTGTAGAATGGTCCATAGATGTAGCTTATAAGAGGAGTTATAAAAAATAATAGGAACAAGTAGAGGGAAAGAGAGAAAGCCAATTTGGCATTGCAAGGTGCAAATAAGTGTACAAATAGGATAAAAATATATATGAATTACCAGAGAAGGCAAAAAAAAAAAAACCTTCACTAAATTAAACATTCAAGCCACCGTCCAGAAAGAAGAATTCACTGGTAAATCATGAAAAGACTTAACCACACGCATTAAGCAAGTGTTCTTTCAAGTATTTATTGAGAAAACAAAAAAAATGAAACCTTAAAGCCAACAAAAACAAGAAACGTAGTACATCATGATATTATGGATCAGGCTTTGGAGTTAAAAGCTGATCTCACCATGAAAACGATACAAACACACCCACCATTGTTATTAGAGATTTGAACTCATCTGGGTAGACTGTTTGAAGGGAAATTCCGCAGCGGATTCTCCCTAAGTAACTCGGTTTCCCTGCGCAAAGGATTTTGAGACATCAGCAAATTTAGAGACCTTTTTCTTTAGGTAATCCTTAAGCAGTAATCTTAAAAAGCAATTGTTTACGGCGTTTACTTTTTTATGTTTCTGCCATCCAACTCTCTCAGTTGCAGACTTGAAGTTCTATCCTTTTCATCCTGTGCTTTTGGCTTTCTGATAACAAAAAATTGATAAAATAAGTAATGCAAACACCATAGAACACATTACTCTTTCTTTTCCAATATACAAGTTCAATATATGTTGAAATAACAGTTGTTCAAAAGTTATAATATTTATAATAAAAGTTATAACTTTTCAAAATAACTATTACTTACTCTGCACATTCCTCATCAACAAAGACTTCAATATGAGTACTTGCAGCAGTCCCTGTGGTCCTTGGAACAGGTTTCTGTGGAACCTGCCAAGAATTTTTGAAGTTCAATATCATTTGCAGAATAATCCAAATAAACAATACATCTCCCAATAGCAAGAAATCATGTTTGAGTTGCAAGGAAACCTTGTAAGATGTCCACTTTGCAGGCACTGCATTATTTTCTTTGTTTCTCTCAGCTCTACCACCAAGAGTGTGCCAAGAGTTTGAATCAGTACTTGGCTTAGCGTGATGACCCCTCATCGCATCCATCTTGTTATCATTGTAAATAGAAAGTGGAGTTCGCTGCACCCTATGACTGAGAAACAATAGAAAATTTTCAGAATATGTACTTATGGCTATTAAATATAGCAGAAAGGGAGCATCATTGTTAAAACGAGTGCTCCATGGTTAGAATGAAGTAGAAGAAGATTAGAGCTATGTTGCTCAAGCTCTTCATTTTTCTTGAAATACACACGTTTGACACTTGTGTCTGATACATGAATACGGAGATATGACTTTTTAGGATCCTCCAAAATACGCGGAAGACTTAGAAAAATCTACTCATGCATACCCATATCTAACATCCATACACAAATCCGAGTAACATAAGATGAGAGCTCAAACTAAAAAGTATAAATGGTTTGTTTTTTGCTTACTTATCTTGCTTCAATTTATTCCTGCCAAGCTCAAAAGTGTTGCTGGCCTGCCTCTCTGCAATCACAGGAATTTACATGTTATGCTGTGGGAAGAGCTATTAGATGATAAACTGAAACTGGAAAAGAAAGGCAATAACTTACGCCTCTCTCCCCTGGCCAATACGGTTCCGAAACTTCGGTTTGGTAAGTCATCATCCTTCGGTTCCTCCTGTAGTTTGGGAAAGGAATGAAAACCAGAACCAAGTAAATCCATGTAGAAGTAAAAGATCAAAAGAAGAGGAGGCATTAAGTATCAGTGCACACCTCATTAGGTTTAGGTCCTCTCATCGAGCGAGCAAGAAATTTCTTGTAAGCATCCCTCAACTTCTCTATTGGTTGAGCATTACTAAAGTTGCAGGAAGCTTAATTAGATCAACAAAATGTAAATTCACAACAAGTTTAAGTAGATCAAAGTGGGTGGATAAAAAAAATCTAAAAAAAGGAAAAATATGTTTTACATAAAATGCAATGCACCGCAGTATGAGTTGAATCAAGTCTACCTCTTCTATAAAACTAAATATGGAAGTCAGCTATTACCTGGATATCCCAAGATTGAATATATCATTTGCTTTTTTCATCTTAGACTTGGACTCCATGTGCAAAGCATATGCTATATAGAATGCTGAATGTGTCTTCCCAATGTCATTTGCATCAAGAAAACTATAAATGACCTCAGCATCATTACAATGCTCAGCCTAAAAACACCAATCAAATCATCAACCTCACAACCATCTATATAAATGATCAAAAAGAAGGAAAGGTGAAAAGTACCCACATATTCCAACCAAATTTTGAGGTAGCGGAGATCATTTTTATAACGATCTGAATGCCAAAAAGCTCGAACACATTGCTCGTAGATCAATACGACTCCAGAGAAGTCTCCACCTGGTGGGAATGACTCTTGAACCCATTTAATGCAACTTAAAACACACAAGAAAAGGTACAAAACAAACAATTAGACATAGAATCGATCTACCGATAAAATCTCAGTAAAAACAACTGAATCAACAATACTCGGTACTTAACTTGAAATTCCAATCATTCAAAATGCAGAACTCAAATCTATTTCCGGCTAAACAAGACTGAAATAGAAGTTATGTAAGGGGAAGAATAGTTACTCAAGCCACGGCTGGAGAGGATCATCTCCTTTATACTCATCGATTGCCTCAATCAATCTCCTAAACATCCAAAACAGAAACGAAAAGAAAAACAAAGCAAGCGGATAAGAAAATGGACCAAATATAAATTTGAAGTTAAACCCTAAAAACAGAAGAAAATTATAGGTAAAGATTATGGAATAGACCTTCGGTTCTCAAGGAGGGATTTCTTGAGTTGATCGTCGGTGTGAGCTTTGAGAGCACGGTTTAAGAGATCAACATTGCGGCCTCTCTTCAAAGGCCTAACGTTTTCTTTGAAGAGTTCCCATTCATTTCCGGTTTGTCGCTTCGATACAAGGAACTCAGTCTCCGGATCCATGGCTGCCGTTGTGCTGCGCTTTTTCGTGAAAAACAAAAGGAGAGGGGAATTCAAATTTTGAAATGTAACAAACGGCTCCTCCAAAAGTTGCCGTTTTATAGAAATCAGGTTTTGGAATAAAATAACATCGCTGGGCCTGGGCCTGGGCCTGGTCCGGGACTTTTCCCATTTTATTCGCCGAGTCTCTTCTTCTCCAATCTCCACTTTCATCAGCCATGGCGACTCTAGGGTTTAACTCGTTCACAATCACAGGTGCCCTAGAAAAGAACCCAAAGCTGCGTTTAGCTTTATTTCCTTGCGATAAGAAAGGTGAGAAAAGGGTATCCAGAACGGGCGTAAAAGCAATGGGAGCAGCCAAATATAAAGGGACTCAGATGAGGGAAAAGAAGCTAACCGAGATGATTGAGAAAAAGGTTTTGGAAGCCAAGGAAGTGTGCGAAGGAGACGAGACATCTGATGAGTGCAAGGTGGCTTGGGACGAGGTGGAAGAGGTGAGTCAAGCCAAGGCTGATCTTAGGCGTACACTTCAAATTGAAAAGAAAGATCCTTTGGAATCCTTCTGCCAGGAAAATCCTGAGACTGAAGAGTGTAGGATCTCTGAAGATTGATGATCTGCTTTGTGTTATTTAGTTGAAAGGAATTTAACATCTTTAGAACAATCTAACCAGCTTTGTTAATTTGTGGTTTGAGTTATTAATTTAAAGTTTCATTGTTATGCTGTGTTCAATCAAGCTTCCTTGTTTTTTAATATCAGATCATGTTTGTTCAGAGCTAAGCTTTGTGTTATTTTGTTGAAAGTGAATTGTTTGCAACTTAAAAAAATCACCCAGAAGAAAATGAGCAAGCTTGGGAATGAGAGTGAAACATCCTATTAATAATTCCGCCCAAATTCTGACTTTTCGACAATTTCTAGCGTTACTTGCCGATGCAGAGGAGAAGCAAATGAAGGATCAACACGTCAAGATTTGGTTGTCCGAGCTCCGAGACTTGATGACATCTTGGATGAGTTCGCAACCGAAGCTCTTCGAAGCAGGTTAATGTAAGATCGTAAAGTGAACTGAGGTAAAGTAAGGAAGATCATTCATACCTTCACTGCACATTTCAATCCAAATGCTTTCTTGTTTGGTTATAGGATGATGTCGAAGATGAAAGCCATTAATTCCAGATTGCAGGACTTGATCAGTATTAAAAATGGCTTGCGATTATCGGAGTTTGATGTTAATAGGCCCAGGAGAGCTATTGAAAGACCACCAAGTAGTTCTTTGGTGAATGAAGCTCTTGTCTATGGCAGAGAAAATGATAAGAATGCAGTGATTGATTTGCTTTTAATGGATGATAACACTGATGCTGATGATGTTTCTGTCATCCCCGTTGTTGGCATTGGAGGAATTGGTAAGACAACTCTTGCTCAGCTAGTTTACAATGATCGTATCACGAATGATCTTTTCAATGTCAAAGCATGGGTGTGTGTTTCTGAGTATTTCGATATCCTTAGAATTACGAAATCAATTTTGCAGTCAATCACTTCTGATTCATCATGCAATGACATAAATGATCTGAATTTGCTTCAAGTTAAATTGAAGGAGAAGCTGTCTGAAAGGATGTTTCTGCTTGTTTTGGATGATATTTGGAATGAGTTACCATGATTGGACCATCCTTCGATCTCCTTTCGAAGTAGGGGATCCGAGAAGCAAAATTATTGTGACAACACGAAACCAGAACGTTTCGTTGGTTATGAAAACCGTTCCGGATTACTCCTTAAAAGAACTGTCAAATGATGATTGTCTGTTGATTTTAACTCAACATTCTATGGGAGCAAAAGATTTCAGTGCTCATTCGGACTTAAAAGAACTAGGACAACAGATTGTGAAGAAGTGTAAGGGCTTGCCCTTAGCAGTTAAAACAATCGGAGGCCTGCTTCGAACTCGGGTTGATCCCGATGCATGGAAAGATGTATTGAAGAATGAGATATGGAATTCATCAGAAGAGCAAAGTGGCATAATCCCAGCTCTAAGACTGAGCTACTATCATCTTCCACCTCATCTAAAACAATGTTTTTTGTATTGTTCGATACTCCCTAAAGACGACTGTTGGTGAATATTAGAGTTTTAGTTCTAACTAGACTCTTGTAAATATTATTCTAATAATAGTTAAGTTGTACAGAAACTTTAACTTAATTATTTCAGATAGAGTTTAACTAGTGAGAAATTCTACTTATACAGAAATTCTACTTAATGTATAACTTGATGTACTCAGTCTATTAAATAGACTTCTACGTAAATTGAGAGAATAAAAATATACAAAAACATAAAAATTGATTCTCTTTTTTAGAAATTTCTTTTTTTTATAGATTAGAGATAGTAGTAGTGACGGCATTAAGACCGTTGTTAGCTCATGTTACCATGTGAAAAACGGGCCATGATAGCTGGAGATGCAATAAATAATGGTGGTTTGTGTGATCGGTGGTTAGAGATTTAGGTTAGCTAATTTTACCTAAAATATCTTATAATAAAAACCATGGTTACACCATAAAACCTCTGGGAAGAGTATATATTTTCTTGTTGATTGTACCTCTACAAATTGGGTTGTGAACTTTGGTGCGTCAGATTATATGACAGGAAATATTTATATTTTTTACAAACATAACAATGAGAAGTTTACATTTTCAGTGAGAACACCAGATGACTTACTGTCAGTTATTGTAAAAAGTGATTCTGTTAAATTTAGTGACACTATTTTTTTTTTGCCTAATGTGCTTTATGTCCCTCAACTTACTTGCAACCTTCTATCTATTAGTAAATTATATGCTGATTTTCAATGTGATGTTAAATTTAATTTGAATGGTTGTGAATTTCAGGCAAAAAGTACAGGGACAATGATTGCCTCTGCTAAGCTAAGTAATGGGCTCTACATATTTCATGGTCTATCTTCACACAAACAAGTTAATTCAAGCTGTTGCCTTAATTCTACTTTATTCTATTATGTTTATTCTAGTGATATTATGTTATGTCACTTTCGTTTAGGCCATCTCAACTTTTTTTACATGGCTAAATTGTTTCTTAAGTTATTTGGTAATAAAAATCTATAGTTCTTTGCTTGTGAAATATGTCAACTTGCTAAACACACTAGACAACCTTACTATCCTTCTAAATTTACAGCTTCCTCACCTTTTTTAATAATACATAGTGACATATGGGGCTCTTCTAAGGTTAAAAACTAATGAATTAAGGTAGTTCATTTCCTTCATTGATGACTACTCTAAGACTATTTGGACATATTTGTTGAAAGAAAAATCAGAGGCTGAGAAAATTTTTCAAACCATTCATAGGATGGTAAAAAAATCAGTTTCAAAGTATTATTAAAATTTTAAAAATTGATAATAACAGTGAGTATTACACCAAAAGATTAAATTTATATTTAAAAAAATTATATATTAGTTTCTTTGTCAATACCTCTCAACATAATGGAATGGTTGAGAGAAAAAATATGCATCTTTTAAAAGTTACTAGATTATTGTTGTTTTCTACTGGTGTACCAAAACATTTTTGAGGCAACCTACTTAATCAATTGGATGCCAAGTAAAATTTTGAAATTTAAAATCCCTAGAGATGTCCTTCTTGCTACCTTTCCTCATTTCAAACCATTGTCATCTCATGTTTTTTTTTTTTGAGTATTTGGGTGTGTTTTTTTTGTTTATGTTCATACTCAATTTAAAGATAAACTTGATCTTAGGTCTCTTAAATATATTTTTCTTAAGTTATTTCTCGAGTTAAAATGACTACAAATGTTACGCACTCACTACCAAACACAATTTACAACTCCATAAATGTTACATTCTTTGAAAAGAGACTCTATTTCTCTAAGTCTGAAATTCAGAGAGAGACTTTACATGAATTTCAATCCCATGATAGTACTTTACAGAAATTTCAGTCTCATGACAATGTTCAAATCAGGTCAGGTTGTAACACTCTAAAAATTGCGTCCAAATTGTGAACCCTATATTCACAAAATCTCTAATTTAGAAACCTAATTTTTCAATCCTTAATTGAAAACCCTAACAGTTGAGTATTTTTAATTCAAAACTCCAACTTGTTATGAGGGACTATATAAATTTTTTTTATCAAACTTAAAAGTTAATATAAAATTTCTTGAAAATTTAAGAACTGACTCCATAAATAACCGACTCCATAAATAACCTTTTATCAAATTAAATTTTAGTTTACTTTGGGTTCTTCCTACCATCTTTTTTTAATTTTTTTAATATATATATATTTATATTTATATAACCTTTTTTTCAAATTAACTTTTAATTCTATTGAGTTTTTGCCCCATCGTCTCCTACTCTTTAAACTGATTATTTATTTTATTAATATTATCAATTTACCTTATTTATTTATAATTCTAAACCTAATACGATTACTAACCTACTTAACTTAACTATATATATATATATATATATATATATATATATATATATATATATATCCTATACACAAGCGGTGGAAACCGAAAGTTTCCACAAGCGCCTTCATTTTAGGGTATAGTGAATTAGTTTAGGGGTTTAGGTGTAGGGGTTTAGAATTTAGGGATAGTTGTTTTAATTTAAGGTTTAAGGTTATAATTTAGGGTTTATAGGTTAAAACCTAAATTCTCACCATATTACCCTAAAAACTAAACCCTAACCTATAAACCCTAAATTATAACCCTAAACCTTAAATTAAAACAACTATCCCTAAATTCTAAACCCCTACACCTAAACCCCTAAACCCTATACCCTAAACTAATTCCCTATACCCTAAAACGAAGGCGCTTGTGGAAACTTTCAGTTTCCACCGCCAGTGTATAGGATATTAATCATATATATATATATATATATATATATATATATATATATATATATATATATATAAATGTAGTTATAGTTATGCGACAAAGAAACAAAAAAAAAGTTATACCAATACCGCCAAACACACTCAATACGCAAATATGATCATACCAAAACATTTTTGATTCGGTTAAGATTCAGTACTAGACAAGGAGCACGAGAGTTGTTCACTACGTCGCTATATTTTTATTGTTGCGAGATGTGTTTTCTTCCGGTGCTATAAATAAATTATATGTTATTTTTTTATGTGTTGGTGTTTTACCCTTTATGTGATTATTTATATGTATTATGATTTTTATGGTTGACATCACATGCATACGTTTTCAGAGTATGTTTTTATTATGATTTACGGACCGTGATTTATGAAACTATAATTTATGGATTTATGGACTATGATTTATGAATTATGTTTATGGAATATCGGATTTATGAAATTAGTTTTTATGAAACTTGAATTTTAAACATCATATGTGTATGAACACGGGTTGGGATTTATAAGGAGGAAGTACAGTGATTTCACCATTCGGACTGAATTCTACTTCGGATTGGCGGACATAAGGAGGAGGTTATGAGAACCTTCCTCATTTTTGGCGGACGTAGTTGGGTGCATTGCATTACACTTGTGATATTTTATCATATTTTTAAAGGATTTTAAGAAAATAATACAATCTTTATGATTATGGTTTTTCTTGCACTTTAGAGACACACTAAGTTCTCTACCTTACTCCCCATAGTTTTCCTTTTACAAATATCTTGGATTTTAGGCGACGTGGTACTTGGAGGATCTTAATTTTATCTGATTATTTTATTATTCAGTATGAACTAAATTTAAACTATCAGATTATTATTATTCTATGTTTTGAGATATTTACGTATTTTGAGATTATGTTTTAGAATATATTTACAAACTTTATTTCAGATATTTTATTAAATTGTCAGAATATTTTTATAATATTTGGGTTTTGAAAACAATTGTGATATTTTACGATACATGTTGTCAATTAATAATTAATTTATTTTATAAATTATTTAAACCTAAAATTTATTACTTGAGGGAAATATTTTCAACGGTGACTTCCTAAATTCGATCTTTTTTTCTGGGTCGAGTTTAGGGGGTTACATTGGTAAATCACAGCAAAATATTCAGCCCTCTCATATATCTATTTTTAAAGCCAATACATTCTCCAAAATCAGCAGACGTACCCTCACTAAGTTTTAAAACTTCTAGCACCTTATACTGCCGTAATTGAAACACCTACATCCTTACCAAAAAATCCTCAAAAAAATCGTGACTCCACAGCTTAAGAGTAAACAACTAAGTGTTTATCAAAAGAGAAAGAAGCATATTTCAAAAATTATTACTCATCTTAGCATTTGTCGAGAATTGAAATTGAATTCTATTGTCCAAGAAAATCTGAAAGGTAAGAATGCTCCTCAAACTTTTGTTTCTTCTAATGACACTATATACCTCCCTATTGCTAAGAGAAATAGTGTAAAAAATGCACAAACCATCCTATTAAAAGGTTTGTAGCTTATAAAAAAAATAATGCCTTTCTTGAGAGCTTTTACTGTTAAAATTGACAGTATAAAGATCCCAAAACAGTAGGAGAAGCATTATATGATCTAAGGGGGAGAAAAGCAATAGAAGAAGGGATTAAAGCTCTTCAGACTAATCAGACTTGGAGTTTGGTTGAACTATCAGAAGGGAAAAAAATTATTGACCGCAAGTGGGTATTCACTGTAAAGTACAATTTAGATGGTAGTGTTGAGAGATTTAAAGCTCCGTTGGTAGCTAAAGGGTTCACACGATCATATGGTATAGACTACCAAGAAACTTTTGCACTTGTAGCTAAACTAAATACAATCAAAGTGTTACTTTCCTTAGCTATAAATAAGGATTGAAAATTACATCAGCTAGATATAAAAAATGCATTCTAGAATGAAAATTTTGAGGAGAAAGTGTATATGTAAATTTTTCCTGGTATGGAGGACAGCTCAAAACAGAATGCGGTATGCAAGTTGCACAAGTCTTTATATGGCTTGAAACAGTTACCAAGGGCCTGGTTCAATAAGTCCACTAAGACTGTTGTGAAAAATGGCTACAAACAGTGTCAAGCAGATCACACATTGTTTCTAAAGATTACACCCGAGAAACAACAAACTCTTTTAATTGTTTATGTCAATGACATATTAATTACTAGAAGTGAATAAAGAAATTGAGAGACGGAAGAAGTTCTTGGGTAGTGAGTTTGAAACCAAAAGCATAGGGAGCCTCATATATTTTTTGGGAATAGAGATTGCAAGGATGATTAATTAGAAGAAATATATCTTCGATTTACTTTCTGAATCTGGGATGTTAGGTTGCAAGCCAGTAGACACTCTTATGGATTGTAATTTGAAGATAAGGAAGGATGATTTAAGGGATCTTGTGAATAAAGAATTATACAAGAGACTAATAGGGAAGTTAATCTATCTATCTCTCACAAGGTCATGTATAGTTTATTCAGTAAGTATAATAAATCAACATATGAGTAATCCTAGAGAAGAACATGGAGGCAGCCAATAGAGTTTTAGGTACTTGAAATTTACCCCTAGACATGGACTGGTTTTAAAAAAAAATAAAAATAGATCAGTGAAGATATACATTGATTTCAGCTGTGCAGAGAATTAACTGATCGAGAATCAGTAAGTAAGTATTGCTTTTTTGTTTGGGGTAACTTGGTTACTTGGAGAAGTAAGAAACAACTTGTAGTCTCTTGGAGCAGTGCGAAGGTAGAATATAAAGTTATATCACTTGAAATTTGTGAGAGAATTTGGCTAAAAAAACTATTATTAGAACTGACAGTGGATAACACACAAACTTTTAAGTTGTTTAGTGATAGCCAGTCTACTATTAGCATAATAAAAATTCAGTTCATCATATAGAACCAAGCATGTAGAGATTGACAGACATTTTATTTCAGATAAAGTTAATAATGGACTTGCAAAGCTCCATTTTGTTCCAACCAAAGATCAACTAGTTAATGTCTTCACCAAGGCACTACCACAAGTAACCTTTGATGAATTCACATCCAAGCTAAAAGTCTATATTAACTACTCACCAGCTTGAGGGGGAGTATTGGTGAATATTAGAATTTTAGTTCTATTTAACTCTTGTAAATATTATTCTAATAGTAGTTAAGTTGTACAAAAGTTTTAACTTAATTATCTTATATAGATTTTAACTAGTGAAGAATCTTACTTGGTGTATAATTCGATGTACTCTGTTTATTAAATAGAATAGACTTGTATGTAAATTAAGATAATAAAAATATACAAAAATAGGGAAACTGATTCACTTTTCTGAAAATTCCCTTTTCTACAACGACGAGTTCAGGGAGGAGGAAGAGGTGCTGTTATGGATGGCAGAAGGATTGTTAGAGCAAGCAAACACTAAAAGGTACAAACCGAAAATCTAGGTAGCATGTACTTCCAAGTTCCAAGGTCTTTCTTTCAAAGATGTAGCAGAAATAAATCTGGGTTGGTGATGCCCGACCTCATCAATGATCTTGCTCGATCCATTGCAGGAGACATATGCTTTAGAGTAGAGCGCGATGAGAAAATTTCAAGCCCTGCTCGATACTCATCCTTCGTTGGGAGTATGTATAATGGGCTCAAAAAGTTTGACCCCTTTGGTGACATAGAGCATTTACCAACATTTCTGTCATTTATGCTGGCCAAAGATGGAGACTACTATATATCAAACTGTGTTCTTATCGATTTGTTGCCGAAACTGAGACGCTTAAACTCGAAGGGTACTACATTACTGAGATACCGGATTCAACCGGTGATCTGAAACATATACGATACCTTAACTTCTCTTATACCAAAATCAAAAGCCTGCCTGAATCTACATGTACTCTCTTCAACTTACAAACATTATTGTTGAGAGGTTGTGATCGCCTTAAACAATTGCAGACTGATGTGAGGCTTTTAACCAATCAAGGACATCTAGATATTACCGATGCAAATTTGATTGAAGGGATGCCATTTGGGATCGGTGAACTAATTGATCTCCAATCAGTGTCCAACTTTGTTGTAGGCCAAAGTGTTGGATATCAGATAAGAGAGCTGAAGAATTTATCTGATCTCAAAGGTCAACTTTCTATCTCAGGATTAGAAAATGTTGTCAATGCTCAAGATGCATTGGAGGCTATGTTTTTTAGTAAGTCTGGCCTTAATGATCTAGAAATGAAGTGGAGTGCGAACACGAAAGATGATTTACGAAATGCAGAAGTTCTGAGCTTACTTCAACCGCATAAAAAACTTAAGAAACTCTCCATCAAGTATTATGATGGTCCGACATTCCCAACTTGGGTCGGAGATCCTTCATTCAAAAATTTAATGTTCTTAAAGTTTGAACAATGGGTTTTATGGTGCTCAATTTCCTTCGACCGCTGGGTTTGCCAAATTTGAATTTTTGAGTGTTAAAGTGGGAGCTAAAAGATTGAAATTGGACACAAGTATTTATAGTGGTTCGGCCTTCTAACAAGCATCTACATCCACTATCTTAGCTCCCACTAAGGATTTCAACCAAATTCACTAAGAATTTCAACCAAATTCACTAAGAATTTCATCTTTTCTTTAGGCTAAGGAGGCAAAATTTACAACCCTCAAAGCTTTCTACCCAAAGCTTGACTAAACCCTTTTTACAAGAGAAATTCCAAGGAAACTTAAAATCCCTCTAATAGGTATTTGTTTGCACTATCTAGCTTTCACCCAAAACCTAAACACTTGAATAAATTTAACAATGTTTAGTTCACTAGTGTTGTCTATACAAGAAAATGGACAATTAAGCTCTAAGACAAAATCTTAATCATAGTGTTGTTGACAATTGAAGCATTAGCCTTCCATTGATGCTTGGAAGTCTTTTTATACTACTAATTGAGTTTGTAGCTGTTACTAGTTGTTAGGGTTGAATTGGAGCCGTTGGAGACTTTATTTCTCACCATAAATGCAGTTCTGCAACTCTCCGTTTCGAAACACTCGACCTTGTTTCGAAACATCTCTAAAATAGAAAGAGTCATTGCAGTCTGATGCAACACCCGTTTTAGAACAACCTTGGCCGTATCGAAACGTTGATTCCCGTATCGAAACATCATGCAATTTAAAAGGCCGTTGGAAAATAGCCGTTAGGGTTTTTGACCGTTGAGGTCATTGCCACATAGGCGTATCGAAACGGTAGTGGTCGTATCGAAACGCTATACAAAATTCTCATCCAGATCAAACCTCGTTTTGAAACAGACAAGGCTGTATCGAATTGTTTTGGCTTTAAAAGCACTTTAGAAACCCCTTTAAAATACTTCAAACATATTTTCAAGATATTTAGACTTAAAAGAAAAATTGAAATCTTTTTAATTTAGTCAAAAACTATTTTTCAATTATTATATTAAAACATTAGTTATTCTAAGTGTACTTCATTACCATCACTTGGAAAAATGCCATTCTTAAAGGCACTTTATGTCAAAGGAATGAGTTATGTCAATAGGGTAGGTGCAGAGTTCTATGGAGAGAATTTCTTGAATGCATTTCCCGCACTAGAGATTCTTCATTTTGAAGAAATGCCAGAGTTGAAGGAGTGGAATCTGTGCCAAGTCGATGAGAAAACCGGAAACTTCAATTGCCTCCGCGATCTCTCTATCAAGAAATGCCCCAAACTATTGGGAAGTTTACCAAGTTATCTTTCTTGCTTGGAAAAGCTTGTGATCCATGACTGTCAACTATTGGAAGTTTCATTTCCAAAGCATTCCAGGTTGTATGAATTAGAAATTGTTGGCTGCAAAAAAGTGACACACGATAGCTCTCTTGATCTTTGCTCGATAAAATAAAGCCACTCTCTCAAATATCACAAGGTTTGCTTGTTTAAAAGAGTTGGTGTTAGGCTTAACAGAAATTGAGTTTCTTCGGATCGGTGGTTGTGGAGGAGGCCTTCCTTGTTCCTTCTTTGTGCCACAACGGAGCAGGATGGTTAGCACGATCAAGGTGCCTCCGGAACATGGAAATCTTGAATTGTTCTCAACTTGTTTCAATGGGGATAGCCATAGGAGGGCAAAAGTAAGAGCTGCAACAAATGGAAACACTTTGCAGTCTTGAACATCTAAGAATCAAGCATTGTGAAAGACTAGAGAAGTTATCTGCAACTACGTACAATCTTACATCCCTTAGGGAGCTCGAGATTGTAAAATGTCCGAAATTGGTGTCGTTTTCACATGATAACTTGCCTCCTACTCTAAAAGGGTTGGTGGTAAAAGATTGTGAGAATTTACAGTGTTTATTGGATGAAGATGGTATTAACATCAGCAGAAGATCATTACTTAGCCATCTGATAATCGAACAATGTCGATCTCTAGCATCTTTATCCTCAACAGGCGAGTTACCTGTTGAGCTTCAACATGTGAAGATATGGAGTTGTCCAAAGTTGGCCTATTTATCATCAAGTGGCCAGTTACCTGTGGGGATTAAACACCTACGGATTGACCTTTGCCAAATGTTGGAATCCATTGCAGATTCAGTTCACAATAACACTTGCCTAGAGTTCATCTTTGTTGGTAGGTGTGAAAAGATTCAGTGTTTGCCTGATGGATTGAACAAGCTAAGCCATCTGCAGCAGATTCATATCGAATGCTCTCGGAATCTGGTTTTGATTTCCGGGTTGCCCCCCACCGGCCTATGGCTGCTGCGTCTAAGCTGGTGCCGGAAACTCCAAGTGTTGAAAATGGCTTTGAAATTTCAAAGCAAAATGTCAAGGAAGTGGGGCACCGAATTGACAAATTGGATTTGTCAGGTTTAGGTGCAGCAAATGAAGAAAATTGGAGCTGTAAATTAATGCTTCAACGGTAAATGTTGAAATTACCAATGGGGAAATTGATTTTTGGTCCCTAAACTTTAGGCTATTTACAAGTTTAGTCCTTAAAGCTCAACTATAAATAGGCCTAGCATTTGTCATTTGAAATCATCCCAACATCCATACCATCTCTCCCATTTGTTTCTCTTCTCTCATTTGTAATATTTGGGAATTCTTAGGAATTCCATTTGTTTGTACCATTTTGGTATTAGTGAAGTTATCATCCGGTGGTGGTGCCCGAGGAGTAGACGACATTTTCGTCGAACCTCGTAAATTTGGTGTGTTCTCTCCATTATTTATTTCTCTTGCTTATTATTGGGTTTTTCCATTGGGTTTCAATATTCAATAGTTGACGGGTTTGTCCGCTGTGAAAATTTCGGTAGTTTCGATCTCAACATTTCAGCTCAGATTTGAAGCTACGTTCGTGTGGGAAATAACCCAGTTTCCCCAACAATTGGTATTAGAGCCAGGTTAAGGCTATCCCGGTCGCTCGGTTGCTGCAAAGAAGTGTGGTGTTGTGACAGTGCATGTCTAGGAAAGTTCTGGCTAGGAAAGACTTGGTATTTAAGCGATTTGTGTGATCCACCTCTCTTTCCTGGGAACTTACCTGGTGCAGTGTTTCAATATCCAGTTCGTGCTATTGAATATTATTCGTTGCCATGGCAAAAGACGGATCAGATGGGGCATCAAGCTCTTCCTCTATACCGGTGAGGAGGATAATGTCAAATGCAAACTTCTCGGTGGAGTTGTTCGATGGATCCGGTCACTTCGACATATGGCAAGGCGAGGTGCTAGACTCTTTATTTCAACAAGGTCTAGACATTGCCATTGAGGAAGAAAAACTCGTAGATATGGTGGAGAAAGATTGGAGAACAATCAACCGTATGACGTGCAGTACGATTCGATCTTGTCTTTCCAGGGAGCAGAAGTATGTCTACAAGAACGAGACTTCTGCAAGCAAACTGTGGAAAGCGTTGGAGGAAAAATTCCTAAAGAAAAGCTCTAAGAATCGTCTTCACATGAAGAAAAGATTGTTCAGATTTGATTATCAATCAGGAACCAGTATGAATGAACACATCACTGCCTTCAATGAGTTAGTGGCAGATCTGTTGGGCATGGATGAAACTTTCAAAGATGAAGATTTGGCTCTAATGTTGTTGTCATCCCTTCCAGATGAATTTGAGCACCTTGAAACAACGTTACTTCATGGAAAGGATGAGGTGACCCTTAAAGAAGTAACTGCTTCTCTGTATAGTTACGAGCTCAGAAAGAAAACTAAGATGGAGAGCAAGTACAATGCAGCGGAGGCCATGGTGGTAAGAGGTCGCTCTAAAAGCCAAAAGCCAAAAATGAGAGGGAGATCAAAGTCAAAGTCTAGACTTGGGAAAGATGAATGTGCCTTTTGTCACGAGAAAGGTCATTGGAAGAAAGATTGCCCGAAGCTGAAGAAGAAAGGAAAAGCCGCTCCAGATGCATGTGTTGCAGAGCATGATACTAGTGACTATAAAATATCACTGGTTGTTTCATCATCATCATTTCGTTCAGACGAGTGGATATTGGATTCGGGTTGTACCTATCATATGTCCACTAATCGGGAGTGGTTCTTCGATTTAGTAGAACTAAATGGAGGAGTTGTTTATATGGGCAATGGCAACGCCTGTAAAACGATTGGGATAAGTTCAATCCGATTGAAGAATCAAGATGGATCAACCAGAGTTTTGACTGATGTCCGATACGTGCCTAGTTTGAAGAAAAATCTCATCTCGTTGGGAGCTTTGGAATCTAAAGGCTCGATTGTCACTATGAGAGATGGAATTTTGAAAGTCACATCAGGCGCACTCGTGATAATGAAGGGCATCAGGAAAAATAACTTGTATTACTACCAAGGTAGTACAGTTATTGGAGTAGTAGCAGTAGCTTCCGGTGGAGACAAATTGGATTCTACTCAGTTGTGGCACATGCGGTTGGGACACACTGGTGAGAAATCCTTGCAAATTTTGGCAAAGCAAGGATTGTTGAAAGGTGCAAAGGCTTGTAAGTTAAATTTTTGTGAGCATTGTGTTCTGGGAAAGCAGAAGAGAGTGAAATTCGGCACCGCTATCCATAATACGAAAGGTATTTTGGATTATGTTCACTCAGATGTGTGGGGTCCTTCCAAAACAACGTCGCTGGGAGGAAAACACTATTTTGTAACTTTTGTTGATGACTTTTCCAGAAGAGTTTGGGTGTATACAATGAAGTCTAAAGATGAAGTGCTCAAAGTTTTCCTGAAGTGGAAAAATATGATCGAGAACCAGACTGGCAAGAAGATCAAATGACTTAGGACGGACAATGGAGGGGAATATAGAAGTGATCCGCTCTTTGACGTTTGCCAGGAACATGGTATTGTTCGACACTTCACTATTAGACATACACCACAGCAGAATGGGGTGGCAGAGCGTATGAATCGAACACTACTTGAGAAAGTTCGATGTATGTTGTCCAATGCTGGGTTGGGCAAACCATTTTGGGCTGAGGCTGTGACATATGCTGGCCATCTCATCAATCGTCTACCGTCATCGGCGATTGGAGGAAAAACACCGTTGGAGGTATGGTCTGGATTACCCACTACATATTATGATTCCTTACATGTATTTGGATCCACTGCGTATTATCATGTGAAGGAGTCAAAACTTGATCCTAGAGCAAAGAAGGCTATCTTTATGGGAATCACTCATGGAGTGAAGGGATTTCGACTTTGGTGCTTAGACACAAAGAAGATAGTTTGTAGCAGAGATGTTACCTTTGATGAATCTGTCATGTTGAAGAAGGTAACAAATGGAGCTGTTCAGACAAGTAGTACTCCACAACAGGTGGAGTATACTCCAAACCAGGTGGAGTTTCAAGAGACGGTGATTAGTCCAGCAATTGATGTTACTGATTCTCCAACTCCAATAGAGGAATCAGAAGATGAAGAGGTTCAAACCCAAGAACCATTGGAGACACCAGAACCACTTGCAGTTACAAGGTCAAGGAGAGAAATTCGTAGACCTGCTCGATTTACAGATACAGTGGCCTATGCCCTTCCAGTTGTTGATAATGATACCCCTGCCACTTATCAAGAAATAATGCAAAGTTTAGAAAGTGACAAGTGGAAAAGTGTCATGGATGAAGAAATGTAATCTCTCCAGAAGAACAACACTTGGGATTTGGCATATTTACCAGAAGGTAAAAGGGCAATTGGATGCAAGTGGGTGTTTGCAAAGAAAGACGGATCTCCCAGCAAGAAAGATGTTCGCTACAAGGCAAGGTTGGTAGCTAAAGGCTACGCTCAAAAGAAGGGAATCGACTACAACGAAGTATTTTCCCCTGTTGTGAAGCATTCCTCCATTAGAATATTGTTGGCCTTGGTAGCACAGTTGAATTTGGAGCTAGCTCAACTCGATGTAAAGACGGCTTTCTTGCACGGTGATTTGGAAGAGGAGATCTATATGACTCAACCAGAAGGATATGTGGATGCTGGTGGTAAGAAATGGGTTTGTAAGCTGAATAAATCGCTATATGGATTGAAGCAATCTCCGAGGCAGTGGTACAAGCGCTTTGATAGCTTTATGAGGAGGCAGAAGTACACAAGAAACAAATATGACCATTGCGTGTATTTGCGAAAGCTACAAGAAGGATCTTTCATTTATCTCCTCTTGTATGTTGATGATATGCTGATCGCTTCAAAGAGTCAACAAGAGATAGACAAATTGAAGGCTCAGTTGAATCAAGAGTTTGAGATGAAAGATCTAGGTGAGGCCAAGAAGATTCTCGGCATGGAGATAAGTAGAGACAGGCGGAGAGGTAAGCTTTGTTTGACTCAGAAGCAATATCTGAAAAAGGTATTACAATGTTTTGGCATGAATGAAAGCACAAAACATGTAAGTACCCCACTTGCTTCTCATTTGAAACTCAATTCTTAATTATCTCCTAAAACTGACGAAGAGCGAGAATACATGGAAAAAGTTCCATATGCTAATGCAGTAGGGAGCTTGATGTATGCGATGGTGTGTACGCGGCCTGACATTTCACAAGCAGTTGGAGTTGTGAGCAGGTATATGCATGATCCTGGAAAGGGACATTGGCAAGCTGTGAAATGGATTCTACGGTATCTCCAACAAACCGTAGATGTTGGTTTAGTGTTTGAGCAAGATGAAATACTTGGTCAGGTCGTGGTTGGATATGTTGATTCCGACTATGCTGGTGATTTGGACAAGCGTCGGTCTACTACTGGGTATTTGTTTACTCTAGCAAAAGCCCCAGTGAGTTGGAGGTCTACTTTACAGTCAACGGTGGCTTTGTCAACTACAGAGGCAGAGTACATGGCGGTTGCAGAGGCTGTTAAGGAGGTGATTTGGCTTAACGGATTGTTGGAAGACTTGAGAGTTGTTCATAGTCACATTAGTCTCTATTGTGACAGTCAGAGTGCTATTCATTTAGCGAAAAATCAAGTCTACCATTCAAGAACCAAGCACATCGACGTGAGGTATCACTTTGTGCGGGAGATCTTTGAAGAAGGAAAGGTTCTACTTCAGAAGATTGCGACGACAGAAAATCCTGCAGATATGCTGACCAAGGTGGTAACATCAATCAAGTTCAATCATTGTTTGAACTTGATTAACATCTTGCAAGTTTGAGCACCTTCGGGTGTATGGCGCTCATGAGCGCATTTGGAGGCACTACAAAGGATAACGTTCGGGGAGAAGAAATCTTTTGAAAAGCTTGGTGAAATTTCAAGCCAATGTGGAGATTTGTTGAAAATGGCTTTGAAATTTCAAAGCAAAATGTCAAGGAAGTGGGGCACCGAATTGACAAATTAGATTTGTCAGGTTTAGGTGCAGCAAATGAAGAAAATTGGAGCTGTAAATTAATGCTTCAACGGTAAATGTTGAAATTACCAATGGGAAATTGATTTTTGGTCCCTAAACTTTAGGCTATTTACAAGTTTAGTCCTTAAAGCTCAACTATAAATAGGCCTAGCATTTGTCATTTGAAATCATCCCAACATCCATACCATCTCTCCCATTTGTTTCTCTTCTCTAATTTGTAATATTTGGGAATTCTTAGGAATTCCATTTGTTTGTACCATTTTGGTATTAGTGAAGTTATCATCCGGTGGTGGTGCCCGAGGAGTAGACGACATTTTTGTCGAACCTCGTAAATTTGGTGTGTTTTCTCCATTATTTATTTCGCTTGCTTATTATTGGGTTTTTACATTGGGTTTCAATATTCAATAGTTGACGGGTTTGTCCGTTGTGCAAATTTCGGTAGTTTCGATCTCAACATTTCAGCTCAGACTTGAAGCTACGTTCGTGTGGGAAATAACCCGGTTTCCCCAACACCAAGCTCTACCAAACGACTTCCATTGCCTCACATGTCTTCAGGAATTGGAGATATCAAACTGTCCATGTTTAGTACACTTTCCTGAAGAAGGTTTCCCAACAAAATTCACTTACAATCTCGAAACCTGAAATTCTTGAAGGACTGATTCATTGGGGATTCCATAAACTCACTTCTCTTAGAACACTCACCATCAATGGTGGATATTCAGATGGGGTAATGTTTCCACATGAAGGGAAATCCATGATGTTGCCTTCTTCTCTAAGCAAACTCGTCATCAGCGATTTCCCGAATGTCGAAATCCTGTCTTCCAAGGCCTTTCAAAACCTTCCCTTACTTGAATGTTTGTCCAATGTTAAACTTCCAAAGCTCAAATCTTTACCCGGAAAAGGCATGATTATGTCATTGTTGGAGTTATATATCCATGGCTGCCCATTGCTAAAAGAAAGTTGCAGAAGGGATGGAGGGAAAGACTGGGACAACATTGCTCACATTCCTTTGTTCAGATTGATAACAGATCCATCTATGATTCAGAGGAGGAAGAAGAAGTGATTCTGAGGAGTAAAAGTGATACAATTCCCAGGTATTTATATTACTCTCGTTCTTCATTTTTTTCATGAATTAACTGACAATCTTCATTTTCAAACAAATTGAACATCTCTAACACATATTCGTGTCCGATACTCGTCCCGAACTGCATAGATTATTGTATCTAGTTTCTGGTTTCATGTACTGTGTTCTTAAGCAAGTTTCCCAGCGTTTCAACTTATGAAATTCATATTTTCTGTGTCGTGGTTTAACCAATTTCCAGGAAATATAAGTTCAGAGAAAAAAACGATTACATGAAACAATAACTAAAACGATAAGATACAATACAATAACAATTACGACACAATGAAATACACGAGCACAACAAGCAAAGATGGTTTTTAGCTGCAGAGCTCACGGGCAACGCCCAATCTCGAATTGGGCACATCGAAGAGGATCCTATGGTTCTGTTGCTGCATATTGGCAATCACATTCAGCACGGAATTCACATTAGCCGGTGCCGATGCCATTGCCAAACATGTGATGCTGCCTGCTGTGCTGTGGATTAACAGGTTGTCTTGTGGTAATGTCACGTTCATGCCGGCGAACATCAACGTTACCGTTGGTGCCACGATCGGGTCATTGTAACATGTGTCAAAACCACCGAGGGATGTCACGTTGGTGACCTTAACTCGTCTCCGGAACTCGTCCCGAACAGCTACATATGCTGGTTCGACTAGCCGAGTGAAGACGGTACCTAACGTTTAACAGCAAAGTTAAAAAAGCGACACTTTAAATGAATCTTTCATAGTTAAATTTCATGAAAATTCTAATTAAAAATAACTTCTAAAAAATCAAAACTAAATAAAATATATTCAATGATTGCAATTAATATACAATAATACATCGTGTTGTAATTATTATGTTCTCTACTTTATGTGACAACGGAAAAGATTGGATGACGCCTAATCTTCATTATGTGACACCAAATTTTTATTTTTTGTTTTAAAATATAATTATTAACCAGAGACCCGTTGGTCTAGTGAGATGAAGTACTAGATCTTTTATGCAAGGTCAGGGGTTTGAATCTTGCCGTTGTAAAACTCAATCTAAATTAATCGGTCAATGGGTTAGAAACACTAAAATATAAAATTAAAAAGCTATAAATATCATATTGATAATATGATGTTTTAAAATAAAATTGACATGAGGAGTAAGAGAAAGATTACCAGAATCAATAATGGTGCCAGCACCAGTGGTAGCATTGAAAGCAATGGCAGATGGTGGGATATCAACGACTTTGCTTCCAACTAGAATTCCGATCAGATTCACAAAGTAAAGTGATGGTCTCCTGGGGTTCTTCAGCAACGGCGTGTATTTGATCTTCAATGGCTGCCCAACTGGTCCAAGTCTCAACGACCCAGAAAAGTTCAAGGACCTAAAATTAGGCAAACAATATGAAAACGTGGATTGGTACAAGTCTTGAGTCTGAGACAGAAGAGACAATGGACCTCGACCGAGCCCCAGCAGACCCTGTGGTGGCACCGAGTTGCCGGTTGTCTTCTGGAGACAACCAAAAGTGTAGCTCGGGATGGAGTCAGTGGCTAAGGTGATGGTGTCCTGTGAGAGGTTTGCCGCGATGGTTGAACCCCCGTAGGTCATGTTGAACATGCAGCTGCTGCCAGTGGCATCGCAGCTGGGATTTGGTACCTGTTTGCATTGTGCAGCTTGGCAGCCGAGGTTCTGGAAAGTGGTGGATTTAGCAGTGTCGAAAACAGTGGAAGAGCAGCCAGTGCAGCCGGTGCAAGGGATCCAAGCGGCGTCGTTGCTGGTGTCCATGGCCATGAGCAATGTCTGAGGTGGGGTTCCGACGTTGGCTCTCACGATATAAGTTGGACTTTGCACGATCTGCCTGCCGGAAGCTATTGGCACCACGGATTTCCTGGCCACCAGGCTGGACAAATATTGCAGCCTGGCCTGGTCCTTGGCTTGCGTTTGGAGCACATCTTCTTCCCACGACAGTGGCTTGGAGTTGGAGGGTCTGAAGGGAGAGCAGGGGCTGTAAACGTGGAACACTTGGAGGTTTGACCCTCGGTCTCGGGTCTCACATTTGGGGTTCAAATTCAATCCTTGGGCTACTGAAAACAAGAGGAAAATCAGAGAAAACATATGGCTTCTCATGGTTCTGTAGGAGTGTTTGGATTTCTTTGATTGTTTGCAGTATGGGTTTTCTTTCATGTTTCTATATACATACATAGATGTAGATATATATATATATAGATAGATATACGCGTTTATATTTGTATTATTATATATTGAGAGAAAAGTGTGAGGCCTACTAAGTGGAGTGGGGTGACATGTAGTATAGTGGGTTGTTTTGGCAAACACTATCAGAGTGTATTCCATTTGCTTTTGGAGGCTGTACCTCTCAATATGTCATGCTTCTCCAATTCTACACAAAAATAATTGTATTTAACTATTTGTACTGCTCGAGGGGTTGGTCAAGTATATTTAGTCGGTTGGTCAAATTGCTTATCTTTGTTCTCTTTTTTATTAAGTTATTGGTTTTAAACCTACTAAAAACACTTCTCTTCTTTCCCTTCTCCCCAAGATTAGGATTAGATTTAAGATTTGTCAAAAAAAATATTTGTATTAGTTGATAATGAGGTATTGATTCAATCACAACATTTCATTAAACAACGTCATTTTTAACATAAAATAAATAGCGATTGGTAAAATAACACGGAATGATAATTTATCCACTCAATTGGTAAAAATAAATTCTACATATATTAAGGTGATTTTTTATAATCATCTGTACCTGGCTCATTGGTCGATTAATTCGGATCAAATTTTGTAGATGCTCGTTATGAAGGCGATTCTCTCAACTCAGTTTTCTCTATTCACAACGTATTTTAAAAATAACGGTAATAATCATAAATAGGTAGTGCTGTCATTTTTTAATTATATTAATTTAATCATCGTATTCTTTCAAAATCAATAATGTTATTTTTATTTTTTAGTTTAATCAATTGTAAAAGATTTTAGGTATTTTGAAAATAAATTAATCAAGTGATGAAATAGATGATGTACATGTAGAAGTTACAAGAGATGAGGATTACCCAAACAACCATAACATAAATAAACGGAGAAGATTTGGGCAATCCTAAAACATGATAATTTCAAGAATTAATAAGAAACATTGTGAGAGAAAATACGATAAAAAAATTAAGAAAACACGAAATGGGGTGGGAATAAAAGCACGGCAAAATAACCTATTTTTCACGTCATTAATTTTCACATAGAGTAAAAACTTTAATAAAAATTGTTTTAGATCTTAAATAGAAAAGAGCTCTTGGTTAATGACAATAACTACTTATTTCACCCATTTTGCCTGGGATCAATTTTTTAATTGAATTAAAATTATGGCTAAATTAATAGAATACGTACTTAAATATGTAACTATATTAATTTTTGTTAACAGTCACATTATTTTCTTCGTTAGGTTTTAACGCCAATTGATAATATTTAAATAGTTTGGTGATATGATTGACGGAATTAATAAATGGGTTAATTACCCCATTCATATATAAACTATACCGAATCCTCACTTTCATACATTTACTTGGATAGTTTCATTGTAATTGAAGACATTAACTGAAAATAGGTTAAAGTTCCTAAAAATAGGTAAAAAAATTTAAATCATGGGCATGAAAAGACAAAAAAGATCTATGAAATTCAAAACGAAAATTTTCATTTACTTGGATAGTTTCATTGTAATTGAAGACATGAACTGAAAAGACTAAGAATTAGAGAGAGAAAAAAGTGTGGTCCCGTGAGCAGATAATATGTTTTTTGAAATGAGTTTTTCATTTCTATGATTTGTTGAGCATGATGTAGAAGGAAAAGAAAAGAAAATTTTCTAGAGTTAAAAAGAATCAAAATTTTGAAACAATTCAATTAACTGCATCTAAAATGAAATTTAGTTGGAGTGAAGAAAGGGGTAGGGTTCGTGATTAGCAAGTAGTGAAAGTGTGAAACTAAAAATCGATTGGATTAGGAGCTGAAATCGATTCGTATGCCACTAGTAAATTTCTTGAGTTTCTTTTGTTAAACTACAATATGGTGGCCAATACAATGGTTAGAGGCGATAAACGGCGATGGTCGGCGGTGGCTTACCGACAAGGCTTGCTTATTAGAATGCCTTTGGTTGAATAACGAGGGCGGAGGAAAAACTGGTTGGAGGGGAAGAAGAAATAAAAAATAATAATTTTAATATTAATATTGTACCACATGTCACTTAGTAGTTGGTTCAATTTTTTTAAATTTTTTTAAAATAAATATTTTATTTTTAAAGACCAAGGATGATATTAAAACCTTAAGGACTAATCTTGTTATTAACCCTTAAATAAATAGAAGATTTTAAAAATAAAATAAATGTCACATGTTATTTTTTTGGTAAAAGGGGCTCACATCAGCTTCTGTGATAAGAAAGGGTAATTCTGTTGATGACAACAAAGTTCATGTATAAAAATAAAAATATATAAAGTAAAAATTTGGTATTGTTCATATATAATTGGGGTAATTAACCCTTAATAAATCGATGGTCAAAATAAAATTTATTCCGTAATATGATTGGGGTCATTTCACGTCGTGATGGTGATGGAGTGTTATCCTTTACCAGGCTGTTCATACTTTGAACGGGCTTTTCTAAAAACAGGCGGCTTAAAAACAGGCTAAATACAAACCAAGAAAAAAAGACCATTAGATGGAGCCGGTTTAATATAGGCCGTTAGATTGAAAAAAAAACAGGAGATAAGGTTACCCGGTGAACCGGTGACCCTTTTATGATGGTATAACTTGAGGAAAAAACGACGAGCGGGAAAAGAAAAGCAAATTTTTAGGGCATCGAAACCAAGAGGACGAAGCCGGTTTTTGCATCAACCAAAGAAGAAAATCTGAAGGAAATTTATCGAGGAGGTTGGGTTTGAGCACGGTTTGTAGGTAAGTTCTTGTTTCTTGCTTCCTTTTTTCGGTTTTTTTTCTATTTGAGCGAAACCACATTGCAAATGATGAAGGTTTTTGTATAAATCGTTCGAATGTGGATTTCTTTGTACTTTATAATCAATATTGTACAGGAGATTGGATTGGAAGGAATTTTTAGTGTTTTTGGTATATTTGTTGTTTAGGGTTTTTGGAAAAAAAAGATAACAGTAGTTACAAGAACAAGAAGTGTTTAACAGTAGTTAAAAAAGATAACCAAAGAAGAAGTGTTGAACTCGTTCACTGTGTTCTTGAATAACAAAATAAATAAGGTTAAATAATTAAGTGATGTTTCAGTTAGGTTAGTTAGTGATAAACCAGTGATAAATGTTAGAAATTGTAGTTGATAAGGTACGAAAAGGAGAAAGAAATATTGTCGAGGAGATTGGGTTTGTAAGAATGATTTAGTTGAAATCCATGTATTGGTTATGAATGTTGGCTGAGATGGTTCTTGTATTTGGTTTAAAATACGGTTTGCATATTCTCTACAACTATAGTATTGATGTGTTGGAAGGTATGATTGTTTCTTAAGATCAAATAGTTGATTTGAAGTAGTATGTCAAGTTCAGAAAGTAGTATGTAAAAAACTGGTTTCTATCTTTGATTATTTTAGGTACACGTTGCAGACAATGAAACATAAGAAGAAGTCTGATAAAGGGGATGCAAAGGCACCTAAGATATGTACAGCATATTTCTATTTCTAGTAAGTTGAAGTTGAATGTATATAGAACTGTCAAATTTATTAAATATGAGTTGCATAAGCTAACAGAGAAATTATGTTTTACAGTAAAGGAGAATGTAAACGTTTGGAGGGGGAGAAGATAATGAACAACAATGTAAGTGTGTTATGTAATGGTTTGTTAAGTGTACATGATATTTGTATTGGACTAATTGTGAGTGATACAGGAAAGAAAAGCATTGGGTTTGAGGTGGAGGCAGATGAGTGAAGATGAAAATGAGCCTTATAAAAAAATGTTCGAGGAGCAGAAGCAGGCTCTGCCTGAATGGAATGCCTCCAATGTGAAGGATATTGTAGTACCTAAGAAAGAGAAAGAGAAAAAGATAAGTGAATTTTTGAAATTATTTATGGAGAAAGAGATGAAATTGTTCTAACATTAGGTATATTTGTGTAACAGTGAAGTAAATAATGTATTTATGAAATGTTGTAGGAGAAGTCTCTAAGATGTAGCCTCATTAAGCTGTCAGAGGTGTTTGAAGAGATGAGGAAGTTGAATATTGAGGGTGTGGTACATGAGTTAGGGTTTGGTCCTTTACTGGAAATAAAACCGAGAGCAATTCATCGCGACATATGTCGCACTTTAGTAGAGAGTTTTGATGCCCAGAGGTCGATCATGGAATTTGATGGACATAAAATTCCAGTGTTGGTGGAAGATGCGGAGGCTGTTTTGGGTTTGAAGAATGAAGGAGTCGATGTTGAAATTGGAACGAGAAATGTTAATGCAAAAGAAATGGCGTCGAAGTACGGAATAAAGAGGGATGCCACAGTGAAGGAACTTGAGGAGGACATACTTAGCGGTAAATTTGAGGGAGACAAGTTGAAAGCTCGGGTTCTTCTTTTCATTGTTGGTGTTTTTATAAGTCCAAATGCGAACAATATGCCTTCCTCGAAACATTTACGGTTGTTGTGCCTAGAGGGGTTGAAGGGAAATCTCAATTGGTGCAAATATGCATACAACAAGTTACTTGATGGAGTAGAGAACTGGAAAGTTCGTGGTGGTTTGGCATACATGACCGGATGCTTCGCGATATTAGAGGTAATATATGTTTAAAAGTATGTTTTGTTCGAACGTAGCATTTGTTTCATGGGATTGAGTTTATTGAGTTAGATTATAATGTTTTGATGAATAATAAATGTATGTGAGGTTATTTGATTTTTGGAGTGGAGTCGCGAGCAGAATAGTTGTTGCCTCTGAAGGTCGCGGTCGCATACATGCATGGGGCAACAAGAAGGAAGTAAGGAAGATTGTAAATAGCCTGAAGGAAGAAAGCCATCCAAAAAAACCCAAGGTAAGTGGGTTAAACCAACCTGGTATTATATAGGATGTTGTGGTTATATGAAATGATTTATTGATGATTTTTGCAGGTACTTAGGTATGATGATGAGAAAGTGGAAGGGGAAGAAGGGGAAGAAAGGGATCGAAAGAATGGAACAAATGATGTTGTTATGGATATGCTGCAGACTGTACTGTTAGAGTTGGGTGGAATAAAAGATAGTCTGCAAGCCCGTGTGGAGAAGGAAAAAGAAATCGAAGAGAGTATAAGGGAATTGAAGGAGGAATGCAAGAGTTTAAATGCGAACATGATAGAATTGCAGAAGTCGTTGAGAAAATCTGATGGAGAAATTGTTGTTCATGTTAAAGAAGAAGAAGAAGTGGTTGACAAAGGGCAAGTCAAAGTTTCTGATCCGAACAAAGGAGTTCATATTGAGGAGGACCCAATGATGGAGGACGATGTCGAGTGGTTGAATGAAGAATCCGTTGTTGTCCCGAAAACAATGAAAAAGGTATAATAAGTTCATTTGATCAATCTTTCGTGAAGTTAAGGATTGAGATTATTGTTGTTGATATTGTTTGTGTTAACTTGTAGGGCAAGACAACAACAATAGCTACTGCAAAGGTTAGTGGCAAAGGAATAAGAGTAGGAATCAGAACTCGGAACATGAATAAAGTCAGCCATTGAATGAAGAATGTTGTGTGACAATGTTTGGTTTAAGTAGGATTTGTGTCCACAATAAATGCTGTGTGTGTATGATTACATTTATTATAGACAAATCTGGATGAAATTTTAATGTTATTCAAACTAATTGTTTAGGGGTTGAATAATTAATGAGGTTTTCTAATAAAACTTATATATTTGAACGTGCAGTACTTATTTGTGTTATTAAGTAGATTAAGTATTGAACAACAAATGTGTAAGCATTGCAGATACTGACATACGTCCAAGTACCGGAAGGAGTAGGCAAGTCAGCAAAAAACACTTGTGACTATATATGGAATACGCCATTGCCTGAATCGTAAGCAATCTGAATCTGAAAGTAATCCTCAATGATGTTGTTCTGTTCAATATAATATGTAAGTTTTTTTTGTATGGGTGCAGTAAATCAATTGCAGATTTTGGGCACTCATATTTGTCTGTAAGCGATGCAGATACGATACGACCTGGATGGTGGGTGGGTTCAATGGTTAGTAGGTTTGACTATTCCTTGTAAGCATTTTGTATATATTTGAAGAAATTTAGTATGATAGTTGCGATATGTTTGTGGTTTAGGTTATAGATGCTGTTGGTTTTACCATTGTTGATGAAGATATAAGGAAGAAATCTAAAAGAAGGAGAGGGTACATCCCGTGTACATTGAGTGTAAGTTTAATATTAAAGAATCTTATGTCTATTATGAACAAGTGGATATGGTTTTGTAAGGATACATTGTTAATAATAAATGATCTATTGTAGTCTCAGCTTCTGTAAGAAGTAAATGTTGGTAAAATTGCTGAGTATTGGCGTAAGGTTGGCAATCCGCATGGCTTGTTGACGGACTGTAAAGTGGTACGAAGAAGCATTAATAAATTAAACATCTCATGCACTTTCATGTCAGCTGTATATTACAATGGAAATCGTTGCTTGTTTCAGCTCTTTATCCCCGTGAATGAGAACAACACTCATTGGTTTATGTGTGTCGTCGATATTGATGCCGGTGTAGTGAAGCTACTGGACAACTTGCCAAATACCCGAGCCAATGGTGCAAGAGCGTGTATGGCCGAGAACCTGGTAATAATCGAGAACTACGAACTTTTATTCTTCCATTGTTTAAGATGTTACAGAGTATGTAAAAACAGAAAAATGTTTCTGCATGTAGACCAATAGTCTAAAAGAATGTTTAAAAGATAAGAAGTTTGTCCAAGTGTTTGGCTCACCATCAAGGCCGTTGACCGATCTGCGCGTGATGGTGGAAAAAGTCAAACATCAGGATAATGGGTACATAGTTGTTATATTCTAGTACTTTGTGTTAATTTTGTTTAACAAATTGAGAAGGATTACTCGTGGTATTATGTTAACATGGATTTGTTTTCTAATAGAGATGATTGTGGTATGTTTTGCATCAAGTGGATGCAGCTTTGGAATGATAAGCATATAGGGGAAGTGGTAAGGGTTTAGGTTAATCTTCATTCAACTTTCCTTACTTTGGTCATCTATACTATAATGCTCTTTAATAAAAGCTTAATTTGTTTGTACTTGTCTTAATAGAGCGTTGGAAAATGGGATCGGTTTATTCTTTTGTACGAACTTATCAGTCATGATAAGAATAATTTGCGGAGGACTATCAATGTTGCTGTAAGTCAATGGTTTCACATGAAGGCAAACGAACCAAAGGTTCCAAAACATGGCACCTTTCAGCGTCCGAAATGGTAAGGCTTTAGGAATGAATGCATTGTTTATTATGTATTTGAATGCATTAGGACGTGTTGTTCATTATTGTAATCTAATGCAATTGTGTTTGGTGAAGAACATGTTAGGGGAGGGGGCAGTGGTGAGTGGATGGCAATGGATTTTGACTTTTTGTTTGTGGCGTGGCATTGCGTAAAGGAACCCATTTTTTTATGGGTCGTAACCATGTTTGGATGTATATGAACTGAAAACATTTTGTAGTTGACATGTGGTGCAAGCATAAATAGGTTAGGTAAGAGTGAAATGTACACATTTTGAATGTATATTATGCAATTTCAGGGCCACAATGTGGTAAAACGCTTGTACAGAAATTTTGCAATATATGATAAATTTCAGTGGATAAAAGTAGCATATGCACATGATTTCGTATGTCTGCAGAGGATATCTTTGGTTAGGTTTTACTTACAGTGATTTGAATCACATTTGCATTATGGTTGGGACATGTCTACGTCTGAACTTGTCCCCGTAGTACCCGTTGGAAGTTGAAGCTTCAGTCCCCGGGCATGTGTTCTTATTGTGTCCCTACATTTTGCAAAATGAACATTGATTCCTCCGTTTTGTGGACGCATTAGTGTTTATTTTCTGCTTTCGTTTTGCGTCATTCTTTTGCGGGTCTCAAACGCTGTTTTGGCTTACTCTATGTGATGAGGAGTCATTGAATGTTATGGACTGCTCAAATTGAGCAGTTAGTCGTAGTAACTCATCTTTTGTGGTTTTGAAACTTTCGTCTGTTTGAGACGCAAGGTAGCACAACCGCGATGAAAGTGAGCGTAGCGAAGCAAATCGAGACATTTGTCTTATTTCAGGACAGACTTCGCTGTGAAGATAAGATGGAGCAGATACCTTAGCATTTTTTGTCCACTGCGGTAGTATTAAGCAATTTGGGATGTCGGAGAAGTCTTCCAACTTAAGAACGTGCAGTTGATGGCGACATGGAAGCCCGATCGTCTAAAATTTCCGACAACTGCATGTAATGTTATTTGTTGTGACATCAAACACAACTTCATAGATGGCTTCCGGATCCTTATACTGTGTCAAACGATACGTTCGTGCACCTTCAATCGTATGTATCGGATGGAGAGCACGATACAGTGTCTCATATTTGAGTTCCTTCTGAACTTTTTCAAAGGATGCCCGGGTGAAGATGTCAGCTGCACTCCCTTCAAGGTCATGCAATTTGGTCATTGGGAAAGGCTTCGAGGAAGAATTTTTGTATTCTTCGTTCAACTCATTTATGCGCATGTCATTTATTCCCTTCTCAATGGCACAGACAACTTCAAGATATGTCTTCTTATGTTCGAGGATAATGTTGAGGGCGGAATTCATAGATTCGCAGCGTTGTGTGGAGCGAAGATTTGCGAAGAAATGTCTTGTGAGATATGCTTGTGCCCACATACCAACCGTGTGATCCTTCTCCACAACCCACGGATGCTGCTCCACGTTAAAATCTTTCATAACCGAGCTCCACTAGCGATCGAATTCCTCAATTGTCCACCAAGAGGACATGCACCGTGTAAAGGCGGATGTAAATTTGGGATCACCTACGTTTGCCTGGGCATTTCGAGAAAGATGCCAGGAACATATGCGATGATGTGCATATGGGAACACTGTCTTGATAGCCCTGTGCATGGCCCTATCACCATCCGTGATGACTGAGACAGGAGCTTTGTTAGACATTGCCTGCAAGAACTCACTAAGTACCCACTCAAATGTGTTTGCAGTCTCGTCTGCTAAAATTGCCACACCGAAGACAATGGTTTGATGGTGGTGATTAACACCAACAATAGGCATTATAGGCCGGCCATACATGTTACCCTTGTACGTTGTGTCAAATGCAATGACATCACCGAGGCATACGTAGTCGGACCTGAATGTTGAGTCGGACCAAAAAATATTATGCAACCCCCCTGATTGGTCAGTGTTGAACTGCATGTACAATCCTGTATCTTGATCTTTCTTGAAGTCAAAGTAAGCAAGAAGAGCATTGACATCACCGTCACGATATTCATCCGCCCTTGCTTTTTGAAGGGAGTTGTACAAGTCTTTCCGAATGAAACCAACATTGTGGAAACCACCCGACTGTTGCGTGAAATAATTCATTACCTCCGACGTTCGCAGGCCAACACTTTTCAAAGCCAGTGCCTCAAGTACATCATCGTGACTAACTTCTCTAATCGACCGAAGATACGGTTGCATTATAGGTGGGCACAAGGGGTGATTATGTTCACTGTGACATACTGCTATCTCCCACCTTGATTCTTCTCTGCACTTGACAATCACCTTTGCCTTGCAACCAATTTGCTGAGCTCTTGGATGAGGAATTGCTTACAAGGGGTACTTCTTCTATTCCTCAGGGTCAAGCTTTTGGCCAATGGACTGCTTTGAGAGATGATCCGACTGCTGCTAATACTGCCTGCCCCCTGCCTGCAAACAACGAGGTTGATGATCACCAAATACTCTGGCCGCCCATGGTCATGATAATGAACACAAGGCTGGAAAAAGATGATGCTGGGAAGGTAGTTATTTAACAAATTTGAATTATGTTTTCAATATTATTACAATTGCTTCACTTCTAATCTCTTGCATTTTATGCTTCAGTGGACTGGTATGGGAAACCAAGAGCTTCGGAACTATTTCAGTTCCTATGATACTATTGCCAAGCCTCACCATTCATACGGTCCAGACGGCCATCGTGGGATGAGCCTTTTGATTTTTCACAGCACGACAAGAGGTTATCTCGACGCTCAGCGTCTGCATAACCAGTTTGCTGCCCAAGGTTTCGATAGAAAAGCTTGGGAACAACGTGGAGGCTTCTTGTATGGTCCAGGCACAACGCGCCAACTTTATGGTTACATGCCTACCAAAGAGGACATAGACTACTTCAACCGCCACTCTCAAGGTTGTCTCTATCACCAGTTTCTTCTTTTATACAAGATGCACTTCTTCTTATACTAATGCATACATGTTTTGTTCATTAGGCAACAATAGGGTCAGATATGAGATCCAATCTTATGCAGAGATGGTTGGTCAGCACCAACGAGAGGCTGGTTCCAGTGCCATGGGTGGCAGAGGGCATGCAGGTCGTTTCCCGGGGCATGAATGAGGATTGAGGAGGATTTATTATGTTTCTTTTTTTAATGTCTAATGTATTTGAAAAACGTTGTTTGGAATGCATTTTATTTCTTTCATAAATTTCTTCATCTTTAGTTTTCATATGATCGTTCTCTGCTAAACCAAACCAAGTGTTAATTTTCAACTCATAAGGTTAAAGATCTTCAAATATTATTGCGCTCAACCAGCACCGAAACCCTATATACGAGGTTTTAATGCTACACAAAAGACTAACTTTTGACCATTCTGCAAAACCAGAACCGAAACCACCTTTACCTGGTTTCGATGCCATTATCATACCTTCTACGAAAGTATGTTTTTGGGTACGAATATCTGTATGTACTCATTTTCTTACAAACAAATTGGACATTTCGACGAACCAGGGAAATTTTGTGTAGTAAAAAAAGTATACGTATAGAGTTCTACCATTTTGTAATAAATAAGGTATATAACATTTCCTCAAACCAATTTGTACTATTTTGTGTACATTGGGTACTATTATGTGTATATTCACAACTCCTTACAGAACTTTTACCAAAATATGCTTTACGGGTAAGAAATTGTGTATGTACACATTTCCTACAAGTAAATGAGCCATTTTCAACCTTCGTAACAATGTAATATATAAGGTATATACCGTTTCCTCTTACACATTTGTTCCAATTCCTGTACAATTCGTCCTATTAAGAGTATATACACAAATCTTAACAAAACTTGTAAAAAATCATGCTTTTCGGGTAAGAATTTCTGTATGTACACATTTCCCTACAAGTAAAAGTCCATTTTCAACCTTCGTGAAACCGTGTAAAAGAAAAGGTATATACCTTTTCCTCTTACAAATTTGTACCAATTTTTGTATATTTGCTAGTAATATATGTAAATACACAGTTCCATACCACTATTGTACCAAAATATGTTTTTCGGGTAAGAAATTCTGTATGTATACATTTCCTTACAAGTAAAAGTCCCTTTCCAACCTTCGTGAAACCGTGTAAAAGAAAAGGTATATACATTTTCCTCTTACAAATTTGTAACAATTTTTGTATATTTGCTAGTAATATATGTATATACACAGTTCCATACAAATATTGTACCAAAGTATGCTTTTAGGTCAAATTTTGTGTATGTACACATTTCTTACACGTACATAATCCATTCTAAAAATTCGTGCATTTGTTATAAAACGGTATATACATTCTTCTATTACAAAAGTGTACTAATTTGTGTACCGCATCATGTAACAATTTGTGTACCGCTTTTTAGAAGGTAAACAATGCATCTTTTTAATAAAACTGTATATACATTCTTCTATTACAATATTGTACCAATTTGTGTACCGCTTCATGTAACAATTTGTGTACTGCTTTTTACCCGGTAAACAGGTCAGCCGTTCTTTAGCATGTATTTAAAGGTTGTTCCCTAAAATCCCAACTTTGAACCCTATATCTAGTTTGATTTATTTGAAACATCCCATTTTAATATGAAAAATTATTTGGTTCTTCTTTTATATATTTATAACATGAAAAAAAAGTCAATAACAACATGTTCTAAATGGGGTTTTCCAACCAAAAACAAATAAATCCTAAATTAAAAAAATTATAAATTATCTTAACGATAAACTGATTTCAACCAATAATTATTTGATCTATTGAAACGAAATTTAGGTCTCTTGAGGCTAAAGGCTCAAATCATGATGCTTTGATTTTTTATATATATTTTTTTTGCGAAATTGATGCTTTGATTAGAACAAACTAAATTGAGACATATATATATATACACACGATCTAGATTAATCAACCAATAAAATTAGATATTGATATTATAAAAACGTTTTTAATGTATTAATAATGAAACTTTTAACTTAAATTAATAATAATGAAAATAATAAAAATGGTCATATATTTCATTTGTTATAGTCATTAAATTTGTAGGACTATAATTAAAATGAATTAATACAATGCATAGATAGATTTGCAAATATAATCAATAAAATCTAATGATTATACTATTAGTTGGTTCAGTATGAGGATAAGGTGTTAGATTCAGATTAATCAAAATTTACAGTACCTGGTTCAAATTAAATATTTAGTAAATTAAGTATCCATAATTATTAAAAAGAACATACAATTATAATTATACTTAATTATTACATTACAGTTTTATAAAAATATTATTACATTACATTTACAGCTATATGTGTGTGTGTGTGTGTGAATTTTGGATCGGATCTAATATATATGTATACATTGTGTGTCTCGCTCAATTCTATACACTTAAAAGTATAATATTGAAATTTTATTGAGAGAAAGATTAACAGCCATGATTAGATATAATATATTACACATTCATTAATCTCATCATGACCGACAACGATTTACATTGTTTTGTTTTGTTTCCTCCCTAATAAACTGGGAGCCAATGGGTCACTTGTTCTATTTTATAATATATTTTGTTTTTATCATGTGTTAATCTCTTGTTTAATCTAAATCAAGATCTTGAATTTTTTTTCTTAATTCTTGTTTAGAGAATCAACATCTTGATTTAAGAAGTACAAATTAAATTATATACTAAAGGTCCATTATCATTTCATATTGCTGTCTGTAGTAGGTTTGAGTCAAGTTGTAATTTTTTTTTTTTATTTTTTTGGTTTAAGGGTTAAGAAGCCTTTGAACTTAAAAAAATTAATTAAGTGTTTGATTTTTTTCTTCACTTAATTAAGTTATTGAACCAAAAAATTGAATTACTTAAGTTCTTGAACCAAGAAATTGAATCAATTAAGTCATTTGACCAATTTTGACTATTAAATCTTAATATTTTTTTGAATATGTTGGTTCAGTGCGCCATTTTACTGTGTTTCCATTTAATATTTTCAAATTTTTTTATTTTATTTCAATTTTTTTAAAAGTTCTAAACATTCTAAAAAATAATGATTTTTTGAATTTTTTTTTAGAAAAAATCTGTAAATGCAACATGATAAAACCAATGGCGAATATAAAAAGAACAACAAATTTATCTAACACAACATGTTTATATAGTTTTCAATTTAAAAATAGAGTAACAACTAAAAATAATATGATTAAATGTTAACGAACATACGTAACTAAGTGTAAATAAGTTATCAATACCTATTTACAATGATATAAATAAGTATCAATGTCTTTTAAATTTATGTTTTTTTTACTGTTATTTATAAGGATATATTTTATTGAATATTAGCTCTTGTGGCTAGTTCTTTACTTATTTTTGATATCATAAAAAAATATCACTTATTCAATAACTTAAACTTTGTTTTACTTAAACTAGTTTATTCAAAGTTTACGGTTATGAGTTTGTCTAATATCCTTAAAGAACATTGTTTGAAAATTTGAATAGATTTTGATTGTACAGCTCTTTATTTCATTTTATTTGTTCATTAAATAAAATAAAATATAATTAAAACTGAATCTAGTGTCAATAATATAATAAAAGTATTATTAGGTAAGATGATATATTCATACATAACACTTATTTTTAACATTTGTCGAACACAAGGTAGGAATAATATATATATATATATATATATCATAATTTTCAACAAATCAAACTTTTTGATGTAGTAACAAATCTTTCATCCATTTTTTTAGATACAACACCCATCTTGCACATATGATCTACCAAGTGAGTCGTTAGAGCATATTGTCCATATGATTTTAGAGTGGTTCGGCCTTCTAACAAGCACTTACATCCACTACCTTAGCACACCACTAAGGATTTCTTAATTCACTCAACAATGAATTCGTCTCATTTTCCCGGTTTAGGGGGAAACCGTTACAACCCTATCTTTTGGACTTGGCTAAGATAGAACCAACTCTAGTTTTTCTCTCAAGGCTAAACTAGAACATCTTCTTTCACAAGGGATTTGTTTGGTAAACTTAATACCTCACAAGGTGGGTGTTTACACAAATTTAAGCTCACAAGAGTACACTGATTTACAATAAAGCTCACTCTCTAAAGACTATGTACAAGAGAATAGAAAAATAAAGATTTAGACTCTAATTCTCTTGACTATATTGCTTGGATGTTGTCTTTAACCTTCTTCAAGTGTTCCAGCCTTCAATTTATAGTCTCAATTGAGTTTGTGGCCGTTACTAGCCGTTAGGGATGTTTTGGAGCCGTTGGGGTCTTTATTTCCCGCAATAATTGCAGTTCTGAAGCTGTCCATATCGGAACAGGCAAGCCCGTATCGGAACGACATTCTTCATAACTAGCCGTTGAAGCATGATGTAGCAAGCCGTATCGAAACGCCTCTGGCCGCATCGAAACGATATTGAGCTGTATCGAAACGGTTACAAACCATTTTGGTACGAGTGACCGTTGAGTTGCATTTAAAATGTCGTTGGGAAAATTTGACCGTTGGGGAGGTTTTGAACGTTGGGCGTATCGAAACACCAAAGGAGTGTTTCGAAACCGAAACCCCAAAGGAGTGTTTCGAAACTGAAACCCTCCATATCGAAACGGGCAAGCCCTGTTTCACTACGTGTTTTGGCAGTTTCAAACTGTATCGATACATGTTAGCATGTATCGAAATGGGTACCTTGAAAACCTTGGTTTGGCTACTTAAAAACGTTTCAAACCTTGCCAAAACCATTTAAAACATCCACAAATTTATTTTCAAGTTGTTTGGACTTAAAGGTATTTTGAAATCTTTTCAATTTAGTCCAAAACTATTTTTCAATTATTGTATCAAAACATTAATTCTACTGATATTATTTTAAATTTTTTATAGAAGATATTATTAATAAATAAATGATCTTGTTTATAAACATAAACAAACAGAATACACATTTGTTCGTGTTCGTACGTTTATTAAACAAACATAAGAAATTTGTTTATACTCGTTTATTTAACTTAATAAATGAACGTTATAAGAATAGTTCATCGAATATTCTTCATTTACACCCCCTATAAAAATAGAAGGATAAAACTGTCCTAATTTTCAAGTTTGACTTTGAGAACAATAAAATAAAAAACTTCTAATTTAAGAACCATAAAAATTAAAAAAAACTCTAAATTTTAAAAATTTATTTTTGGGACTAAGTAAAAATTTTTTGAGGGCATGGGGTGGGCCATGGCCTAGGTAGGCTCACCCCTAGATTCGCCTCTGGATAAAAGTATAGTGTATCATGTGTCAATAATATTTAAATAAAAAAATGTCAAGATTTAATGGTCAAAATTAGTCAAAGGGCTTGATTGATTCAATTTCTTGTTTCAAGTGTTTAATCGAGTGCATAAAAAATTAAGGGCTTAATTGATTTTTTTTCAAAAGCTCAAAGACTTCTTACGCCCTTAAACCTTATTTTTTTATTTAAACCTAAATCAAACATTCTTAAATCGAATTTTATTATTTAAAATAAGATTAACTTTTTGAAATATTTATATTAATAATATTTATATTAATAATTAAAATTGAAATACAGATTTTATCATTTATCATAGAAGTTTTCAAAGTTTCACCTAATATTTTCTTTGACCTATCATAATATTTAGGAAACACATATACTTGCTATCTGAAAATATAAATGCTTTTTATTAAAAATTTAAATCTAAATGTAATATATTTATATTAATGTCTTTTAGTTCTTGAAAATATAAATCGAATTAATAATTTTATTAACATTTTAAATCTAAATCTAAACGTAAAATATTTATATTAATGTTTCTGAAGTTGTTAACTATATTAATTGTTATAATTATTATAAACAAATACACTGAATTGAAGTAGCACGTGAAGTTACAATTGTGAATTTGTCAGTTTGGAATAAAACAAAATGCATGTTTGGAAAATTATTTATCAATATAAATCCAATATTATATTTATATTATTTTGAGAAAAAAAACAAGAAACTGAATTTTATTTAAAGCGAAAAAATTACAAGTAAACATTCTCAAAAGGCATGAACAAATCATGAAATATATGAAAAATATACATCAAAATTCAATGGATGTGAAAGCAGGAAAAACAAAATCCATCACTTTGTAGAAGAAATTACACAATCTTCAAAATAAAATTCAATAACCATAATTCTTGGCCTAGCAAGTTTAAGTCTTAACCGTTTGGACTAAGGTTAATACAAGTTAAGCTTTATATCAGTTTATTAATAAATTGTTCCTTATAATCTGACCCAAAATAAATAAGTTTGGACAAAACCCCCCACCTGCCATAATGAATGCCCTGATCTAAAATATCTGGATTTTCCCCCTCCCCTAAACTCTCCACATTCCTGACTCTGTCTGCCTTGATCTCGACCACTGTCAGCCCGTGGTGTGCATTGCAACCACCGTCTTCTTCCTCGCCTCGCTCCAACCAAAGCCCCGGTGACCACTCGCGGAGATCAGGCGACGTTCGTCGTGGAGATCCAGTCGAAGATTCGTCGAAAAACTTGGTTCACCTCCCATGTTTTTCATCAATTCTATTTTCATTCGCCATCCGTGTACCGCACCGCCATTGTTCGTGGGTTCGCCGTCATTCTGCGACCAAAGCCCGATCCTCTACTCGCCTTGAATCTTTGTCGTCCGTCGTGGAGAACCGCCTGAAGATTCGACGGGAAACCAAGGTTCCCTCCTCTATTTTCTATCTTTTACGCCGTCATGAGTTGTCCGTTCGTAGCACCATTTTTGCCGTTGTTTCCCCCTGTGCCTCGCGATCAAAACCCCTCTTTGCATTCACCGTGGCGTCGTTGGAATCCCCTCCAACGTGGTTATGAAAAAAAAAACCCTGATTTGGGTAAGGTATTCAGACTTTCTTGTATACGAGATGTTGAGAGACGTTGAATTAGGATTCGAGAGTGTTTGAATGTCGTTTCAAGGGTCGACCGATGCAGTAATGATTCGAGGTAATACATTACTACCTCTTGCATGCTTTATGATACATGTTGGGTATTCAGTTAAAGTATACATAATTATGATTAATTATGCTTTCAGCTCGGCTTGAGTCAATTCGATTATGAACTAAAAGAATGGTAATCTAGATAAGACCGAACTATTTGAAAGAGAAGTTTAATATACCAAAAGGACCCTAAGTTCAGATAATGATTAATAAGACAAATAATCTCCCGATCCAATTAACTGAATTAAAGGATTTGATATTTGAAATATTCCGAGAAGAAATGACGATAAAACCCTTGAAAAGTAAAAATGACTAAAATGCCCTCGTTGGCCAAAGTGATCGGTACATCCCTGAATGTAATCGATAACCTGAACGATTTTGATATAAAAATTCCTAAATGCCTGGTCAAAAAACCTGATGAGCAAATGGAATTCCTGAGTTCTGCGAATCACTGTTTATACATCGTCGGTATAAATTACCAAAATGCCCCTGAATATCAAAATGACATTTTGCCTTTGTAGGCTTAAACGATTGAATCGTTTATGATATACCTAAATTTCAAAGATCCTGGTGTATCAACTCCTAAAACATATGCTTTGAGCTGAAGGTACGAACCCCTTTTAATAAGGACCTCGTTTCTGAAATCCGTTCAAATTGTCAAAAGTTCAATGTGTCCCATTCTGTGAATGCCAAGTGTCTCCAAGAAATAAACTTTTCCACCTAGTTTTTTTTCATGTGTGCTATATGACTGTTTTTATATACTGATTTATATATTTTAATCAAACGGATCATGTGCATATGATTGTCAAACTTGATTTTGTATAGATATAGCATGTTTTCTTTTTCTGAAAGAAACACGAAAGTACTATATGTTTGATATATGCCCTAGTACCCGATATGACAAGCATGTTTTATGGTTTTCGGTTACCAGTGTATAAATATGTTATTAAGCATTGCTATGACTGTTATTGTTGCGTACTAAGTTACTACATGTACTAATTAGTAGAGGTACTTGGGGTATGATATAAAGTCGCTATCGGTTCAGCCCTGATCCAACTGGTAAGTCCTCCCGTATTCGGTTCCTAAGCTTCGGCTAGGTCCGCCCGTATTCGGTTCCTAAGCTTCGGCTAGGTTTGCTCGTATTCGGTTCCTAAGCTTCGGCTAGGTCTGCACGTATTCGGTTTCTAAGCTTCAACTAGGTCCGCCCGTATTCGGTTCTTATGTTTCGACAGGGGCCGCCCGTGTTTTAAGGTATTTCCTTAGGATGGTACCCATGCCCAATGGGCTCGAGTTAATTCCAGTATACGATACTGTTCTGGAAAACTGTATCATGGAGTATAGTTGGAGGGTAAATAGGTTACATGAAAACTTTGGATGCTTTTATAACATGTTTTCCCTATAAATATTTTATTTATGTAAATTATATAAATGTTTTTACTTGTCCTTTTGGAACACACTAGACACTAAACTCCTTGATTCCACTTTCGTAATTGATCATCCTATATAATCCTCATATGATACTCGATATTTGAATAAAGAACAAATATCATTATTCTCACGTATAACGTTTCCTTGAAATAACGAATCGTAAATGGAGACTGTTGCTACATGGAATATCATGACAATGTTATGCCTACCATATACCTGCATGCACTTATAGCATCATTTGATAGTTCTGTATTACTGAGCTTTTCCAAGTTCACTTTGTTTTTTTACCATCGCAGGTTAGAAAACACCTATCATGATTTAATAACCGACATCAATGTTGGAGTTCTCTCGGCGTTGCTTTGGAAGTACGGTACTGGCATAGTTAGTGGGCATGTATGATGTGTATTGTTTTATACTAGTGTCTGTGATATAGTTTTCGAACTATTGTTATATGTTTACATGATTTCTGAAATGATATTTTAAACAGGAGTTTGTTTTACAGTTTTAATGTATTTAAAGAAAAGAATTTTATGAGTTTTATTGTGGGTCGTTCTTGTGACCCAAATGTGACTTCTTAGGATCCGTGGTAACGCATAGGCGGGTCTAGGGGTTACAAAAAGCATATAAAATATAATTTTTGGTGAAACAAAACACAAAAAACTAAAAAAAATTAAAAGAAAATATACGAGCACTCATAAAAAGATGAGACCTATTTATATTATATTTTTTATAAAAAATATATTGAGAATTAAAAATTGAAATGTGCAAACGTTATTAACAAAATTATCGCTCATCAAAATATGCGCAAACACATAGTATGCAAATATTATATTTATAATCCGCACTCGCATCAGTTCAAAATAGTAAAATTTTTCAAAACTAATACATTCTAAATTACAATATTTCTAACTTTAGCAGCTTTCTACTGTCAAAATTCTTTCAATGTTAACCGCTTTCTATTTTAATTAAACTCTTTAATTAATGATCAGCAATCAATTTTAGTATTGGTTGTTGACCACCGAATCTATTAGTTTTTTTATTTTTTTAATGAGAACCTCTTTTTCCGTTCTTAGTGGTGGATCCAGAATTTAAAAAAGGGGGTCTGAAATTTTACTACAACTTTTTTTATATATGCTCCTTATGGGAGCCATATGCATCCACCACTGTTTGTTCTTGTGACACGTTTTTTTTTCTGTCCTTGTGACATGTCTTTGTTTTTATTTTGTGGTTTGGTTCATCTGTTTTGTGGCATTTTTCAGCATACCCTAGCGATCGATTGTTGTTCACATAGAGACTCAATCAGCGCTAGTTTCTGATTTATGCTTTTGTCGTGGTCACTTGAAAAGTTATATCCCCAATCGTTTGATGGTTGTTTGCCGCTGAAATCAGTCCTGGGTAGCGGTACTTTTTTGCTTGATAGTTTGGATCACGCACCACTTTTTCTTTCTTTATGCGTCTCGTTTGGACAGAGACAAAGAGATTCAGGAAGCTGCTAAATTTTGTTGTAATGCTTATCTCTATAAAAGTTTTTATTTTTCATTGTTTTTGGGTTGTTTAATCTAAATATTCTTTTTCTTGGATGCATTGTAATTGTGTTTTTTTCTATAAATTTAATAAAAACTTAGTGGCTTTTATTAAAAAAGTAAAATTTTATTACATGAAATATGAAAGTTTATTAAAATGAGTGTCTAGTGCAATGAGATCATATAAGTCTAGATGTTGCTGTTGTTGAACAGTTTTTCATAGTGAATGGCATTTTATCCTCACTTGATAAGTTTATTGTAATTAAATTTTGACTTTTCTTTTAGGGTAAACTACATAAATGGTCCCCCGATAATATTTTAATTTTTTTGTGTCTCTCAACTATTAAAAGTTATAAATTGGTCTCTCGACTTAAGAAAAGTAACAAATTGATCCGACGTCGTTAAAATTTTAACGGTTGATGACGTGACATTTAATATAAATTGATATAATTACATAATTAGCCCTCAAGTTCTACACTTATTTTAATTTGACCCTAATTCTAAAAAATTAACCCATATAATTTTAATAATCTATCAATTTAGTCTATCTTCTTTTCTATTCCTCCTTTCATTTAATTCTTCAATTCATTTTCACCCCAAATTCCATTTAAGAGCCCCATATTAGAGTGCACCAATTATGTTCGATGAATTGCACATAACGAAATAAAAATGGAGTAGCTGAAGCAGGGCTCGAACAGGGCAATGGCACTGTCGCGGTTCCCTTGTGATTCCAGCCCTACCGATATTGTGGCAATTGTTGCCAAGTTCGATGTGTTTCAGCCGGTAGACAAGAAGAAGAAGAAGAAGAAGAAGAAGAAGAAGAAGAAGAAGAAGAAGAAGAAGAAGAAGAAGAAGAAGAAGAAGAAGAAGAAGGATTTGGAATGGGTTTCATGGGTGCATGTAGTTTGATGTTGGTGTTGAGATTTCAATTTTGGGAAAATTTGATTCTCAGGCAGTGTGTGTTTTGTGGCTGAAAGGAAATGGGAAAGCCATGAGCCGTGTGTGGATCGGGAAATAATTTTCTTAGGTAAAATGAATTGAAGAATTAAATGAGAGGAAAAATAGAAAAGAAGATGGACTAAACTGATAGATTATTAAAATTATTTGGGTTAATTTTTTAGAATTAGGGTCAAATTAAAATAAGTGTAGAACTTGAGGGTTAATTATGTAATTATATCAATTTATATTAACTGTCATGTCATCAGCCGTTAAATTTTTAATGACGTCGGACCAATTTGTTACTTTTTTTAAGTCAGAGACCAGTTTATAACTTATAATAGTCGGAGGACGCAAAAAAATGAGAACATTGTCGAAATACAATTTATGTAATTTACCCTTTCCTGTATCATATTATCGTGCTTAATCAGGTTCGGCCCAGTTGAATATTTTGTGTTAAAGCCCTGCCCTATTAGCACCAAGAATACCAAAGCCTATTCATTTAAAACAATGGGGCTAGATTAATTTTTTTTGCCTAATTTTTGTATACTTTTTTTTCTCTTTTAAACATCGTGCGAACTTTTATGCTTAGATACTTGAGCTCTTTAATAAAATTACTGAAGATCAAAAGATAATACTTTTATTTATCAAATTTTACTTGGTATGAATTCGGATAGACTAATATAAAAAGATAATTTAAATACCAAAGTGAAAAGGTTTTGAAGTACTATGCAGGTTGCCATGCCGATGTTATTGCCTCAAATGATGGTGGAGGAGCATTTCTTGGAGAAGGAAAACACCACTGAATGTGTGAAGGTGAATGTTGACCATGTTGCGAAAGCGATGGAGTGTGGAGCACCGGTTGGCGGTGCTATAAGAGATGAACGTGCGAAGTGGCTGAAAGGGTTTAGAAAAGGATTGGTAGAAGTTCGATTATGAAGATAAAGCTGTGTAGTGACAGAATTGTGTTTTGGATAAAAGATAAGAACGAACACAAAATTTAGGTTTATAGAAAATAACAATATAATATAATTTTATGTTTATTTAATTCAGTCAGTTGAATTAATTAATGACTGACCCCGCAAGTTATATTTCAAGGGATGTCCAATGGGGTGTCCCTCAGAAGTAATTCATAGGGGTCTGTCCCCAAGAAGTAGTTCATCGGGGTCTAAATTAGGAGATGACTACTAGGAGACTATTAGAGTGTGATGGGGTATAACCTATCTAATTTACGGTTACATAAATAGATGTGAAATCAAGTAATCGTTCATGTTTCAGGTCAGGTTATGTTAAGTCAAATCGAATACAGATTGTGCCAGGTTAATGTAATAGTTTGACTCTGATTAAGTCGTGTTCGGGCCGACTTAAATTCGAGTCATTGTTAGATTGATTTTAAATCAGATTGAATTCAGGTTCGAATCGGGTAATTTTCAGTTCAGATCAAAACGGTTCGGTTCCGAATAAGTTAGTTAACAGGTTAATTCAGGTTCGGATGGACTTCAGGTCGGACCACGTTCAGGTCGGGTCACATTGTTGAGGGTAAAAATTCAGGTCTGGTAATATCAGTTTCGGTTGAAGTTCAAGTCAGGTCTTACGTGTACAAATAGAATTTGGTTTGATAATTGTGGGTAAATTTTAGATAAAAATAAATTTTTAGGGATTAATATGAACCAAAATATCCTTTACGATGCTGAAATATGTTATAATTTAATATATATATATATGACTAAACTGCATTAAACTAAAATTTAAAAGTGAATGTTATGACTAAAATGAAAATTTTTAAACGAGTGAAGACCAAAAGGGTAATTAACCACTAAGCAAAAAAAAATTGGACGGCAAATGCCAAATTGACAATTAAGTATTGAATCAAATTTAAAAGTATTTGTGACTAAATTAAATTAAATTAATTTCAGGACTAAAATGAATCAAATTAAAATTATAATTTAATTTATTACGAGGCCCTCTTTAAAGTTATATTTTCATTTTTTCTTGTAATTTATTAAACCAAAATCTTTTGGGTTTTTTCCTATAAACATTTAATTTAGTTTATTTGGGGCCCTCTTTCTTTAGAGGTCCTGTGGTCGTTCATCTCGTACATGCCCAAAATCCTCATTGTATTTATAGGTGAAATCTTGTGATAGTCATAACTAAGTATGCCAATTGTAATTGGGATAATGGTACAAATGCCCCGTGTACTTTATTAAATTTGTCAATATATAGTCTAAAGTTTGCTAACGTTCAATGTGCCTCTTAAAGTATGTTTCTATCATTTAAAATGACACCCACTCCTAACGGGCGTTATCAACTGACGTATAAGGCCACATGAACCTTTAAGAACAAGACATGTAGTGTATATGTGGTGGGGGGGGGGTTTGGTTTCAGTACTTGTCTTGAATAACACAATACAATTATTATGGTTTCAGTATATGATAATCAAAAGTAGGAAAAAAACATAATTCAATTTTTTTCTACTCAAATTCTTCTCATTCCCTTATCGTCTGTTCTTCAATCCAATCTTAATCCCCCTTTGATTATTGTTGAAAGTTCATTTCTTTTGTTAAAACATTCGAATAGCAGTTGAAGGTTACTCCAACTGATAATTTGTTCGACTAAAGAAAGAAGCTTGAGGAATTCTAAGGGTTTGTTTGTTTATGATTTGTAATCCATTTTTCACCGATTTAGAGAGTTTGTAAAAAAAAACTCAATTTGTTTTGTTTTGATTGCTTCTAAACAAACCCAATTTGCATTTGATTTAATTTTTGTGTCGTATCTTACAAGTTTGTGTCCTCCCATCCACGTTCTCGTTTGTATTTGTGTTTTATAGTGAATTGACATGTTCCTGTGTTATCTTCAAAATTGCAAGTTTTATTTTATTTTTTAGTGCGTGGTGGTGGTGATCAAGGAGATAACTTGGTAAAGCTTTGTAAGTGTACAACTTTCCCCTATTTGTATATTGGTATATAAATTTTCTACTCTGTAAATTGGATGTGACATATGTTTCTGAGGTTATTGAACAAAATTAGTTACAAGTTTCTCCTGTTTATTTCTTTCAATTCACTTGGAAATGACTTTCACAAAGCTTCCTTTGTGCATGCATTTAGGTGGTTCGTTTGTTGAAAGTCCTAATGTGGATTATGTTGGTGGTGTTTTAGTAGATTGGGTAATGGACCATGATTTAGTGTCACATGGTGATTTGTGTGAAATGGTAATATAAGCAGGGTTTAGGGGTGTTATATTTTTGTATTATATGGTTTAGTGTTGTGCTGGGGGTAACAATTCTTTCAATGACCTAATTAGACACTAATTAGATAAAGGAGAGATACATATATTTATAGATCATGTTGTTGATGTTTCAGATATTAGTGAGCCCCCATTATCATTACCAACACGAATTACTTTTCTTATTAATAATTTTCAGAGACTAACTCTTCAATAACCATCTTGTTGTTGATGTAAGTGAGATTTTTTTATATTTAATTATCTTTCTTATTAATAATTTTTAGAGACCAACTCTTCACTTCAATGTACAATTGTAGCCTGGAATGAAGCCTCAATTTTTTTTTTATCTTATCCTATAACAAAATCTCCTAAAACAAAGAGTCAGTCTCAGACTACTACTCAAAGACCAAGTCAACAAGCAACAAGATCTACTCTCCAAATAAGCAGAACACCAAGAGCATCAATTGTTCCAGTGCAACATCATTTCAACCACCTCGTTACTGTGGTGTAAGTTATAGGTTCATATTCTTTTTTTCCATGTTCTATCATATTCACAGTGTATGATGTGTTTGAACCTCTTTTTTAATTGCTTACAGAAATTAAGGGATTATCTGTTGAATTTGGGAAGAAAATGGATCTTCAATGAATGATGATGATCTCCTCAGCACACAAGAAAACAACACTGGTGCAAAGAAGCCAGAGAAAGGAAAACAATCTATGGCCAACTCCAACTCTAACTAAAACAAATAAACTTATGTGAAGTTGAGTTTGTTGTGAACTTGAGTCTTACGTAAACTCGAGTTTTTTGTGAACTCAAGTCTGTTGTGAACTTCAGTTTGTTTGAACTTGAATCTTACGTGAACTCTACTCTTTTGTGAATTTGAACCTTTTCTGAACGTTTGTTTAAATCATGTTCACATGTTTGTTAAATTTATATTCAAAATTTATATTGATTGTTCTTAAAACGAGTGTAAGTTAGTTGTAGTTTAGTAAAACTTACACCGATATAGGTTAGTCATTGTTAGTTAGTTGTAGTTTAGTAGAACTTACACCGGTGTAAGTTAGTCATAGTTAGTTAGTTAGTTAGATATAGCTAAGAATAATATTCTATTATCCCATCTTGAATTCATGTCCACAGGTTAAAAAGGTATATTTTATAAGTAAAATTAACATTGCAACAAAGGTAAACATGAATCAACTGATAAAATTCGCATTACAACAAAGGTAAACATAAAAAAACACATTCATTGATCAAACTTGTTACAATTTTTACTTTCACACTAAACATAAGACATAATCTATTACTGCAAACAAAACGATCAGAACAAAACTTAAATCATATTGGTATAGTGTTATTAACCTAGCTTTTTGGTTCAACAGTTCATTGTACAATTTTTTTTTCTGACTTTTCAATCTTTCAACCTCTTTCATTAGGTTGTTCATCACTTCAACACATTAATTTTCCTTCAACCATATGATTTCAAATGTTAATTCTCTTATTTCAGCTACTAAAAAATTATTCTCCATCTTCATTTCTTCAAAGTTATTTTAGACTGAATTTCAGTAGATTCAGATGAATCAACCCATTCAAAAAAATCACATTTCTTCCCCTACAAAAAAAAAATTACCATAACACGTTAAACCTTTTAGCTTAAACAAAAAATCACAATTGATCCGTTTACTTCTGTAAATTTACCGCAACCATAGAACAATCGTCTGAAATTCTTCCGTGTGTTCGAAACACAAATAGGAGGTTTAACGCCGCACAAACATTCTAATTCTTTGGATTTACTATTTGAGTTTGAATGAAAGCTTGAAAAACTCGATTTCTTACTAGGGTTTCAATGCACATATTTTCTTTCATCTATTTCTCAAAAGTACAAAGAGGAATATAAAATTATTTGCTTTTAGAGGTTTCGAAAGGAAGATTTTTCCAGATTTAAAAATAATCTGAAACTCAAAATGTTAAGTGGGGGTGAGGAAGATAATTATTTTATATCAATTATTTTTATTTTTTTAAAAAATGAGAAATTTGTAGTGGTGCCCTTCCATATATGTTTTAATTGTTTTTTTAACTTGGTTCTTAAAGGACCACGTGGCCTTATACATCAGAGGACAACAACGTTAGGGGTGGGTGACATATTAAATGACGGAAACATGCTTTAAAGGACACATTGAATGTTGATAAATTTTAGACCGCGTATTAATAAATTTGATAAAATATAGGGGGCATTTGTGTCATTATCCCATTGTAGTTTAAAGAGTCTTTTCTTGATCATAGGAGTTATATATTGCTGATTTTTCCATTTGGGTCCATTTCTTCAATGCTCGGGTTCCCCTCACCAATTCAGTTATTTCAATCGGACGGTCATAAACCTCACCAGCTGCCCTCCTTCAATTATTTCAATCGGGCGGTTCTAAATCTCACCAACTGCCCACATTTATCTCAACTCACCAAAGAATTTGCAGCCTATCCCGTTTGATCACCCTTTTCGCACTCTCCACACTATAGATAGAAGTCGTACACAATTAATCACTCACTTGGTAAAGCCGACCAGAGACCTGGAGACTGGAGACTTCAAATTTCTAAAGTATTAGAGATCAATGGAATCCATGGCAGCACCAAAACCAGTTATCAAAGTGGCTGCCCTTTGTGGGTCTTTAAGGAAAGGCTCCTACAACAGAGCCTTACTTCGTTATGGTCATGTCCTTGCAAATTCACGCCTAAACGAATGTTCTTGCTTTGGTTTCTGGGAAATATTGATTTGGGTCCTGTTTTGTTTCAGCTACGGAGATAACCAATCAAGAAATGGATGGGATTGAGATTGATTACGTCGACATTTCATCACTTCCTATGCTCAATACCGACCTCGAGGTTGATGGCAAGTATCCGCCGGTTGTTGAGGCTTTCAGACGGAGGATTTTGGCGGCTGATAGCATCCTCTTTGCTTCCCCTGAGTACAACTACTCTGTTACCGGTATTATCTCAAAGCTTTCTCCTTGCATTGTACTGTATTTCTTGGCTACAATGTTTTCTGGGGTTCATTTTCTTTATATTTTCTGTAATTTATACTGCCTATACACTGTAATCAGTCACATCTCCTCAACAATGTTCAGAGTCGTCACTGTGAATGTTCATTCTGGTGAATTGGGTCACTTTTTCTATGCACTGTTTGTAAATCAAAACAATTTTACATTTCATCAAGTTCAAGTTTCTGTTAAAAGAAAGAAAAAAAGTCTTAATTTCGACCAGGTGGAAGGAATTGTGAGGTTGGGGTGTTTGATGGTATATGAGTAACAGTTTAAAACTCTTCAGCTGAAGATGTAAAGAGTGAAAGTTTTAGTATTTCTTGCATTTGAACAAGGAACCATGTATGTTTTAGTATTTTACAGTGTTATTATGATGCATCTTAAGAAGAGCAGCACAAAGTATTAAATACTGAAATGGTAGAATAGACACCCTAAATTTTGATTCTTTTCTTTCGAATTCTTTTGTGTGAAGAATTTTGATTAAACATAAGCCTTTTGAGGTCTCCATGTGTGAGGTCTATGTAAATGTCAGGTTTTGAATACTGTTAACGGTTTAGTCGGATCTCTTGGTTTTGGATTTCATCCCATTAACTTGGTCACAAGTATATTAATCCGGTTTTGATATCTAATTCAGCATTGAAGGTTTCTCATAAACTAACCTGATAAATCTATATTATTATCTGCACTGTACTAGGAGTCCTGAAGAATGCAATTGACTGGGCTTCTCGACCACCAAATGTTTGGGCTAATAAAGCTGCTGCCATCGTAAGCGTTGCCGGAAGTTTAGGTGGTGCACGGGCACAATATCATTATCGCCAAATTGGGGTTTATCTTGATCTTCATTTTATCAACAAACCCGAGTTTTTCTTGAACGCATTTCAGCCTCCAGCTAAGTTTGATAGTGATGGCAACCTTATTGACCCAGCATCCCAGAAGAGAATGAAAGAAGTTCTTCTTGCCTTGCAAGCATTTACTCTTCGACTCCGAGGTAAGTGCTGTGTAAGCAAGTCATTTGGGCTTTTGTGATTGTTTTATTTCTATTATCTATGATGGATAAGAATTTGCTGCTCGAAAATGTAAGTAGGTGAAATTCCAACTACCTCAAGTCCTCAACTGTTGGATCCTGTCTGTAGTTGGAATGCACCGACTATTCTGAATACTGCATATTTCTAATATCTTGAAAATATATTGAGTTGATCTGGCTCATTTAAATTATCTCGTATTTGTCACCCGTATTCAAACCTGCAAACTTAGAAGTTGCACTCCAGCTCCATCCCTCATTAAAGCCATAAACTTCTCGGTTATAAAAGATGTTGCTCTTCTGTATACTAGACCATGTTCCTCAATCCGTTATCAAACATAGGTTAAACTACTGAAAGCAGTGCCTGGAATGCAATCTTACCAGACAAAAGTATCCAAGACCGTTAAGAATCTGTTTATGCATTTACTCTTGTAAATTTCGGTTTCTAAAGCAATATTTATCCTGGCATCTTTCACTTGCTAATTGACTTCTATTTATACAGGATGCAATTTCAATCCCTCAACAATATCAGAGTTACCAAGGCAGATCAACAAGGTATCCGAGGATGGACAAGTCTTAACACCATTCACCGAAGGAAATCTTGCGAAAAGATTCAATACTAGCTCACAATCCAAGCTTGGAATAACGTCTGAGGGTTCTGATTGGTATGATCTGGAAACCTGCAACAACGAAAGAACTGTTCTTAGTCGGTTTCAAGACATGCATTTCAGGCTCAAGGACAGAAGGTACACTCCTAATTCTAGGGAAAGGATGTATAAATTTGCATTGGTTGCGTCTTGGGTGTTCTTCCTTGTCGTTTTCATGCTCGATTATCGGATTAAGAATGCTGAGGATGCTTGCTGCAAGAGGAATGTGTTTGGCAGAAGCCTTGATCTCTGGGTGGCCTATAATTAAACTGCTATGCACAGTCGCTATTGTAGATGCTTTGGTTTTTCAATTTCGATATAAAACATGCATTTGAGCATTTCCAGAATTAGATCAAGCTATATGATTGCTTGGCTTTTAAAACAATCTCTTGAACTACCTGTGCTGCTTAAGTTGACATGCTGTTTTGTATTAGTAGCATTGTTGCTGCTATTGGCTTCTGCTAAAATGGAAGTCTGGGATGTTAAGGGTTTAGTATCTGTTTAAAGTTTGTTAGGGTTGTTGCATGGTGGTTAGGTAGTTTAGGTGAGCTGGCAGCTAGCTGCATGAATGCTATATATGCATTCACGTGTTGCAGCAGTTAGACCATCTTTCTGATGTATTCTCTTTACAATTTCTGAAATAAACTCTTCTTCTCTTCTTCTCAATTACCATTTCATCATGGTATCAATCGCCAGGAAACGCTGGGTTCTTGATTAGTTTCCTTTTCTTTTCTCAATTCTTTGCTCAATTCTTTGTCTCATGACGAATCCGGGAGATTCCTCCGCTGCTACCAGTGATGTTGCTGTTGGATCATCGTCTGGCAAAAGCTTCACCAACAAACGTATCAGTGTGGTGCTCGATGAATCGAATTTTTTGATTTGGAAGCAACAAGTCTTGCTCGCGGTTCGTAGTCATCGGCTTGAGAAACTGCTCACCGGTGCTCTGAAGGCGCCGCCGGAGACAGTCACCAATGATCAAGGTACTGTTGTTGATAATGAGGCTTATGAAATATTTGTTGCGCAGGATAGCACGCTTGCTTCATGGATTCTTTCAACTATTAGCTCGAATCTTCTTTCTGAGTTTGCTGGTGCGGAAACTTCAGCCGCAATATGGCCGTGTCAAGTATTTTTCTAATCGTTCAACAACTTCTGCGATGAGTCTCCATTATAAACTCAGGTCTATGAGGAAAGGCGATCTGAGTATGAGAGCTTATATTTCTCAAGTTAAAGAAGTTTGCAATATGCTCTCGTCACGCGGTAGTCCCATTTCAGATCTGAAGAAGATTGCTTCGATTCTTAAAGGACTTCCAAGTGAATATCAGCCGTTCATTGCGCTAATCACGGCGAGTCAATCTCCGTTTACACTAGATGCAGCTGTGAATGTGCTTCTTGATGCTGAAACACATATGCTTACCTTCAACCAATTTTCGGATCTAACTCCTGCTGCTCATGTGGCTCATGTTGCTAGTTCTAAGTTGGATACTGATCAGGAGAATTCACAGTCAAATTACAGGCCCTATCGTGCTGTGGTTAATCAGCGAGGACGTGGCAGAGTTGGCTATAAGTCCAATATGCGACCTCAGTGTCAGTTATGCGGGAAGATTGGTCATCTCATTGATCGCTGCTGGCACAGGTTCGATGAAAACTTTCCTGGTGTAACAGCACGTTCCTCTGGTGCTGCCAAGGTAGATTCTGCTGCTCATGCCAATCTTGCAGATGTTACTAATACACAGTGGTTTGTTGATTCTGGTGCAAGTCATCACGTTACCCATGAGGCCACAAATCTTGGTGATGGATCCGACTACGCAGGCCCTGGTAAGTTAATTGTTGGGAATGGGTCAGGTCTTAATATTTCTAAAGTTGGTAAGTTTGTTTTACGTTCTTCTTCACGATCTTTGTTGTTGAGTGATGTATTACATGTGCCGAAGGTCACTAAAAACTTATTGTCGGTTTCAAAGCTTGCTAGTGACAACAAAGTGTTCTTGAAGTTTCATGCTGGGTCTTGTTTGGTACGTGATGAAGAGACAAAGGAGGTTCTACTGCACGGAGACCAAGTTGGTGGTTTGTATAGGTTTCAGGCCACTAGTTCAAGTATGGTTCAGGATACTGCTCAATGTAATATGGCAAAAACAGAAAATAAATCTGAAGATGCTTACACCTTGTGGCATCGTAGGCTAGGTCATCCGTCCTTTGATACATTAGTTACTGTTTGTAAGCAATTCAATGTATGTTTGGATTCTAATGTCAATAAAAATGTTGGTCTTTGTGTTGCATGCCAAATGGGCAAGAGCCATAGTCTTCCTTATGCTCCTTCTACTACTGTGTATTCAAAGCCGTTTGAGCTAGTTTTCACTGACCTTTGGGGACCGACTCATTTTACATCTCAAGGTTTTGCATATTATGTATCCTTTGTTGATGCCTTTACTCGTCATTGTTGGGTGTACTTGTTGAAGAACAAATCGCAGGCAATTGTGGCTTTTCAGTCGTTCCAAAAACTGGTGCAGACTCAGTTTCACGTTGATATTCAAGCAGTTTAGAGCGACTGGGGAGGAGAGTTTCGTAGTTTGTCTCGACTCCTTGTTCAAGAAGGGATTGTACATCGAGTTACTTGCCCGCACTCCTCGCAGTAGAACGGAGTTGTCGAGCGGAAGCATCGCCACATAATCGAGCTTGCCTTGACTCTATTACCACAAGCCTCACTTCCTCTCAAATTCTGGTCGTATGCTGTCACTATAGCTGTGTTTCTCATCAATCGGCTGCCTACAAGGGTGCTTGGTGGTGCTTCTCCTTTTGAACGGCTGTTTGGTCGCAAGCCTCAATATGACATGTTGCGGGTTTTTGGTTGTAAATGTTTTCCTTGTCTTAGGCCTTTTAATTCTCATAAACTTGATTTCAGGTCTCAACTAGCAACGTTCTTGGGCTACAATCCCATGCACAAAGGGTACTAGTGTGTTACCTCGAGTGGTCGTGTTTACATATCGAGGAATGTTGTCTTCGATGAAGGTGTGTTTCCGTTTGCAAGTCTTGCCTCCAGTATGCCTACATATGGTGAACAAAGCACATGTGTCCAGTCAGGGGTGCTTCGTTTAGTTCCTGGAGCTACTCGATTGTTTGCCTCTTCAACTGATGCTTGTGGAGTCAATGGTACTGGTGACCCAGTTGTTGTTGCTGCTGAAGAAGTCAATGGTCCTCTTGTGGCAGAAAGTGGTCCTGTAGAATCTTCACCTACAAGGGGTGTTCCTTGTGCAGACGGTGGTGCAGAACCTCTAGGTGCTAGCCTTCAGCCTCCTGCTAGTTCTGCTCCATGTGATGGCGTTCCTCAATTTCAGGATGAAGATATGGGGTCTAGACTTCATACTCAGCACATGGGTATGGATGATGTTGTGTCTGTTGGCCCCACCACTGGTGATGATTTCCAATTTCAGAATGAAGATGTGGGGCAGAATGAAGATGTGGGGTTCAGCTCACACTCTCCGCACGTGGTTTTGGATGAGGTAGTGTCTGCTGGTCCTATCACTGATACCTTACAACAACAGTCTTCTCCTTCAGTTTCTCTTAATACACATCCCATGTTGACCAGAAGTAAAATGGGAGTGTTTAAACCGAAAGTTTACTTTGCTGACGCTGTTGAAGATGTTCCTGCATCCATTTATGAAGCACTTGCCATTCCACAGTGGAGAGAGGCTGTACATGCTGAGTATACTGCCTTACAACGGAACGGTACGTGGAAGTTGGTTGCACTACCTGAGGGGAGGACCTTGGTTGGGTGCAAATGGATCTTTAAGATAAAAAAGAATGCTGATGGGTCGATCTCACGATACAAGGCTCGCTTGGTCGCGAAAGGGTTCAGCCAAGTTCCTGGTCAAGATTTTCATGATACGTTCAGTCCCGTGGTGAAACCGGCGACGGTGAACGTGGTGCTTGCGTTAGTTGTTTCCAACCGGTGGTCGCTAAGGCAAGTCGACGTTAACAATGCTTTTTTAACGGCGATCTTCATGAAGAGGTGTTCATGACACAGCCCCCTGGCTTTGAAGCAACAGCCGATGATGGATCTAAGCTCGTTTGTAAACTTGAAAAAGCCCTTTACGGTTTGAGACAGGCACCTAGAAGCTGGTACACGAAGTTGAAGGACTATCTTGTGGAGTTTGGTTTTCGCAGGTCAGCAGCTGATTCTTCCTTGTTCATTCGAGCTAGGTCTGGTGTATTCATTTATGTATTGGTCTACGTAGATGATATTATTATTACTTGAGGGTCTGAGGAACAAATTGCTGAGGTTGTGTTGCTTTTGGGGTAATAATTTTCTCTTAAAGATTTGGGTTCTTTAAGTTTTTTTTTCTGGGCATTGCAGTACAATGGTGTAAGGGTTGTTTGTTCTTAAGTCAACAAAAGTTTGTGATGGAGTTACTTGCGAAGACAAAGATGGACAAGGCCAAACCAGCTTCAACGCCTATGCTTCCCTCGGTTAAACTGTCTCAAGGTGCAGGTAGTCCAGTTGCCGATGCTACTGGCTTTAGAAGCATTGTCGGAGCATTGCTATACTTGTGCCATACCAGGCCCGATATAGCTTTTAGTGTACATCGAGTTGCCCAGTATATGCACAACCCATGTGAAGGGCATCTTGCAGCGGTGAAGCGGATTTTGCGTTATCTCAGTGGAACCTTACAGTATGGCCTTCTTTTTCGACCCTCGGAGACGAATTCAAGTCTTGTTGCGTTTTCTGATGCCGACTGGGGAAGCAATCCTGATGATCGGCGTTCCACATCTGGAAGTTGTGTTTACCTTGGTAATAGTGTAGTCACCTGGTGCTCGAAGAAACAACGGGTTGTGTCTCGATCGACGATGGAGGCTGAGTATAGAAGCATTGCGGACACAACGTCTGAAGTGACTTGGTTGCGAGCGTTGCTGTCCGACATGGGAGTTGTTCAACGCGACATACTGATGATTTGGAGTGATAGCATGAGTGCGGTTTCGCTGAGTATGAACCTTGTGTTTCATTCACAGTCCAAACACGTTGATTTAGATGTTCATTTTGTCAGGGAGAAGGTTGCGGACAAGAGTCTTCAAGTGAACTATGTTCCCGTTCCTCACCAGACGGCGGATGGGTTCACTAAACCCTTGACCGGCTCCTTCTTTGAGTTGTTTCGACAGAGGCTGAATGTGGTGTCGATCACTGAAGTTGTGTAGGAAGGAAAAAGTAGGGGAAATGTTAAGGGTTTAGTATATGTTTAAAGTTTGTTAGGGTTGTTGCATGGTGGTTAGGTAGTTTAGGTGAGCTGGCAGCTAGCTGCATGAATGCTATATATGCATTCACGTGTTGCAGCAGTTAGACCATCTTTCTGATGTATTCTCTTTACAATTTCTGAAATAAACTCTTCTTCTCTTCTTCTCAATTACCATTTCATCATGGGAAAATCTACATAAAGGTGGTGATGATGTTTTGATGGTTAGACCTACGATTAGGGTTCTATGAACTAAATATGGGGTGATATAATTTTTTTTGTTTAACCGTCGATATCCAACTCATTGACTGATTAATTCGGATCAGATTTTACAAGGCCTGATACGGGGGCAACCCTCCAAACTCAATTTTTTCCATTGACAACGTTAGATTCGAATCTCTAACCACCTAATGCCTCATATGTGGGATGTTTTTAATTGAAAGAAGATACATTTCATTATGTCATAACCATCATTATCATAGAGATACCTTCTGCCGATGTCCAGTAATGCTGCTTTTGAGATGAACCGTGAATATCAAAAGTAATTCTTATGATACTACCCGCATCGTTTTTTTTATGGGTAAACTACTGCGGTGTTCACTTATGTTTCCCTTTAGTACAAAGTTGGTCACCGATTTTGAAAAATGACCAGTAAGGTCACTTACGTTTTCGGGGCGTAAACTTTTAGTCATCAACCGTTTAATGCCGTTAAACTTTAACGGTTTTCTGATCTGGCAATTGAAAAAATAAGGGTAAACTACTACAATGGCCCCAAAATTCCCGAAATTTCAGAAAACCCCCAAATTCCTAAATTCCTAAATACCTAAATCCCTCAATTTGGTCACTCTTGCCGTCGTTGGTCACGATTCCAACGACAAAATGGAGCGTCCTCCCTTCTCCCAAACACCCATGCACCAATCGTCGTCGTTCAATCGTCGCTTGTTGCAAATCGATCGAATGAATTTTTAAAATATTTTAACCTTCGTTCGACATTTTGCACGACTTCGATCAATTTTTGGCAGCGGCGTGGTAGGGTAAACAATCATGATGGTCCGACGACGGATGTGGTGGGCGGCGACGTTACAATCGGCGACAGAATCGACTTAAATCGTGATTTAAGTTTTGGTGAGTTGGGGATTTCGAATATGGGGGTTATTTTGTAAATTTTGAGATTTTTTTAACTACTAGATCAGAAATTCGTCAAAATTTAACGGCATCAAATGGTTGGGTGACCAAAAATTTACGTATCGAAAACGTAAGTGACCTTACTGGTCGTTTTTCAAAATCAGTGACCAACTCTGTACTGGGGGAAAACATAAGTGACCACCGCAGTAGTTTACCTTTTTTTATTTATAAATATTTGAACTGACCCATGGCTTTCGAATTTATTTATTTTTTCTAACATTGGACCTAAAGAATGAGTTTGTGTTTTAGGTAATAAAAAAGAAGATAGATCATTAATTAATTTACAATTTGGACAACATATGAGAGAAAAACATGATTAAGACTTAATGAACTAAAATTAGTGATAATTGGTAGATTTTAGACAGTCTAAAAATGGCAATCACGTTCATAAGTTCACCCTATCACTCTTTATTAATCCCCTCCAATTGTTTGGTTTCCTAGAAATTTTAGGAGCTCAATCCGGAAATCATAGGAATTTTTTTGTTTGTTTTTTGCTCTATCCCAACCATACAAACCAAAGAGAAAGAAAAAGAATAATTACCCAGAAACTAATAGAAAGAGAGAGAGAGAGAGAAAGAAAAAAAAAGCAACTCAATTCTCTTCAAATCGGCAGCTTCCATTTCTTTGTAATTTTACTTCTTCATTTCAAAAACACCCATTTCTTAAAACCAACTTGACTATCCAAAAAAACTCAACTTTTCAGAGAAGAAGAAGAAAAGATTGGGTTTTTGTGTTGCTTTTTGTTTATTTAGTCAATTTCATTTCCCGCCATTTTTCTCTCTTCAGGGTCAGTTTTAGGCTTTTTCTCCCCTTAATTTTTCGTTTCCCTGAAAGTTCTCATATTGATGCAATAGAAAGGCATAAAGAACAGAGATGGATATAAATTTTTTATCTTTGGGTTTATTAGTGGTTAAATAAAGGAACTAGGAATTTTTAGTTTGAAAAAAAAAAGATAGAAAATTTATTTGTTCCATACATAGAATGAACAAATGAGCAAAAAGCTTGGCTTTAGAAAGGCCTTGGAAACTAGACTAAAGAAATCACAAGTTGCTGCAAAGAAGAAAGCAATCAGCATATTCACAGCTATGTCAGTGGCTCATGTTGACGATGAAGAACCGAGCCCTGGTGAAGTTTGCAATGTCGAAAAAGATCTCCCGAAAGGTGATTTTTATACAGGCCAATGGAGTGGTAATTTGCCTCATGGTGATGGAAAGTATTTATGGCCTGATGGATGCGTGTACAATGGTGAATGGTATAAAGGGAAAATGATGGGGAAAGGCAAGTTCTCTTGGCCTTCGGGAGCCACCTATGAAGGCGAGTTCAGCAGTGGTTACATGGATGGTAAAGGGACTTATACTGGTTTTTCAGGAGATACTTACAAAGGGTCTTGGGTTATGAACTATAAACACGGAGAAGGTATTCAGAGTTATGCCAATGGGGATTACTATGAAGGCCAATGGCGCGGCGGATTGCAAGACGGACACGGGAAGTACCTTTGGAAGAATGGGAACTATTACATTGGTCAATGGAGGAATGGATTGATGAATGACAATGGAACATTGGTTTGGAGTAATGGGAATAAATATGATGGTTCTTGGGAAGATGGTTTTCCTGGAGGAAATGGGAATTTTAAATGGTCTGATGGGAGCTGTTATGTTGGTATTTGGAGTAAAGATGGTAAGGATCAAAATGGAACTTACTATCCGTCTGGTTCACCGACCGGTACTCTGGATTGGGATCCTCAACAAGTGTATTTAGAGGATATGAAAGAGTGCAAGATATGTCCTGGTGAGAAAATGCCGATTTTGCCATCAGAAAAGATACCAAATTGGCCTGCAATGGCTCAAAAGAATGAAGGGAGACAAAGGAGATTGTCGAAGTTACATCACTATAGTTGTAGTTCAGTTGTGAATGATGCTTTTGCTGCAAGTGAAGGGAATCCAAGGGTTGAAGATGGAGCAGTGAGATCTCTTCCTGAAAATTCAACTACAAGAGGGATTAGGCCACAGTTTAAGAAGACATTGAAGAAGCAAGGCCAAACGATATCGAAGGGCCATAAGAATTACGAGCTAATGCTCAATTTGCAACTAGGCATCAGGTAGTGATTTTTTACTTGTATGACATTGAATCTTATCTTAAACCTTAATGTTGCATTGTAGGGAGTTTATGTACTAATTTTGTTCTGTTTCCTTTTTCATGTCATTTGGTTAGAGTTTCAGTCCTTAAAGTTAAGTTTAAAGCAAAGATTTTTTGATCTCAAACTCATTTTCAGTTTGAGATATATAATGGTTAGTGGTCTAATCATGCATGCATTGATTCTCTGGTTACATTGTAGACATTCTGTTGGAAGGCCTGGTCCAGCTATATCCCTTGATCTAAAGCCTTCGGCTTTTGACCCGAAAGAAAAAGTATGGACCAAATTTCCACCCGAAGGATCCAAGCACACTCCGCCGCATCAGTCGTGTGATTTCAAGTGGAAGGATTACTGTCCACTTGTATTCAGGCTAGAAACCGGACCATCACCTTCATTACAGAACCATTTGGAAATATAGCGACTTGTTACATGATAATAGTATTTCCTGACATGTATAGTTTTTACATTTTCCAGGACCCTCAGGAAATTGTTCAATGTGGATGCAGCTGATTACATGCTTTCGATATGTGGGAACGATGCCCTTCGGGAACTATCATCCCCCGGAAAAAGTGGAATGTTCTTTTACTTGACCAATGATGACAAATACATGATAAAGACGATGAAAAAGGCCGAAGTAAAAGTAAGGCTCTATTGCATTTTTGTAGTTGAATTCAGAAACTATAAGCTAGCTTTGCATCTGGCTGCAATTTTTTTGTAGGTTTGCCTTACAAAAGCAAAATTTTTTTGGATCATATCTTTCTGCAGTATGCATTGTAAAAGGAGAAAATTTCCGTTGATGACAATAGTTGGTCCCTTGCAATTCAGCAGTTCATTAATTTTCCTATTTCCGGAAACTGTTCGAATAACTTAAAAGGTGCACCAATAACTCTTAATGACTAATGTTGCAGGTTCTCATAAGGATGCTCCCGGCCTATTATAATCATGTTCAGTCGTTTCAGAATACTTTAGTCACCAAATTTTGTGGTCTTCATTGTGTGAAACTAACCGGGTCTGCGCAGAAAAAGGTAATGTTCATGTTACACAATTTCAACATCAAAGATAAACATGATTCAAGTCATACGATTTCAGAAATCAATCTCATACTTTCTTCATTTTGTATTTAATGAGTCAGGTACGCTTTGTTATAATGGAGAATCTATTCTGTACTCAATATGTCATTCATAGGCGTTTTGACTTGAAAGGCTCTTCACACGGTCGCACAACTTTTAAACCCGAATCCGAAGTTGATCCGACCACAACCCTCAAGGACCTTGATCTCAATTATATATTTCGATTGCAGAAACTATGGTTCCAAGAGTTTTGCAGGTGGTTATCTTTTCTAGTAAAATGTCGATATAAAGTTTGATCAAATTTCTTGATCGAAAATACAATCATATCCTCATTTGCACAAGCTTTTAAGTTTGGTTAAAATATATGAATGTTTTGGGTGATTTTCATGCAGGCAAGTCAACCGAGATTGTGACTTTCTTGAACAGGAGAGAATTATGGACTACAGTCTGCTGATTGGTTTTCATTTTCGAGAAGTTTCCTCGCCTTGTGCTTCCGATGTTCCCACACCTACTGGTTATTTCTAGTCATATCTGGAATTTAGATCTTCCATGCCATGTTATCTGTGATATCTTATCTGATCAAGACATGTTTTTGGACTTAATTTGCAGGACATCAAGATCCTGAAAACGAAGGCAGTCCTCGACTATCTCAAGCTAGCAAGGATCAGCTTCCTGCCGATCCCTCTGGGTAATATGAATGTCTTCAGTTTTAGATACTCATGTATGTTTTATCACCACCAAATCATTAGTTTCTTTAAGCTGTTAAAACCTGAATTGATCACTATGTGAACTTCACTTGCATGCATTCCTGTGTTTGTTTGTGTTCTTCCTTATCTTTCGTTCAACAAAAAGAAAAGACGAAAGAGAAGTCGAACTCGATTTCGAGGGTCAAGAGAATTAATGGATGTATAAAGTTACATGATCTATATGTGATGATCTTTCAATATGACAACTGCAGGTTGTCTTCCATTAGATTGGGTATAAGTATGCCTGCTCGGGCGGAGAAGACGGTGAGGAAAACGGATTGTGAAGCTCAGCTAGTTGGAGAACCAACCGGCGTATTCTATGATGTAATCCTCTTCTTTGGTATAATCGACATTCTACAAGACTACGATATTACCAAGAAGCTCGAGCATGCATATAAATCGATGCAGTATGATCCAACATCGATATCAGCTGTAGATCCAAAGCAATATTCAAAACGCTTTCGGGATTTCATTTTCAAAATTTTTGTAGAGGACACTTGAGAAAATAAGTTAGATTTCTACGATATTTCAACTTTGAAAGACAGTGCTCATTCATGCACATTCAACCATTTTTCTGGAGATTTGAATGTTTAAACGCAGAAGATTATCAGTTCGGCCATTCACATGGCTATGGACGATGACCAATGGCAGCGCCGGACAGTTTCGTAATTCAGGGATAGTTCCTCAATACACTTTCTTCATCTCAATCACTTTACAGTTGAAGATATAAGATATGCTATAGCAAAGTTGTAGTGAGTGTCGGATATGGGTATGTTCAACTTTCCTAAAGTCTTTCATGTATTTAGAGCGCTCTTGTACCAAGAATTATTAAAGATTGCTTCAAATGTGTAAATGAATGGGCCAAAACTGCTGAAAACATACATATGAATTCACTCATTTTATCAATACTTTTGTGGGCGAGGAGATTTAAGTTCAGCTTCAAACACTAATGTAGAGAAAGAGATTGAAAGAAATCAATACTTTTGTGGGCGAGGGTGCATACAAAATACTTGAAAATCAAAATTGAGTACATCTAATGTTTGATTAAGTGGTAAAAATAGAAATCACTTTTCTAGATCCTCACTTAATAAATTATAATTTCCTTGGCTATTGCCCAGTTTCTCTCTGGCTGTTGCCCAGTTTTGCTCTTTGTTTAGGTTTTTTGTCGTTATCTCTCTGGCTTTTGCCCAGCTCTCGACTTTTTTCCTTCTCTGGCTCTATTCTGTGTCTGAAATGGCTACTGTGGAAGGAGTTTTGGCCGAACTCAATCTTGATGAGGAAGAGGAAGAAAAGGAACTTGCGGTGGACCCATAACCAACAGCTGAACCGATCTCTTTCGAGTTCTATTTTGTTGGCTCCTTTTTTACTTCTAGCCTGATTAATTTTCAGTCTATGAAGGCGACTTTAGCTAACTTATGGCATTCAATTGGGGGAATAGCCATTTCTGAGTTAGGTGACTGTCGATTTCTGTTCCGCCTTTATAACTCAGTAGATGTTGCCTTTATAACTCAGTAGATGTTGATCGCATTGAAATAGAAGGCCCTTGGTATTTCAATTTTCATCTCTTGATTCTACACAGATTGTAGTAAGGGGAGGTTCCCTTATCTGTTCCCTTACAGACGGTTGATTTTTGGGTCCTGGTTAATGACCTGCCCCATGATTTCCTATCGAAGACTATTGCTAAGAATCTGGGGAATTTTGTCGGAACCTTTTTAGCTTATGATTCTAGTGCCTCTCTATTGAGACTGAAAGGGTGTATGCGTATTCGTGTTCGTCTTTCCCTCCACAAATCTCTCAAACACCGAAAAAAACTTCTTTTGCCTAATGGAGGTAATGTCTATGTATCTTTCCAATATGAGAAACTTAAGCTCTTTTGTTTTCGATGTGGAAATTTAGGACGTGGAGAAGGTTTCCGCCTCTTGCGTGTGTTACAAGACCAACAAGATATCCCTTTTCAATGGGATGCTTTTCTCTATGAACCGGCTCGACGTGGCAGGGTTCCGACGAGTCTGTGGTTGTGTGAGGAGGATGGGGGAAAATCCCGTATTTCTCGCCATATTCTTTGTTCGTCAGCTGGTAAAGAAAATCATGATTCCTCTAATCTAGTTGTTAGAGGAGATTTCTCCGCTAATCAAGGGATCAATGTTCCGTCCAAAAAAGGTATTCCCACACATGGCAATTTGCAGGGTAATCGTTACCGGGCTTTTTCTGGTTTCAGTGTGGGTCCACTCTTATCTGTTTCGCCTGGGCATGCCCCCTTTGATACTGATATGACCATTATGGATGAAGAAACCCCCATCTCCCATTCTGATGGGCTTAAACGTCAAAGGCAACAACCTGGGGCCTTGAGTGACGGTGTTAATACGACTCCTTTGGACCTTACCTCATCTACATCGGCCGGCCTAGACAAACAGGCCCGCCGGGAGAAATGAAACTCATAAGTTAGAATGTCCGAGGCTTGGGGTAGCCTTGGGCAGTTCGACGTCTCTGGCACTGTCTGCAAGACGAAAACCCAACTGTAATTTTCTTGATAGAAACAAAATTGCAGTCTGATACTATGGCAAAGGTTCGGAAAAAATGTGGGTATTCTCATGGCATCGAAGTGGGAGCCCGTGGTAGTAGTGGCGGTATGTGTTTTGCATGGTGTGATGATTGACAGATTACTCTTCGTTCTTATTCTGTTAGGCACATAGATGTGTTAATATCTAGGGATTGTGACAGTAATATGTGGAGATGCACCGACTTTTATGGTGCTCCTAAGGAGCAAAACAGAAGTAATTCATGGAACCTTCTTCGACATTTAGATGACACTCCCGATATCCCCTGGCTTGTTATTGGAGACTTCAACGAATTGTTATTTTCTTTTAAAAAGTCAGGTGGTTGGCTCCGAAATCAAAGGCAAATGGATGATTTTCGTGCAGCTTTGGATGATTGTTCGTTGTCAGATATTGGTTATCAGGGACGTTGGTATACATGGGAAAAAGGAAAATTTGAGACTACAAATATCCGCAAGAGATTGGATAGAGGGGTCGCATCTGCACCTTGGTGGTCTCTCTTTCCATCCTTTACGTTAACCCACATACCTCATTCAATCTCTGATCATTATCCTCTTCTTTTGAATACTTCGCATGCGTCATCATTGAGGCCGCAATGGCATTTTAAGTTTGAGGCCGCGTGGCTACTTGAAGACTCTTGCAAACCGGAAGTTCAAAGGTTATGGGAATGTTCTATAGGTTCGGTCCCAGATCATTTGCGCACTGTCAGTCAAGGTTTAGACCTTTGGTTTCGTAAACTAAATGCAAGTCTAAGGTTTACAACTAAAGAACTGTCCAAACGCTTAGAACAACTTGATGAATCCCAACCAACGGACGATGTGCTGGATTAAGAGATGATGGGAGTGAAATTGGCATTGAATTTAGAGGCTGATAAGTCCGAGATATATTGGGAGCAACGTGCTCGTGCGAATTGGCTTAGACATGAAAACAAGAACACGTCGTTCTTCCATCGTCATGCTTCTCAGCGTAAGCGAATGAACCAATTTTCTTCTCTTGTAAATAGTCAATGGGTTCAATGTACTTCGGTGGAGGAGCTTTCTGATATTGCTAGGAATTATTTTGAGTCACTGTTTACATCTAATGGGGTCCGTGATTGTTCCCATATACTGGCAGAGATTCATCCATGTGTTATTGATGCCTCCAATTCCCTCCTTACTCGACCTTATATAAGGGAGGAGGTGTTTCAAGCAGTGAAATCTATGGGTCCACTTAAGGCCGCGGGAGAAGATGGTCTTGGGGCCATTTTTTACCAAAGATTTTGGGCTATTGTTGGTAATGAGGTTGCGGATTATTGTATTAGGGTCTTATCTAGGGAGTCCGATATAAGCGAGATTAATCAAACATGTATAGTCCTTATTCTGAAAGTTTCTAATCCCTCTCATATGGGTTATTTTCAGCCCATCGGTTTGTGTAATGTTCTCTACAAGATAGTGTCAAAAGTGGTTACCAATCGTTTCCAATTTGTGTTGCCAGACTGTATTGATGAGTCAGAAAGTGTCTTTTTTCTTGGACGTCTCATAACAGATAATATAATGGTAGCTTATGAGGTTCTCTACGCTTTTCAAAAAAAGAGATTTGGTAAAATGAGCCATTTTGCTTTGAAACTTGATATGTCCAAGGCCTATATAATGGTAGCTTCAGTTTTCCACGATACGTTGCTTGCATCAATAAGATCCGCAATCTTTGTATAACTGATATTAATTTGTTGGTTCCTAATAAAACCCTTACCCTTCCTTGGGAGCCAAGGTTCATTCCAGATGTTTATAGACTGTCCCGTTCCAATATGCCAGCCTATGCCCTTCTTGATTAGCCCTCTAGCAGTCCAAATACTCCTCCAACCGTATGAAGGTTTGGAGCATAGGGTTGAGTTGAGAAAATCAGTATTAGGGTAATATCGAGCTTTCAATACCCTCGCAAGAAGAGACTGGGGCCTGGTTATCAACTTCCAACATTGCTTTGCTAACATAGCTATATTGAATTGAGATAGGTTTCTAAATCTGATACCACGAAGCTCTTTGGGACATGATAAATGTGTCCAAGAACACCAATGAATACCATTCTTCATACCGTTATGCCTCTACCAAAACTTTGTCAATAGTCTCTCCATAGCTGAGCAAAGGGATATAGGTAACAAAAAAACATTGCATTGCATACGTTGGCAAATCTTGAAGAACACTCCTGATCATCACCTCTTTTCCACCCATAGACAGAAATCGAATACCCTAGTCATTAGTCTTCTGATTGAATTTGTCAAAGTAATAACTAAAGACTTCACGCTTGTTTCTTCCAACTATCGTAGGACAATGAAAACTGCCTAAAAGTATAAAATGATATATTTCTTTGATGCTTTATTAGATTAAATGGGGAGGGAAATTACAACTTGAGAAAAGAGACAATGGTCTCTAAACTTGGATTGAGGCGAGTGTAGTTGCATTGTCTTGGATAACAAGGAAACATTCCAACCTTTGTTTCTATGTGTTTAATTAATACAATATTTAACTTTGGTGATTACCTTTATGGCATGACATCTTTGATAAGTTCTTCGGTTATGCTTGCATTGTATATACATCTTTGGAGCTTAAAGCTCACTCTTGCTATAAAACTCCTCTCCTAATAACAAAGTTTAAAATGATATAAGTTGATTAAGCAATAATCAACTAAATTCACATACATATTATTCATAAAATACCAACATATAATAGCTTAAATCAGGTAAACAATAATCAAAATCATACCAAAATAGATTAAAATCAACTCATTTTAAATCACTTATTCATTTGTTTAGTTCATATAAATAAAACGGGTAATATTCTATTTGATTGCACAAAGATTAAAAATATTTTGTGAGAATTCATATTATCTTTTATTATCATTTAAAAAATCTCCAACAAATTATATCTTAACTATAAGTTTACATAATTCCCTAACAAATCATATTTAAATAAAAGTTAGAAATTTAGTAAAATCCATAACAAATTATCTTAACGATCATTAAAAAAGCCAAACATATTTTATTTACTAAACAAAATTGAAATTATAGTAAAATCATCTTATTTGATTATTGGATATGGTAAATAATTATCATTAAAAATACAGATTTAGACATAATTGTTAAAACAAAACAAATAATATAATTATATAGGTAAAAGCTACTAAATGTTAATTTTGAAAATATATATATACACTTTTTCCAAGCAAGGTAAAATATTATTAAAAATTATATATATATATATATATATATTGCAAAAGGATAAATTCAGTTGATAAGTTTTTTAAATAAAAGAGGAATAATAAAATTATTATCTTAAACTCAATCTAACTTTTTTTTTTCAAAAAATGAAAGATAACATTTTAAAGAGATAACACAAACCTATATTTTTTGCCTATAAAAATAAGAGTTCAAATAGAAAATTAAATTAAAATAACAAGTGAGAATAGCTTTGAAGTGAAAAAAATGATGGAGCAAGCTTTAGTTGTTATCGTGTTGTTTTTAGTGTCGTTAACATCCATGTCATATTTAGGAAATGCGCAACTACTTACACAGTCGCCGCCATCGATGGCTCAACAAAATCAACAGCCACAACATTCACCAATAATGGCTAAACCAAATTCGTCCACTGAAGCACCACAAACACCACCAATGGTCTATCCGTTGAATCTGAAACCATTTCCCCGTTCAGAACGTTCAAATCCTTCGAGACATTGTGAAATGCCTATAAATGCTCCATATTTTGTGAAAAGAGGTCGGTTGTGTTGGTGTTCGATGGAGAGTTATCACAATGCGTGCTTTGGAAAGATTTGGAGGGCAACAATAACCAATTATGATTTCGGGAATTTTGATAAAAATTGTTGTGATGCCTTCTCAGTAGCGGATAAAAATTGTAGTATAATATTCGAGAAATATAAATATTTTGTTAACCGACTAAAACAACATTGTTCTCAGTTTTATTAGGGTTAAAATTATTATTATTAGGGTTTTCATATTATTTTAGGTATCGAAATATTTATTTTTAGGTATCAGTTTCTTTGTTTTTAAGTAGTTTTAGTAAGGTCTCGTAGTTTTACAGATATCAATTATCAAGTACTTGCTTTGCCATTGGTAGATTATGAAATAGAACTGTGTTTATGTTTAAACTATTTCTTTTAATAAAATATATACATACTTTTGAAGCTTTGTTTTTCTTAGCTTTGTTTATCGATTTTTGGAAATTAATTAATTATTCTTTATTTGTATTTAATTATTAATAGTATATAATTTTTTGTTTATATTTATTAAAGGTACTATAATGTACTATATGCTTTTAGTAAAATATTCAGATATTTTTTTGTCATCAATAAGTTATTAAATGCATACTTAAAAAATTAATAAATGAGAAGAAGGGAAATTGGATATTTTTCATTTTTGTTGGGTTTTTTTCGACACATAAATGAGATGAAAAATATAATAATGTAAATAAAATAAATAATTAATAAATCCGTAAATACGACAAATAAAAAATTAAGGTTTTAAGAAGTTTAAAATCTCATGATTTCCTATAAACGATAAAATTGATTTTTTTTTCTTCTTCTTTTCCCAATTTTGATTCATTGAAACATCATACCTTCTCATTCTAATTACATTGTGGACTATCAATCTAATTATATTCAAGAGGGACGTCTGCAACAAGTGTAATACCTTGAAAACTAGTCGAATTTAAATTTTTGATGTTTGAAAATTTATTTCCGACAGTTATAAGATAAGTAAAATGGATTGATTTTCTTAATCATAAGATTTTAGATTCAAATTGAAAGTTTAAAGAATTAGGATTAAATCGCGAAGAACTGAAATGTAAAGATAAGGGCAATAATGTAAGGAAATTAAGCCATGGGTTATTAGTATAAGTAATGGCCAAGCATAATGACCAAGTAAGTAAATAAGTTTCCCAGTGACTAAAATGCAGGAATGAGAAGTTGTTTAGTGACTAACATGAAGGAAAGGAAAGTTAAATAACCTTAGTGTAAGAGGTGGAATCTTTAAAGATTAAGAATATGATTAAACCATTTCCATGATTAACCCTAATCCTTTGAATTCAAAATTTCTTATATTTAGCCATCATTTCTTCAATTAAATCGCGTATTTGGTAAGCTCTTACCCTTAGCTTTCCTACGGTACAATTTTTATTAAGTTTGGAACTTTAGTGTTCATAGGTAATTTTCACTAGTTTGTAATTTTAGTTAGTTAATAATTCATAATTGAAAATATGATGAATTCTAAACTTAATTGTAATTTTACATGAATTTTAGGATATTGGAATACCAAAGCCTAACCCCTTTAATATAAGAAAATTTACTGTATGTATTAAGATTAAGGTTTTATGTGTTATGATGTGTGAAATGATAATTTAGAGTTTATTTAGTAATAAATGATTCTTGGAACTTAATTTACGAAAGATTAATTATGCTTAGACTTTTGTTTAAGTGATTAATGAAGATTAATTTTCAGCCTACAATATGTACTTTGGCAGCGAGTTTAAAATTTTAAGAATTATATTTATATGTATAGAACCGTGTGTGAGTCTAGTTTCATTTGTAACAAACGGTGATCGATTTCGATTTGTAAATTAACAAATATGAATTTTTGTGTGAAGAGAGGTCATAAATCATAATATCAGTATGTTCTGAAAGTCAGCACTACTAATAACTTTAAAAATTCACCATAAATTATACAAGATGTTATGAATATTTATCTATGTGGATGTCTATCATGATTAGAACTTTATCTAAGGAGATTGATTTACTTTATCATTAGAAATATTATCTCATTTAATTAGAGTTCAATATAATATGTACTTCTTATGCCTATAAATAGATGACTTGATGAAGGCATTGTATATAAGTCTATATTTGAGAATAATGCAAATCTCATTCTTTCCCTAATCTCTTTGTTCTTTTATTCTTGTTCGTTGTTCTTGTTATTTTATTCACAACACGTTATCAACACGAGTGCTCCAATCAAATAGAAAAGTCATGCGCTTGAATCAAGATGGAGAATGAACATTGAATCGAACTACATGTCATTAAAGGCATTAGAAAAACACCTGCAAAGTGGTCCCGTGGCCACTGCTCGGTATTGTTTTATTTATTTATGTTTTTATATATATATATATATAATTATGTTTCTAATGTTTTGATTAATGACATGTGATTTTTATCCTTGTTATTCGAGGGACTGGATCGAATGAGCAATATTGTGCTTTACACAAAAAAAACACTATACGACTCGTAGATGCCCACAAAACTACTTTACGAATAAGTAAGAATTCTTGTTCTTCTTGCTTTCGGAGGGACTAGATCTTATTATTTTTATCCTTGTTTTAATTAACCACTCCACGAGCCGTTGAAACATTGCCATGGTCATTGTTTTATTTATCCTTGTTCTTCTCGTAGATTTTTATCATTGATCTAATTATTTTGATCTATTGTTTAAAGTCGGGTATGATTAACCACTCTATGGTCATTGTTATATTTATATTATATTATAATCAATATATATATATATATATATTTATGTTATTATTTTCATGAGAGTTTATGTTTTTAACCATATTTTTTAGTTTTATATGATATGCTTAAATGGCTTGGAAAGAGACATTGCATAAAGGGATTATGAGAAGTTGTCTCGGTCATTTGCTATGTCTCCATCGTTCTCGAGAGAAATATCATTATCGGTAAATTATACTTTTATTTTTATTCTTTAAACTACGATTTTAAAGTGCGATAAATCATGGTGATTTTGAATCTACAAGAAGACTGTTATAAAGTCCATATGTGCTCGAAAGCAATATTTATTCTACATCGGAAAAACTCGACCATAGATTTCTCCCAATTTCAAGTTACGAAAATTCATTTTGATCCAAAAAAAAGTTTTATGGGAGGCATTCTCTGAAGTGATTGCAAAGCATGATGTTTATTCCATGTGATTATCAATGATGGAGCATGCCCTGAAGTGAATGCAAGCATGATGTTTATTCCATGCGATTATTGGAACTATTTCATTCCCTGAAGTGAATGCAAACATGGTAAATCATTATTCAATTAGAGACATAATTTTGATATAATCTAAGTATATTGGTTGGACATCTCGTTCTGCGAGGCTACTAGTCTCAAAGGAGGTTTTTAAAGTACCATGTGGACAAATTTAACAATGCCGCGTATGAGGATTAAATCTTTGTTCTCTATGATAAGGATATGTGAAAAAGGTTTCAAAGGCTCACTAGCTCTACTCCATTCCCTGAAGTGAATGTGAGATTATATTATGGAAGGAATAAAAACCACATTAGAAGTTGTGGTCGTGGTCGAGACTATGAATATAGACATGAAAAAATATGGTCATTTTAAGAATACTTCTACCCGTCGGTAGTGAGGTTATAAGGATGACAATAGTGATAAAGATCATTCTATTGAAGTAAAACTCTTCTTATTATCAATGCGATGTTACAAACCATTGGTCTCATACGCGTTGTACGTTGAAAAATCAAGAATCATTGAATGATAAAGGAAAGAAAATAGAAGCAAATTTTGTTTGCGAAACATGACGAAGATGATACTGGTCCAACTTTATTTGGACATTGTTGGTCCAACTCATTTGGACGTTGTTGATTTTCTTATAACCCTCGAAAGGAATAAATCATCTTCTAATTATTCTCATAACTTTGAAGAGAATTATTTATTTATTTTTATTTATTTTGCTTTATGTTTATTTATTTTACACACATTAATTATTTACGTTTTATATTTATATTTATATATTATAATATTTATTTATTTTGTTTAACATGATTACTTGTCAAATACAATCTATGGTGACGATTTATGCTCAACATAAGCATAAGATATATTTTCCCATTTAAATGCAAGGGAATAATGTGAGTACTATATCTCAAAGTACTGAAAATATTGATGCTCTAGAAGAGCAATAAATTCTTGAGAGAAAGCACATTATGAAAAGTGTAGAATTGTGAATATTGCAATAATAACCGCTAATGGTAATAATATTGCCACCACTATAAGTGGAAATTTTAAGAGAGCAATATGAGTTCGCAAAATATCCTTTTGGGAATTATAGATAATATATGTTATCGATTGGCATTTGAAATAAGTCAATATGTGTAACCCCCTAGACCCGCCTATGCGTTTCACGGATCCTAGGAAGTCACATTAGGGTCACAAGAGCGACCCAAAGAAAAATTTCAAATAAACATATGGTTAAACCTTTAAAACCATAAAATAAATATCTGATTTACAATACAATTTCAGAAATCGTTCAAAATGATAAAACAATCATAATACCAGTTGCGGAAAATAGTTTCAGACTCATTTGTATAATACAAACACGACACACATGCCCCCTAGTTACACAGATACTATACTCCTTGACGAGCCGAAGAAACTCCCATACCGACATTGATAGGTGCAACTTGTCTGATCTTTTAAATCCTGAGATGGTAAAAACAACATGAGCTTGGGAAAGCTCAGTAATACAGAACTACCAAAAGATGCTATAAGCTCATGCAGACATATGGTAAGCATAACAATTTCATGATGATCCAAGAAGTGACAGTTCTCTTTTCCCTTTCCGTAATTTCAGGGTAACGTTGTTCTACTATTTCGGGGTTTCAACATACTCAAGAATAATGGTATTTGTTCTTTAATCAGACCTTGAGAATTAGACAGAAATTATATAGGCTGATAATATACGAGGTAGGAATCAGAGAGTTTGGCGTCTAGTGTGTTCCAATAAGTACAGATCAACATACATAAGTACAGATCAACATGCATAAGTACAGATCAACATACATAAGTACCTAACATTATATCATATGAGCACATAACAGATTAAATGCAAATGTCCAATGTTCATACTGAAGTTTACAAGAAATACCCTCCAACCTTACACCAATATGCAGTCCCCCAGAACTGCATCCATAAGGACTTACCCTAGGCCCGATGGGCGTAGGTGCCACCTAAGGGGGTGCCTTAGGTCCATAAGGACTTACCCTAGTCCCGATGGGCATAGGTGCCACTCAAGGGGAGACCTTGAGTCCATAAGGACTTACCCTAGGCCCGATGGGCGTAGGTGCCACCTAAGGGGGTGCCTTAGGTCCATAAGGACTTACCCTAGGCCCGATGGGCGTAGGTGCCACTCAAGGGGAGACCTTGAGTCCATAAGGATTTACCAGCTTGATCAGGGCTGTACCGACAAAGACTTCATATCATAACCCAACAGTATACCCCAGACAGAATCAGTGTTCAGATTTCCCGGACATGGTTAACAGAATATATGTGACAGATATTTTACTCATAACATCAGAAACGGAAGAATTCATGCTTTTGACTGATAAATGGGCATACTATTGCAGAGCAGACATTTCAGTATTCATCATGCAAACGGATTGTACCATCATAGGTCAAGCAACCACATAACAAGTAAACAACTGAGCAAACATATACAATATCATTAAACAGAATATAGCACTCATGGAACACACTAGATGGGATAGATCATTTCTCAGAGATGTTTGGCATTTACGGAATGAGACATATTGAACTTGTGGCGATTTGAACGGATTTCTGAAACGTGGCCCCTATTAGAAGGGGTTCATACTAACGGTCTAACCCAAATATTCAGGAGATGATATATCAAGATCTTTGAGAGCTTTGGCATATCCCGAGTGATTCAGTCATTTAGGCTTACAAGGGCATTATAGTCATTTTATCATACACGGACACTTTGGTAATTTATACCAACAAGGCATAAACAGTGGCTCGGGAATTCTGTTTGCTCATCAAATTTCCAACCAGGCATTCAGAGATTTCTATGTCAAGATTCTTCACGGTATCGGATACATTCAGGGCTATTTTGATTACTTGGGCCAACGAGGGCATCTTGGTCATTTAACTATCAGGGATGATTTTCGTAATTTAGCCCATTAATGATGATATGACGATTCATAATATTTAATGTTTCCAGAAGTTTATCGAGCCTCCAAAATCATTCGAACTATCATACCTCAACCTTGCATTTCTAACCAACCCTTCTAATGTATCTGGCTGTATAGTATATCTGAACGGTTGCTTTCGTATTTCACCACCAGACTTGCCGTAGAGTAGTCGAACTCATATTCTGTGCAGAAAACTTCCAACCTTATTTTAGTATCAGGAGTGATTATCGTACATGAGTGTGATTCCTAACACTTAGGGGCGCTTTAGCCCTTAAAGTCTTATTAAAATCTCAGAATTTCATCAAATGCATATCTACATATTTAGCTCAAGAGGGCTTTTCCGTCATTTTGGAAATTGGAATAAATCCACCATTTCTTTCTGAATTATCATTTGGTACCTCCATCATTCACGTATTCAAACGAAATTGAGTCGTCATAACTCTCCGCCTCTTTATAGACGATTCATTCGTTACAGAACTTGAGGGTATAACGTTATTCTTATATAATTCACGCATTACTATCATAGGGATCGACTTAGTATTTCAACAATTTTTCCAGAGAATTCTCATTCATATGTTATACAAAGTTTGAGGGATTATCCAAGTTTGTATCACACGAATTGCATATTAATGCCGAAGTCTTTTCATTAAAACACACATCTTGGGTAGTGTAAATTACATAATCAGGTCGAATGCAGATTTTAGGTCATTTCCTTTATCAGAGGGGTAGTTTAGTCATACTTATGCTCCAAGGGCATTTTCGTAATTTCATATCCAACATCTCATACTTATTTTTCGTATCGAATTCAGCTTAAGCAGATTTCACAAAACACTTATCATAAGCATGCATGCTTTAACCAGGTATCAACATGTACATAAAGCATACAAGGGGTAGTAATGTATTACCTTAGTTCCGAGTTATACCGGTTGACTCATGATACTACATTCGATCGCATTAGAATCCAGACTGGATGTCCCATGAAATTTCGAATACCGAGATACTTGCATACCTTCAAATACACAAATTAACATTTCAGTTCTTATCCATAGAGCTCTTAACAAAATTAAACACTTTCGGGTTCAAGGTCAGATTCGGAGGCCTTCAGGTCAGAATTTTGCAAAACGGGCTTCAAAATCGGACTCAGGACGTCGAAAAACATAAAATAGGGCTTTTCGGAAAATTTGACTTTTTGGTCAAAGTCAAAGGTCAACGCTGACGTCATCAGGTCAACGGTCAACGGGTCAGAGTCAATGCTGACGTCAGCATGACATCAGCAGTCAACTGAGTTGACTCGGGCTGACTCGGACGAGTTGACTCGGTTGACTCGGGTTGACGGTTCAGGTCGGACGGGTCGGGTCGGACAGATGACCGGTTCAATCGGTCCAACCGGTTCAGACCGGATTAGACCGGTTTGGATCGGGTTCAGACCGGGTTCACTCACCCGAAATACTCCGGTCGCCGGACGGTGGTCGGAAAACTCACCGGAGAGCTCAATGGACGCGATTCTGCCGGAAAAACGTAGATCATTAGGCCACAAATCCAACCCCATGCATTTTTAATCCGAAATAGGCCGGAAAATAGGTCGGATCTTACCTTTAAAGATCAAAACGGTCGGAATGTTCGAAGCTCCGACGAAACCCTTCCCGGTGTCGGAATGCCAATCGGCCGGGTGAGTTTTGATCAGCTCGCCGAGGGGAGCCGAGAGCCGGTGGCCGTTCCTCGAACGGACGTCGAGGACGGTCGGAAACGAAGGAAAACAGAGGCGATGGTGTTGGGTCTTCGACCAAACTTTCGAACCCAGCTTGCGACGGACGGCGGCTCAAAAACGCGCGTGGATGCCATGGGTATGATCGGGACTCGACGGGGAACGTCTCGGCACCGACGGTGAGCAGCACGGCACGGTGGTAGAGGCGGATCGAACGGTGGTCGAAATGGGGTAGGTAGGAGAAGACGGATGGTTTTTTTTATTATTTGAGATTTGGGTCTGAAACATTTAATTTGGGTAGATGGGGAGTCTCATTTTTATTTTATTATTGGATTACACAGATAAACCATATCCTAAATAAAAACTAGAGTAAACTAAAGCCATAAATTGCCTTAGCTCAGACGGTTAAAGCTTGGGCTTACCAAGCATAGGTTACAGGTTCGAGTTCCCTTGGTTGCAAATCTTTTTTTTTAAACCAATACTTAGGGTGTTACAATATGGATAGAAGTTCTGGTAGCCAAAAAGTCAGTTGAAAGCTCTAGAAGAGCTATATATTGCTACCAAAAGATAATTTCAATTGAAAGCTTCGAAAGAGTTAAATATATTCATATTTAAAGGAACAATTTTGATGGTCGTACTATACATGTACGAGTGAGATTGAATTACATGTTATTGTAAACAAGAAGTTTACAAATTTAGAGATATATACACACATGTATATAGTTGGCATTATCGGTTAGACCATCCTGGTCAATAATGATGCAGAAATTATTGAGATTTACATGCATGTGTATTAAAAGAACATGTAGTTTTTGTGGTGCTTATTCTGAAAGGAATTGATTAAATTCTACTTATTAAAGAACATGAAGTTCTTGTGTTGCTTAATGGAATTGATTAAATTCCACTTACTAAAAGAACTTGATGTTCTTGTGTTGTTTGTTCTCAAAGGATATAGTTGATCCCACTTACCAAAAGAATTAGAACTCGAAGTTCTTGTGCTGAAGTTGAGACTGCATGTCTTGCATATCTGAACGAAATGTGGGCCCATATATCCATAAATGTGGAAAATTTTATATGATTTTAGTAGATGCATCTACATTGTTTTATCAACTTACAACCAGAAGTTTGTGAGATTGATTCTAAAAGGATTCAGATTATGCAATTAGACTATTCGTTTTGCAAAAGCTTGTGGGTTTATATTTTAGGCTATATCGGTTGTTACAAAGCCTATTGATTATGAAAAATACGGTTTAGCAAATTTTTAATTGGATGCCTCCGATTTATAGCTAAACTGTGAGAACAAAACATTTATTATTTATATGGTATTTCCATATAGCAACACTTATACGCATCAAGCCAACGAGTTATAATAAACTCTCCATTATGATTTTTGGTCAGAATTCATATTTTCCATTTTTGAATTTTTGAATGTGTGATATATAGTTGAATTGCTCCACCATAACGCACAAATTGGGCAAGTAAAAAGGGTTGAGAATATATATTGAGTACAAGTCTCCTTTTATATTTAAATTCTAAACATTAATTGGAGAATCATTTATTAGATGATTTTCTCAACATAAGGGGGAGAGAATAATCAGTTGGATAAAGAAGAAAATGAATTATCATTATCTAAATCCTCGAATATGAACTAAAAGTTCATAAGATAATTCATCTTATTTCATGTCAACTGACAGACATATTTACTGACCCAATGAGAGTAATTAAGTCTCATATACCAGCTAAAATGCTCTAAGTTTAAATTACATGTTAGAGCAAGTGGATGTAAATCATGCTTGAAGCATGATAGTTGAAATGGTTCCAATGATCAAAATTCTCGTAAATAAAAAGTATTATGATATGATCATATATTAGAGGTGGGAGCTCCTAAAGTGATCCAAGACATAACTAATAATAAAACTCTTGAAGAGTTTCAGGTACCTGAAATAAAGATTGAAATCTTGAAGAGATCTCGATGACTTATGTCATTACGAGAATGGAACCAGAAAATTGGAAAGTTGTCGACAACGATTTTACAAATAATTTTACATAAAATACTTCTATAGAAGTAAAGAAAGAAATCGAGGATCTTGTATAAAATCTATCCAGAAGTATAGATATTGAATTGGTCGATGTTGAAAGACGCTTTGAACTTCTAAAATAGAAGTATTTGGACCAGTAGTCCAAACACCTAAAGGTGTAATGCAAGTGAGGCACAAATAAGTAGTCGTAAATACGACTTGAACTATGATTTATGAAAAGTTTTAATTACTTCATGGTGGATGCAATTACTTTAGCAGTTATGAAAAATTTTGCATGCGTCTAATTATTTGTGGATCCATATTTATCCTTGAAGGATTTAAAATGCTAGAAGCATTTGGAAATTTTCGGGAAAATTTATTTAGACATGTCTCATGAATATTTTGGCGCATTTGGTATAATCGCCTTAGTGAATACTAATTGAGAAAATACTATAAGAATGATCAGATTTCCTTATGTATTTTATAAAGGAGTTTGGATCAAGATCCATTATGATAATTTTGGAACTCCTAAAGAGCTTCAAATTGGAAACTCATGAAGTACTTTCAATGCAAGTACTTGAATCTTGACATCAAGTTTATCTCGACCTGAAGATCGAGCATTTTTATATATATATTTTTTTTGTCTATGAATAGACATAAGCTGAAAGAATCTTAAAGAAAATTCAATATGAATAGAGCATATCTATTGAGTATCCCAATAGTTGTAAGATTGTTGGATGTGAATAAAGATAATTATATCTTTTCTTGGTCTTGAAGCACTATATATTAGTTGGTCAAGAAATATCTATGAATATACAAATATCGTTACATTTAGATCTTCAAACATTCGTCGATGCCTCCTCGAATCTTGTAGAAATAATTGTTATGCACAAGGCAAGTCAAAAATGTGTTTGGCTAAGACCATTGACCCAACATATCCATAAGATATGCGATTTACTTTCACAAGATATGATACAAATGCTATCTTGTGTAGAGATAATGGAAGGTGGATACATCCTGGAAAATATTACTCCAAAGTTTCATCTCCCGCTATCTTTAGAAAAATAATATTCATGTTTGAATTATGAAGATTCAAAGATCTTCTGAGATGTTTTCATGAGGGGGAGTAAATATGCGTTGCACTCTTTTTCTCTTAACCGAGGTTTTGTCCCAATGGGTTTTCCTGGCAAGGTTTTTAATAAGGAAACATGTTATGCGTATCAAAGATGTGTGTACTCTTTCTCCTTCACTAAAGAATTTTTTCCCACTGGGTTTTTATCTTAGTAAGGTTTTAACGAGGCACATTATCTAGATAGACATCCAAGGGGGAGTGTTATGAATATTTATATATGTGGATGTTTATCATGATTAGAACTTTATCTAAGGAGATTGATTTACTTTATCATTAGGATTATTATCTCATTTAATTAGAGTTCAATGTAATATGTACTTCTTATGCCTATAAATAGATGACTTGATGAAGGCATTGTATATAAGTCTATATTTGAGAATAATACAAATCTTCTTCTTTCTCTCGTCTCTTTGTTCTTTTATTCTTGTTCGTTGTTCTTGTTATTTTATTCACAACACAAGATAATTTAAAAGCTATAGTCTATATGGCCAGAAAAGTTATTCAATCTAGTTTTATTGAAAACAGACGGAATTGAAATCTAGTTTATAGAAAATTTTATAAGAATATTTTTTAAGACAGTGAAAACTGCCTAGAAGTATAAAATGATATAGTTTTTTGATGCTTGATTAGAGTAAATAGAAAGGAAGAAAATTACAACTTGGGAAAAGAAGACACGTGTCTCTAAACTTGAATTGAGGTGAGTGTAGTTGCATTGTCTTGGATGACACGGAAACATTCCAACTTATATTTCTATGTATTTAATAAATGCAATATATAACTTTGGTGATTACCTTTATGGCATGACATCTTTGATAAATTTTTTGGTTATGCTTGCATTGTATATGCAATGATAAATAATGGTAGAATGTTGATAGCTAAGTAAACTTTGTTCTAAAATTTTGAAACAAAATTTTGCAATAAGATACTAAGAAATGAACTTTAATATTTAATGTCGTAAAATATCAAAAGCTTTTCTACTTTGGAGCTTAAAGCTCATTCCTGTTATAAGACTCATCTCCTAGTAACAAAGTTTAAAATGATATAAGTTGCTTAGACAATAATGAACTAGACCACACACAGATTATTTATAAGATACCAACATATACTCGCTTGAATCAAATAAACAATAATCAAAATCATACCAAAACAGATTAAAATCAACTCATTTTATATTATTTATTCATTTGTTTAGTTCATATAAATAATACGTTTAATATTCTATTGGATTACACAAGGATTAAAAAAATTTTGTGAGAATTCATATTATATTTTATTATCATTTAAAAAATCTCCAACAAATTATATCTTAACTATTATTTTAAATAATTCCCTAACAAATCATATTTAAATAAAAAATTTGAAATTTAGTAAAATCTATAAAAAAATTATCTTAACGATCATTAAAAAACCCAAACATATTTTATTTAAAAAACTAAACAAAATTGAAATTATAGTAAAATCATCTTATTTGATTATTGGATATGCTAAATAATTATCATTAAAAATACAGATTTAGACATAATTGTTAAAACAAAACAAATAATGTAATTATATAGGTAAAAGCTACTAAATGTTGATTTTAAAATATCTATATTTTTTCCAAGCAAGGTAACATAGTATTAAAAATTATACATATATATATTGCAAAAAGGATAAATTCAGTTGAAAAGTTTTTTTAATAAAAGAGGAATAATAAAAATATTATCTTAAACTCAATCTATAATATTTTTTCTCAAAAAATGAGAGAGAACGTTTTAAAGAGATAACACTAACCTATATTTTTTGCCTATAAAAATGAGAGTCCAGATGAAAAATTAAATTAAAATAACAAGTGAGAATAGGTGTGAAGTGAAAAAAAACATGGTGCAAAGTTTAGTTATTATCATGTTGTTTTTAGTGTCAGCAATATTCATGTCATATTTAGGAAATGCACAATCATTTTCACAGTCGCCGCCATCGGTGGCTCAACCAAACCCACAGCCACAACATCCACCAATAATGGCTAAACCAAATCCGTCCACTGAAGCACCACAAGCACCACCAATAGTTTATCCGTTGAATCTGAAACCATTTCCCCATTCGGATAGTTCAAATCCTTCGAGTCATTGTGAAATGCCTATGAATGCTCCATATTTTGTGAAAAGAGGTCAATTGTGTTGGTGTTCGATGGAGAGTTATCGCAATGCGTGCTTTGGAAAGATATGGAGGGCAACAATAACCAATTATGATTTTGGGAAGGTTGATAAAAATTGTTGTGATGCCTTCTTGGTGGCGGATAAAAATTGTAGTATAATATTTGGGAAATATAAATATTTTGTTAATCGACTGAAACAACATTGTTCTCAGTTTTATTAGGATTAAAATCATTATTATTAGGGTTTTCGTATTATTTTAGGTATCGAATTATTTATTTTTAGGTATCAGTTTCTTTATTTTTAAGTAGTTTAGTAAGGTCTCGTAGTTCTACAGATATCAAGTACTTGCTTTGCCATTGGTAAATTATGAAATAGAACTGTGTTTATGTTTAAGCTATTTCTTTTAATAACATATATACATACTTTGGAAGCTTTGTTTTTCTTATCTTTGTTTGTCGATTTTTAGAAATTTGTTAATTATTCATTCTTTTGTATTTAATTATTATTATTAACATTTAGTATATAATTTTTTGTTATATTTATTGAAGGTACTATAATATTTACTATGCTTTTAGCAAAATATACAGATATTTTTTAGTCATTGAAAAGTATTTAAATGCATATTTGAAGAAAAAAATAAATGAGAAGGAGAATTAGATTTTTGTTCTTCGTTTTATTGGGTTTATTTCCACACATAAACGAGGTGAAAATATAATAATGTGAATAAGATAAATAATAAATATGTAAAAACGATAAATAAAAAATTAAGGGTTTAAAAAGTTTAAAATCATGAGATTTTAATTATACTTGAAAAGAGTGTCTGTAACAAGCACCTTGAATCTTTTAAACAAATGTGATTATATTGTGGACTATCAACCTATTTTTTATTTGTTGATGCAAATATATAATTTTTAAAACAAATGTAGAAAAATAATTGAACAACATTGTAACGACCCTTTTTCGGAAAAATATTTATAGGTATATATAGGTATGATGTATTGGTGTAGTAAGGAGATTTTGAGAATTTTGAAATAGGGTTTAGAAAAAAAGGATTTAAATTAAAAAAAATGGTGTTTTGAAAATTGTTTTAAAATAGGGGTATATATGTATATAATAACAAAATATATCTGCTTCTTAGCATGTTTTCTGTCTGCCTTTTGACACGTTTTTTTCTTCTCTTTTGTCTTTCTTCTTTCTCCCTAATGGCGGACCATGTTGAGGAGGAATTGGCTGGACTGTCGATTGAGGATGACGAAGATCTGGAAGTTCCGTTGGAAGAGAGTGATCAACAGTTGAGCATCTCTTATGATCTATGTCTGGTTGGCCGCTTTCTTACGCATAGTGTTGTTCATTTTCAGTCTATGCGAACGACTCTTGCAAAAGGCCGTTGGGTGGGATAACTATCTCTGATTTGGGAAATGACATATTTCTTTTCCGTTTCTATCATAGTGTGGATCTGGATCGTATTATTTCGGGAGGACCGTGGTCGTTCAATTCGCATCTCTTGCTATTTTATCGATTGAAGGAAGGTGAAGATCCACAACGTGTCCCATTATTTGATGCTACGTTTTGGGTTCTAGCACATGATGTTCCGCACGGGTATGTATCCGAGAAGGTGGCGAAGCAACTAGGAAACTTTATCGGATCTTTCATTGATTATGATTCACATGCAGTGGGCTTGAGTTACCGAGGGATTATTTGTTTACGTGTTTGTTTTGATACTCGGAAACCCCTTAAACGACGGAAAAAATTTCTGCTCAAGAATGGTTCTTCACATTATGTTCGGTTTGAGTATGAGAAACTCCCACTTTTCTGTTTTATTTGTGGGAAGATGGGACATGGTGAGAGTTTTTGTCCGGTTCGACTCACTATGCCGAAGGAGGATATTGTTTTTGGTTGGGATCTGAGCCTGAAAGCGGCACCACGGCGGTCGGCGGGGATTCTGTCGAGTCGGTGGTTGCGTGAACAGGGAAAACAGTTTGGACATGATTCTACAAATCAACAGGCTAATTTTCAGGCCCAATTTTCGGGCTATCCCACTGCTGGAGATAAGGGCAAATCAGCTAATGCTGAATTTTCGGCGGGATTGGAGTCCAAGAACTTATCTATACCAGCTGGGCATAATCAACAAAAATTATCTTATCCCATTTTTTCAGCTATTCAACAGGAGGGACTGAACAATTTTGGGGATATTCATATGTTAGCTGTCGAGGAAAATGATGCTGCCACGCTGGCGGAAGGTTCTAAACGTCAACGGGTAAAAGACTCCGGGTTGGATGTTTCTGTGCAGGATTCGTCTACCCCTTTTAATGTTTTATCGGCAGGCCCAGATCAACGGGCCAGCCGGGTCCAATGAGGATCCTTAGCTAGAATGTCCGAGGCCTGGGGCAGTCTCGGACTGTTGGACGCTTCCAAAATGTGGTTCGGGACGTCAATCCAACTGTACTGTTTGTTATTGAAACAAAATTACAGTGCTCCAACATGGAAAGAGTTCGGAAGAGTTGTGGTTTTCAATCAGGAATTGAGGTTAGCTCTGTAGGACGTAGTGGGGGCCTCTCTCTAGCTTGGAAGTCGAATTGTAAAGTTACTCTCCGTTCTTTTTCGGCACGACATATAGATGTTATGATTGATGAGGATTTGGATGGCCTTTCTTGGAGGCTGACTGGTTTTTATGGCGCACCAGAAGTAGAAAATAGGCCTGAATCATGGGACTTGTTACGTCAATTGGATGTTATACCGGAGGTCCCATGGATGGTCATAGGAGATTTTAATGAGTTGCTCCTTGCTTCGGAAAAATCTAAGGGAAGAGTCCGAAATGCCCAACAGATGGAAAATTTTAGATCGGCTTTAGAGGATTGTTCTCTAAAGGATGTTGGTTATCGTGGTACCTGGTTTACATGGGAGTGGGGTAGGCTTGAATCGAATAATATCCGAGAGCGGTTAGACAGAGGAGTTGCGAATGATCCATGGTGGTACCTTTTTCCACAGTTTGATCTTGAACATCTGCCACATTCCTTCTCGGATCACTGCTCATTGTTGCTTAACACGAACACGGCCAATTACTCTGGTAAAAAATTACACCATTTTCGGTTCGAAGCTACATGGTTGATAGAGGAGACTTGCGAATCAGAGGTGGCCCGACTTTGGGATGAATTTGTTGGTACAGTGCCAAGTCGTCTCAAATATGTTAGTGGTGGGCTGGATGTATGGTTTAAAAGATTGAGGGCGGAGAAGAAAGTCTAAACGAGGAGTCTTAAGAAAAGATTATGCGAGTTGAATGATTTGCAACCCACAGAGGCTAATCTTGGTGAAATATTGGAGACAAAGTGTAACCCCCTAGACCCGCCTATACGCTACCACGGATCCTAGGAAGTTACATTAAGGCCACCGGAGCGACCCATGTTAAAATTTTAAATAAAACAGATTGTTAAACTATTAAAATCATAAATTAAGCTTTAAATTGAAATACAATTTCATAAATCTTTCAGACAATAAAACAAAATCGTGATACAAATTACGAAAACATATTTCAGACTCATATAACACAAGACGTGACATACATGCCCCCTAACTACACAGATACCATACTCTGCGAGAAAGCCGAAGAAACTCCCGTATCAACATTGGTAGCTGCAACTTGGTCGATCTTTTAACCTGTGATAGTAAAAACAGCGTGAGCTTCGAAAAGCTCAGTAATACAAACTACCAGGAGATGCTAAAAGCACAAGCAGATATATGGTAAGCTTAACACTGTCATGATGAACTGGGTAATGCTAAGCTCAAATTACGATTCGATATTTTAATGGAGAAGTATACTAGAAGGTGACAGAGTTGTTCTTTATTTGCTTACTCGAATCTTAAGAGATGTGTCTAAAGCCAGAGATTCAGAAGAAATTCAGATTTCAGAAGTGGTTCATTAAGCACAAATTGTAAGTTTACGGAGAGTTCAACTTTGATGCATTAATAATAGGGTATGCTTCAGAAGAGTACAAAAAGTTTTATTATTTACTTAACTATCCTCCAACCGAACTCCAGAATGCAGTTCCCCCTGAACTGCATACAGAAGGTCTTACCCTAGGCCTGAGGCGTAGGAGCCTACCTAAGGGAATGCCTTAGGTCCAGAAAGACTTACCCTAGGCCCGTGGGCGTAGGAGCTTAGGTCCAGAAGGACTTACCAGCGCTGAGCCTACAGATCTTCATTCATAACCCATATACTATACCCAAATGATCTCAGTTTATATTAAGAAGACAACGTTACAGAAAATAGATATCAAATATATTTTTATACCAGAAGACAGATAACAAATTTATTTTATTATCATTTTTATTATTTCGTATTCAATGTCATATATCAGATATATTTTTCATATCAGAGGTCAGAAATCAGAGAATTACTTTTCTTTCGCGTTACAGTATCATACCTTTAAATTTTAAGCATATGGTCTTGGTTTAGAACAGAAAGTATTTACAAATACATGGTACACATTTTATGGCCCAAATCATTTCTTAGAGATACTTGATAGATATCAGAAAGGTGATGTTTGACAATTTTGGACTGATTTTAGAACGAGGTCCCTACGAATAGGGGAGTTCGATAAGACGGGTCGAATCAACATCGAAAGTTGATGCATCAGAATCATTGGGATTTCAGATATATCGAGGGCGATTCGACCGTTAAAGCTTTCAAGGGTATTGTTGGTCATTCTGACCTTTAGGAGTAATTTGGTAAACTGAACCAACAAGGTAATAATGGTGATGTACCGAATTCACGAATTTTAGCTGCTCATCAAGCTTTCGAGTCCCTCTGAACTAATTGAAACCATTAACACAAAGTCTGAAATATAATCAGATAAGTATATCTCAAGCATTCATTTCCAGAACTGATTACAGCGTAACAACAAAGCAGTTCGTCTTCACCCTATATCCATTGAACTTACTACAAGAGATCAAACATGTATACAAGCAGTAATTTTCCAAATTCCTGAACATGCATATCACCCGAACTCGTTTCATAGCATTGAATTTATCTTTTTGAGGAAACATGTTGCTCTTACCAATTGCTGAGTACTTTCTCCAAATAACCCGAACATGTCGCCACATGTTATCTTTCCAAAATTAAGATAGTATCAGAAATGGCCAACAAACACGGACTATGAATTACCACTTTAGAGTTGTTATATTGTCTAGTTTTATTGGTATTCCTTATTCCAGTCTTTGAGGTAGTTTCAGTCATTTCAACAATCGTAGGTATTTCAGATGCTTCATATCTGAAGGTGTTCCCAAAACAAATTCTGAGCCCTTCGGTCGTTTCAACTATTCAATCCTTTCCGACATCGAGGGTATATTCGTCATTTCGATTAATTTGGCAATTGGTGCCGAGGGTACATTATTCTTTTTAATCATTATGGATATTCCGACCGATTCAGCTTTATCAGTATTTCCAAACATTCTAGTCATCTCGATCAATTCAGCAATTTACGCGACTTTGTCTAATCCAAACACACAATTGTTTTCTCGCAAATGTCTTCAGAGAATATTCAATCTCAAAAAGAAAACTGAGCAATTTACAGACTCAAACGTGAAGCCTCACAACTATAACTTCCCAAGCAAAATTCAAGATTTTTAGTAGGATTAGATGGTTTTACCGGATTTGGTGTAGATTCTCAGACCACTACCTTTAATATAGGTATTTTAGTCGTTTTCATACATCAAGGGCATTTTTGTAATTCATTAGCCGAAATAATCAGACCTAGAGATCAAACGTTTTTATTAATCGTTTACTGAGCTCGGGAGTCCTTTCAATTTATCAAACCACTCATTAGAATAATTGACTTAGCCATTATTATTTTTATTTCATACATGATCGACATAATCGGAAATAATCATAAGCTCAAACATGATCTTGTAAAAATTTAACCGAATACCAACATGTTGCAAAAGTATGCAGAAGGTAGTAATGTATTACCTTGGCTCCGAGCTACAACGATCGATCTGCGAACGACCTTCGACACCCTTGAACCCGGATTGACATCCTTCAACAACTCGTATTCCGGGAATTATGAGTACCTTCAATTACACGAATTCCAAGATCAGACCTCATTCACAAAGCACTTAACCAATTAATTAAATACATATACAAGTTCGGGTTCGAGGTCAGCTTCAGAGGCTTTCGGGTTGGAATTTTACGAAACGGGCTTCAAAAACGGACTCAGGACGTCAAAAAACATAAAATAAGGGTTTTCGGAAAATTTGACTTTTTGGTCAACGTTCAAAGTCAACGCTGACGTCAGCAGGTCAACGCTGACGTCAGCATGTCAACGGGGTCAGAGTCAACTGGTCAAGGTCAATGCTGACGGCAGCAGTCAACATGGGTCAACTGAGTTGACTCGGGCTGACTCGGACGAGTTGAGTCGGCTGACTCGGACGAGTTGACTCGGTTCAGATTTTCGGATCGGGCAGACGGGTTGGGTTAACGGGTCGGGTTCGGGTACGAGTTGGGTTCAGACCGGGTTGGACCGGTTCAGACCGGTTCACTCACCCGAAATTTCCGGTCACCGGACGGTCGTCGGAAAAGTCGTCGGAGATGCCCTTTAGTGCCGATTCTGCCAAAAATAAAGAGATTATCAAACCCAAAATTATATTTACCCTCAAACCCACTCATACATGTCAGAATTTGGTCGAAAATTACCCTAAAAGTTCTGTAAGGGTCGGATTGTCGCGTAACACCGACGAAGCCCTTACCGGCGTCGGATGAGTTGTCAGACGGTTGGGTTTTGCTTGCCTCCACGCCGTGAGCACAGATCCAGCGTTCGCTTCTTGAACGGACGGCGTATGCGCTCGGAATCAGACGAAAATAGGTGCGATTTTCGGCAGCTACAATCGCGATTTTCACAGCGATGGGTGCAACGGAACGGCACGTGGTTATGGGGGTTTTGGTCAGGGCTCGACGGGGAAGCCAACGGTGGTGGCGGTGAACGCCACAGAGCGGCGGTGACGGAGCCAGGGCGGTGGCTGGACGGAGTTGGTTGGAGCGTCATGAACGGTTCTCGTAGGGGAAAAATTATGGGTATTAACTCTGGTAGGTGAAAAGCTGATAGGCTTTAAGTAGCCTATACCAGCCACGAATGGTTCAAGTTAAAAGGGAGGAAACCTTAACACTAAGAGTTGTCTAGCTCGGTTGGCTGGGTCAAAAGCTTGGCTATCAAGAGGTTGTGGGTTCAAACCCCCACAACCACAAACCCTTTTCTTTTTTTTCCAAACTCACACAAGCTAAAAAAACAGAGTGTTACACAAAGTTAGCTTTGAATTTAGAGGCAGATAGAGAGGAGCTTTATTGGGAGCAACGAGCTAGAGCTAATTGACTAAGAAATGGTGATCGGAATACTAGGTTTTTCCACAGTGTTGCATCCCAACGAAAACGCCATAATCGTGTTAAGAAGTTACGAGGGGAGGATGATTCAATCACTGAAGATACGAATGATTTTTTCCCTATTGCTCTTAACTACTTCCAAAAGATCTTTTCATCTATTGAGCCGGAGGACCCATCGGATATCCTGGAGGGGGTTGAAGCTTGTGTTACCGATGACATGAATGATGCTCTTCTTGCTGATTTTACTACCGAGGATGTACTTAATGCAATTCGCTCAATGAGCCCTCTAAAAGCATCCGGGGAGGATGGGCTTGGGGCGGTGTTTTATCAAAGGTTTTGGCATATCGTAGGGAGGGAGGTGTCGGCTTATTGTATTGATACTCTTCGCGGGTTACATGATCTTTCAGACATCAATGCAACTCATATAGTTCTCATCCCCAAGGTGGAGGATCCTGTAAGTATGACTCAATACCGGCCTATTAGTTTATGCAATGTCCTCTACAAGATTATTTCGAAGATGTTGGCTAATCGGCTTCAACGTGTTTTGCCGGTTTGCATTGACGAGGCACAGTGTGCTTTTCTGCCGGGTCGTCTAATCTCGGATAATATTATTGCGGCTTACGAGATTTTACACTCTTTTAAGCACAAGAGGACGGGGGGAAAAAGGGTCTTTTGCACTTAAGTTAGATATGAGTAAAGCCTACGACATGGTGGAATGGCCTTTTATAGAAGCTATGATGATTAAATTTGGTTTCGCATCTGATTGGGTTTCTATGTTGGCTCGATGCTATCGTATAGTGAGATACTCGGTTGTTATTAATGGGCTGACTAGTGATAGTTTTTCTCCTACAAGGGGACTCCGGTAGGGGGATCCTCTTAGTCCGTATTTATTTCTTATATGTGGTGAGGGACTATCAGCATTGTTGCGTCAGGCTATTTCCCAGGACCTTCTCCAAGGTGCTAGAATTGTATGGGGTGCCCCCTTAGTCTCGCATTTGCTATTTGCTGATGATAGCATTATCTTCGGGAATGCTACTGCCATGGGAGCTGCCCAACTAAAGAATCTGTTGGAGAAATATTCTCGGTGCTCAGGTTAGTGCATTCATTTTTTCAAGTCCAGTGTATTCTTTAGCTCTAACGTAATTCCAGAAAATAGGAACGATGTTTGTCGTATCCTATCTGTTGATCATCAGACTTGTCCAGATAAGTATTTAGGATTGCCTTCTATGATTGGAAGAAATAAACGGCAGTCTCTTCCTTTTCTATCTAACAAGTGTTCAAAGAGCCTACTGGCATGGTCTCCAAGGCTGTTGTCTATGGGAGGGAAGGAGGTGTATATTAAGTCGGTGTTACAGGCTTTACCGCTCTATGCCATGTCCGTCTTTCTCTTGCCTAAGACTCTCTATAAGGAGTTTGAAAGCAAATTTGCAAGATTTTGGTGGCAGAAGACCAGTGAAAAACGGGGTATTCACTGGTGTTCCTGGAGTTCTCTTTGTCTCCCAAAGGAAGCCGGTGGAATGGGCTTTAGGGATATGGGAAAATTCAATGTTGCTTTGCTTGCAAAGCAAGGATGGCGGATTATATCTAATCCTACGTCTTTGGTGGCTAGATTACTTAAGGCCCGTTATTTTCCTACGATTGACTTTATGCGCTCTAGTTTGGGCCATAACCCATCCTATATATGGCGGAGTATTTGGGCCTCGAAGCGAACACTGGAATTGGGTTTATATTGGAAGGTCGATGTGGGCCGCTCGGTCTCGATCTGGAACGATTTCTGGCTCCCTGTTACCCCTCCTCGGTTAGTCTCGTCTCCACAAGTGCCCGACCTTTTCGTTGTGGTTGACTTAATCGATGATGCTCGCCGTCAGTGGAAAGCTAATCTAGTTCGGGAGGTGTTTTCAGACGAGGAAGCTAAGTTAATTCTATCTATCAGATTATCATCGGTGGGACAAAGGGACATTCGTGTTTAGGGGCTGAGCATACAGGTACCTTTACCGTAAGAAGTGCTTATCGACTCCTTCTACAGTTCACTGCGACGAATCCTATTTTTCGAAAGCTCTATTCTACCCTCTGGAATTTAAATTGTCCTTCGAAGATAAAGATTACGTTATGGAAGTTTCTAATGAATTATGTTCCTACAATGCATAACTTGTTTATCAAATGAGTATCCAGTTCTAAGTCATGTCCAAGATGTTACACGGCTACAGAGGATGTTTGTCATGTTTTAAGACAATGTCATTTTGCTCAACAGGTGTGGTCTGCATTAAACTATCAGTGGCCTTCGCTTTCAGATTATTTGGATTTCCCTAACTGGTTAGTTTGGGTTTTTCAAAATATTAATCAGAGTAAACATGCACAGTTTGATATTACTATTTGGTGTCTCTAGTTTGCAAGGAATAAATTGATACATGAAGGGGTGAAGCAGGACTGTTTTACCGTGGTTTCCTTTGTGCGAGGATACTGCTTGGAGCTCCAGTCACTTTTATCTTCTTTACAACACCCACCAACTAGGGCTGATGTCACTTGGTCACCGCCGTCTTCCCCTTCCGTGAAGTTGAACTTCGATGCCGGATTTTGTGGTACCGGAAACAAATCTTGGTCAGGACATGTTATTAGAAATGAACAAGGAGAGATACTAGGAGCTTCTTACCGAAGGAATGAAGGGATATCAAGCGTCTTTGAAGCGGAGGCTCTTGCATGTGTTCAAGGGCTCCGATTCGCGGCTGATTTGGGCTTTTCGGACATTGTCGTTGAGGGTGACTGCCGCTCGGTTATTCAGAAGCTATGTGACGCGACGGAGGATGTTTCGGTCATCAGACCGTTGATTACAGATGCTAAACGGCTGGCTCTCCTCTTTCGCAGATGCCGATTTACTTATGTGGGCCGGAATGGTAACCGGGTAGCGCATGCACTGGCAGCACTAGGCCGGAGAGATCAGATGGATAGATTTTGGATTGAGGAGGCGCCGTCTTCGGCGCTGCTGGCGGCGGACGAGGATCGCCGTCTGATGGATCCTCCGTGAAACAATCGTGACGATTGGTTTCTGAGCCAGGAAGGCTCTCTGAAGTTGTGGAAAAGATCTAGATGCTTCCCCGTGTTTTCACACCGTCTCTTGGCCTTTACGCATATGGATAATGCTTTTCTTTTGCCAAGTGGGTTGGGCCACCGGTTTTATGCTTTAGCAGGTTTTCTTTGCTTTGTGTTGGGATGTGTGGGGCTCGATTCGATCAACCAATTATGCTCACCAAGTGGTGGAGAGGTGGATATTTGGGTGGAAAGGTTTAGGAAGCTAGAAAGAGTAAAGACACAATGATTTATAGTGGTTCGGCCTTCTAACAAGCACCTACATCCACTACCTTAGCTTCCCACTAAGGATTTCTCAATCAATCCACTAATTGATTCGTCCCCTTTTCTAGGATTAGGAGGAAACCCTTACAACCGATCAAGCTTCTACCCAAGCCTTGATCAAAACCCTCTTTTACAAAGAGAAAAATGAAAGCAAACTTAAACCCTCTAATAGGTGTTTGTTTGCACAATTAAGCACTCACCCAAAACCTAAAACACTTGAGCAAATTTGACAATTTTGGCTCACTAGTGTTTGTCTATACAATAAATGACAATTTAAGTACAAAGACAATTCTTGATCATTTGTTGATTGACAATTGAAGCATTAGTCTTCTCTTGATGCTCGGAGGTCCCTTTTATACTCCCAATTGAGTTTATAGCCGTTTAGGACCGTTGGGGTTGAAATAGAGTCGTTGGACCCTTTAATTCCCTCCATAAATGCAGTTTTGCAGCTCCCCGTTTCGAAACGCTCTAACCCGTTTCGGAACACCCTCAATATAGAAAGAGCCGTTGCAGTCTGTCAGGGTACCCGTTTCGGAACACCCCCTTGCCGTTTCGGAACGCGTATCGGAACGCCCTTAGCCCGTATCGAAACGACCTGCATTTAAAAGTTAGTTGGGAAAGAGCCGTTGGGGTTTATGACCGTTGTGGTCAGTGCCACGTGGGCGTATCAAAACGGCCTAGCCTGTTTCGAAACGCTGGCCCTGTTTCGATACGTGTATCGAAACGTTTTGGCCACTGTAGGCACCTGTTTCGAAACGCCCTAGGGTGTTTCGAAACACTTGGTCAGATTTGTGAAAATAGGCCTTTGAAAACATGAAAAACCCTTTTGAAAAATTCCCTAGACATTATTTCAAGTTGTTTGGACTTTGTAAATGTTTTAAATACTTTTTAAATCAGTCCAAGACATTTTTCAATTATTATATCAAAACATTAGTTCTACAATCTCCCCCTTTTTGATATAATAAAACCACTTGAAAAATTGTTTGGAATTCTCCCCCTTTAACTTTAAAAAGTGAATAAGAGATTAAAATTTTAATTCACATAAGGCTCCCCATTTGAAAATTCAATTTTTCAAACCATTTCTCCCCCTTTTTGTTATATCAAAAAGATTTAAAACATTAAGTTCAAAAATAACAATAGAGGTAAAAATTTGACAAAAGTATGAATTTTGGTTTTAAAAATGGCTCCCCCTTACTCAAAGCATCATTGAAATGTTAGTCACAACATATATGATCATCTAGTTGAATTTAAATTGAAATAAACAAATAGAAGCAAAAACAACTAGAATTTTACCAACACTTGAATTTAAGGGAGGATGTGAAGCCTTCCTTCTCCAAGTGTTCTTCTTTGTGTGTATGGAGCTCCCCCTCAATGTTTGACTTGTTGAACATCTCCATCACACCTACAATAGACAATCAAGTAACTTTTGGTATCCAAATTGCTTTGGATCCATAAACGTTAGTTGCACAAAATTTAGTCCCCTTTGGAATCCATTTTTCAATTTCATCCTTTTTAGTTGAAGTATTAAGTCCTTTTGGGACCCAAACACTTCTAAAACATTTTCCATTCACAAATCTAGGGGCACTAGATTGTCTAACATAAAAGTTTGATTTTCCAAAATTGTTTTTCTTTTCAAGCTCTTTGGAGATCAAATCTTTTTCTACTTGAACATTTTGAAGCAATTTTTGTAAATCAAGACATTTCAATTCAAACTCTTCAAGTTTTGCTTCAAGTTCAAGTTTGGTTTTAGAAAGCAAGTCATTTTGAATTTTCAATTTTGAAATCAATTTATTATTTTTCAAAATGTGGCTTTTAAAATCTAAAACCAAATCGTCATAGGCATCTTGTAATTCATCAAAAGAGTAAGAACATGAAGTAGATGAATTAGAAGTTACCCTTGAATCTTCTTCGATGGTCATAAGGCAAAGGTTGGCTTGTTCATCGTCGGTGGAGTCTTCATCACTCCAAGTAGCCAATTGTGCCTTCTTCTTATGGCTTGAAGTGCTTGCCCTCTCCTTTCTTTTAGGTTCTCGTTCAAGCTCTCTCAAAGCTTTCTTCATGAAAGGGGCACACTTCTTGAAGAGATGAACTATCTCTTCATCTTCCTCCTCCTCTTCACTTGAGTAGACATGATGGCAAGTGGAGGATTTGAGAGCCATGGCACTAGCATTGATGCCAAGCCCTTTGATTTTCTTCTCTCCCATAGCTCTAATTTCTTCCCTCTTCTTCTCATCCTCTTTATTCTTCTTCATGATTTGATGAGTAAGGAGTGACCCCATGAGTTCATCAAGCTTCAAAGTCTTCAAATTTTTGGCTTCGATGATGGCGGTCCTCTTTGAGTCCCAAGACTCGGGAAGTGAGTAGATGAGCTTTCGAACAAGCTTCTCCTCCGGGATGGCTTCTCCATAACCTTTAAGACCATTGGTGATGGTGGAGAACCTATCAAACATCTTCTCGATGTTCTCTTCCGGATCCATTTTGAAGTTCTCATACTCCAAGGTTAGGAGCCCAATCTTGGTCTCCTTGACTTCGTTTGTCCCCTCGTATGTGACTTCAAGCTTGTCCCATACCTCCTTGGCACTCTCACAAGAAGACATCTTCTCATAGATGGTTGGGCCAAAAGCACAAAACAAGATGTGCAAGGCTTTGCAATTAAGCTCCATCTTCTTGCGATCGTCGGCACTCCACTCCGATTTACTTCTTTTAGGCACGAACGGACCATCTTCAACTACATCCCATAGCTTGTAATCTCGTGATTTGATGAAGAACTTCATCTTTGTCTTCCAATGGGCATAGTGGGTTCCGTCGAAGAAAGGCGGTTTGTCGATAGATTGTGCCATTTGAGCCGGTTGATGAACTAGTGATCGAGCTTGCCGGATCTTCTCAATAGGATGTGAATCCTCTTCGATTGAGCCAAGCTCTGATACCAATTTTTGGGATGTGTGGGGCTCGATTCGATCAACCAATTATGCTCACCAAGTGGTGGAGAGGTGGATATTTGGGTGGAAAGGTTTAGGAAGCTAGAAAGAGTAAAGACACAATGATTTATAGTGGTTCGGCCTTCTAACAAGCACCTACATCCACTACCTTAGCTTCCCACTAAGGATTTCTCAATCAATCCACTAATTGATTCGTCCCCTTTTCTAGGATTAGGAGGAAACCCTTACAACCGATCAAGCTTCTACCCAAGCCTTGATCAAAACCCTCTTTTACAAAGAGAAAAATGAAAGCAAACTTAAACCCTCTAATAGGTGTTTGTTTGCACAATTAAGCACTCACCCAAAACCTAAAACACTTGAGCAAATTTGACAATTTTGGCTCACTAGTGTTTGTCTATACAAGAAATGACAATTTAAGTACAAAGACAATTCTTGATCATTTGTTGATTGACAATTGAAGCATTAGTCTTCTCTTGATGCTTGGAGGTCCCTTTTATACTCCCAATTGAGTTTATAGCCGTTTAGGACCGTTGGGGTTGAAATAGAGTCGTTGGACCCTTTAATTCCCTCCATAAATGCAGTTCTGCAACTCCCCGTTTCGAAACGCTCTAACCCGTTTCGGAACACCCTCAATATAGAAAGAGCCGTTGCAGTCTGTCAGGGTACCCGTTTCGGAACACCCCCTTGCCGTTTCGGAACGCGTATCGGAACGTCCTTAGCCCGTATCGAAACGACCTGCATTTAGAAGTTAGTTGGGAAAGAGCCGTTGGGGTTTATGACCGTTATGGTCAGTGCCACGTGGGCGTATCGAAACGGCTTAGCCTGTTTCGAAACGCTGGCCCCGTTTCGATACGTGTATCGAAACGTTTTGGCCACTGGAGGCACCTGTTTCGAAACGCCCTAGGGTGTTTCGAAACACTTGGTCAGATTTGTGAAAATAGGCCTTTGAAAACATGAAAAACCCTTTTGAAAAATTCCCTAGACATTATTTCAAGTTGTTTGGACTTTGTAAATGTTTTAAATACTTTTTAAATCAGTTCAAGACATTTTTCAATTATTATATCAAAACATTAGTTCTACACTTTGTTTTTGTTTTATTTTGGACTTTGTTTAAGTTTATATGAAATAAATGGTGGCACCGTCTATTAAAAAAAATAGGGGTATATAAAAAATTGATTTTAAAAAAGATAAGGGTCATTTGAAATAGATAAAAAAAATATGAGGTGTTTAAAAATTGAGAATTTAGAAAAGATGTTTGAAAATAGGGGAGTTCATTTAAAAATGGATAAAAAATAAGGGAATTTGGAAAAAAGATATTAAAAACAGAGGGAGTCGCCACCGGTCACTTTGAAATGGTAGACCGGACATCGAAAATTGGTACCAAAACTTTACCGCTTAATTAAAATCAAATTTTACGATTCGAAGTGGCAATTTTAACCGAGACTTGGTTACATACGCGAGTAAATTTTAAAAACTCTAATATTCGAGAGCGAACGTCCGAACCACCACCACTACAACTAGTAATACCGCATGACATTTTTTTATGTTTCAGGTGTAGCTTAACATGACACATGAACAAAGCATGACAAATATAACATACATATCCCTATAGCTGTAGAAGAAGGAAATAAAAATAATGTATAATATATATATTGAACTCATGCTATATGTAAAAAAATTGAATGAAATATATATACATATATTATATAAAACGTAGCATGACATATAGACATATATATATATTTGTGTACACATAGTCACACAAGAAAAACAAAAGAAACGGAAATGTATATCATGAGAATTGTGTTAACACATATTTAGATATATAGGTGCACACATAACTACGTAAAAAAATTGGAGGATATGCATGGTCACGAAAAGAAATATAAATGTATGTATAGTCGCATAAATAATGAAAAGTAACAAACTAAATGACTACGTTCATCACATAAAGATATAAAACAAGCATGAACAATGAGTGATTGTAAATAAATACGAGTGAACCGAGGGGCTGATTAAGCAATTATACCACCAGTTTAAGGATGAAATCGGACAGAAATCAGAATTTCAAGGATTTGAAAGAGGATTTACCCAAAAAAAGAACGCTTTAAATAAATGGGGTGAAATTGAAAGGTTCAAGGAACTTAGGAGGACTGGAATGGGAATTAAACCATAAAAAAACGTAGGGCTCGAGTAGGAGAAAAATTAAAAACAATTTTAAAATGACAGAGACCCGGGGCGGAATTTCGAAGGGCGGAAACCCTTTCTCGCGTAAATAGAGAAACACGGAGGGACTAACGAGTGATTAAACCCTATTTTCTTTACCAAAACATTATAAAAAAACCCGTTTTTGCTTCAATTTCCCTCTTTTGGCAAATTTCTCAGACCAAAGATAAGGAAATCCCTCTGATTTCGATATCAGATAAAAACAAAGCCCCCCTTTTAGGAACCCTAAGTACGAATCTATGAAACCTTCTCTCTTTTTACCGTCTTTTCACGCCGACTCGCCACGTGAGACCTCGAGGAGGTCGGTGGCTTATCATTGACAAGACGGGATGCAGCCAGACGACTTGGGAAGCAAACGGCGGGAAGGTAAAACGACTCGAAAGAAAAACCTTTCTTTCTTTCCCTCTTTTTATGTTAACATGCATGCAATCGGAAGCTTGAAAAATGCCTCTGCAATATTTTGTATTGTTATTGATTTTTTCTGGTTCCCGAATCGGGGTTACATGTGTTTTTTTAAAGAAAAAAAAAAGAAACCCCTTTCTACATTCATCTCTCTGGTTTTTTATAACTAGTTACAAACGAAAGAAACAAACGGGGTTGATTTGCGTTCGATTCCCTCTATTGTGGCTCTGAAATCCGTTGGTTGTTGCCTCTATTTGTTTGTGTTTTTCTTTTTTTGCCTTTTTTGCTATTTTCAGATCTCTGACATTTGGTGTGTTCATCTGTGCTTGTCGGTTTTGGCTCGAACGGGAGAGACAAGCCTATCAGAGGCGTGGTGGAGGCAAGCGTACGATCGCGTGGAGAGGAATGGTCAGACCAGGCGATAGCACGCGCGCGTGAAAAGTCCAATGGGTCGCATGTATATGCTGGGAGGGCGCGCATGGGCGCGTGCGGGTCCAAAAAGTTCCTCGAGCTTCGATCAGGGCCGTTGATTGGTGACCAGATCCAACAGGTATGGTGATGTGGCGCTCGGCTGAGGAGGGATGGTCATCTAGGGTTTATACAGGATTCAATTTGGATATTTAGATCAGTGTCTGATCCAACGGCCACCAGTGGGTTGCGCAAACAACAAATACATTAGGGTTCTTGTAATTAATTTCTGCTCATGCCCAAAACGAGCCTTGTAATATATTTGTGAATTATTATTTTGTGGGCTTTGTATAGATTCTGGGTTGTTTTGTAAATGGACAATTAATAAGATTGGGTTTATTCTAACATTGGGCTTCTATTTATGTGATTTTATTTACACATAATAATAATAATAATAATAATAATAATAATAATAATAATAATAATAATAATAAACAAAAGCAGCGAACAAAATATAAAAACAAAAGTAAATAAGAATAATAATAAGTGTAATGTTGGTGACAATAATAGTTAATAAGCATAAAAACAATAGAAATAATGGTGAAACCGAACGAATACCATATATATATATATATATTATCATTATTATCATTTTTTCTATACATTTTTTTCTTTTATCTTTTTCCTTTTCCTTTTCCTTTTTCTTTTCTTTTCTTCTCTTCTTTTTTTCCTCTTTCTTTTTTTTCATTTATTTTTTTGTTTTATTTTTAATTATTACTATTATTACTATTATTTTAGCCCAATACAAGCCCAAAATGCGAACAGAAATGAGTTTAAGTGCCGGGACAAAATTAGTGATTACAAACATTACCTTTAGTTGTATAATAGGGTCGAAACTTTTTTAATTCAATTCTTCTAGAAAGTATGGACCTTTAAGCCCAACCTCTTATGTTCTCCACCTTAAGCAAAAAGCCATTAGATTCTAGTACAAAATTCATTGGCTCAGAGTAAACCAGATCTTCCCCGATAAACTAAACTCCACTTTCACGATCATTGCTTGGAGCTGTTCTTTTTTTGCTAACATGTAGGTATATTAATACAGAGTAGACAATGCGAACAATTAAAATTTTTGTTGTCAACATTAAACTAAAAAAAACATATCACCTTTTGCTAGTGTTTGATGAAGATAAAGAAAAATAGAGGGAAAGGAGGAAGAAGGACATGCTCGAATGGAAGGAAATGAGAGATGGAGAGGAAAAGGAAGGGAAAAGGTGATCATATTGCAAGCTTCAAAAATTTGGTGATCATATTGTAAGTGCTCTAAAAATTTAGAAAATATTAGTATATTATGGAAGCTTTAAAAGTTTAGTGATTATATTGTAAGCGCACTAAAAATTTAGGGAATACTAGTATAGTATCCCTTTTTAGAGTTAGTGTTCCACGATAATTTTTTATCGAAAATTGAAGACAATAATTGTAATGAAAGTAAATTAAAAGTTTAGTGATTATGTTGTAAGCTTTAAAAATTTTAATGACTATATTACGAGTATCTTAAGAGTTCAGGGACCTATTAGTGTAATTTACCGTTAGCATATTACATTTATATTTTCCATTCTGAAAATATTATAGACCATGTTTGGTAAAGAGAGATTTGAGCAAAAATTAGAGGTTTTAGGCATAATTAGATATTTGACCAGTCAAATCCGTTAATATTGGTGTTTGGTAAACAGAGGATTGGGATGAAACCGCTAATTTTGAAAAAGCTCATAATAAGAGCATTTTGAGATTAGAAGTTTGATATTAGAGTTGTAAAGACTCTTTTACCCTTACAAGTTACTAAAAATCTCAAACTAACATAAATTAAATACTTTCTCGCCCTATTTATAAGCTAATCTTCTTTACTTCTTTCTTTTTATTATCACATATTTATATGTGTATTTGAATTTATTAATTAGTTAAATTATATTAAAATAATTATATAAATAATAAATTAATATATAAATCATTCGAATATGTTTAAAAAAGTTATATTAAAAATAATTTTATAGATCTAATTAATAATAATTGGATACAAAATATTAATAACTAATAAACTATTCAAACAAGTATTGAATATAATCATGTCCTTATATGTTATTCAAACTAATTTTGAAAAAGCTCATAATAAGAGCATTTTGAGATTAGAAGTTTGATATTAGAGTTGTAAAGACTCTTTTACCCTTACAAGTTACCAAAAATCTCAAACTAACATAAATTAAATACTTTCTCGCTCTATTTATAAGCTAATCTTCTTTACTTCTTTCTTTTTATTATCACATATTTATATGTGTATTTGAATTTATTAATTAGTTAAATTATATTAAAATAATTATATAAATGATAAATTAATATATAAATCATTCGAATATGTTTAAAAAAGTTATATTAAAAATAATTTTATAGATCTAATTAATAATAATTGGATACAAAATATTAATAACTAATAAATTATTCAAACAAGTATTGAATATAATCATGTCCTTATATGTTATTCTGCTTGTTTATATAATCTAACAGCTATCAGTTAATTTTACCAAACAATTTTATACAATCAGGTAATACAATCCACTAGTCAAATCAGCTATCAACTAATGTAACCCGTTATCAGCTATCAGCTATCCGCTAATTGCCAAACAAGTTATATATTTATATTTGGACAACCAGATTCCCAATCGCAGCCAAATTGAAACAAAGGCCAAAACGAATGATTCAAAAAAGGCGGTGAGTCGGTGCACTGCCCGCAGACCTCATGTCCTCACCTTAAATTATAAACGTTAAAGAAATGGTAAAAAATGAAAAAGTTTCTAGCTTCCATCACTCTTATAATTTAAACAATAATTATAGTTTTATATTTATTAATTATTAAACTTTATCATTTCATCCATGTAATTTAAACAATAATTATAGGTTTGAAAAAATAAAGGAAAATTAAGATTTTATTTAAAAATAGTATTTTCGACTTTTGTCTATACAGTGTATTATCTACTATGTCTCATTAAAATTATTGTTTATTCATTTTTAATGGTGTTTTTTATTATTTAAATTTTGGTATCGATAAAAATCTAGGAAATTATATCTTAAAATCTTTCGATTAATCAGTTTTTAAATATATATTTATAAAATTTATTTATGTAAAAAAATAAAATTATCATGATCAAAGTTTTAAAATCGATATCAATAAAATGAGACAAAAGAGCATATTTTATTTGTAAAATATCTTAAAGCATAATGTATTAAATTGGTGTTAGTTGATTTAAAATATATCTCACTTTAACCATCTAAGTAATGTAATTAATTAGCCACTGTGGGTGTACTCAACAGTGGTCCTAATAAAAAATATTATTTTAGGAGATTTGAGTTTGAGTAGGTTTGTTCATAAAGAGTGTATACTTTCAAAGAATTTAAAAAAAATATATAAACAAATATTACCTTACGAAAAGACACAACTTATTAGACAAATAATTAATGTATTTAAAATCATATTTAGGGTAAATTATTATGTTATTTATATTTTTTCATTACAATTGGATTGATTAAATTATAATTTGAAGTAGTTAACTATTAAACAACTAACCAGTTTCTTTGGGCTCATATTTGGAGATAATTTAGTAAATAATTTGTGTTATTTTTTAATAGTCTAAAGGTGTCGACAATCTACACATACTTTGTAGACAAAATGAATTGAATTTTGATTTCTTAGGAATCTAGGATGAATATTTTTTTTTTTCACTGGGATTGGGTTCAATAACGTGTGTTATTTATATTTTTTCTCATTATAATTGTATATAAAAGAATGACTTGTATTCAATACAATGGCGTTAGAAATTTTTAGTTTCTACAAGCACTTTAGTTTTTGGGTTTAGAGACTTAGTTTAGGGTGTAGGGTTTAGGGTTTAGGGATTTAGATTTTAGGGGTGATGGTTAAAATTTAGAGGTTTATGGTTAGGATTTAGGATTTAGAGGTTAGGGGTTAGGATTTAGGGTAATATATTGAGGATTTAGGTTTTAACCTATAAACTCTAAATTCTAACCCTAAACACTAAATTCTATTCACAATACCTAAATTCTAAACTACTAAATCTAAACCCCTAAACAATACACTATAAATTAAGTCTCCAAATCCTAAAATTAAGGCGTTTGTGAAAACTTTTAGTTTCCACCACGAGTGCATCAAATAATTATCCATAAAAGAATATATTTACTTTAATAATGATACATTTAAAATTTATTTTATGTAAATTTCGACACAATTTACATTTTTGATGTATTCATAATATTTTCCTATTATGTCGACATATTTGTAACACCCGGGTTTAGGGGTCGGGTGAAAATAATATTTAAATAATATTTTGAGTCTCAGTTTATGATTAAAATAATATTATATTAATTGGACTTCATATTTTTCAAAGCAAACGTTTTATGGTTGAACTAAATTGAAATGAAACTTAAATTACATGGATTTCAAAGTAAAGGAGAATTGGCCATTCATTAATGGCATTTTTGTAATAAAGTGGACTTCAATTTAAAAAGCCCCCTTTTTAATTAAAACACCCTTTTTATCATCTTCTCACTATTCATCTTCTTCATTCCACGACAAAGAGAAGCCCCCTCCCTCTTTCACTATTCCATTCCCTTGATCCTTCATTTCAACTCGGTTTTGAAAGGTAATTACATTTTCGACTTGCTCTCAACTTCATCTCTTCAAAAGTACAAGTAGTTTTCATTCTCATCCAAGTTTTAGAATTTGAGTTTTTGGAGAATTTAATAAAAATGGTAACTTTATTGTCTTTAACTTGAGGTTTTGATTTAACAATGTTAGATATGGTGTTTGTGAGTCAAATGGTCCAACATATATGATTTTTACATAATTTAAACTAATTTTCGGAAATGGGTTTTGTTAGGGTTTTAGAGAGGTTTTAGAGTTGGTTTAAGGGCTTTGATGAGTGGGAAAATGCTTAGTTATGATAGTATGATATATGAGGGTTGCTTTGGGTGTGTTTGATGATTGTTTGGATGTTTGAAATGGAAGATTTCAGTGGATTTTGTGGGCTGCTCGGGAATCCTGTTCTGGGCATGATTTTGGGTGTTAGTTGCTTGGAAATGTTAATCCGGGTTGTTTCCGACGACTAGTTATTGATTGTGGGTGTTTTGTTTGGGTTTGGGTTTGATTAGAATCAAGGTTTGACATCAGTGAGACATCGGGAGTGAATCCGGAAACATGAAGGTGTTGCTTGCTTGGTAGTTGAGCTTGAAAGTGAAGGTGAGTGGTTAATGTTTTCAAAAATGGTCTTTGAATAATTGGTTCAAGCATGTGGACTAGGTTGGGCTTGGTCGACCCACCTAGAGTTAGGATTAGAGTGGTAGCCTAATTCTAAGCTTTAGGTAGAGACATTGGTTGAACTCTTAAATTAATGTTTATGCCTCATGATGAATTGTGTTATGATGATTATGTATAATGTGTTATACATGTATGATGAGGCATGGTTGTGATGCATTGTGATATGCAAGTGGATTGTTCATGATTATATTCATGGTGAGTACGTGCTAAGCACGAAAGTTGATATTAAATGATATTGTGGATTGAGTTAAATGTTGGCACTAGTATGCTTGGGTACAAATGATCGATCATTAGGATGTTAGTGTGCACACGTGAGTCAAATGCGTGCGTGGTCTTGATGATGGTAGTCATCAAGATGGAGTACAGGTTCGCCCGGAAATTCTTCTTATGTATATGATAGTCGGTGATGAGTGTAATCCCATCGACGGGGCGTGAGGATGAGTGGAATCCCCTCCGCAATAACGGTGATGAGTGTAATCCTACCGTGAGGTAAAGTTGTTGTTGGATGTGAGTTCCAACGTGTTTATCCGCGTATTCGGGTCATAGCTAGGTGCCAATATGAGTTGATATGTGTATCAATGTATTTTCTTTTATGGATGGATATATATGTTTACATATGATGTGGATTTGAGTTTGTTGAGCATGACATACTATTGAGTAATTGTTCATGCATCATGTACATTTTGGCTCTCGAGAATCGAAGGTAAGAACATGCATTTACCTTGGTTGAGATCGTGCTTGGACCCTACATTGTCGATGTTTGTTTTTAACGAGCTACCCTCAGTAAGCTTTATGCTTACGCTCTCTCTTGTTCGACAATGCAGATCAGTAGCTCGCGGGTTGCTTGTGCAAGAAGGGGGCCTCCAAGTGTGCTTCGTGGTGCTAGCTTAGCTATCAAGTATGGGTATTTTAGTTATGATGTAATGGTCAAGCAATGAGACATGTAATTGTGGTGTGATGCCTTTTGAAGTATGTTGATGTTGGTTGTTTAGGAGCATGCTAGACTCCTTTTATATGTTATGTTGATTTGGCTTTTGGATGTATGACTTGCTTGTAAACAATGTTGGGTTTGTCTATCTTAAATATCTAAGTGTTGACCTTGTTGAAGCATGCTATCGGTGATTCCATGTTTGATCTTTGAATGGATGTCCTTTCGTATATCTTGTGTATCTTGAGCATGGTTGCTATAGGTTGTATGCCTCTAGAGTGTGTTTGTATGTTAAGTATGCTTCTTGGAGTCGTTACGGACGTTTGGGATCATTTAGAGATGTTTAAAACATATTTTTGGAATTCGTAGAGTGCAGGTGTTTCGAAACGGGTTGCCCTGTTTCGAAACGGGTATGGTTCCAGGGCCCCCGTATCGGAACTCGTTCCGATACGTTTTAGCTACTGTGAGCCCCTATTTCGAAACTAGTTTCGAAACACTTTGGCTACTGGAATGGCCTGTTTCGAAACGGGTATCGAAACAGCTAGGCAAAATGAGACCCTGTTCCGAAACGGGAAGGATGCGTTTCGAAACAGGTGTCTGACTTTTAAAACTGGAGCTCGTGTTTCGAAACGGGCTTTGACTATTTCGAAACACAGGCCTGTATTTGGGCTTTTTGACATCTCTAAAGGGTTTCAAGGGTTGGGCTTAGGCCCTGTTTGTTGTTGATCTTCCGCTTAAGTTTAATAAATGCATTCTAGATAAGATAAAATGAAAAAGTTTTTCCTAGGGTCGGTAACCGAAGTGGAGCCTTAACGGGATTCATCTCGGTTATCCCCGTGTAGCCCACTCAAATCGGTCAAGCGTCCGGACCAGGACGAGGGGGTTACACTTGTTGGTATCAGAGCCTAAGGTTACCGAGACCTTGGGCAGGTAAGTGAGGTAAGTTGAGTTTTATGTTCAAATGCACAGTGTTTGCTTGCCATGTAAGCATGTTTGCTTGTGTATCAAGTATGCTTGTTGTTTATTTTGAAGCATGATGTTTAGAGTCTCATTGCTACTATTACATTGGAAAAGGATTTTTAAAGTGAGGGAAACATACTTGAGCCACTTGGAGCCTTTGCCTTGCTAACTCTTTCTTTTTGTGCTTTGTTGTGTTGTAGTTGTTGTTTGTGAGCATGATGTCGAGGCCGAGAGGTAGGCCGAGAGTGGTTCGTCAGGAACCACGTGTTGCGGCTCCTGTTAATGGGCCGGTGGTTGGAGTTGAGGCTCATGTCGTAGAGCCTGCTGCTGGAGTTGGAGCTCCTCCACCACTTCCACCACCACCACCTCCTCAACCTGGAGTTGGAGGCGAGGATGGAGCTGAAGAAGAGGGACCTCAAGGTGGCCAAGGTCCGGCCGGAATAGATATGACTCCGCTTGTGCAAGCTATAGCGGGAGCATTTCAGGCCGTAGTTGCCGGAGCTCAGGCTGTAGCTCAGTCTATAGGTGAGGATACTAGTTTACCGTTGGAAAGACTCCGTAGCCTAGGGGCCAAAGAGTTCGGAGGGTCTACACCGGAGAGGTCTGAGTTGTGGTTAGAGAAGACTGTTCGCATCTTAGCTTAGATGGGTTGTGTGGGTGCTCGCAAATTGGGCTGTGTGATCTCTTTGCTTTAGGGTGATGCCTACACCTGGTGTGTCACCATTACTACCGGGGTTCCAGAGGCTGAGATTGGATGAGATTTCTTTGAGTCTGCCTTCCGGAAGAGGTACTTGGGTCTGAGGTATCTAGATGAGAAGAAGCGAGAGTTTATGGCTCTTGTTCAGGGAGATGCTACTGTGACTGACTACGAGATCCGTTTTGTTCGTTTGAGTCAGTATGCTCCAGAGTTAATTCCTACTGAGAGGGACCGATGTAACCGTTTCAGATATGGGCTTCATGAGGAAGTTAAGAGGTACACCTTAGCTTCAGATTATTTTGATTTTGATGTCTTGGTTGCTAGTGCCAAGGACATTGAGCACAGCTTGGGGCTAACCAAGCGTTCTAAAGGATCTAGTTCTAGTAAGAGACATAACAACTCTGACCGTGGGGATGCCAAGAGGCATAGAGGCGGTGGACAGCAGTTTGACCATAGACGTGGCGGTGACCACCATGGTAGAGGCCACTAGGGCCATAGAGGAGGAGGGCGTTTGCCCGAGTGTACAAGTTGTGGGAGACAACATTCTGGAGAGTGTTGGGGTAACTTCCATGCTTGTTGGAACTGTGGTTCGAGGGACCACTTTAGGAGAGAGTGTTCGCATCAGGTGGCACAGGCACCGAACATAGATCAGGCTCCTGCGAGAGCGAATGATTATCAGAGAGGCCGTGGGCGCGGTCGTGTCTACTTCCAGCCTAGGGCTGATGCACCTAGGGTAGATGCTCAGAGGAACCTTGCTCATGTTGTGGCAGTACAACCAAAGGTAGGTGGACCAGCGAGAGTCTATGCTCAAAGAGAGACCGGGAATGACACTAATGTGATAGCAGGTAATTTTGAGTTACAGTCTATGTCTTTGCTTTCTTTGGTTGATTCGGGTTCTACACATTCCTACATTTTGAGTGAGCATGCACGGAAATTAGATATACCTGTTGAGATCTTAGATTTAGGTATACATGTGACTAGTTCTTTTGGTGAGACAGTTGTGGTTAGACGTATGTATAGGAGATGTCCGCTGAAGATTCAGGGTCATGTGTTTTTTGTTTATATGAAGGAGCTTCCTTTTTATGGTTTTTATATTATTTTGGGTATGTACTGGTTAGTTGAGCACCGAGCTAGTGTGGATTTTGAGACGAAGAGGATTTCTTTGAAACTTTCTGATGACTACGAGGTAGTAGTAGTAGGCGAGAACATTAAGTTCTTGTCTAATGTTGTGTCAGCTTTAGAGGCTCATAGGTTGATGGATTCCGGATGTGGGGCTTGCTTAGCTTATGTGATGAATCCGAATATGAGTGAGGCTAGACCGAAAGATATTAGAACAGTTTGTGACTTTCCGGATGTGTTTCCTGAAGAGTTGTCGGGTTTGCCTCCTGACAGAGATGTTGAGTTTGTGATTGAGACTGTTTCAGGGTCTACTCCAGTTTCGATAGCTCCGTATCGTATGGCTCCGAAAGAGTTGAAAGAATTGAAGAGTCAGTTGCAAGAATTATTAGACCGTGGTTTCATTAGGCCTAGTAGTTCTCCATGGGGTGCTCCTGTGTTGTTTGTAAAGAAGAAAGACAGCGGTATGTGTATGTGTATTGACTACGGGCAGTTGAATCAGTTGACTGTGAAGAAAAAGTATTCGTTGCCTCGAATAGATGATTTGTTTGATCAGTTGAGAGGTGCCTCAGTGTTTTCGAAGATAAACTTGAGATCAGGGTACTATCAGTTGAAAGTAAAAGAGTGTGATGTTCCAAAGACAGCTTTTAAGACTATATATGGTCACTATGAGTTCCTTATGATGCCGTTTGGGCTCACGAATGCACCTGCAGCATTCATGGATATGATGAACAGAATTTTTAAAGACTACCTAGACCGTTTTGTAGTTGTTTTCATAGATGATATTCTTGTGTACTCGAAGACAGAAGAAGAGCATGATGAGCACTTGAGATTTGTTTTGCAGAGGTTGTTGAGCAACCAGTTGTATGTGAAGCTTAGTAAGTGTGAGTTCTGGATTCGAGAGGTTGTATTTCTTGGCCATGTTGTTTCAGCCGAAGGTATCCGTGTTGATCCATCGAAGATTGAGGCTATTGTTGAGTGGAAACAACCTAAGTCTGTGACAGAGATTAGGAGTTTCCTAGGATTAGCCGGTTACTATAGGAGATTTGTTGATGGTTTCTCTAGAGTAGCTGCTCCTTTAACTAAATTGTTGCAAAAAGGAGTTAAGTTTGAATGGTCAGATGCAAGACAAAAGGCCTTTGAGAAATTGAAAGAAGCTTTGACAAATGCTCCAGTGTTAGTGCAACCAGTTTCAGGTAAAGAATTTGTGATCTATAGTGATGCTTCCTACATACGTTTAGGTTGTGTTTTGATGCAAGAAAGAAGAGTTGTGGCCGATGCTTCGAGACAGTTGAAGGTTCATGAGAAGAACTATCCTACTCACGATATAGAGTTGGCCGCAGTTGTGTTTGCATTGAAGATTTGGCGTCATTACTTGTATGGTGAGAAGTGTATAGTTTACACCGATCATAAGAGCTTAAAGTATTTGATGACACAAAGAGAGTTGAACTTGAGATAGAGAAGATGGCTTGAGTTGTTGAAAGATTATGATTTGACCATTGAGTACCATCCGGATAAGGCAATTGTAGTAGCTGATGCTTTCAATAGAAAAATTGCAGTTGAGTTGAGAGCTATGTTTGCTAGATTGAGTGTATCCGATGATGGTAGTTTGATCACAGAGTTGCAAGTGAAGCCTTCTTTGATTCAGTTGATTAGAGAGAAGCAGTTGCAAGATGTGACTTTAGTTCCTCATGTTCAGGACATAGCTGAAGGTAGACCGACCGAGTATAGCTTCAGTAGTGAGAATGTGTTGTGCTTTAGAGATAAAGTTGTAGTACCAAAAGATGTTGAGTTGAGACGTCTGATTCTGAGTGAAGCACATTCGAGTCCTTTTTTTATGCATCCGGGTAGTACCAAGATGTACCGTGATTTGAAGACTGATTACTTTTGGGTTGGTTTAAAGAAGGATGTAGCCGAGTATGTGGGTCGTTGTATGGTTTGTCAGAGAGTGAAAGCAGAACATCAGGTTCCTTCAGGTTTGTTACAGCCTTTGAAGATTCCGGAATGGAAATGGGAGAGGATCACCATGGACTTCGTGTCAGGGTTACCGTTGTCTCCTTCCAAGAAGAATTCTGTTTAGGTGATAGCAGATAGATTCGCTAAGTGTGTTCACTTCTTAGCAGTGAACACTACAGATTCTTTAGACAAGTTGGCAAACTTGTACATCCGTGAGATTGTGAGACTTCATGGAGTTCCGAAGTCTATTTTCAGATAGAGATCCGAGATTCACTTCGAGGTTCTGGGGTTGTTTGCATAGTGCTCTAGGTAGTCGTTTGCATTTTAGTACTTCTTATCATCTGCAGTCCGATGGACAGTCAGAGCGAGTGATACAGATTTTAGAGGATATGCTTCGTTGTTGTGTGATTGGCTTCCAGGGATCTTGGGAGAAACACTTACCTTTAGTTGAGTTTGCTTACAACAACAGTTATCAGGCTAGTATTCAGATGGCTCCCTATGAGGCTTTGTATGATAGACGATGTAGGACTCCGATTTGTTGGGCTGAAACGGGTCAAAGATTGTTACCTATGCCAGATTTGCTCAAGGGGACTACCGACAAAGTGAAATTGATTTGTGACCGTCTGAAAGCAGCTTCCGACCGTCAAAAGTCTTATGCAGATTTTAAAAGAAAAGAGATTGAGTTCTGAGTGGGTGAGAAAGTGTTTCTGAAGGTATCTCTGTGGAAGAAGGTGATGAGATTTGACCGGAAAAGCAAGTTGAGTTCGATGTTCATTGGTCCGTATGAGATAGTTGAGCGGATTGGGCCTGTAGCTTACCGTTTGAGATTGCCTTTTGAGTTAGAGAAGATCCATGATGTCTTTCATGTGTCGATTCTTAGAAGATATAGATCAGATCCTTCTCATGTTATGCATGTTGAAGAGATAGAGTTGAATCCGGATTTGTCTTATAATGAAGAACCTATTGAGATACTTGCTTCTGGTAGCAAGGTGTTGCGTGGCAAGACCATAGAGTTGGTCAAGGTGTTGTGGAGACATAGAGGTGTGGAAGAGGTCACGTGGGAGAGGAAAGCTGATATGCTTGAGCAGTTTCCGTACTTGTTTCCGTTAGGTAATTTCGAGGACGAAATTTCTTAAGTGGGGGAGAGTTGTAAGACCCGGGTTTAGGGGTCGGGTGAAAATAATATTTAAATAATATTTTGAGCCTCGGTTTATGATTAAAATAATATTATATATTAATTGGACTTCGTATTTTCCAAAGCAAACGTTTTATGATTGGACTAAATTGAAATGAAACTTAAATTACATGGATTTCAAAGTAAAGGAGAATTGGCCATTCATTAATGGCATTTTTGTAATAAAGTGGACTTCAATTTAAAATGCCCATTTTCAATTAAAACACTCTTTTTATCATATTCTCACTATTCATCTTCTTCATTCCACGACAAAGAGAAGCCCCCTCCCTCTTTCACTATTCCATTCCCTTGCTCCTTCGTTTCAACTCGGTTTTGAAAGGTAATTACGTTTTCGACTTGCTCTCAACATCCTCTCTTCAAAAGTACAAGTAGTTTTCATTCTCATCCAAGTTTTAAAATTTGAGTTTTTGGAGGATTTGAATAAAAATGGTAACTTTATTGTCTTTAACATTAGGTTTTGATTTAACAATGTTAGATATGGTGTTTGTGAGTCAAATGGTCCAACATATATGATTTTTACATAATTTAAACTAATTTTCGGAAATGGGTTTTGTTAGGGTTTTAGAGAGGTTTTAGAGTTGGTTTAAGGGCTTTGATGAGTGGGAAAATGCTTAGTTATGATAGTATGATATATGAGGGTTGCTTTGGGTGTGTTTGATGATTGTTTGGATGTTTGAAATGGAAGATTTCAGTGGGTTTTGTGGGCCGCTCGGGAATCCTGTTTTAGGCATGATTTTGGGTGTTAGTTGCTTGGAAATGTTAATCTGGGTTGTTTCCGACGACTAGTTATTGATTGTGTGTGTTTTGTTTGGGTTTGGGTTTGATTAGAATCAAGGTTTGACATCGGTGAGACATCGGGAGTGAATCCGGAAACTTGAAGGTGTTGCTTGCTTGGTAGTTGAGCTTCGAAGTGAAGGTGAGTGGTTAATGTTTTCAAAAATGGTCTTTGAATAATTGGTTCAAGCATGTGGACTAGGTTGGGCTTGGTGGACCCACCTAGAGTTAGGATTAGAGTAGTAGCCTAATCCTAAGCTTTAGGTAGAGACATTGGTTGAACTCTTAAATTGATGTTTATGCCTCATGATGAATTGTGTTATGATGATTATGTATAATGTGTTATACATGTATGATGAGGCATGGTTGTGATGTATTGTGATATGCAAGTGGATTGTTCGTGATTGTATTCATGGTGAGTACGTGCTAAGCACGGAAGTTGATATTAAATGATATTGTGGATTGAGTTAAATGTTGGCACTAGTATGCTTGGGTACAAATGATCGATCATTAGGATGTTAGTGTGCACACGTGAGTCAAATGCGCGGGTGGTCTTGATGATGGTAGTCATCAGGATGGAGTATGGGTTCGCCCGGAAATTCTTCTTATGTATATGATAGTCGGTGATGAGTGTAATCCCATCGACGTGGCGTGAGGATGAGCGGAATCCCCTCCGCGAGAATGATGATAGTTGTTGTTGGATGTGAGTTCCAACGTGTTTATCCGCGTATTCGAGTCATAGCTAGGTGCCAATATGAGTTGATATGTGTATCAATGTATTCTCTTTTATGGATGGATATATGTGTTTACATATGATGTGGATTTGAGTTTGTTGAGCATGACATACTATTGAGTAATTGTTCATGCATCATGTACATTTTGGCTCTTGAAAATCGAAGGTAAGAACATGTATTTACCTTGGTTGAGATCGTGCTTGGACCCTGCATTGTCGAGGTTTGTTTTTAACGAGCTACCCTCAGTAAGCTTTATGCTTACGCTCTCTCGTGTTCGACAATGCAGATCAGTAGCTCGCGGGTTACTTGTGCAAGAAGGGGACCTCCAAGTGTGCTTCGTGGTGCTAGCTTAGCTATCAAGTATGAGTATTTTAGTTATGATGTAATGGTCAAGCAATGGGACATGTAATTGTGGTGTGATGCCTTTTGAAGTATGTTGATGTTGGTTGTTTAGGAGCATGCTAGACTCTTTTTATATGTTATGTTGATTTGGCTTTTGGATGTATGACTTGCTTGTAAACCATGTTGGATTTGTCTATCTTAAATATCTAAGTGTTGACCTTGTTGAAGCATGCTACCGGTGATGCCATGTTTGATCTTTGAATGGTGTCCTTTCGTATATCTTGTGTATCTTGAGCATGGTTGCTATAGGGTGTATGCTTCTAGAGTGTGTTTGTATGTTAAGTATGCTTCTTGGAGTCGTTACGGACGTTTGGGATCATTTAGAGATGTTTAAAACTGATTTTTGGAATTCGCAGAGTGCAGGTGTTTCGAAACGGGTTGCCCTGTTTTGAAATGGGTATGGTTCCAGGGCCCCGTATCGGAACTCGTTTCGATACGTTTTGGCTACTGTGAGCCCCTGTTTCGAAACCAGTTTCAAAACACTTTGGCTACTGGAATGGCATGTTTCGAAACGGGTATCGAAACAGCTAGGCAAAATGAGACCGTGTTCCGAAACGGGAGGATGCGTTTCGAAACGGGTGTCTGACTTTTAAAATTGGAGCTCGTGTTTCGAAACGGGCTTTGACTGTTTCGAAACACAGGCCTGTATTTGGGCTTTTTGACATCTCTAAAGGGCTTCAAGGGTTGGGCTTAAGTCTTGTTTGTTGTTGGGCTTCCGCTTAAGTTTAATAAATGCATTCTTGATAAGATAAAATGAAAAAGTTTTTCCTAAGGTCGGTAACCGAAGTGGAGCCTTAACGGGTTTCATCTCGGTTATCCTCGTGTAGCCCACTCAGATCGGTCAAACGTCCGGACCAGGACGAGGGGTTACAATATTTATATTATTTTTGTTAAAAGGTCATTTTTGCCCATGTAATAGTTTTAATTTATTGGTTTCGCCTTTACGGTATTTTCGCATTAATTTGGCCCCTGAAGTAGTCAAAGTGCATCAATGTTTTCCCTTTGACTGACAAAGCCAACGTTGACCGTTAGGTGCTGACGTGGCAGTTTACGATGACGTGACAAAGGTTAAAATTAATTTTCTAACCTAGTTTGAGGGCAAAATTCATTTTTAGGCAAAAATATAAATTTAATAAAATATTAAAATACTAAAATGATATAAAAATAATAAAATATTTAAAAATGTTTTATTAATATATTGCTAAAATATAACAAAAATTTAAAAATAAGTAAAAAAAATATAAAATTAAAATACAATAAGCTATTAAATTATAAATTATTCAAAAATTAAAACTTGAAAATAAATTTTACCCTCTAATCTTAATTTCTAAATTTCAAACCCTAAAAATTTTAAACTCTAAATTGAAAATTTTAAATCCTAAACCCTAATTAAAAATTTTATCAATATAAAGTGAGTATGAATCATGAAAGTATGTGTATAGAAAATTGTTTAATATTGAGAGATAGGGACACCAAAAAAGGTAAAAAAATTATTCGGTTAAGAGAATTACATAATTACATTAACCCTATTTTTAGAATTCTTTCTTTCTTACAATTTTTAAAGAGAAAAAAAATCAAAATCGTCTAATTTTTTCTTTATGAAGGTTTTATATTTTTTAATATTTTATAAATATTTTAAATTTTAATTATTAATTAATTTATAATTTATTAACTTGTAATATTTTAATTTTATATTTTTTAGATATTTTTAATTATTTTATTTTATTTTTAGTCGTATATTAATAAAAATTATTTTTATGTTATTTTAACATTTTTGTATTTTAGTCATATTTTTTACCTAAAATTTAATTTTGCCATCTTATTCAACCAAAACATCAATTTTACCCTCGAACTCGCTTGAAAAATTATTTTTTCGTTTTGCCACGCCATCGTAAACTACCACGTCAACAACGTAACGGTCAATGTTGGCTTCCGTCAATCAAAGGGCAAATGGTGATGCAATCCGACTACTTTAAGTGTCAAATTGATGCGAAAATATCATAAGAGCAAAATTGATAAATTGGTACTACTACCGGGGAAAAAGTGACCCTTTAGCATATTATTTTCATGTCATATTTTTTATATTTAGTATAATATAATTTAAGGAAAATACTTTGATACACAAGTTTGTGTAAACTAAAACTTTAATTTACACAAGCCTTTCAATTTTAAGATTTTAGGTTAGAGTTTAGAGTTTATGGGTTTAGTGTGTAGGGTGTAGAATTTAAGGTTTAGGGTTATAGTTTAGAATTTAGTGTTTAAGTTCAGGTTTAGGGGTGATAGGATTTGTGATTTAAGCTTTAAATTTTATAGAAGGATTGTGTAAAAAAAATTATACAACTTGTATATCAAAATATAACTCATAATTTAATTTTAGGGTAATCTTCACCAATGGTCCCTTTCGTTTAGGGTGTGTTCTATTTTGGTCACCAGAATTCAAAAAAAATTATTCTGGTCACTTACGTTTAGAATCGTTTCTATTTTGGTCCCTTAGCCGTTAGTCTCCGTTACTTTAAAAAAATAGTTTCTAATTTAACCCTCAAACTTTCAAAATTTTATTTTTCACCATCTTCCCCAAAAATTATAAAACTAAAACACCATAAAATTAAATCAATGGCTATAACCCACAACTACAACTCATTCTCCCAAGATTAAAATTAAATCAATGGCTATAACCCATTCTTGCCAACCTATTCGACACAAAATTTGGATAAAATGTACATTTTTTCGATCACCACTACCATCATCATCTGTTGGTCTGTTAGTACAGGTCTGTGAATCAATGGCTATAACCCATTCCCCAAGATCGAAAGGTTTTCCGAAACGAGGAGAGAGGGATTGCCAACCCACTACCATGCGATCTTGCCAAACCATTCTTTTCTATTTCATGTGAAGCAGCATCGTCATCCGCCTCCACGGCCTGTCCTAAAGTGCAACCATTATCTTCGTCCCTGGAGGATTCAAATGGAGGAGTAAGTTCTTCGTTAAGATCTGGGACGGAGACAACATTTAAGTCAAGCTCACGTGAAACAGGTGCCATATGATCATGTTCTCGAGTTTCAGACTTCAAAATTTTGCTTGCTTCACGACATTTGTCTATATCAGTGCTGCAAAACCCTTCAAAGCAGCCTTGCTCTTGAGCGCAAGCAAGACGCTGGATCTTTCCAAGGTCTCGAACCTTAAATACAGATAAACCATCCACTGTGGGTTCCTTTGAACCTGAAGAACTTCCTTCAGTAAGGGCATTATCCTTCTTGTGATTCATGACAACGATTGAATTAGGATTCTTGTGAATTATCTCTACACTCTTGGTAAAGCATTTAGCTTCAGAATGACTCAAGTCAGCGGTTTCAGTATAAGAAACAATACGAAAGGTGTACTCGGTACAGGGCTGCAGATTAGCTATCGAAATCCTTCTCTGAGTTCTTGGAAAGACATTGATTTGTTCTTTTGTATGTGTCTTGTCTCTACTCTTGAAATACCAGAGCTTATAGCCTTCAATCTCATCAGATGATGCAGTAGCTAGTTCAATTAGAATAATTACAACAAATGACGAAGTTACTTCTTCAAATAGAAACCTGCAAGCAGCAGGATGCGAATCTGCCCATACATAAAAAAAAATTGTTACTCATATAACTAACTTCAAAATAATCAATAAGAAAAAGAAGGCACTGCAGGTTCTAACCTTGGCACTTTGGGTTAGTGTTAATGGTTGTCAGCCACTCATCTGCTTTTTCAATTGCAAGAGAGCATAGTTTATGTATATCACCAGCAACAGAAAGCCTGTTGACAAGTCCTCGTTCCATTTTGGCAGAAACACCATTCACAGGGCCTACTGCTGACGAAGTTATAGCCATTGATTTAATTTTAATATTGGGGGAATGGGTTGTAGTTGTGGGTTATAGCCATTGATTTAATTTTATGGGGTTTTAGTTTTATAATTTTTGGGGAATATGGTGAAAAATAAAATTTTGAAAGTTTGAGGGTTAAATTAGAAACTATCTTTTTAAAGTAACGGAGACTAACGGCTAAGGGACCAAAATAGAAACAATTCTAAACGTAAGTGACCAGAATAATCTTTTTTGAATTCTGATGACCAAAATAGAACACACCCTAAACGAAATGGACCACTGATGAAGATTGCCCTTAATTTTAACTATACATTTATTTAGCATATATTAAATAAACATTTATCATGAAAATCAATTAAATATATTAAAATTTGGCATATTCTAGTTTATTAAACAAGAAAAAGGAAACAAAATTCTTGCTTTGATGTTACGTTTACATAAAGCAAAGCTCTTTCCTCCGTTTCTTTCTTCATCAAACAACAAAAAGAACTCGCGAGGGGAAAAAGCCTTTCATTTCCTTAAATTCAATCGACAAAACCGAGTTTTCTTTCACTATTTTTTCAGAAAGTTTGATTTTTCCTGTTAATTTGTGAGTTTTTCTGATCTGGGTCGATGGCAGAATTCGAAAATAGCAATGCGAAATCATCATCTGGGTCGACGTTCTTCAATCGCTCGTTTACGATGCACGCAAACACAGCTGAATCCGATGCCTCCAAAGTTCATCTTCTTCTCAACAACCCATCGTCTCTTAATCGAGCAGCTTCCATTTCCAAATTCTACAACTCAGTCGACTCAGTCAAAGGTAAAGTCAAAAAGCTTTGCAGTTTATTCGAATCCGCGAAATCTTCAAACAGTTCAAACGTTCATTCCCCTAAGGTTGCTTTAAGACCCGCTAAATCAATTGGGCATTCTTCTTCGTTTTCTTCGGGCTTTAATAACCCATTGATAAGATTACCCGGAACTGAAGATCGAATTGTTGTTTATTTAACTAGTTTACGAGGGATTAGAAGAACTTACGAGGATTGTTACGCTGTTAGGATGATATTTAGAGGGTTTAGAGTTTGGGTTGATGAAAGAGATGTTTCCATGGATTCAGCTTATAAGAAAGAGTTGCAAAGCGTTTTGAGAAAGAATAATCCAAGTTTGCCTCAGGTTTTTATAAAGGGAAAGTATGTTGGTGGTGCTGATGTGATTAAGAGCATGTTTGAAGTTGGGGAATTAGCTAAGATTCTTGATGGTTTCCCAAGGATACAACCTGGGCTTGTTTGTGATTGTTGTGGGGATGCCAGGTTTGTGCCTTGTGGGAATTGCAGTGGGAGTCGGAAAGTGTTCGATGAGGATGAAGGGTTGCTTAAGAGATGTTTGGAATGCAATGAAAATGGCTTGATTCGGTGCCCGAATTGCTGCTCTTAACACTTTGGTTGCTGCAGCCTGCAGGTTGTTAAGGTATATTCATTAGCTCTTTCTTTTTATTCATCCGATAAGCTATAGTGATAAGCAATGGTCTGATTTGTTTGGTATGAAACTATGAATCGTTTCATTAGCAGTTAGCTGATGATCGTTTGGTGTTGTGTTGAATGTTGTTGACAATATTAGTGTGATGTAATCGAATGCCGTATTTGGTTTGTGCATTTGATTGTCAAGGAGATCATTTAGTTCTCCTATATATTGTTGTAAATATTTAGTGTCATCTTAATGTAAAGCGCTTGCATATGTTGCAAGTCGCAGATTGTGAGAATATACTGTTACTTGTGCTTTACTTTTTGTCCCTGAATTCACTGTGCATTACCTGATTTCATATTCGCTCATACATAACCAAGACGGGCACTGATCTTATCACTCCAGAGTGTTTTTAGGCTTAATTTGTGGTTGCTTTTAAAAAGTGCGGTGAAAAAAGTGATTTTCAAACTAGCTGTTGAAAAGTAGTTTTGAAAAGTTGGTTAGTGTTTGTCATTGTTGTCAAAAAGTGATTTTGAGAAGATAAAATATCTATTTTAGACATGATATTGAAAAGTAAAAGTAAATTTGGGTGATTGTTCAAATTAATTAATGTTATGATTTATGAAATAAATCAATTTTAATTATAATAAAAAATTATTTTTTTATAAAATTTAATTTGAAAATATAAACTACATTCTAGATTATATACGGTCATACCACTCACACATTAATAATAAATATAAAATAAAGTACAAATAAAACAATTTTATTTTCAATATAAATATTATAAAATATATATTATTTTACAATTATATATGCATAAATATTATTTTAACAATAAATGATAATTAAATAATAAGGGTAAAAAAATAATTTTATTTTCAAACTAGCTTTTCCACCCAAGAAGCTATAAAATTCAGCTTCTTAGTTTGGGTGAAAAAGCTAGTTTTAAAAGCAACCAAAAACAGCCTGTTTTAACTAAAAGCACTTAAAAATGATTTTTAGTTGCCAAAACACAACTAAAAACAGGCCCTTAGTTTAATAAAAGTGGTAACAGAATGCAAAATCTGGTTTGAGTATTGAGTGCATATCCGGTCCTATTCATGGGAGTGTAGGGTAGTGTAGAACTTCATCTTGTGTTCCAACTTTTACTCTTCTTTTTTTTATCAAATTACTCATGTCCGACACCCGTATCCGACTCATATCCAGTCATGAGTACGGGAATTCAACATATATGTGTAGGATACATACTATTTCCAACACTCCCACCTAAGTAACACAGATAACTTGGTGAGAATTTAGACACAGTGATGTGTAGATTCTGCAAATGTCAACTGTCCTTACAATTTGGACATTTGCAAATGTCAACACTTCCAATATATATGTATTGGACACATATTTATTTGACATTTGCAGTCGAGTTCAAATATCAGTTTGAAAAATGAAATTTGGATGCTTATGACCTAAAATCTTCCCATGGTTTGGTATGGAGTCTGGACAGCCTATCAACAGAAATTTTAGAGACTCGACTACTCCACGAAGCGGATTGCCTGTTTAATCTATTGATTCATGGGGGGTATTTTACAAGTTTGTAATTGGATTAATTAGAGCATAAAAAATGACTGACAGAACACTGCATCTGCAAACAACAGATAATGTAAATATCTTAATCAAAAAAGAAAGATCTTCATTCGAGCATTATGTCACAGACCGTTTGTCGTGACACGCGGGACCGCGCGAGATGCTTGCTGGTTGTGCTTAATGTAGGATGTGTGGGATAGCATTAAGGGTGTAGTACGTGCCGTACAGCCGTCTAGTCCTCGGACTGGCGCGTTGGTAGGCACCACACTGGTCGAGAGCTGTCCCGGCTTCCCTGATGAGCTCATGGGAGGGCGAAACCAGTGAGCATCGGAGATGAAAAAGGCTTAGCCCTTGGCTGGAATAGCCCTGGGTTGCCGCACGGATAGATGTTTCTTCGCCAAGACTCTAACCCCGTGACAAGTGGTATCAGAGCCAGACTGTGTGCTAGCTGTGAGTTTGACAAGCGCCTCAATGCTGCGTAAGCGAGTCAACCGGACGAGCGTGTGTAGCTCGCACTCCGTGTGTAAGGGTGTTCGCGAGCGGGTGAAGTGGACGAGCGTGTGTAGCTCGCACTCCGTGTGAAGGGGTGTCCACGAGTGGGTCCTCTATAAAGAGATTGAGACGAGGACGGGTAGGCAGGAAGCTGCAGTGAAAATTCGCCAAGCACTCGTATCCGTAAGTGTCGGAGCCTCAAGTGAAGAGGGTGAGCAGGCAGAGAATTGGACACTAGTTTCGGGCCAACCAAAAGAGGGAAAGAGCTTTCTCCCCATGCACGAGGGCGTGCACGAATCGGTGGGGGAGAATGTCACGGACCGTTTGTTGTGACACGCGGGACCGCGCGAGATGCTTGATGGTTGTGCTTAATGTAGGATGTGTGGGATAGCATTAAGGGTGTAGTACGTGCCGTACAGCCGTCTAGTCCTCGGACTGGCGCGTTGGTAGGCACCACACTGGTCGAGAGCTGTTTCCGCTTCCCTAATGAGCCCATGGGAGGGCGAAACCAGTGAGCATCGGAGATGGAAAAGGTTTAGCCCTTGGCTGGTAATAACCCTGGATTGCCGCACGGGTAGATGTCCCTGCGCCAAGACTCTAACCCCGTGACAATTAGCACACTTTAAATAGTTCGTAAGTTTGACTATTTACATTTGTACGGTTTGATTTGTGTGTTTTTAAAAGTAGTTGCATTTCAATACCCACGGATAAACGATTTTTTTTATTTTCATGATTGATAAAATTCACTAAAAAAACAGAACACTATTAATGACTTAAAGATGCTACATTTGTAGGCATAACACTAAAAAAGCTACATATTCCGATTCATGTGTCTCATACATGCACAAGCAAAGAGCGTTTGCCTCCTACAATCCGAAACAAATACATGAGCAGAACCTACCCGAATCAAACAATCTACTTACTTGCCTTCAAAACGAAACGGAATCAATGGAGGTTGCAGGGACCCTAAAATGATACCATCACTGCTCTTTCCATATCCTTCCCGTCACTCTAAGCTTTAATTCTTTTCGGTCTCCCCCAGAGAAGAACAAAGCCATGTTGCGTTGGATAATGAGACCGTCGAAACTGTCACGGACCTTCCGATGACTGTCCCTTATGCTTCTTGGCACCCCTTGCCAAATCATCTTCCTCCCATTCCCACCCACCTCCAGACTGTAGCTATAATTCTTTGCTTCGTTGTCATCGCCCATAAACCGCAAGAATGCTATGTAAACAGGAGAGATCCCAAGTTGGAAGGCTTCAAAATGCAGGCAAAAGTACTGACCAAAGCAACTGAAAACCTAAAATTTGAGAAAAGAAATCCAACTATAAGTGACAATCTTTAAACTTAAATCTAAAATAACATCATTGACTTTATTGAATGTCATTGATAGTAGAATAATTCCTCTTCTATATGTTAGAGAAACCAAATATGACAGAGAAATGTGAAGCGAGGATAAGGCAATAGTACCGTTAGCATCCATGTAGCATTCTCAACCTCGTGCGGATTTGATTTGACATAACGATGGTTGAAAGTGCAGCCATTGTGCATGTCAACTTTGTGATCATCTTTCAAGTGGGACACAAGATAAGGAATATCACCAATGACTGTGCATTCTGATCCAGCATAGGGGCAGCTGTATGGTCTATAAGAACATTGGGACTCGTGTTTTAGCTTGCTGTAATATGGATAGATGCCTATGCACCCAAAACTCTGGTATTTACAAGGAAGCTCGAGAGATGCAGCAACCTTCTCCAACGCAAGACACCTGATATTACCAAGTTCATGCCTGCATGTAGGACACCGGTTGTGCACCCTCGGCTTGCAACCAGAACACAATGTGTGTCCATTTGAACACTACATAAAGAAAGATAATCGGTGGTTAATTTATAATGCTCATGTTAATGTTTACTATTACAAGATGCAACAAAACACAATATAGTTATGTTACTTAGATGCTGGTGTGTCAGGCCCAGTATGTTCAATTTTTCCAACATTCCAATGTATTTGGAATCCTAGGAGGGCATGGGTACTTCAACAAAAATGAAGCATATGAACAACATAACATTATAGGATTTTGCCCCAATGTGAATTTTCTATTTCCTGCAAGTATTAATATCAACATTGAATTTCTATAAATAGATTAAATGATTCAAAACTACTAATTGCTTAAAGGAAAACTATTGATCAACAGCTAGAAGTAAAACAGCACGAAAAGCTTCAAAAGATATTCAGAACATAAAATACTGAACTTTTGTGACCATACTAATTTGAAACGAATACAATTCCCAGACGATTTCTGTGGATAGAACGAGATTCCACCTTAAAGAATTTGCAAGTAAGCATTTTCATGTAAGTAATCACTGATTATAAGGTTTCATATGAAAAACCTGATGAATTGGCGGGTACATTGCATTTAAGCAAACAGGGCACTCCAACAGCTCACGAACACTGCTAGACACAGCCACATTCGGTTTAATAGCAGCTTGAGTAGGATCATTAACAAATTCACAATCCATAATGTCTTCATTTTGTGGAGGATCAATAGCTTCGGGCTTGCTTTGCAAGTCGTCAAACAATGGATTCCCAGATGCCATATGAATATCGATGCACGGTCTAGACTGAAAATACAAACAAAAATGAGTTAACAATCCACTTACTATAAAATGTATTATATGAATCAAATTCATAGATCAGCTTATTGTTCCAGTTATCGTCAATAACCCTCACGAAACAATATTCCACTATTTACAAGTAATTGGGAAAAAAGCATGTTACTTGATTAAAAGCATAATAATGTCAAACTTTAATAATTGATATTTAACAAGTCATTTAAGAATCAGCATAGATAATTGATATTTAAACAGACATGAAGGATAACCTAACAGAAAGGTCAACATAGATTATTGATATTTAACAAGTCATTTAAGAATCAGCAACGCGAAAGAAATTATTCAACATTTGATTATTAGAATCAAACCAACCTATATTTGATCGTTCCTCGTGGCAACCGAACAATGTTTTTCTCTTAAACCAACATGCAGGATAACCAAAACACAAAGAACAACTGATATTTACTTTTCAACAATTCATTAAAGAATCAGCAACATGAATATAATTAATAAACATTTGATTATTTGAATCAAACATAAACACCAATACTTAACAAGTCATTCAACATGAATAAAATTAGTCAATATTTGATTATTTGAATCAAAACAATCTATTTATCATTCAATAATGATAACTAAGGTTCATTAATGCCCATCATCCAAAATTAATTTACACCAACAAAAATAAAACTGATTAAAAAAATTCAATCACAAAAACAAAATATCTTACCACCCACTTTTTTAAACCCTCAGCCTTCACCTTAAATTTCAGCAACAGGTGTGCATTCCACCTTAATTTACCCCCCAAAAAAGAGAAACCCCCTTTTAAAAAAAAGACGTAGAACAATTCACAATTGTGAAGATTACAAGTTAGAGCAATGTAGGTGACATAATGGACAATCTTGCAATGAATACGAATTAAAAGAAACCCTTAGATCTACGATATTTCAAAAGATGAAACTTTATGACCAATGAAGGAAAAAATCCAGACACCAAAACACACAAAAAGAAAGAAAAAACCCACCTTCAGGTCAAACTCGGAAACCCATTTGAATAAGGAGAAAGAAACAAAGAAAGCCGCCCAAAATGAAGAAGTTTTGAAAGAATTTAGCGGATTTTTTTTTTTTTTTGAAAGGGGGTGTTACGGTGTAATAAATAAGGACATAAATGGAGAATTTCAAATTAAAGAGACAGGCAGAGGGCCAGAGGGGAGCGCGGTGGTGGGTGCTTTGGGAATGGATAGGGAGAGAGAAATTTCTCGAAAGATACAAAACGAAGGAGAAATGGGAAGACTATTTGAACTTGCCTCCATTTTTGTTTTTGTTACTAGAGGAAACAATATTTTAAGCGTAATATTCACTAAAAGTTCTTTTTATTTGGTTTATTCTGTTTTGATTATTCGATTTAAAAAAAAATTAAAATGTTCATTTATATTTTCGATCGTTATTGTTTTGGTCACTCAACCGTTAACATCCGTTAATAAAAAATATTAATGTTAATTTTAACCCCCTATACTTTTAAAAGTTCATTATTTCCACTCCTATAAAAAAAACTCATCGTGAACCACATACGCTATTCAAAATTCACAAAAAATTACTTCCACTTCGAATCTTCCTCACGCCGGATCACCACAGTTTGCTGCCGACTCCGGTCGAGTGAGCCACCAGATGAATCATTTTCTACTCATCTTGTTCTTTCTCGGCTTGACCTTACCGGAGCAGACCTGGATGCCTCAAAATAAGACCGAAGGTTCTTGCATTTTAGGGCTTCGATTTGACGTCGTTCACCGTTGGATCTTCACTAAATCGAAGTATTTTTCTTCTTTCGTTGAATAAGGGTCATTTTCTGTTGGGATCTGCCTGGTGGTGCTCTGTTTTTTGAGAAATCACCATGGCCGAGAATGGGTGAGCACTATTTCTTTCCTTTCTTCGTCTTTTTTTTTCTTTTTCCTCTAATTCTTTGTTGTTTCTTTTGGTTTCGATACTGGTTATTTACTGGGTTTAATGTTTATCGAAGGAGAGGTTGGATGGGTAACAAGAAGGTGACTTAAGGTGGTTTCGGTTAGGGGAGGTGTAGATGAGGGAGATTCGGGTGAGAGGTTGTGGTTTTAGTTAAAAGTAATGGTGGTGGTGAGGTTGAAGGGTGAAAGAGTGAAAGGGATGAGTGGGTTGTTTGATTTAGAGGAAGCTTTGATGTAGGTGTGGGCTGAGAGATTGGTGGTGAACGGTTGTGTTGGTCAAGTGGTAGAGTTGCCTATGGGGGGTGAAGATGGTGATGGATAATGGTTTTTTTTTTTTTGTAAAAGGGTTTAAAGGTTTAACTGTCAAAAATGAAATTAACATTTTTATTAATGGAAGTTAACGGTCTAGTGATTAAAACAATAACGATCAAAAACATAAGTGATCATTTTAATCTTTTTTTCAAATCGAGTGATCAAAACAAAACTTGAACAAAAAGGACCTTCGGTGAAAATTACCCATATTTTAAATGTCGCAAGGAAATCTTCTGTGTGGGTTCCACGCACCCAAAGGTGTGATTTTGTATGAAAAAAATTATCACAAAGGCTAGCTCCATTCAAAACTAGACCTGGAAAACTTGATCCGAGACTCGAGCGAGATTTGAACTGAACCGAATATAATGACTCAAAATTTGACCTAAAACTCGAAATTGAACTGATGGACCCGAATTGAAAGCAACCCGAACCGAAGACAACCCAAAATAAATAAAAGATATTAATAGAAATAAAGAAAGATGAGATATGAACAATTACACAACTCACCAAAAAGTCAAATATATTGAATTTTAAAGTCATATAAATGGCGTAAAAAACTGAACAACCTAAAAACTTGATTAAAATCGACCGATCTCCCATTGACCCGACCCGACCCGAACCAAAAATCAACTGACCCGAAATGACCGAAGCACAATAGAACCGAACTAGAACTGAACCGAATAATATCAGACATGAAATAACCGAAAACCGAAATGACCCGAACCGAACCCGAACCGATTGACCCGTTTTCCACCTCTATTCAAAACAACCATATATAGGGTGTGTCTAACATACGACGGGCTATGGTGTGGCACCAACTGAAAATGTTATAAAATTTAAAATATGAAATGAAAATGTTACACTATATGATAATATTTTCAGTTGGTGGTAAGTATCGAAACTTTAACTTCGAGTATCGAAACTTTCATCGCTTTTGATAACATTTTAAGTTTTTGTAAGTACAAAAAATGTTATCAAACATTGTAATATTTTCAGTTTCGTGTTTCAAATCTTATAACATTTTCAGTTGGCAACGCACTGTAGTCGAATTGTAGCCTGTCGTACCATAGAACTATGGATGTAAAAACAAGTAATCGGATGGGTTTCAGGTCGGGTACTGTCAGGTCGGATAAAATCGGGTACAAGTCATTTCAGGTCATTTTTCTGTTTTGACTCAACTCGGGTCGGGTGCGGGTCCATTTTAGGTCGGGTCCATTTCAGGTCGAGTCAAAACGGGTCATGTCCGAAGCAGATAATTGACAGGTTAATTCAGGTTCGGATACACTTCAGGTCGAGTTCATTTTAGGAAGGGTCCATTTCAGGTCGGGTCTGTTTCAGGTCGGGTCCACTTCAGGTCGGGTCCATTTCAAGTCGGGTGCATTTTAGGTCAGGTAATTTTAGGTCGAGTAGTTTCAGGTTGGGGTATTTTCGAGATTGGAATTCATATTGAGTTTGAGTTCAGTACAACCGTATAAGTAGTCGATAGACTTTAGGTTGGCCTTCGTCAACCGTCATTGATTTGAAGTTAATTATTTAAAGTAATATCGAATTAAAATTATAAAACATTGGAGTAATTAAAAAAATAATGAAAAATGTCAAATTGGATTAAAAATAAAGTTTTACGAATTATAATGAACAAAAATATCAAATTAAAATTATAAAACATTAGACAAATTTAAAAGAAAACAATGAAAATGGGTCAATTTGGAATAAAAATAAAGTTTTGGGGACTATAATGAACAAAAATATCAAATTAAAAGTATAAAAATTAGAGTAATTAAAAAATAATAAGTAGAGGTCAATTTAGAATAAAAATAAAGTTTTAGGGTCTAGAATGAACAAAATTTCAAATTAAAAATATAAAACATGATGAATTAAAATATATATGGGTCAATATGGAATTAAAATAATGTCAAGGGACTAGAATGAATAAAATATTAAATTAAAATAATAAAACATTGGACAAATTAAAAAATAAGTGTGGATCAATTTGAAATAAAAATAAAGTTTTAGGGTCTAGAATGATGAAAATATCAAATTAAAATTATAAAATATTGTACGAATTAAAAAAACAACGAATAAGGGTCAATTTGGAATCGAGATAAAATTAAGGGACTAGAATGAACAAAGTACCAAATTAAAATTATAAAACATTGGACGAATTAAACAAACAAAAAATAGGGGTTAATTTGAAATTGAACTAAAGTTTAGGGGACTAGAATGAACAAAATATCATATTAAAATTATAAAACATCATGCTAATTAAAATAAAGTTAAGGGACTATAATGAACACTACAAGAAAATACATTTTAGTGACATTGAAAATAGTCACTAAAATTTACAGTGATTATTTTTCTGAGTCGTCACCAGTCGTCATTAATAACTCCGTCACTATTATATTAGTGACAACTTTCATGTGTTTCGTCACAATAGTTATATTTTTTATCACCACACTATTTGACACAAATGATTATTAATAGATCTGACCGCTCTCTATTTTGGTTTAAACTAAGGCCGGCGGCGGCAGCAACTTTAGGGTTGTTTTGTCGACCGTCGGCCGCTCACTTTTATTTATTTGTTTCGTTCTTTTATTTTTCAGTCTTTTAATTTAATAAATCTGTCTTTATGACACGTTTTTCTCTACCGTTTGGTACGTTTCTCTGTTTTTTTGGCACGCTTTTTTATTTGTTTTCTACCATGGTTGGATCTGACGTCGCCACGACTGATCAAGATGGCGCTCTTTTATTATATTGTTGGTCTCCCTGTCTCGGGCCCTTGAATCATATTCGGATACGCGATTACATCTACCGTTTATTCGCGATTGAGTTGTGGTAATGACTTGTTTGTCAACGTACGTTCACTATAATATGCATTTTCAATGTTGTTTGTTGATGGTTTTACCCATCATCGTCGATTAGGGGATGTTTGTATCTGTCTTTTGTTTCGAGTCTTTGGATTAGGTTCTTACCTGTTCTTGTATGGTCCTATTATGATCTAGAGCCGCTAATTTAATAAAATTAGTGGATTCAATTAAAAAAATGATTATTAATAGTGACTAAAATTTAGACACTAATATTATTCTTACTAGTGACAAACATTCTATCACAAATACATATTTAAATAAAAATTAATTATATTTTTAGTTGCAACTATTTTATTTAGAGTTTAAACTAATCACTAATTATCCCTAAAATTTAATTATAGATGTAGCATATTCAGATATCAATTTTTTAGTAAATAAATACAATGCCTGGCTTCAAGAAAAATCGAACCTGAAACTTTTAAGGCGAGAGTGCAATACTTATCCACTAGGCTAGGCAAAAAATTTAATACTATTTTAAAAGAAAAATCCGACCCGACCCGAACCTGCTTTTTTTTCTTATAAAATTACCCGACCCGATTGGGCCGAGCCGGGTCGGAACCCGTCGGGTCCGCGTGCGGTGCCATCCCTATGTATATTTTGTACTTAAATTAAAAACATAATAATTATACGGGCATAAGCTCAGAATCAGATGAAATGGATAGGTGGATGGACTGATGGACATAAGCTTAGAGTGGAGTGAGTAAACCCAAATGTATAAAAACTTTGTCCCAGGCTCAACTCTTTAAAGATGTGGCCTAAGGAAAATCCAAGCTCAACTCGTTCATTATACGGGCCCTGCCTACCAGACCTGTTAGATCGGCCTGGTCAACTTGAAACCTCCATGGTCAACAAAAACCATTTACGTTATCGGATTCTGGATTTCTCAAAAAGATCCGATGACCCATTTTCTTGTTTTTTTGAAGAATAATAAGATTCCCGATCTCGGCCAAAAATAGCTTTATAGCAGTAACAAGTTCCCTCTACAGCATAAACCCTAATCCTCCGTAAGTAAGTAATCTAATCAGCTTCTTCGTATAATTTCCTTTACTGAAAAATTTTGTCTATGAATTTTATTTTTCCTGATTTATATGTTTTTAATTGATTGTAGCATTTTGAAGAAGTGAATTTTGGTGATAAAAAAGATGCCAGATACCCAAACTCTCGTCAATGATTTCCTTAACAAGCTTAAAAAACGGTGAAGTATTTCATTTGATTTCCCTTTCATATGAATTTTAGAAGAAAAACAGAGATACAATTGAATCCTTGTTTTTTTTTGTGTGGGGCGGTTGGCAGTAAGATTGAGGGTTCACAAGCAACAGCGAAGCAGACAGCAGAATTGCTTCGGTCAGTGATTTCTCAAACTCGTGTGCCTTATACGAACCAGGCTGCTGCTTTGATTCAATCGGTTAAAACTGTTGGGGAAAGATTAATTGCTGCAAATCCCGTCGGTATGGTTGCCTTTAATTTTTGGGTTAATTTGGTTTTGCTCTTTATTTTCAAAATTTTGTTCTCTTTTATTTGATTTCTGTTTCACTTATGCCATGTTGCTTGTTAGGAAACTGTTGGCAGACATTGGTTTAGAGCAATGAAACATTCAATAATTATAGGAGTATGTGTAAGAATTGCTGTTTTTTTGGACCTTCATGTTATGTGCTAAATTCTGTCTGTCTTTTTAGCTAGAAAGTGATTATTGCGACAGTGTTTTGTATTCACCCGAGCCGTGACACCAACTGAAATTTTTAACCCCGTAATATTTCCTTTCTGATGTCTTTCATTTTACAATTCTGTTCGGTCCGACTAAAGAAGCTGCAGTAATAAACAACGTTAAAGTTAGGTTTTGGAAAAAGCATTGCATTGAATTAATAGTATTTTTAATAGCTTGGAATACCTTTGCTTTTTCTGAAAATTTCATATTAAATTATCGGCTTCTCATTGCAGTTTTTTCATAAGTTTAAGTTTTTCATTTTCAGTTTTTATATAACAGTTTTTCGTGTAAGCCATGTTTGGTCTAGCTTTGTCCTTCTGGTGTGGAGAAGCTGCTCAGAAAGTTGGGCCAAACATGCACTACAACTTCTAGTAATTGTTGATACTTTTGCTTTGGTATTCTATGTTAAGTAGTGTGTGCATGTGATGGCAGAACTTGCTGTGGGTAATGTTGTGAGGCGTGTTTTGCACATTATCAGAGAAGAGGATCTTTCTCTGACAACAGCTGCCATGGCTGGATTGAACTTGTCAGCAGCAAGTGACGATGAAGATGACGTTGATGGAGACAACCAGCCAGTACTATCAGCTGCTGCCATTGCTGCTGCTTCTAGAAGCACTTTGCGCCCACCTTCCTTGCAGACACTACTTGAGGATGTGCCCGATTCTGCAGCAGTTCCTCATACATCTTCTTCTGGTGGAGATTCTGAAGGAAAAAGCAAATGTGAAGACTTGCTCCATACACTTAATCTATCTGCATTGCGATCGATGAGATGAGATTTTAATTTTTCTGATATTCACTGAAATTATTGTCTCTGGAAATGGTTAAATATTGATTTATGCAAAACTGACTTCTTATGGTCATAACTGATGATAGTGTGATGTAAAATCTCATAGCATTATTACATATTATCTATGAGTATTTATATTTAAGGGTTTTGTTTTCCTTTGCAGCTGCTGACAAAAGTTCAAGAAGTCGGAAGCTGAAGCATGATGTCATTGAAGCAGTCAATGAACTTATTCAAGACATTAACACTTGCCATGAACAGATTGCTGAGCAAGCAGTAGAGCATATACATCAAAAGTATCTTTTCTGCCTGAAGCTTTTCTATTTTCTTTGGTTTTCTCTCAATTGTAATACACTGCTTACTCACTGATTAGTCTTTGAGCAAACTACAATAATTATTTTTGGTAGTCGAAGGTTATTTGAATTTATAAACTAGATACTCCTACTGTCTACAGTCTACACCTTAACCCCCAAAAGAACAATCTATCCCATGCCCAACCTTCCTTATCCATGGTTCCCGTTTCTATTACTCTATTTTGTTTTTTTTTCAGGACTGTGAAACACTTTGACCTACATTTGTTCTCACAATGTTTTCTGCCTATGATTATTTCACACATTAACTTACCCTATTGCTGATAATATTTACAATATATTGTCAGTGAGGTGATATTAACTTTAGGCAGTTCAAGAACTGTGCTGGAATTTCTTTGTGCTGCAAAAGAGAAGAAAAGATCATTTCGGGTATTTGTTGCAGAGGGTGCTCCAAGGTGGGTACTAGTGGCTGAAATATTTTACAAGGCCAAGACATCTCCTTTAAGCTGCTGCACTTTTGACATCCTCCCTGTAACAGTTTGTGTTTTTTCCCCTTGATACTTGCTGTTAACTTAGGTATCAGGGGCATCTTCTTGCAAAAGAATTGGTTACAAGAGGTTTACAGACTACTCTAATTACTGATTCTGCAGTTTTTGCCATGATTTCCCGAGTAAATATGGTATGTGGAGTTCATCCTAATTGTTAACATTTTCTTGCACTGTTGGAGCTTCATATGAGATTTTGTAAACATGAAGGTTATTGTTGGAGCTCATGCTGTCATGGCTAATGGTGGGGTGATAGCACCTGTTGGGTTGAACATGGTCGCACTTGCTGCTCAGAAGCATGCTGTCCCATTTGTTGTTCTTGCCGGCAGTCACAAGGTACTTCAGCATAATAGCTGCCTGGCCTCCAAACTTCTAGACATTTTAGTGCAATAATAAGTAAAACCACTTGTTTTCCTGCTTCAACCTAGATTAACATTTTGTGCACTTATGCCTCTATGATGGTATGGATTTTTGTTTTTACATGGTTCCATTTTTTAATTGGATGAGTTAATTTTGATAGCTTGTGGCGTCATTGCATGCGATTAATAGGATAGAATTTGAGAGGGCGATAATAGGATTTAGTTCTGCAGGATTTTTTTATTTGTTCAATCAGATTGAAGTTTTATTGACAAAGATAAACAACCAATATGTCAGTAAATTCATTAGTTATGTCAGAATCTCTTGACATTTTATGTGTTTGTTTTCTAGTTTTTCACCTGACCTTTTTTTCTCCCTTAACACGCCTGACATTGTTACTTCCTTTAAATATATACATCTAATTTGAAAGCAAACTTTTAAATTAAGTTTACAAGCTTGAAGAATGAAAATAATAGGGCCTAGTTCTTGAGACTGAGCGAAATCAACAAAACTACATAAAACGCTGCTGCTGCAGCTGACATGAGGATGGTCAGAGAAATGGCCAAATAATTTAAAAGCACCCAGATGCTGTTAATGCTTGCTAATGCAAAGATTATAGAATGGTTTCTGTGTTGTCCCTGTATTCTTAAATTTTACTTAAGCTCCTGCTTGTCTCTTGTTAATTTATTTGTTGTCTACATGACAGTTATGCCCCTTGTATCCACACCACCCTGAAGTGTTACTGAATGAATTGCGGTCCCCATCTGAGTTGCTAGATTTTGGAGAATTCTCGGATTGCTTGGATTTTGGAAGTGGCATTGGTGCCCCTCTTCTTCATGTTGTCAACCCAACATTCGATTATGTGCCACCAAAGCTTGTTAGTCTCTTTATAACTGATACGTAAGTTCAACTGGACTTTATGGAGTTCAAAAGATTCAGAACTTCTATCCTTTCCATTCATATTTGATATTTGGTAACTGTTTTATGTTTACCATTTCATTTCAATTTTCCAAATCAATTATTTTTCCGCATTTGGAATATTATTGATCAGTTGATATGACGTGGGGATGCAATGCAATACATAGTCTCTTTTCTGATTCACGTTGATCTTGGCCAAAGGAGAATTTCTTTTGCCTGTATTTGGCTTTCATGGTTTAGCCATTTCTGGAAGTTCTGGTTTCCACGGTCTTCTAGTTTTTTCTTACCCTGCTATCACTGTTTGCTTTGTGTCTTACAGTGGAGGGCATAATCCATCATACATGTACCGCCTGATTGCGGATTATTACTCTGCTGATGATCTTGTACTGCAACGGAGAGCTACTTCGGGGAATTAAGTTTACAGTGCCGAGATGTACCAGTAAGTGTTTTTTCATCCTATGGAGAAAATGTTTGATTGTAGTGAGCCGATTGCGGCTAATGTGGCTCAATTACTAGTTGTGTGCTAATATGCCCTGTGCCGTTATTTTAAAATGTAAAAACTAGAAACTGGCATTTCGAGCATTAAGAGATAAAAAATGTATTAATGCTTAGCTCCAAAATTGATGAAATATTTCTGCAACTCAACTTTCAGATCATTTGTGATGTCTGCACGTGGAGAAGATATGAAATTCAAGTCGGAGATTATGAAAACTAACTGCATTGCTGGAGGAAACTTTGTTAAATCATCGATACAAATGTGCGGAGTCAGCTTCGGCAAATTCGACCATAGAAAAGTCAATTTTTTTTGGTGATTGTGGAAATAGAAATGCAGTGGGAGAAAAGAGAGAAATGAAGTGAAGGTAATATTATCTTTATCTTTGTATGGCCATGAAACTTTGTGGGTTGAAACTGGTACTGGTTTTGCTTTTTGGTTATAAAATTAAGAAATTCCCAGATATAGAAAGAGACCTGTCCGCATGCGGGGGTTTATCCGACAGATATGGGTGGGCCATGGAATGAGATTCACGTTAATTCAGTTAGGCTTTGCCCAAATTCGGATAACCAATCAGGTTAAACTATAGTCTATATAAATGGACACTGTCGTTCTTTTATTTTGGTCATTAACTTTTAAATTTTTTGCGTTTTCTCAATGATATTTTAGTTTGCTTTTAGTATGGTCTCTCCTAGAGGTGGCAATCGGGTCATTCGGTTCGGGTTCGGTTCGGGTCGTTTCGGTTCGGGTCATTTCGGGTGTATCTAGAATCGGTTTAGATTCGGTTCGGGTCGGTTCGGTTCGGGTTCGGGTCTAATTCGGGTCTGTGATGAGTCGGATTCGGTTCGGGTATTGGATCGGGTCAAAATCGAATCGGTTGTTTTCGGGTCGGGTCAATATCGGATCGGTCGCTTTCGGTTCGGGTCAAAATCGGGTCGTTCGGGTCGCTTTCGGTTCGGGTTAAAATCGAGTCAATTTCGGGTCGGGTCAACATTTAAATTTTCGGGTCAATTTGATTTGAGTTGGGTTAAAGGTTTGAGGTTTAGTATTTATGGTTTAGTTTAGAGTTATTGATGTATGAGATTAATTCTAATTCAACTTGTCAATCTATGCATTTGAATTTGATTAAATATTTAAATCAAAGCTTCATGTATCCATATAATTTTTTTTTGTATAATTATATTGAATCAAAGTTTATAATAATAATAATAATAATAATAATAATAATAATAATAATAATAATAATAATAATGTCTGAAATGAATTAATTTATTAAACTTAGGATCTAATTGAATTAATTAAAATCTAAAAGCATAAATCACGGACATAATTAAAATAATTTTAAAACTAAATGTGAAATTTCAATTAAATTAATCTAAATTGAAACTCAATTAAATCAAGAAAAATAGAAAGACAATTGGTAAAAATAGAGAGGGAAAAAATAAAATTTTGGAGGGAAATAAGCCACCAATTTTTTAAGCTAGATTGAAAAAAAAGAAAAAGAAAATTGGAAAAAATAGAGAGAGAAAAGATAAAATTTGGAGGGAAATAAGCCACCAATTTTTTAAGCTAGAGATTAATTACTTTTTAGGTCATGTTGCATTTAAAATGTTACATTTTAGTCAACTTTAAGTTCTAGTTTAATTTAATTTAGTTACAAGTATTCTCATGGTTTAGACTTCGGATATACAAATCCCCTCCCCGTAGTGATATTTAGTCTCTAAAAATTTACTTTTAGTTGAAGTTGACTAATCTTTGTAATTTAGTCTATTAATTTAATATATTGATATTTTCGTTCATTTTAATTTCAAAGATTTAATTTTTAGCCAAAATTGACCCCTATTTATTTATATAGTATAATTACAAATTTGATCATTGGACTCTCAAATTTCTCCACTTCCAAATTGTCAATTTAGTCTACAATTTCAATTTTATGCTATATTTTATGATGAAATTATAAAATTGGTCACCAAGATCTCAAATTTCTATACTTCATTTTATTATTTATTATATTGTTAACAATAGATATTCGGGTTAAAATCGGGTCAAAATCGGGTTAAAATCGGGTTAAAATCGGGTCGATATTCGGTTCAGCTTTCGGTTAAGCTTTCGGTTCGGGTAGCATTCGGTTCGGGTCCATTCGGTTCGGGTCTATTTCGGTTCGGGTCCATTTCGGTTCAACAAAAATTTTCGGTTCGGTTCGGTTTGATTCGGTTCGGTTGGGTTTCAGGTCAACTTCGAATCATCATGTTCGGGTCAAAATCGGGTTTCGGTTCGGGTAATTCGGTTCGGATTTCGGGTCTCGGGTCTAGTTTGCCAGGTCTAGTCTCTCCCTCACCTTTTGTTAGAAGCTGTGGAATAAAATAATGGGTAAACTACAGTATTAATCACTATATTCTCTTATTATTCTTATTTTGGCTTTTAATTTAATAACTTAACTTTTAAATTGTTTCTGTTTTGGTCACTCTTGAATGAAATGGATATAGAACTGAAAATTTTGATTTTGGTACAGTTTTTTAAAATAAATTTGATTCAGTTATAGTTCACATTTTAAGCAAATCTAATCAATTACATACAATATTTATAAATTTTATGCATTAAAACATCTTATAGTTTAGTGATTTTGATACCCTGTTGATTTTTATTGACTTTCTAGTTTTTATACTTTTGTTATAACCGAACAATTATTAAATTTACCATATTATCACATTTGATATTTTAACACGCAAAGTAAAAAAATCAATACCCGGATGAAATGTTTTGGTTAACTAGTCAATCGATTATTTGATTTAATTGGTATAATATAAGATCAGGAATTAAATAATTCAAAATTTTCCAATTAATCAAAATAATTTTTAAAGATGAATCAAACTCAATTTTACACTCCTGAAAAACACAAATCCAACAATCACTTTCTCACCTAAGAATAATAAATTAAAAACAAGGATCAACATTTTTCCTCTCCATGATTAGTAATTATGTTATTTGAGAGTGACTAAAATATAAATAATTTAAAAATTAAGTTATTAAATTAAAAAATTTAAACTTGAATTCACCAAATAGGAGTGAGAAGAAAGTTATGAATAGTGTAGTTCATCTTATTTGAGTACATTCAACGCTTATGTAGTACAACATAATTTTATTGACCACTATGATATAATTATCAAATGATTCAAGTTGTCACCTTGATAAAATACTAAAAAGGTAAATAGTGGAATTTATTTTATTTTTTGAAAATAAGATGCTCATTATAAAAAGTTTATAAAAAACACTTTAGTTTTATGATTTAAAAATTCAGTTTAAGATTTAAGAGTTTATAATTTAAAAATTGTGGTTAAAATTATGAATTATGGTTAAAATTTAATGTTTATACGATAGGCATTAAATCCCTAAACATTTATGCACCCGACTAGTTGTCAAACAAAGGAATTCGCATCCAAAATTCTAAATTCAAAGAAGAAAAAGGGCAAAGGGGAGGGGAATCACATTCGGTGTGTTTTTCATATAATAAGGCAAAGGGCAGAGATCAAATTATATATTAAAGAGGATAATATTCATTTTAGGAGACCCAGATTTAAATTATTTTATATGTAAGGTGTGCGTGCATTGTTAAAAATTAAAAAATGTATGAACATATATTATTTGTAATCATCTTAAGATTATTAAATATATATATATATATATATATATATATAATTACATGTATAAAGAACTAATACTTTCTGTTAGTACATTACACTTTTTATAATGTTTTATTATATATGTAATACTCATGCTAAAAAAAACACTCATACTCCTCCCAATGAACAAAAGACATTGTCATTTCATTTCAAAGGGACATTTCGCATACTTTCTGTTAGTTCATCTCCCAAATCACAGCAATCCAAAGAAATCTGAACAGAAAGTGTAAACTTTGATCAATCATAACCAAAAAGGCCGAAAACAAAATTGTTTAAGAATGTTTAGAAGAACTGAAGAAGAAATAATATAAATTAAACTTCATTTTCGGGTGTATTCCAATTCCCTTAACAAACTCAAAACCTTTGAAATTTTCTTCAAACAACTCACAAAATAAACCAAAACCCCATTCCATTTCTGGCTTCAAAGAATTGTTTTTTGTTTTGATTTTTTTGCAGCTGGAAATTTTGCAAAATTCAAGCCTTGGGTCATTTTGTTTTCAACCAGATCTGTTTATGTTGAAGCTTCAATAAGATCATTAGCTTCTTCTTTTTTTATCCTTTTTAAATTGGATTGTAATGGATTTGGATGATTTCAGATCAGTTCTTGAAACAGCTGGTGTTGATGTGTGGACATTCATTGATACAGCAATCCTGGCAGCTTCTTTAGATCATGGCCAAGAGTTGAAGCAAAGGAGAGATGGGACTGTGGAGAGACTCTATGCTACTTCCATGATTAATGGATGCAAAACCTGTGATTTTGGTGAGAGGTCAAATGGATTCCCAGTTAACAGAGAAGGCGACCTCCATGAAAGTAAAGGTGGAGAAGGAAGAAAAGGGTCGCCTTCAAAACCTCAATCAGATAACGAAGATGATGATTCGGACCCTTGCGGGGGCCTGTTTGATGATGAACAAAAAAGGGTTCTTGAAATTAAGGAGCTGCTTGAAGCACCTGACCAGGTCTTTGAATCGTTTTGCAATTGTGTTGTTGGTTTAATATTTGTGGAGTTTGATTTGAATTTTTGGTTTTTAACAGTCTGAAGATTCTTTGGTTGATTTGCTTCAAAGCTTGGCGGATATGGATATAACATTTCAAGCTCTCAAGGTAATAATTAAGTGGAATGATTTTGTTTTTATTGAATTGAATTTTGTTGTTAGTTTGATTCATCACCATTTCCTAGTTTTGATTCTATTTTCAGGAAACTGATATTGGGAGACATGTGAACAAATTTCGAAAGAACTCATCAAATGATGTTAGGAAACTAGTGAAGCTACTTGTCAGGTTTTAATATTCAGAATTTTTCATTTTAACTCGAAATATTAACATAGAAGACATGGCAGAGCTAGAAAATTTAGATTGTAGGGTCAAATTTTAATTTTTTTTAAAAAGGTCATAAATTAATGGCTAAATATTGTCTATCATTTGAATGATAATCTGTAGTTTTATATCTTAATATTAGACTAACTGGAAAGTTTTCAAGACTAAACGGGCAATGGTATATATGTATGAACGTTTTATTATGTTTTTAGTTTTGGGAAGAGCGGTGTATATGATTTGGTTCTTTGTTTTTTCAGGAAATGGAAAGAGATAGTAGATAAATGGGTTATGGTTAATCAACCTGGAGAACTTGAATCTGCTGCACTAATGGGTAAAATTATTACTGAACTGTAACATGAAGAACTTTTAGCTATGATGCCCTGACTTTTTATTTATTTATTTTAAAAAAAAAATATTTGTATCCAACACTGGTAATAAATATATTTTTGAATATAAATATAAAATTACAATATTTTGAAGATAAAATGTTTATACATTGAATATATATTTATATCCGACACTTACTCGAATCCGAAAAACATAAATTTTTTAGTTGTTTTGTGAAAACATTTCAAAGGTGGATGTGAATTGACATTTCATCAGGAGTTAAAAATGATGATGAATATTGTATGGCAAACAGATGGAGATTCACCGCAGGAAAAGCTTCCTCAAAATGGTGGTCAACAGGTTAAATCAATTATAATATACTATATATATAAGTATTTTTTTTTACGTGAAAGTTGTTTGAAAATTATGCTTTTCTTTTATCTTTCTAAGATTCTGCTGTGCTATAGGTTCCTGATTTGGTGTACTCTCCAAATCCACATAGTGAGTGCAGAATCTGATTCAAAGTCAAGTTTGATCTTTATTTCTTCTTGAAGAATTTGGATTTAACATGACTTCTAATAATTATAAACTACATGGAAAAAATGACTATACTCGTATTAGACCGATATCTATATCCGACATATGAATATTCGAGTCCTTTTTAATGCTTTTTCGGATGACAATTTTGCAGATGGGAGTAGTGCTTTAGACAAGAATAAAGCAGACGCTGAAAGGAAGTTAAAGCCAGTCTCACATCAGAAGGATCCTCCACTTAGACAGATTCACTCAACTCCTCCACAAAATGTACAGGTATTATTCCTAGTGCCAAATTAGAACCTGTAAATGCATTTGCCTAAACCTCAATGGTTAGAACAAAATTCATATGTTGGACACTTGCATCCGAGTTCGAATAACGTAACAGAGACAGAAAGAGAGCAAAATTGACACTGAAAAGCTGGCTTCTGCAACGAAAAGGCTTCAAGAAAGTTACAAAGAAGCTGAGAACGGTTTGCTTTCATATCTTGTTCCACAATTCCTTTGAAACCCTCACTAGGGGGTTCATACTAGATGTGATCATTCTATGGTATTTTGTTTGCGTTTTGAAGCCAAAAAGCAAAGAACTGTGCAAGTGATGGACATTCATGAACTACCAAAAGGTCCAAAACCCAAGAATGCATTCTTTGCAAAACACAAGGGAAGTGGTTCTCAAGGGAGGCACTGGTGATTTGGGTCAAACACATCACATGTTGGGGTTTTTCTCTTCTTTTTCTGTTTTTGATCAATTTTTGGATAGGGCTACTCTTCACAACTTTTATAGGTTATCTTTCCATCTTGGGTTTCCTTCTTTTTAGAACTTTAGTAGGTTATTCTTCCTGTTCATGGAGATGTACTGAATGATCTATTGATCATCTGAGATTCTTGAGGGACATGGACATCCATAACCATTCAATTTAGGGATGTACCCATTCATGAATGTAATTTTTGGGATATTTTATGACAATTCAATTTGGAGATGTATATACATATACTTAAGAAATAAAGAGGTAAAACAATACAGAATTAGTTATGAAACATTGCATATTAACATATCCATTTCTTATTACTGCCTGTGTTTCATTCTGTTAATTTTTGCAGTTTATACACTATATTATTCAAATTCGAGTATGAACATCTGATATAGGTGTGTGGTCAATTATTTCTATGTGTTTCATATATCTGAAAAACTTTAAAGAAAGTAATATCTCTTAATTATATTTGGATATCTGTTGGAACACTAACATGAAAAGAGAGAGTAAAGCGTAACTTAGTAGGTTTTGTGTCCAACACATTTCCAAGTAACAATGAGGTAAATCCTAGCTTAAAACATGATATTTAAAGTCATCTAAGAAACCTGATGCGTACATTCTATAATGGGTTTCAGCAAGTGGAACTTCAAATTGGGAGTAAAGGAAGAATAGGAAGTGGCATCTGCCAAGACTTATTAGGTTTGACAGAGATGAGAATGTCGAATATCGAATATCGAACAACGTTTAAGATTAGATGACACACGTAAACAAGTTGTCTCCAGGGAGTACGTCAGAGGATAGACAGACGGCGCAATATCTAGACAACAGATGAATACAACTAACATAGATTTCAAACAAACACGCACCTTTACAATTTTTGCATACCGATGCTGATGAAAAGTGACCGCGGAGTCTTGAAATGATAATGTTTTAAGGCTCCAGGTCTTGTCACCGGTTAAGCTAACATGATTTTGATGGCTCCATGATAAAGCTTGATATGATCAACTCAGCTGACAAAAAGATATACTTTTGGAATTAAGGGTAAATCCATAAAATGATTGAAAACAAGTAATTAACAGACAGAGATATGATAAAGGGAGAAATTACCTTTAGAAGAATTTCATCAGATTTCACTGCGAGGCCTCAACCTCAGCTGCCCCGCCATCTGCAGGCCCATAAGCTGATGCATTCTCACAAGAATCTAAGCAAGGGCTGTTAAATTGCTCCAAATGTTGGGAATCCATCAATGGGGAAGGAACTTCTGATGCCTGGTGTGGAAGGTTTTGTTTAACTTGTGAATCGTCTGATATGCAGCCCAGTGACGAACTCATTAAACCCGCAGATTTACGTTCAAATGAGAACTTTGAGGAAGTAGGTGATTCAGGTGTCTCAGTATACTTTCTCGACAATTCCAGAGGCCGATGGAAGAGTAAATGAGCAACAGTACGGTCAATGGGATTGGTCTCAGTTTCTGCATCCGACATCCTGTAACAGTATAGATTCAAGTTAAAATAAAAGGCTGCATTAAGGGTTGAAGATGGGTATTTTAAGTAAAAAAAATGCTGTTGATTTCATGGAAAGAACCTGGAAAGTTCAGAAGAACAGCTTTAAAATGATATGGTATAAATATCAAGAAACTAAAGCAAAATAAAACCACGTTAATGCTTTTGAGTTCTGAATTTATTTGAGGTGACTGGATCGTGAAAACTTATGAACTTCTAGCAGAGGAGCAAATCATCCACAAAGACAACAGAGTAAGCATGTACCATCTTTAACTTACACGAGGATAAACACCCTGGCTGTTGATAACATGAAAGTTTTTATGTTGCTCTGACTATTTTTCTTGAAATACTCGGATCTAAAGCATATCCAACACAGGTACGAGGGTATGTGTGGATTGTGTGATTGCAGAAAATTAGGGATGTAAACTCCCCAATATCAAGTTGCTATTAGTTAGCAATTATCTTCCTAATATCTTGTTAATAGCTGTAAATAAGGAATTAGATTCTTGTAATTTATTTGTAATTCCTTTTTCCTAGTTTAGGCTCTCTCTTGTAATCTATAAATATGGTCTTTCTTTATCAAATAAATAACAGAAATTAGAGTACTCAAACTGAGACTCTTTTCAATACCTTTCTACATGGTATCAGTCTAATTTCTCGATCCTATCAACTCTCAACATGGTTGATATTTTTTGCGTCCATGGCTGGTACTACTGACTGTTTCGAGTGGATTGTGCATGACTGGCAATGCCTCCCTTTTCCATACATTTCAGCCTTCATCAATCTCCTCTCAAATAAAGATTGCTGATGGCTCTTTCTCCTCCATATCAGGAAGTGGCTCTGTTAAAATATCTCCGAATTTAATACTGCAACATGTGTTATATGTTCCTAAATTAGCTTGTAATCTCATCTCAGTCAGTAAAATTTTTGCTGACCTAAAATGCACAGCTAATTTTTCACCTCTTGGTTGTAAATTACAGGCTTTGGACTCGGGGAAAGTGATTGGCAGTGCTAGGTTGTGTGGTGGCCTCTACATTCTTCAAGGGCAGCCTTCTCAAAGTGGACAAGCACACTCAAGCTCTATTTATCCTTTTCCTTGTTTTTCCAATATATCAGAATCCTCAAAAAATGTTCTTTTATGGCATTACAGATTAGGGCATCCCAGTTTTCAATATCTTGCCAAATTGCTACCACAATTGTTTATCGGTAAAAATCCTCAATCTTTTTCTTGTGAAATTTGTCCTCTTGCTAAGCATACAAAGAACACTTATCCTCCCTCTAATTATAAAACCTCTAAACCTTTTTCCACCATACATAGTGACATTTGGGGCCCTTCCCAAGTTAAGAATATTGATGGTTCTAGATGGTTCATCATTTTTGTCGATGATCACACTAGGCTCACTTGGACATTTCTTATGAGAGAAAAGTCAGAAACTAAAAAAGTGTTTAAGAGATTTCATAGTCTAATAGAAACTCAATTTCAAAGCAAAATTCAAATCCTTCATACTGATAATGGTAGTGAATATTTTTCTAGAGCTTTGGGGGATTTTCTTCAAGAAAAGGGGATTGTTCATATAACTTCTTGTGTAGATTCTCCTCAACAAAATGGCATTGCCGAGAGGAAAAATAGACATCTGTTAGAAGTTGCTAGGTCTCTTATGTTCTCTACTAATGTGCCTAAATTTTATTGGGGGGAAGCCATCCTTATAGCAACCTTCCTCATCAATAGGATGCCTAGTAAACCTCTTAATTTTAAAACACCTAGAAATCTTTTTCTTCAATCCTTTCCTCATTTTTAGCCCCTCACTTCTTCTATCCCAGTAAAAGTTTTTGGATGCACTGTCTTTGTTCACATTTATCCTCATTCTCGGTCTAAGTTAGATCCTAGAGCCTTAAAATGCATCTTCTTAGGTTATTCTTCTACTAAGAAGGGCTACAAATGTTACTCTCCCATAACTAAAAGAACCTATACCTCAATGGATGTCACCTTCATTGAACAAAAGCCATATTATACCAAGCATGAAATTCAGGGGGAGCGCTTAAGTGAATTCCAAGCTTTTGACATTTTTCCTATCACTAAAATTCTCACTATTATTTCTTCTGAACATGAACCCATTGTTATTACTAAAACCAATGAACCTTCCATCATTCCTAACTCCATTGAAACTACTGTCTTGGAGCCTCCAAGTACACCTCGCACACCACAAAGAACCCAACCAGAGCAACTTGAGGCCAAAGAGCTCAGTGTCTATAAAAGGAGAACAAAGCCCAATAAAGAGACCGACATACAACCTGGTAACTTCCAAGAGCTGGAACCTACTCCTACAGCCTCAGAGAATCCACAAGGTATGAAAAATTCTCAAAGTATTGCTCCAACTGTGGATACTGATGATTTGCCTATTGCACAGAGAAAAGGTGTAAGGAAGTGTACAACACATCCTATTCAGAAGTTTGTGGCATATGGAAACTTAAAGCCTGCCTTTAAAGCCTTCACTTCTAGTGTTGATAACACTTTCATTCCAAAAACAATAGAGGAAGCAATGAAAGACATAAGATGGAAGAAGGCTGTTGAAGAAGAGATAAGGGCACTAGAAGACAATAAAACCTGGAAAATCACTGATCTTCCACCAGGAAAAAGGCCAGTGGGTTGCAAGTGGATTTTTACTGTCAAGTATAGATCTGATGGGAGCATTGAACGTTATAAGGCAAGATTGGTGGCCAAGGGATTTACTCAGTCCTATGGGATAGACTACCAGGAGACATTTGCTCCAGTAGCAAAGCTGAATACAGTGAGAGTTCTTTTGTCTTTGGCAGTTAACAAGGACTGGAAATTACATCAACTTGACATCAAGAATGCCTTCTTGAATGGCAATCTTGAAGAAGATGTATATATGGAAATTCCACAGGGGTTGGGATATTATTCTGACAAATAGAAAGTTTGTAAACTTGAGAAGTCATTGTATGGATTGAAACAGTCTCCTAGGGCTTGGTTTGATCGATTTGCAAAGGCTATTGTGAAGAATGGGTACAAGCAAGGCCAAACCGACCACACCTTGTTCATCAAAGAGGGATCAGAAAAGAAGAAAGCAATCCTCATTGTGTATGTTGATGATATCATCATCACTGGTGATGACAATGAAGAAATTGGAAATTTAAAGAAATTGCTTGCAAGTGAATTTGAAACCAAGGATCTTGGTACTTGATACTTCCTTGGCATGGAGGTTGCAAGATCAGAAGTTGGTCTAGTAATTAATCAGAGAAAATATATCCTAGACTTGTTATCTGAATCTGGGATGAAAGGCTGCAAACCAGCTGAGACTCCTATGGAGTTCAATCTCAAACTGAAGAAGGATGTTCTTGGAAGTCCAGTTAATAAGGGATTGTATCAAAGGTTAGTTGGGAAATTAATTTATCTTTCTCTTACTAGACCTGATATATCTTTTTCTGTGAGCATTGTTAGTCAATATTTGAGTGACCCTCGAGAGGAGCATCTTGAAGCTGTCAACAGAATACTAAAATACCTAAAGATGACACCTGGCCATGGGCTAATTTTCAAGAAAACCAATGACAGATCAGTAAAAGTCTTCACTGATGCTAGCTGGGCTGGAGAACTGACAGATAGAAGATCCACCAGTGGGTACTGCACTTTTGTTTGGGGCAATTTGGTAACTTGGAGGAGCAAAAAGCAGTCTGTTGTGTCTCGGAGCAGTGCTGAAGCTGAGTATAGAGCTATTGCACTTGGAATGTGTGAGGGAATATGGTTACAAAGGTTACTTGTTGAATTGGGCTTCAGTGACTCTAAAGAGTTTGAACTATACAGTGATAGTCAATCTGCCATCAGTATAGTGAGAAATCCAGTCCATCATGATAGGACTAAACATGTGGAAATTGATAGACAGTTCATTTCAGAGAAAGTCAACAGTGGTCTGGTAAAACTGAACTTTGTTTCTTCTAAAGATCAACTTGCAGACATTCTCACCAAGGCACTTCCTAGAGTAACCTTTGATGAGTTTACATGCAAGCTGGGATTATATAATATATACTCTCCAGCTTGAGGGGGGAGTGTGGATTGCGTGATTGCAGAAAATTAGGGATGTAAACTCCCTAATATCAAGTTGCTATTAGTTAGCAATTATCTTCCTAATATCTTGTTAATAGCTGTAAATAAGGAATTAGATTCTTGTAATTTATTTGTAATTCCTTTTTCCTAGTTTAAGCTCTCTCTTGTAATCTATAAATATGGTCTTTCTTTATCAAATAAATAACAGAAATTAGAGTACTCAAACTGAGACTCTTTTCAATACCTTTCTACAGTATGAACCTCCAAAAACCCTCTAAATACATGGAAATATCGCAAAAAAGTTGAACATACCCATTACGCTCGCACTCAAATCCAAGGACATACATTTTAGCAAACATTAACTAGTAGCGGGGAAAGAAGGTGATTGAATTTTGACACTAGTTCCTTCCCAAGACACTGTAATGAAATGGGACAGTGCAAATGAAAGGTTTCAGCTAGACACAATTTCGTTGTTGGATTCATTAGGACCTATAATTCTAATTCTCAAACTCTATAAGAGCATATTCTTTCTCATAAGTGTCTAATAGTGACGAAATGTTACGAATGCACGAGCAGGATTGTGTCACAGGGAGATTGGCAGAAAGTCGAAGTCAGTTGTCTTCCCTTTGTCTCGATTCTCTAGGGTTTTCTTTTATAGAAATTTTAATTAGGCTTCATTATTCAATAAGTACCTTTAAATAGAAATTTCAATAATTAAATAAAATAAGTCAAATTAAATAAAGTTCTACCAAATACAATCTCTATTGTAAGAGTCCTGAATCAACTTCTACTAAGCATCCACAACAATACTTCCCCCATCAGGAAAAGAACATGTCCTCATAATGGGCCTCTACAACACCCGATTTGGATTAGTCGGCCAATGGGTCGGATACCGTTCTTCTACGGTTATTTCCGACATGTAGTATTAGGCTATTAGCCGTTTATGTTCAAAAGCTCTAGCAATGACGATAGATATAGCTAAATTAGGGGGTTTGTGCATTTGAACATCCAATTGAATCGAATCATCCAGTCTAGCAATGAATAATCTAACATATTGGTCTACACCAACGTAATGATTTGTCCTATTAATTTTCCTAAAATTATCGCTGATAAAGCTCTAAAGTTTCTGTTTGTTTCAAACTAACCAAGTCTCCCAAGGGGTTGCTGCCTACTGGAGGACCAAAACGAAGGGGGTAACAATTGTAGAATTCTAGCCAATTCATCACTCACCCGTCACCCCTCCAATTTCATCTAACAACGCCAAAACTGTGTCTTTCCCAACATGTGAAAGGTTGCCAAACCTACCTAGTTTGCCTCATTGGTGCAAGATCTTCAATACATCAACATAAGGGGAGAACAGGAAAAGAAAAACGATGTTTCTATCGGTATTTTTCATCTCGACTCACAATACATCGTGCCTCCGTAAGTCAGAATTCATCCATTAATGGTGCAAACCTTAGGCATTCAGGTGCTAAACCACTGTAGATTTCATGACATAGATTACCCTTTCTAAGAACAAGAAAAAATATTTTTAATTTTGAATTAATTTAAATTAAATGCAACAGCAAAGAGTTCACTAACCTGTTGTGATTCTCATTTTCCTCTTTCGCAACTTTATTTTCATCCCTGCTACTTTTGTTAGTGCTGCTAGTGTCACTAGCATAATGTCTCTGCATTGCATTTTGAGCCAACCGGAACAAGCTATCTCTTATGCAAAGTCTAATTCTCACATCCAACTGCAAAAATTGATTTGTCGGTGTCATAAATTCCTTATTAGTCAGCAATGAAGAAAACTTCTTCAGTAACTCTAGCATACCTTTGTGATTATATCTTGTAGCTGATAAAGTACTTTCTCCTCCAGTGAATAGTCATCAATTGCAACAGAGATTGTATTAGAACCATCTTGCTCTTGAGGTGAGCCTGGGTCAAAAGAGGCAGGAGTCCTAACGTCTTCAACATCAGCTCCCCCAATGTGCTGAAATTGATCTTGTTGAGTAGATTTTTGAATGAAAGAGTGACTGGTACAAGGAACTTGATTGCTAAACTGCTGTTGTTGCTTCTGAATGGCAAGCAATGCTTGCATTTGTTGGCGTCGCCTCAACTTTTCTATTTTCTCCTGAGGTGTCATGCTCAAGGGTGTTGCAGCAGCCTCAACTGATCTGTTTACATGATTGGCCTTGCCAGGGGAAACATCACAACAAGAAAGTATGGGTTGCTGATAAAATTCCCCAGATTGGATGTTGGACAGAGCAGGCAACACGGGACTTTGGTTTAAAAGATTCCCATATGTGGAAGGGGCTACAAATGAATTGGAAATGTGTTGGTACTGCAGTGAGTCACTTCCTCGAAGCTGCTTCTGTTGATTCACAACTGAAGTTGGAGAAGATTTTAGCATGGAGGTTGCCAAGTTATTCTCATATTCAGCCAACGGGTTTCCAGATGGAGACCAGGTATCGAATAAGTCAGGTACTATTTTTGCCTCACCTATTTCTTCAGGATTTTTTGGAATTTCCAACAGCTTTCTCAGCCTGCCTGCCTGCAGAGAGAAGTATTAAACCAAAAATAACACATTGGCCTCTTAAAGAGAACACACAGATTTTATAATTGCAGAAAATTAATGAAATAAGTTCTTGCCTATTCATAACACCCTCCCTAGGGTTGTGACTGAGCCAAGCCAAACTCATACAGAAAGAAGCTCGAAATAAGTTATTCTAACCATCTTTTAGCTACTCTGAACTCCAAGCTATATCAGCATCTACCAAAAGCTTGAATAAATTTATAACTAACTTTGCCACAAGGGATAGAAGGCTATTTTTGTTATTTACTTGAAAGCACATAATCACAGCTAAAATGCCGAAGTTAAATATGTATATATATAGAAGGAGAGGCACTTTCGGCCTAGACAGTTTTCATTAGAGAACTTGGTAGCGATCTTCCATGGAGAAAAAATGCCAAGCCAGACCCACTAAATTTCAAGCACCTGATAAATAAATTTGATCAATCTATATTGTTTATAGCTAACAAAACAATTTATTTAATATGCTACATAGAAAGATGCTAGGCTATTTTCCGCCTTGCTATATAGCACACAAGAAAGGTTCTATACACTTACTCATATAGTTCTATAAATACACAAGGATGATGCATCATAAAACTCACAATTCCAAGGACCACGGAAAGCAGTATTCTATTCTAAATCTTTTGAAGAAATACCACAAACCAAAGATAATTTGAATAATCAAGTATGAAGAATATGATAGGAATACCTTATTAGCCAATTCATCAGCGGTCATCACATTTTCAGCAGCCAGATGAGACTTTGATGCACTGGTTTTACTCGTGCTTTCCACATTTATCTGTGTAAGTGGAAATAGCATGTTATTACTTTGGTTTGGTTGACAATGCTGAAAGCATAAGTAACAAAGAATTGATCATACTGCATGTTGATACACCTGCTCTTCAATTATGGATTTTCTTTTATCTCCAGGAAAATCCTCAGTATGCAAACCATGAGAAGTGAAACCATCCATTTTCCCATAGCTAAGGCTAAGTGACTGGTTATCTTGTTGCTCATATTCACTTTTGATTTCCAAATGCTCAGGTGCACTCTTTAATGCTCCTATCTCTAGACCAGGAGAGTCAACGGTCCTAGGAAAGGATTTTCCTGGACTGTCTGTTACCTCTTTGGATGAGGACCATAATTCAGAAGCACTTCCAAGACTTACATTGCCAAATATTGGGTCATCGTTGCTGCAAAATCATCACTTGTGAGAATATTGAGTCAGATGAATGTCACAGCATATGAAAAAGGGAAAATGACAGGAACATTATGACTGGGGTTCTCTTTTTTCCCCGAGAAGGGGGGGGGGGGGGGGGTGCAGTGCTATGGATCTCCCAAAGTTTTGTTATACTAGCTTGGAACACTGCTACAAGAGAAGGGCGGGGGGGGGGGGGGGGGGGGGGGGGCACAGATAACAACGGTATATAAAATTGGACAACCTGAGTGATCAAGCTGGTTTAGGAGTTGCAGGTTCTTTAGTCCCACATTTGAGGTATAAAGAACAATTATAAGAGCAAATGAACCCAGAAAATTTTCAATGCCAAATTTACATTGAAAATCAATAGTCATTTATGTGAAACCATGATGGTTGTTCGTTCCATGCTGACAGAAGTTGTCAACTCGTGGTTACTTACTGAGTTGAAAAGGAAACACGAGAACCATAGTACTTGCCTGACTGCAGAAATACCAATCTTCCAGACTAGATTGTCAAGACAATGCTTTCATAAGCTACAATTAAGGTATGAGTTGTGTTTTACCTAAAAATTCGATCAAGATCATCAAAACTTCCAATGTTAGCCCAGCTGTAGTCAACAAAATCACCTTGTTCTTTACCTTCATCCGGATTTTGAAAATTTTCAGGATCCTTACTAAGTTCAGCTGTCTCTGATGTCAAGAAAGGTGGATGATTAGGGTTATAAAACAAAAAAAAGCTATTGGCTTTAGTCTGAATAACTAAAATTCTCACCATTTTTTGAACTGCATTGAGTTACTTTGACCAAACTATTAGGGACTTCGCTCCCCATGGAATCCTGATCAGTTTTGGCTGCATTAGATAGAGATAACTCCGGCCACGAGCCAATGTCAACTCCTGAAGTGCCAATCCCTCCGTTTGTGTCGAAATCGGGACTCCCCTCCAAATTTCTTCCATGAAGATCAAATTTATCCCCAGGTGTCTTTTTCTCGTTAGACTGTATGGTTGCAGTTGCTTGATTCCATTCCTTCTTAGAACAACAGTTTTCACTTACCTCTTGATAAGCTACCATATGGCTATCAGTCTCTCCAGCATCATCCCATATTATATTTGTTAGCTGCAAAATACATGAACACTCATATAACCATCCAAGAATGTATTATCAAATCTTTAAGCGACCAAAATAATCATGTTTAAGCAAAAAGAAACTGGAAATTTAGAGAAAAGCTGAAACATATGTTTGCCTGATTAAATCAATGCCTTTTTTGTGCTCTCTAACAACAATCAGACCCAACAATGATAAATTCCCACAGAAAAAAGATACAAGTCAGTTAGAACTCTTAAGATACTAGAAGGATAGGTTACAAGTTTCTTGAGTGAAAAGTATGAACAACAGTCTTCAAAGTCTCTCCCCAGCCAAGATAATTACCTTGTTAACTTCAAAATTGAAATACAGCTTCTTTTATTCCCGAAGCCTCTTAATTTTTCTCCTTTTTTCTCAAATGACTTGAATTCATTCAGAATCCACCAAATCTTCCTTCAACATGATTTGGTTCCATTCGGATTTTAACCCTCTAGATTCTCTGTTCTTGTTTGTAAGAGGGTCAAATGAACTAAACAGATCTCTCATTTTCAATGGGATTACATCCTTCTGGGTTTATTGTTCGGGTGTTGTATTCCTCTATGACCTGTTGCTCGGGTGTTACACTTATTTTCTAGTAATAGTTGCCTTTCAAGAAAGAAAAAGAAGAAAAGGTTTGGTTCCAAAAATGAATTTGATCTCAAAGCACCCTTTCCAAGAATTCAACCTTATATAACACTACTTTTTACAATCACACAGAACAAAGAATTGCAAATACAGAAGTAAAAAAGTAACCTACTTTTGTCTCACTTGAATGTCAAGTTAATGGATTCAATCATAAATCAATTGCTTATTGATAGATGAAACACAGGTCAGGTCATATGTTAACCATCCATTGTTGTCAGGCTTATAATTCTACTTCCCATGTAACTGCAGACAAGGTTTACACAAGTTGTCCCAGCTGCAAATGCCAATGGTAAGGAAATAAATACATTCAAGGATTTTCCTTGGAAATTAACAATAAATAGCTCACTTATGTACGCAAAAAGGCATGAGCTCACCCAAATGTAAGGCAAAAGAGAGAAAGAAAAAGTGCAGTCTACCATAGGCCGCACTCTTAACCTATGCTATCAAGAACCAGGCATGTCTACCAATCTAATATGCCAGTCCAATAAAACCCAAGGTGGATACTAGAAAGTTAATCCACTCGCGGGGTTCATGATTAAGGTGGGATGAAATTTTAGTTAAGAATATAAGCTGTTTTGTTACGTACAATCACCCACTCATGATCACGATGTAGAACAGGTTTCTCATCAAAGCACTTGAGAAGTAGTAATCTGTAACTTCTTTAATGAAATTTTACAAATCACGGTACTCAATTCTCAATAACAAAACTCTCCAAATCAAGATATTCGGTGCTAAACTCCTATGTTAGTGGAAAGTAAAATAATATGGGGTACTTAAAGCTAAACACTAACCCTTAATACAAGATCACAAAGTTTCAAATATAACCATAATCCTTAAAGTTTGGGAAAAAAGGTAAAACACTATTACCATAAAATAACCTAGTTAATGATTATTTAATTACTAATTCAAAAAAGTTCTCTGCACATCATTTCTACTAAATTAAAAGAAAGTAATCAGTTAATTGACTATAGTTACTATAATTGATGTTTCCGATACAATCTTAACAGAAAAATATTTACTTAAATTGAAATCTACGGAAAAATCCAAAACAAAAAATAACTTCTTTTTAAGAATAAAAGTTAGATCTAATTACCTCTTCTTCGTTCCAATCAAACATCTCAAAAGAAAGCCGCAGTTAATCACGAATCCATCACGAGCTCAAATTACTCCACACATCGCCAGTTCCCACCAAATAAATTTAAAGAAAATACAAACAAACTACAACGAGAATAAACAAAACATACCCAGAATTACTAAATATAAGATTAATTTCTTATATTTTCGGAATGAGAAGATAAAAGCAAGTGGAAAGAGTTACAGAGTAAACACAAAAACAGAGAAAGGAGAGAGGGATTTTTAAAAAAATTAGACAAATAGGAAAAAAAAGAATTTTGGGTAAGGATGGTGGGACCCATTAGACGTGACGTGGGAAGCTAATGGCAGAGAAGATGACACGTGTAAAATGGCGTATCTAAAGACGTGGTTAGGAATAAGCCGATCTATTGCTGAGTAGTGATTGGGGCCGGCTTTATTATAAGTTATAGGGAAAACTACACTGGTGGTGGTCCCCAAATTATTACCGTTTTCTTATTTTGGTCCTTAAACTATGTTTTTCAGTAAAATCATCCCTTCTGTTACATAGTTCTCCTGTTTTAGTCCTCGACGTTAAACAGCTAACGATTTTGCTGACGTGGCATTTTTAAATATTTTTAATCATTTCTCTCTCCTCTTAAAAAATGCCACGTCAGCAAAATAGTTAGCTGTTTAACGCCGGGGACTAAAACAGGAGAACTATGTAACAAAAGAGACAATTTTGCCGAAAAACATAGTTTGGGGATCAAAATAGGAAAATGGTAATAGTTTGGGGACCACCGGTGTAGTTTTCCCTAAGTTATAACATGAAACAAGAAGTTGCGTTTATTGGTTAAATTACATTTGCATCCTTTATTCTTTAACATCTTTTCATATACTTCCCTAAAATTTTCGTTCATCTTAAATTCTTTGTGGTTTCAATTTATTTGACATGTATACTTACAAAGGGTAAAATTTTGATACACAGGCTGTGCAAAATTTAGTTTTACACAAGTATGTATATTTACACTGTAAAACTCAAATCCTAAATTCTTAATTTTAAACCTTAAATTCTAAACACTAATCTTAAATTCTAAACTTTAAAACCTAAATTCTTAAATTTTAAACCCAACTTAAATCTCTGACCCCTAAAACTAAAAGGCTTGAAATTAAAGTTTATACGGTATGTATATCAAAGTTTATTTTATATACAAATGTATAATTTTAAAGTATTATATTTTATATACTATTTATATACAAAATTTATATACCAATAATGAATCACATGTTGACACTTTATCAAATACACTTTAAATTAAATATAGACAATTGGTTTTATTTAAAATTAATTAAACTTTTTTGACAATTGAAGACACATAATTCATTGTTATACATAACTTTATTTTTTAATCAAATTTGTAAGACTGACTATTTTTATTCAAAGTCATCAATATTTTAAACTTATTTTTTCTTATAAGTAGACACGTGGCATGTAAAACAGAGCGTATTTAACGAAGTATATAAACAACCAAATAATAATTTGAGTCATTATAAGATAAATAAATTATTACAAAGTACTAGAAAATGACTAATAAGTATAATCCAATCCAAAATAATTTTAAATGTGATCTACATATAACAGAATTTAATTTAGAATAAGCTCGTATGTGAATTACTCAATGACAAGTGATATGTAAAATCGAATAAAAAAATAATTGCAAATCATAACAGGGGTATAGGCAAAATTATTCCTTTTGTTTTAGTCTTCTTTGTAACATTTTCATAATTTAGGGTCTTGTCTGAATTGCTACTTCGACTAGAAATGTCTAGGGTTTGCGGTATTGGGTGACTTTCCATGTCGCTTTCATGATCCCTGCTTTCCTCTTTCTTCTTTTCTGGTAAATGTTCAAATATAGACATGATTAAAGCTTTTAATTTGGTTGATTTATCCGAATATGCAAAATTAATAATTATTTATGTATATATCAATCTAAAAAATTAATTTTCGATCTAGTATCTTTTATTGAAACTCGTCTCGTTGCTATGGCGAGTTATACGTTTTTTTCTAATTTTTTAATAAAATTTGTTATATTAGCATGGTGAGCTCCAAAGTTTTTATTTGGCTCAATATAAAAATAAGTATCTAAACTATACTTTTTTAAACTTTAAATACCTAAATTATTTTTTCTAAAAATAGGTACTTAAAATTTCAATCGTCATAATTTTAGGTGCCGAGTAGTTAACTATCGTTAAAAAAATATGTTAACCAATAAAAATTTAACACATGCCATGTTTTAATTTATAATTTCTTTTAAATAATTGTTTTTTAATAATTCAAAATTTTTCAAAAGAAATCTTGAAATTCTGAAATTTTTTAAAATAGTCCACAAATCCCTAAATCCTAAAACCTCAAATCTTCATCGTTACCACCGCCGACCACACTCGTTCGGTCACCAGACTTAGTCGGCCATTTCCCCCAACGTGTCGCTGTCAAAAATCGGCGAACGGTGTGCCCATCCCTCTAACCCTTAAAAAATGAATTAGCAGCCAGTCGAACATTGAACGTCGAATGTGAAATAGTCATTCGGTTGGTACACCGTTCGTCGATTTTCGGAGGCGGCACACTGGGGGAAATGACCAACTGGGTCCGACGATCGAACGTGTGTGGTTGACGATGGTGACCGGAGGTGAAGATTTAAGGATTTGTTATTTTTAGGGATTTAAAGACTAATTTAAAGATTTTTAGAATTTCAGGATTTTAAAAAAAATTGAAGTTTTAAAGTTTTTTTTTTAAATATTAAAAAATCAATACTCCTGTCACATGTCTCATTGTGTTTGGATAACTGTTTTTTTAAACGTTCGAGCATTTAAAATCGTAACAGTTAAAAAGAGAGAGAATATCAACTAATGTTGTTTACTGTTTATTATCAACCGAATGACAAAAAATAACCTCATAGGTTGGATATAAATCAAAAGCGTTTGAGTCTTAAAATGTCATTCTTTCTCTACAGCTTTCCCTGCGTAGTGCATACTCCACAACTCCATATTTTAAACAAGAAAATTAAATGGCTAATCATTCAGAATTGGAAGTTCTCAACCAAGCCTTGTCAGGTTTTCGTCAATAATCAGATCCTTTCTGTAAAAACTGTGTCATAATATTGTACATACTAAAAGTATTCTTGCCGCTCGATTTCACGACAACTTCCAGGACTTAGAGTGCTGCCCAAGGTGAGATAAAAAAACGAAATTCATTAAACATCTCATGTTTTTCTGTCTTTTTGCGCAAGCTGTTTGGAGGGCCTCAGGTTTTAACTATTTTTCCTCTTCTTCTGGTTTCCCTGTATTTTCAAAATGGTGGAACATAATCAATGAATTCCGGAAGTTGGGGAACTTTGAATCATTGCATTCCTCTTGTGGGTTATTTGGCAATCGCGGAACGTCTTGATCTTTGAAGGTAGGAAAGACCTTCCTTGGGACATGTGGCTGCAAGCGGAACGAGCCTTTCAGGAGTTTACACATGAAACAACTGCTAGCTTGCCGGTAAAGCCACATCAATCTTCTGAACCGAGGTACTGGATTCTCCCTCCTCCGGGTACCTTTAATATTAACTGCGATGCTGCCTTTGATAGCAAATCAGAAAAGGCTATGGCGGCTGCCATTGCACGAGATATGTTATTCAGGGAATATTCGCACTAGCCCTTGTCCCATCAGCAGCGGTGGCAGAAGCCTTTGCTATTTGGCTGGAAATGTCCTTGGCTTCGCTTAATGGTTTTTCTAATATTATTATTGAGGATGATTGTAAAGCTGTAATCAGAAGACTATGCTCTCGCTCCCTTTCTGAGTGGGTCTCCTCGACCATTGAAGAGGGTATTTGTTCGAAAGTTGAGTCTTTCGACTCTTGCTCCTTTTCTTTTGTTCCTCTAGTCTGTAATCAAGCATCGAATTGGCTTGTCAATTTTTTTGCCAAGAATAGTCAAGTTTGTTTGGCTTTTAATTTCGACTTAATTGATTTAAAATAATAAATAAAGCAACCCCATTATAAATTAAAAATAAATCAAATTCTATATAATATAATTAATTTGATTCAAATTTGATTCGATTTATCGAAACAAACATATTATTCAATTAATAATTTTAAAACTTAGAACTTCACTCATAATATAAAAAAAATAATAGCATAACAATCAAAGTTTCAAAAGACTGTTAATCTATGTCAACGGGCTTAACAAAAACTCAATAAACATAAAGATCAAAAGAGCACAAATAAGTTAAATTCTTTGTATCTCATAACCTAATATACATATAGAGAGATAAGATCCTATTATACCATATAAAACTTTAAAAGTTTTATATTTTTTTGAACCGTTGAATGAGGTAAATTAATGACTGGGATTAATAGTAATAAATGAGAAGATTATCACAAAAAAATAAAAACAAAATAAGAATAAGAATAAGAATAAGAATAAGAATATATATATATATATATATATATATATATATATATATATATATATATATATATTATGAAACATGATATATCCCAAAATCTCCTTGAATATTACTACAAAATTATCTCTACAATTAAACCACAATATTGTAGAGATCACAAAAGAATCGCATCTCCCCTAACTTGGAGATTATGTATATAAAAAATTTATACAGGGAAAAAAATAAAACCTGAAAAATTAAAGAGCATGAAGAAAAATAAAATGTTCCCTTCAACATGATAATATTTAGGGTAAACTACACCGGTGGTACCCTAATTATGCCTGTATTCCTATTTTGGTCCCAAAACTATGTTTTTCGGCAAAAGAGTCCCTTCCGTTACATAGTTTTCTTGTTTTGGTCCCCCGACGTTAAATAACTAACGGTTTTGCTGATGTGGCATTTTTTAATATTTTTTAAGGCTGACGTGGCATTTTTAAATATTTTTTTAATCATTTCTCTCTCCTCTTATATATTATTTTTATTTAATTTTATTCACCCAATCATGTTGTGACACGTGTCACTACACTATTAGGTTAAAAAACCCCCAAATATCCTAAAACTCAAAAGTGATGCTGCTGGGATTCGAACCCAGGACGACCAGCCCACCAAGCATGCACTTGAACCATCTAGGCTAGGCTGAATAATTGATTTAAATCTACTAACACTTATATTTAAGCTGTACATAATTGGTGCAGATCAGAATCATAAAACCCAATCGTCGTTTTCTCATGGCATTGTCAAGAATCATAAAACCCAATCGATTTCTCTTCAAATCAGCAAGTTCTTCGTTACTGCTCCCCTGCAAAGCCCTTCTTTTTCCCTCAAATCAACGACGACCCATTTCCACTTAACATCGAAACGACGATTTTCTCTCGCCGGATCAGATTAGCACCGCGAATGCATTCGTTTCAATCTTATTCAAACAACCTTTTTCACCAAACAATCCAGAGCTCACATAATGTACTTCTCCTAAACGACGATTGGGTTTTATGATTCCCAGCCATATCATGTAAGAAATGAAGTCTGTAGCATGGTGTTCCCTTAAAAAAATGATGATTTTTGTTCGAGACATTGCATTACATGTTATTTTTGCTGATTAAGTAATGGGTGGTTGAAATGCTTTCTGAATGAGGATCCAATAGGGATCCCTCTGTTATACACTGAAGCTTCAATATTACAGTAGTTTCCTGTTCGATTTGATTTTGGTCGAGGAATTGTATTTAAATACTGTAATTTCTTCACTTGATAGATTTAGATTATAAATGATTCGAAAGAAGTTTAGTTTGAGAGAAAGGGAAAACAAAAAGAGACGCATGAAATATCTGCTGTACAGTTCTTGCATGTTTGTTGATGCCAATTATGTACAGCTTAAATATAAGTGTTAGTAGATTTAAATCAATTATTCAGCCTAGCCTAGATGGTTCAAGTGCATGCTTGGTGGGCTGGTGGTCTTTGGTTCGAATCCCAGCAGTACCAACTTTTAATTTTTAGGATATTTGGAGGGTTTTTTCACCTAATAGTGTAGTGACACGTGTCACAACATGATTGGGTGAATAAAATTAAATAAAAATAATATATAAGAGGAGAGAGAAATGATTAAAAAAATATTTAAAAATGCCACGTCAGCCTTAAAAAATATTAAAAAATACCACATCAGCAAAACCGTTAGTTATTTAACGTCGGGGACCAAAACAGGAAAACTATGTAACGGAAGGGACTCTTTTGCCGAAAAACATAGTTTTGGGACCAAAGTAGGAATACAGGCATAGTTAGGGTACCACCGGTGTAGTTTACCCTAATATTTATCAACCGTCATTAAAATCTTTTTATCTTTATCTAACTAGTTGTTTATATAGTGACATATGAGAGGTGATGAACATAATCAATCTTGCATATCTGCTCCGCTAATAGTTCTGATTACATTGATAAACTGTCACAAAACAATCTAACCATATTAGACCGTCGATCTTTTTTGATCAGAGACGCACGCCATAATGACAGTTATACGAACACAAAACTATTACAAAGGATGTATATAAAACTTATGTCATAAGACAAAAAATCGTACTACAAAAATAGACAAAACAAGCATAACAAAATGTTCTGAAATGAAAAATCAAAGATAAAAGTGATTTTTATTGAGAACTAAAAATAAGGAAAAAATTTAAAACAGAAGACACTAAAAACAAAAAGAAAACTGAAAAACAAGTCCTTCCATCTGTGTGGACGAAGGCAAATACGGATGGTGCGGTTAACATAGAGGGAGAAGTTGCGGCTGCAGCCTGCAGGTGGTGTATTAGGCGATGATAGTGGCACATGAATTTTGGCTTCTCTCATAGTTCTCATAATTGCTTTGTCCTCATCGCCCAACTTTGGGCTATTCATGATATCCTTGTTCATAGTTCACACTTGAAGATTGGTGTCGAAATCCAAACAGACCCTAATAATGATCTAGTGGTCAAATTTTGACCTTTGTCTCTCATATCTCAATTTTAAATAAAAAAATTATATTTGTTAGACTAATAATACATGAGAAAAGTAATAAGCTTGTTAAGTCGAAAATAACTTAAGTCAATTTAATAAGTGTATTAATTTTTCTGCCAGTTAATTTAATTTAATAAGAAAAAATCCAATGATCAAAATAAAAGTAAAAAGATGAAAATAAATACAAAATTCATATTAAACTGACTTAATAAGTTTATTATTTTTTCAATGATCAATTTGTTGGATTTTTTAATAAAAAATTTGTTGGATGTTAACACAAAGAATACTTAATATTTTAACCCTTTATTTAAAAAATTAAATACAATATTTTAACCCTTTTAAGTGGAGTTCCCACTTATGATAAGTCAACTAGTTGGATGTTATTTTGCAAAGACAGGATCATAATCATATAAACCAATTGAGCTTAGCTCAGATTTATTTAATTTCCTTTATATGTAAATCCACTCTTTTGTCATCACATATCAATACAACATTCAAAAGGGGTAGCTCAGAATGGCATGGCAACATCCATCCCACCAAAGACTTCATATATATATATATATATATATATATATAATCACTACTTTTATCTAAGCTCTATGCACTGCATTGTTTATTCCTAATAAAGAAGAGCAAAGAAACCCTAAAACCTTGACCCGATTCGATCAATCACAGCATCCTACAGTGAAGATTGGAAAATCATCTCTGCAAGTTCCTGTAACAACACAAACAAATTTGTCATCTCCACATTACATGCTACTTTACGTCCATAGAATGTATACAGGACATTGAAAAGCATTGCCTTCTGTCATGTTCTGTAGTTAGTTTTCTAGTTAGGATCAATATTTGTTCGTACCTATCAAACAATCTAAATATGAAAGCTCTCTATTGACTCGGGTTATATCACGAAGTTCAAAAAGCATGTAAACGTTTTTAAAAAGTAATTTATCTAACTACCTGCTTGGCTGAAGCAACCTTGGGCTCTCCCCATTCCATGGCTTTCTTCTCAAGCATTTCAAAATCAGCTTTACCAGCCTGTTTGATGATGGATTACTTCCATTAGGGGTTTCGCCATATGAAATGTAAACTTTAGACCAAAAACGAAGCTATCGTTAAAATAAATAAGCACATCACCTCAATCTGGCCCCCAAGTTCCGTGTCGAAGCTGGAATATCGTTTACGAACAAGCTCAGCCAAAGAACCATCCTATAACAGAGATATCCATATTATTAATATAGGAAAGAGGAGAGGAAAGTGAAAGAGGCATTTGGTTAAATTTCATCTCAAATAGATAAAGAGGAAAGTAATATGAGCAAACTGATTTTATCACCTCAATCAGCTTAGCAGCATTTCGGAGCCCACGAGCCAAGGTGTCCATTCCACCAATATGAGCAATGAACAAGTCCTCAACATCTGTACTCTCTCTCCGTCTACAAAACAACAAGAAGAAAAAATCATCTCAAGCGGATAAAGACGATGAGAGTCTAGGTAAACACAACAGGACTGAAGAAATATTGAGGGAAAGTTTACACACAATTTTGCGTCGAAGTTGAAACCTCCTGGTGCTAATCCTCCCTGTTACAAAAAGTGAAAAGTGCAAAACCATTGTAAGTAAAACACTCTTTCAAGTATGTATAGTAATTAAATAAGAATCCATCCCATACATTTTTTATCACGCTTAGCATAACCATGGTTGCCTCTCCAATATCAGTCATGAACTGATCAGTGTCCCAACCTATATCATGAACGGATCAATATCTTTGACATTGAGAGGATTTTAATGCTGAGTTTGAAAACATAGAATAAGAATACTTTGTAAAAATAGAATGTTTTAAAGTTATTGGACCATACCAACTTGAGGATCCCCAGTGTTTGCATCGATATTTCCTAACAATCCATTGATTCTTGCAGTCTCAAGATCATGATGACAGCTGCCAATTACGGAAGCACCATAGGTTAGCAGAGGAATTTACATGCATGCAATTGTTGGGAAATATTACTCAGAAGTAATACACAAGTACAAAAAAAATTTGAAGGCATGGAACACGACAAACCTGTGACCAGAGAGTGTGGCATGGTTGCACTCAATGTTAAGTTTGAATTCCCCTACAAAAGGAAACAAGTAACATTGAGTTAAAATGTAACCACCTACCGGCATAGATAATACCTAGATGGATACCAGCTGGAAAAAAGTCTCATTTTCTTCTAGATATAGTTATATAAACAGAGCTGAACGACTAGAAATTCCAATGTCTAGAAACAGCATGGTTTGGAGGCCAAATACTGAACAAAATTATCTAGTTACTCAGACTCGGGTGTGTGTCAGATATGGAGACGTAAAACATACGTGAACATACAGTCACATTCGTGAAATCAATTCTTGCTTTACCATGCAAGAGTGAACTATGAGACAAATCCCTTCAAATACACGTTCTTTATTTACTATGAATGCTGAAAACTGGAACCATGATTTACGAAAACGACAGAGTTATAACAATCAATTGGGAGGAACTGTTAGGGATTAGACAAGAATCCATTGGAGCTCACCAAGCAGCCCATATTTTCTCAAGAAGTTCAGAGTTGTTGCAGCATCCCAGTCATACCTGGGAAAAAATCAAGCATAATTCATAAACAGAACAGTAAACTTGATTGATATTACTAACTGAGAGTGGAAGGGATTGTTGAAATGTACTGGTGCTTGGTAGGTTCTTGAGGCTTAGGTTCAATCAATAGAGTTCCTGAAGCAAGGAATATATTACATCAGAAATCCAGAGAAGAAAAAGATGAAAAAATAACTACAAGAAAACGACCATGTGGTCCAGAATGACATCGTTTTTTTGGTTCCCCTCCTCCACACCACCTATATTTACAGGAAAGAAAGCTAGCATATAGTCTTTAAGAGTATTAAAGGAAAATTACCATTGAATCCAATCTTCTTCTTGTAGGCAACAGCAGCTCCAAGAAATCTTGCCTGCAAAATAAATAATAAAATTTTGTAGTTAATAACTAGGAAACCACATTGAAAACTTCAAAAAAATCGCAATTGGGAAAAATGCATAAAACATTGAAAAACATTATTTAGCAGATTTCTAAGTACAGAAAGAGGAACAAATATACCAGATGATCAAGCTCTCTTTCCATGTCTGTGTTCAAGAGTGTTTGGTATCCCTCACGACCACCCCAAAAGACATAATTTTCTCCACCAAGAAAATGTGTCACCTATAGAAAAGGAAGGCAAAGCAACATATAAAGCAATTATCAGACAAAAGACCAATGTAACTTCAATCTAAACATAAAATATACACAGTTTCTCTCAATGTTTTATGGAAGTAGACACCCACCTCCATAGCTTTCTTGACTTGAGCAGCAGCATAGGCATAAACACCCAATTCAGAGCTGAAAAGTGAACACAGAAGTAATAAATTAAGCAAGGGACAAAATGATCAAATTCTATGGATATATAAGTGATATATGCAAGGCACTCAATTAAGGATACCTTGTAGCAGCACCATGCATGTAGCGTGGATGCATAAATAGCTGAGCTGTACCCCATAGAGGACGTATCTTGTCCCCCTGCATAGTCAAGTAACAGAGATATTTGGGAAACATATAAGTCAGTCTTGTATCAAAGAAGAGTGCAAATTATTTCGAGCAATGTGACTTTGTGGAACAAGATTTTTTATGCACAATTAGATCTTTTCAGAGTTACAGGAGAATGGAGAGCAAAAGAAATAAAATTCCATATCTCAACAACATCCCTTCTCATATTTCAAATTTGAAATATATGATGTAAGTTTTTCTATTTTTTCCCAACCAATCAAGCAAAAACGAAGATGATTGGGATGACAATAGCCAAGTAGATTTGATGGTCTATGTTCCTTATGTTAGAGAAGTAGAAAATCAGAGAGTAGGCTAATACATTGTTCAGGTGACTTATATTGTTAATTTCTTCAATAAATGATAAACTAGTTCAATACTTAGGTGACGTGCATTTGTCCAACGAAAGTGACAAGGGCGAATGGATAGCAACAGAAACAGTGCCTATTTACATGTGTCATATCGATAAAAAAATCTAGGCTGATATAAATAAACAAGTAAAAAAGCTACAAGGAAATAGGGGAAACAAAAGGAAGTTAGATACTTAAGTAGAGACTTAAGTAAACAACAGCAATTTAAAACTTTATGAAATTTCAGCCAGTTACCTGAAGTTCTTTAGCAAGAGCAACCACTTCATCCAAGTTTGAATTAGTTTCCTAGAATGAACACAATGAAAATATTATCTATAGGCAATTGTTAAAGAAAAATAGTAGGGTTGTTAAGACAGCTCAATCAAAATTGGTTCATTTCCAAGCATTCAGCCATAAAAAGCAATTTTAACAATCAACAGGAAAAATATCCAACCTGCAGGGTTTTGCCATCGGGAGCAATGTCTCTGTCATGAAAACACCACCTATCAACTCCAAGCTTGTTTAGGAATTCAAAGTTGGCTCTCACTGCAAGTGTTTGAAAAAGTAGCAAAGAAAACTATCACATGTGAACTAGTATTAATCAATAATCAAAGATAGGAAGGCATAACTAACTATCATCTTACTTCTTCTTTTGGCCATAGCAATGGAATTGGTACCATCTTCCCATGGCCAATACTTTGTGGGTGCACCAAAAGGATCAGCACCTGTCCCACGGAATGTATGCCAAAATGCAACACTAAATCTCAACCAGTCCTAGACCATTGACAATAAGTCAGCAACCATCAACATCTTGATAAATCTTATATAAGTTAAGAGAGGAAAATTTGAAACTGACCTTCATTTTCTTCCCAAGAATCACTTCTTCTGCATTGTACCATTTGTATGCAAGTGGATTCTTGCTTGAAGGACCCTGCAGTAAAATAAAATTACCATTTTATGACACATTTTCAAACCTTTAAAAAGATTACCCTACAGTTAAACCAACACCGGTCCTGCTATTTTATAACTCTCAATGCAATTGTTCCAAAAAGGAGCAAAGAAATCACTCCAACTTTGAATTGAGAACCGTATTCCAGATTGCAAATAATTCCAAAAGGAGAAAGTTGCAAGGTTTCAGAGCACAGAATATTTTAACCCTTTAAATTGTTATTCACTAGCACAATCAGATAATTTTGCATATCTACCTGGGGATTCAGGGATTTAAATAGTGGATGTAACAAGATGTTATTGCCAACATTTTGTGGTTTCGGCTCTCTAAGCAACCGTTATTCACTGCAATTAACTACAATAACATTCATTTCCTCTGCAACTGCAGTATACAACCACAATTTAAATCCTACTGGGGATGTAACCCTTTTTAAGCTATTTTATGATTCCAATCTTTAGAGCTCATACTAACCACAATTGACTATGATAACATTCATTTCCTCTGACACTGCAATAAATACGACCTAATTTAAATTCTGCAGGGGATGTAACTCTCTTTTACCTCATACTTAATTTTGGGAATTCCAGGGAAGAATTCCCCTTTCCATTCACCATCTTCACCACATTTTTCACCAAGATCAGCAGGGCATGTTTCTGGGACAGCATTCTACTTGCAAAAATCAATTCCAATTCACAAAATAAGTAAAAAATAAATATAAGCAACATAATCTATACATAAAGAATACAAGTAAACATTACAAAGTGAGGTTCTTTTGAACTTTTACCGCTATGAAAAAGACAACATTCATAGAAAGAACTAGTAACAAAATCCTCCCAGCCATACTTCTATTCTCTAGCATCATGCAAACTAAACCCTGCAAAACCATAAATCAAACAATAAATACAAGCAATCATATAAAAAAACAAAATAATTTGAAGAAACATTCATGTCAGCATAGATCGAGTTTAAACATGGAAGGAAAAATCAAGCTTTTAATCAGCACAAATAATTGTCGGAACAACTAATGGTTTTGACAGTAACCAAAACATTCACTTCGCATGTTAAAAAAACAAATCTATTTGTTTTTTCTGATGATTACCCATCATCAGACATCACATAAAAACAACAAAAGTATTAAAAAGAATGAATTTTGACCATACCTGTAAACTATGGCATAAAGAAACATAATAATAATTAAAAGAATGGCATAAAGAGTTGAGCAAAGATGAAGGGCTTACAGATTTGATGAAGAAAAAAGTAGTAAAAAGGTTATGATAAGAAGAGCTGAAGCGAGCACTGAGGACGAGGAATCTGTCTTTATAGCTAAATTGAATTCAAGATGACAACTTTTTTTTAATATTATATATATATGGGTATATATATATATATATATATATATGATTTTGGGTGAGGTGGATTACGTGTGTCCACGTCAGTCTTTAGGTTTTCTTTTGGATATCTTTTAGCTAACTTTAAGGAATACTACACGGTACGGACTCTCTTATATTACATAAGAATGGGACTCTCTTTAAAAAAAACTATATTTAAGAAAAAAAAAATATTTTTTAAAATATTAAGTTACGCTTTAACAGTAGACAACCCTAATGTTCTCTTTTCCTCCGAGGATTACGGACGCTAGCGATCCCATATCTGACGCCGGCCGGGTGGCGGCTGTGGCGGAAGGTGTTGTGCTGGGGAGGCCGCCTGATGGGAAGGAGGTGACGTCGGGACAGGAAGGTCTGGCGGAGAAGGGGAGTGCTGGCCTGGGGGTTTTACGCGATCATCCTATGGATGACGCACGGGTGATCGACGTACAAGTCTCCCTTGAGAGACCGGGGTCTCCGCTGGCGGCCGAGGAGCAGCGGTGCCTGAAGAAGGGGCGGAGCGCGGAGGACGATGGGAGGAGTGGCAGTGGTGGTGTGGTCGCTGATGGCGATGGACCGGTTCAGCCTTTAAAAGAGGGACTATTCGGCGGTGGAGATGGTGCGGTGAACAGTGGGAAAGCTGTGCAAGCGAAGTCGTCTTACGCGGCGGCGGTAGCTGGCGACGCCAAGCAGGGTTCTAAGGGAAACGTTGACAATGCAATCGACTATGAATTTGAGATTGGCGATGAGGATGTGGTGGTGGATAGAGGTGGTTTGTTTCCGAAAATTCAGTTTTCGGAGCGGGCTCATGAAAAATTGGATTGGAGTATGCGTAAAACTGTTATCGTCAGACTCCTTGGTAAGTCAATTGTCTATCGCGCGCTGCTAAACAGAATCCGTGCATTGTGGCAGCCGAGTGGAGATTTTCAGGTGGTGGATATTGAAAACGAATATTTTCTGGTTCATTTCGCTTTGGATAGCGATTATTCTCACGCGTTAACAGCAGGGTCGTGGACTATCTATGGATCGTATCTCACAGTGCAGCCATGGAGTAGGTCGTTTTTGACGCAGGAGACTCATCCATCTTATCTAATCGTTTGGGTAAGACTTCTTGGCCTTCCGTACAAGTATTATTCTAAGGTTTTCTTTAGAAGAACTGCGATGGAAATTGGAAAGATAGTGAAAATTGATTATAGTACTGAGGTTGGCGTCCGAGGAAAATTTGCTAGGTTAGCTATCATGGTTAATCTGAATAAGCCGTTAGTGCCGTATCTGGGAATTGATGGATTTTTGCAACCGATTGAGTATGAGGGTCTCCAGCACATTTGCTATAAGTGTGGAGTTTATGGACATGAGGAGCATATGTGTGACGTTATGGGTCAGAAACCCGAGGAGCAGCGCAAGGAGAAGGATGAGGTGGTGGATCTTGATGCTCCTTTGGCGTTATATGGTCCGTGGATGAAAGTTGATAATGCGAGAAGACGTGGGAAGAGGGAAGTTGTGATAGGTGGAGGTGGTAAGGAGGGTGCGGATAGGGCTTCAGGCTCGAGGTTTAATGTTCTGAACAATGCGGTTTTTTTTTGGGGGGGGATCATGAACCGGAAGCGAATGATGAGAGGGAGGTGAATCCTATGGCTGATACACGCGGAAAGGGTGTGGTTGGTGTTGAGTGTGTAAAAGTTCTATTATTTACACCCTTTTTAACCCATATTTCTGCTGCATTCAAGCATCATTGCATTGCATTTAGGTTAGTTTACAGCAAAACATCACAAATATATTAAAGGCACGGATTCTACTAAAAGATGGCTTATTTTGCAGGTTGCTGCCATCGTTGACGGAGAAGGCGGGCGCAGGGCAGATAAGCAAAAGAGCTGAACTGGACAAGCAGATGAAGAGGACGATGCTGCCATGGATCTGCCGTGACAGCAGAGGACGACAGCAAGTTAGTGGAGGAAAAGCAAAGTGGACCTCGATAGATAGAGAAAATTATACTCGTCTGTCGTGTGAAAACCCTATATTTTTACAAGCCCCGGATCAAAAGATTTGTCAAGCCAAAGCTCAAGAAGAGGAAATCCCATGAAACAAGGAGGCGGCTGAAAAGTAGGATACTTAGAGATTAAGTCTTTATTAGAATCTTACTTTTAATTAAAGTTGTAATCCTTGTTATCTTAGAATACTTGAGCCCAAAGCTTATATAAGGGCATAGAGTTTAACCTAGGAATAATCGAATCTACCCCATAACCGATAACCAAACCCCTCCGCCGCTTACCCGCCGCCGACATGTTCTAAATTCCCCCTAGGGCCACGGGTTGTTTTGTAAAGTAGTTGCAAGGGTTGTTTTGTTTTAGGATTTTCCAAGTTCAATAAAATAAACTTCAAGTTCTCTTATTTTGGTTATTAATATCTTGCAAGAGCATCGGGAGAGCATTGTGAGGTTATCCATTTACTTAGCATCGGGAGAGTTAAGTATACGAAAGAAATAAGAGCAAGTTCTCTAGTTTATAGTTGAACTATCTTGTGCCTAGGGATAGGGCAAGGTTAAGTGGCTAAGGAAGAATTCATACACATCGGTGTTCATCCTTCGATTCACGCCGGGAGGTATCATCAAAGACGTGATCATCGACAGACTTGGACCTAGGGATAGGCCAAGGCAGATATGGGATTCTTGCCAAACTTGAAGTATTGAGTTGGTGTGTTTGCTGCCGCGACGACCAACGGACAGCTGCCGCGACAGGTGCTGCCGCGACAGGCGCGACGACAGAACTGGAATTCCTAAGCATCACAATACCTGCACTACTGAGCAATTCAATATCAGCCCATTCTCTCTATCTTGATATTCCAATTCTTTTACTTGCGTTTTTCCTTATTATTTTCGTGACAATTCTCTTAAATATTTTCTTTACTTCGTGTAGTGAAAATAGGTGAAGCTATTAGCCCAATCCCTGTGGAGACGATATCCGATACTTCGTATCACTTTACTACTTGCGTCGTGTACACTTGCACTACCATTGCGATAGACTATTTTACACGCAACAAGTTTTTGGCGCCGCTGCCGGGGATTGGCAATATAACTCTACCTTTCTTTTATTGCACTTTTTGTTTTTGTTTTTATTTTGTTTTTATTTTTATTTTTCTATTTTTCTTTGGTGCTTTCAACTTTTGCTTTTCACAAGGTTTTCTTGTTTATGCGCAGATCTAAAAGGGGTGAAGATCCTGAATATCCATTAGATCCGGAAATTGAACGTTCCTTCAATCTCAAGAAACAACTTCGTCACCTTTTAGCCAGGAACGAATACCTTGAAGAATAGCTTGAGAAGATGGCCCACGTTGGAAACGACCCGCCTATCGGCGATGTTATACAACCTGTCGGCGATCCGCCTGCAGCAGCCGGACGACGGTCGTGTCGTGACTACATGCTGAATGATCATGTAGAGTTGGAGACCACGTTGCCGGATATTGAAGTTGATAACTTTGAGCTTAAACCTGTCATGTTTAGTATGATCAACAATGACAGACAGTTTAGTGGTGCTGTGACAGAAGATGCTAGAGTCCAGGAGATCTGTGGTTCGTTTAGACTACCAGGAGTTAATCCGGAGATACTGAGGCTTCGGTTATTTCCCCATTCATTAAGGGACAGAGCTAAAACTTGGTGGAATAAACTTACGCCGGGTTCAATTAGAACTTGGGCAGACTTATCTCGTGAATTTTTATCTCATTTTAATCCTTCGCATTTATCTGAGCGATTACGTAATGAAATTGCTACTTTTCAACAGGAAGATGACGAGCCGATGCACGAGGCCTGGAACAAATTTACTACTCTTCTACGGAACTGCCCAATGCATGGATTCCCTATCTGGAATCAGGTTACAAAGTTTTATAATGCTGCCAACCTACAAACTCGTATTCGAATTGATTCTACAGCAAATGGACTATTATTGGATAAAGATCCAGACGAGGCGTTGCAAGTTTTGAAAAATCTGGCCAAGAATGAGGAGCAGTTTCCGACTGCAAGAAGAGGGGGTAAACGGGTACTTGCTGTCAAGGACTATGAGGCCGACAGCACGATGAAATCACAGGTAGCATTCCTTACTAAAGCAATGAAAAGGTTATTGAATGATGATGAATTACAAGGATTTGCTGTTGAGGAAGTTTGTACCATCTGTGAGGGAAATCATAGTCGGGATGAGTGCCCAATACAAATAGAAGAGGGAAAATATGTTGGAAATTACAAACCTAATTACAATTCCAACAATTATAATCCCAATTGGAGGAAGGATCCCAAATTTTCCTGGAGTAATCCTAATAATGCCCTGAATCCTCAAACATACAATCAGAATCAGGGAGGACCTAGATTGCTGACGCGATAGCAACTGCCGCCGCACCTACCGCCGCAGCAGCAACAGCAGCCACCACCTGCCACGAGCAGTATATTGGAACAGACTCTGGCCACATTTATGTCTCAGACAAGTACTTATATGGAGAATATGAATCAGTTTGTCAAGAAGACAGAAACCTTTATGGATAAAACCGAGATGCGGATGACAAATCATGAAGCTACTTTGAAATCTCTGGAGACACAAATGGGTCAGGTTTCTCAACATATTAAGCCGAGGCAGAATGGAGGATTCCCTAGCAATACTGAAAATTCTAGACCACCCACACATGAGCAATGTAAGGCGATTACTACTAGGAGTGGGAAGAAACTATCAGGGCCGGAAAAAGAAGCTGAAACAGAAAAGGAACCTGCCTTGGATAAACCTGCCGAGGAAGCTGCCCCGACGGGTGATAAACAGACTGCTGCCGATGAGCCTGTCACGACAGCAGAAGCGACAGAGGAGAAAAACGATGATATTCGTCCTCAAATTCGTATGTAGTGGGAAGGACGTATTGCTGACTATCGTCCTCCACCACTTTTTCCCCAACGGATACGACAAGCTAAGCATGAATCTCAACTTAAAAAGATTTATGATATTTTTAAGCAAGTTCATATTAATATTCCGCTGTTAGATGCCGTTAGGGAGATGCCCGGTTATGCTAAATTTCTCAAGGATGTTATGTCGAAAAAATCTAAACTTGGGGAGTTTGAAACGGTAAAGATGACAGAAGGTTGCATGAGCATTCTTCATCGGCAGCCACCCGAAAAAAGAAGGATCCGGGGAGCTTCATCATACCTTGCGTAATCGGAAATAAATTTGTGGGTAAGGCACTTTGTGATCTTGGTGCTAGTGTTAATTTAATGCCAAAGTCTGTTTTTCAGAAATTAGGTATTGGAAAGGCGCGACCCACGACAGTAACTCTGCAGCTGGCAGACCGCTCTTACGTTCATCCAGAGGGAAAAATTGAAGATATTCTGGTAAGAGTGGATAAGTTTAATTTTCCTGCTGACTTTCTTGTTTTAGATTGTGAGGCAGACGAAAACGCACCAGTCATCCTTGGGCGACCCTTCTTAGCCACGGGAAGATCACTGATTGATGTGGAGAAAGGAGAACTCACCATGCGAGTAAACGATCAAGAGATTAAGTTGAATGTTCTCCAAGCAATGAAACATGCTGATGTGGACGAGGAATGCAAGGCCATCATTGAAGTAACCCTCGATCAACCCTGCATCAGGTATGGCTATCACGATATTATATTTGGACATTGCCGCGGCATCCATCTACAGGACTGTCACGACAGCACTGACGACAGCACCGACGACAGCAACTCCTCTGAATCTGATACATCTGATATTGAAGGTCAGGAGGAGGTAAACTGGTTAGGCCATCGTCCAGGTAAGTTATTCGAACCTTTGAATTATACTTCGGATAACCATTTAATCCAAAAGCCATCTACTGTTGAACCACCTGCCTTAGAACTTAAGCCCCTGTCAGGGCAGTTAAAATATGCTTATCTTGGTTCAAATGACACACTGCCCGTAATCATCTCTGCTAAGCTGCCATAGGAACAGGAACGGCAGCTAATCGGCATGCTAAGGCAGTACAAAAAGGCGATTGGATGGACGATAGCAGACATTCAAGGCATTAGTCCGGTGTTATGCATGCACAAAATCCTCCTAGAGGAAGATCATAAGCCGACTATTGATGCCCAAAGGCGGCTAAACCATGCGATGAAGGAGGTAGTGCGTAAAGAGATAATCAAGTGGTTAGATGCTGGTATTATTTACGCCATCTCCGACAGCAATTGGGTGAGCCCGGTGCAATGCGTTCCTAAGAAAGGAGGAATGACCGTAGTAACCAATGAGAACAATGAGCTAATCCCAACCAGGACTGTGACCGGTTGGAGGGTTTGTATGGACTATCGGAAGCTTAACAAAGCTACCCGAAAGGACCACTTTCCTTTACCCTTTATTGATCAAATGCTTGATAGATTAGCGGGTAAACCTTACTATTGTTTTCTTGATGGTTATTCAGGTTACAATCAAATTGCTATTGCACTAGAGGATCAAGAAAAGACGACTTTCACATGCCCATACGGAACATATGCTTTTAGGAGGATGCCGTTTGGACTATGTAATGCACCTGCCACCTTCCAAAGGTGCATGATGGCAATATTCTCCAATATGGTAGAGGACTTCCTTGAGATTTTTATGGATGATTTTTCTGTCTTTGGAGACGATTTTGAGAGCTACCTCGGCAATCTTCAAAAGGTACTTGAAAGATGTGAAAAAGCAAATCTAGTTTTAAATTGGGAAAAATGCCACTTTATGGTGGATGAGGGGATAGTCCTTGGCCATAAGATTAGCTGCCGTGGGATAGAAGTCGACAGGGCTAAGATAGAAGTGATCGAGAAGCTGCCGCCGCCGACCACAATCAAGGGCATTAGAAGTTTTTTAGGGCATGCTGGTTTTATCGGAGATTCATTGCAAATTTCTCAAAAATCACCAAGCCCCTATGCCATCTCTTAGAGCAGAACCGACCCTTTGACTTTAATGATGAATGTACTGAAGCATTCAAGGTTCTGAAGGAAAAACTAGTAACAGCCCCAATAGTACAGCCACCGGACTGGACACATCCATTTGAGATTATGTGTGATGCTAGTGACTATGCTGTCGGGGCAGCACTTGGGCAGCGCAGAGATAAGCTGTTTCATGTCATATATTATGCTAGCAAAACATTGAATGACGCCCAAGTGAACTACACCACCACAGAAAAGGAGCTATTAGCTGTGGTGTTCTCCATTGACAAGTTTCGTTCTTACATACTTGGGACGAAGGTGATAGTGCACACCGACCATTCTGCCCTGAAGTATCTATTCGCGAAAAAGGATGCAAAGCCTAGATTGATACGGTGGATCTTGCTATTACAAGAATTCGACCTTGAGATCAAGGACAAAAAAGGGACAGAAAATCAAGTGGCAGATCACTTGTCAAGGTTGGAGAAGGGACAGAGTCTACCAATCGACGAGATAAATATACTGGAGACCTTCCCAGACGAGCAGCTCTTTGCTGCCGCAATTGCTGCCGCGACAGCCATGGCGGCAGGTAAGCCTTCTGAACTCCCCTGGTATGCTGATTTCGTTAATTTTATAGTTAGCGGAATACTTCCTTCTGATCTTAATTATCAAGCCAAGAAGAGGTTCCAAAATGATGTTAAGCATTATTATTGGGACGAACCTCTTCTTTTCAAAATGTGTGCAGATCAGGTTATAAGGAGGTGTGTACCACAAGAAGAGCAAGAAGACATTCTCCATCACTTCCATGCTTCACAATATGGAGGTCACTTAGGAGGCAATAAAACTGCTGCCAAGGTGCTGCAGTCAGGGTTCTACTGGCCGACACTGTATAAAGATGCACAGGACTTTTACAAGAACTGTGACAGGTGCCAGCGGATAGGTAACATCTCGAGGAGAAACGAGATGCCACTACAGAACATTCTAGAGGTCGAGATCTTCGACGTTTGGGGGATTGATTTTATGAGACCTTTTCCATCTTCATGTGGAAATCTGTACATCCTCCTAGCAGTGGATTACGTCTCTAAGTGGGTTGAAGCCATCGCCACTCAAAAGAATGATGCCAAGACAGTCCAAAAGTTTTTGCACAAAAACATTTTTTCTAGATTTGGCATCCCTAAGGAGATTATCAGTGATGAAGGGAGACATTTTGACAATAGGGTTATTGCTGCCGCCTTGAAGAAATATGGTGTCAAGCACAGGATCGCGACAGCATACCACCCACAGACCAATGGACAAGCTGAGATATCTAATAGGGAAGTTAAGAACATTCTTGAGAAGATGGTTAAGCCAACTAGGAAAGATTGATCTTTACTCCTTAATGATGCATTATGGGCATATAGGACAGCTTTTAAGACTCCATTGGGCATGTCTCCATACCGATTGATTTATGGGAAAACCTGTCATCTGCCTGTCGAGATAGAGCACAGGGCATACTGGGCAATCAAGGCAGTGAATATGGACTTGGACAAGGCAGGTCAGAAAAGGCTATTAGATCTGAACGAGATTGAAGAAATACGGATAATGGCCTACGACAATGCAAGAATCTACAAGGAGAAGACTAAGAAGTGGCATGACAAGAAGTTGCTGCCACGACAGTTCTGCCCTGGGCAGCTTGTGTTGTTGTTGTTCAATTCTAGACTGAAACTCTTCCCAGGAAAGCTAAAGTCTAGATGGTTTGGCCCGTTCCAAGTGGTACAAGTTTTTCCCCATGGTGCCATCACAATCCGATCATTAAAAGACGGGCACCAATTCAAAGTCAATGGACAGCGCCTCAAGCATTATCAGGGGACTAAAGCCCCAGGAATACAGAAAGTGGTTACCTTAGGAGATGCCCCACAAGGCATCCCTAATTTAACCTAAATTTTATTTTTATTTATTTTTATTATTTATTAGGAAATTAGGTTTATTCGAATAATGTTTTTATATTTTCTGTTTTTAGAAATAAAGGAGTCAAGAAGAAAAGGAGAAGTGACCCAAGCCCACCATCCATCCATCAGCCCAACAGAGCCCATTTATTGAAGCCTGTCGTTCCAGCTGCCGCCGCAGACACGGATAAGACAGGCTGTCAACAGACTGACACGGAAGACGCAGAAGCGTGTGACAGACGCGTAACAGACGCATAATTACGTGTCAGACGCGTCAGACACGCCAAAACTCAACAGTCATCCCGTTATTCACGCCTGCCGTTACAACATTAAACGGGCAGCAACTCGACCGCTATAAAACCCCGTTCTCATTTTCATTTTCCTCACTTCTGCTTATTCTTACTTACTTTCTCCTCTCGTTTTTATTTGTTTTCTTTACTTTCACAACCCTTGCAACTAATATGTCTTCCAGACAAACCCGCCGCAATGCTGCCTCAGCCTCTTCACCAGCAGCACATGGGACAGCGGCATCAGCTCAGACATCCAGGTCGTGGAGCAACCTGCCCAGCCTGCCCCACCGCCCAGACGCCGCCACCAGATCTGCCTCAGCAGCAGCAGTGAAGACAGTGATTAAAATTTAAGTTTCTTATCTTCTTATTGCTGCCTGCCATATATATTTTGTGATGTACTGCCTTCATATGTTTTCATTTTTATTTTGTCATTTGCATTGAGGACAATGCAACCCTTGAGTTTGGGGGTAGGCAGTCCTCCTAATTATTAATATAATATTGCATTTAGTTTTAATTGTGTCGCATTTATTTTATGCAAAAAAAATGAAAATTTTGGCTTAAAATTGTGAATTGAACTTACCTGTCGTGACAGCTCTGTCGTGGCAGGATCTTTAGGATAGTTTAAGGGGAAGTTTAGAGCATTTCTATAGTTCTGAAAACTTAAACACCATTGTGACTGTTATACTGCTTATATTTCTTTTAGCCAAACTAGAATAGGAAGCTTAGCACTTGAATAGCCCCTAGAGGTGCCTAACACTGGCTCTAGGAAAGAAGTTTAGAAAAAGAGACTCAAAAATCCTAGAGGTGCCCGAAACTGGCTCTAGGAAGTTAACTAGAGGTGCCCGAAACTGGCTCTAGGAAGTTAACTAGAGGTGCCTAAAACCGGCTCTAGTAAAATTTAGCTTGAAAATAGAAGAAAAAGAAGCATGAAAATGTGTCTTCAAGGAAATAAACTTTGGCATAAAAATTCGAGCTAAAAAGTTGAATATTCTAGTGAAACTTAGAGAGTCTTAGCATATAACTGTTCACAAGCATGCACACACTGCACGAGGACTATAGTGAGATTCCGGACAGATCCTAATCTTTCCGACAGGTTGCTGTCGTCACAGAGAATGAACGACGGGTAAGGGACAGTTCACTGTTTGAAAGCCAACACAAAAAAAATTCATTTTTATTTTAGGTCTTAATTGCTTGAGGGCAAGCAAAAACTTGAGTTTGGGGGTGTGTTGAGTGTGTAAAAGTTCTATTATTTACACCCTTTTTAACCCATATTTCTGCTGCATTCAAGCATCATTGCATTGCATTTAGGTTAGTTTACAGCAAAACATCACAAATATATTAAAGGCACGGATTCTACTAAAAGATGGCTTATTTTGCAGGTTGCTGCCATCGTTGACGGAGAAGGCGGGCGCAGGGCAGATAAGAAAAAGAGCTGAACTGGACAAGCAGATGAAGAGGACGATGCTGCCATGGATCTGCCGTGACATCAGAGGATGACAGCAAGTTAGTGGAGGAAAAGCAAAGTGGACCTCGATAGATAGAGAAAATTATACTCGTCTGTCGTGTGAAAACCCTATATTTTTCCAAGCCCCAGATCAAAAGATATGTCAAGCCAAAGCTCAAGGAGAGGAAATCCCATGAAACAAGGAGGCGGCTGAAAAGTAGGATACTTAGAGATTAAGTCTTTATTAGAATCTTACTTTTAATTAAAGTTGTAATCCTTGTTATCTTAGAATACTTGAGCCCAAAGCTTATATAAGGGCATAGAGTTTAACCTAGGAATAATCGAATCTACCCCATAACCGATAACCAAACCCCTCTGTCGTTTACCCGCCGCCGACATGTTCTAAATTCCCCCTAGGGCCACGGGTTGTTTTGTAAAGTAGTTGCAAGGGTTGTTTTGTTTTAGGATTTTCCAAGTTCAATAAAATAAACTTCAAGTTCTCTTATTTTGGTTATTAATATCTTGCAAGAGCATCGAGAGAGCATTGTGAGGTTATCCATTTACTTAGCATCGGGAGAGTTAAGTATACGAAAGAAATAAGAGCAAGTTCTCTAGTTTATAGTTGAACTATCTTGTGCCTAGGGATAGGGCAAGGTTAAGTGGCTAAGGAAGAATTCATACACATCGGTGTTCATCCTTCGTTTCACGCCGGGAGGTATCATCAAAGACGTGATCATCGACAGACTTGGACCTAGGGATAGGCCAAGGCAGATCTGGGATTCTTGCCAAACTTGAAGTACTGAGTTGGTGTGTTTGCTGCCGCGACGACTAACGGACAGCTGCCGCGACAGGTGCTGCCGCGACAGGCGCGACGACAGAACTGGAATTCCTAAGCATCGCAATACCTACACTACTGAGCAATTCAATACCAGCCCATTCTCTCTATCTTGATATTCCAATTCTTTTACTTACGTTTTTCCTTATTATTTTCGTGACAATTCTCTTAAATATTTTCTTTACTTCGTGTAGTGAAAATAGGTGAAGCTATTAGCCCAATCCCTGTGGAGACGATATCCGATACTTCGTATCACTTTACTACTTGCGTCGTGTACACTTGCACTACCATTGCGATAGACTATTTTACACGCAACAGTTGGTGAGGTGCGATCCGATATAGGAGGTGGGCGGATTAGAGGAAGCAGTGCGTCGAGGGGTGAAACTTCGGGCAAGGTGGTTAAAGAGACCACTGTGACTCCACTCAAAGATGGGCAAACGCCGGTTGTTCTTGAGCATAATCCTAGAGTTTTGAAAGGTAATCATTCGACTGTTGTTATCTAGGAGAGTGGTATGGAGAAGCGAGGGAAGGGAGTAGGAGGTATTAGAGGGTTTAACGGGTCTTCAAAAAAGAGCTTGGGGGATGATAATAGGCGAGGATTGAGAATCAAGAAGCAGGCTGAGTATCGTATCCCACCACGAGCGGTTCTTGCTGAGTATATTCAGTTTGTTTCGAACCGGATAGATGCCACTATGGAGGCTAATCAATCCCTTTCTTCTAATTTAGTCACTGGAGTGGGGGAATTGGTTCCGCCTGCAAGCCTATCTGGAAAAGGCCTTGAGGATATCGTCGTTGATAATGCCATGCTGGTGAACGCGACAGAGGGTGGAGATAAGGAGAATCAGGCCCCTCGTGTTTGAGGTACGATGGTGTTTTGCCTTTATTGTTTTTAATGATTAATTTCTTTTTTTGGAATTGTCAGGGTGCGGCAAGCACTCCTTTTCAACGGCATTTTAGAGATTTTGTTAGGGAATTTAGGCCTGAGGTAGTTGCTGTTATGGAACCGAGGGTCAGTGGTGTGATTGCCGATAAGGTGATTAGGCGGTTGGGGTTTTTAAATTCTTACCGAGTAGAAGCGCATGGTTTTAGCGGTGGCATTTGGATTCTGTGGCGTGATACGGTGATAGTGGACATCATTAATATCGCTAATCAGTTCATTCATGGTTATGTTCGAAGAGTGAACGAGGTTGAGGGTATCTTTTTTACTACTGTGTATGCTTGTCCGGTTGCGACGCAACGGAAGTTTCTGTGGCAACATCTTCTTGCTCTCAACCCAGGCCTTAATAAACCTTGGTTGTTGGGTGGGGATTTCAATTCTATCATTCGTGGTGATGAACGATTGGGTGGCACTTGCTCAGGTTCGGGGGTGAGTAAATTATTTCAGGATTTTATGGTTGATTCTAGTTTGCTAGAGGTACCGTTTAGGGAGGATCCTTTTACGTGGAGACGAGGGGATCTGTATCAGAGACTTGACCGGTGCTTGATTAATTGTGCATGGGCGACAAGGTATCCGGAGTCTCATGTTATCCATCTGGGTAGATTGGGGTCGGACCATTACCCCCTTTTCTTTAGGACCCAGGCGAAACAGCTGCATCAAGGTGAGAGGCCTTTTCGGTTTATAGCTGCGTGGAAGGAGCATCCAGGATTTGGGGATTTCTTGTCGCAACACTGGCCCGGTGATGGTAATGTTCTTGCTAATATGGATTTGTTCAAGTTTAATGTTACTGATTGGAATGGGAATGTGTTTGGTAATATTGGCGTGCGGAAACGAGAGTTAAAAGCAAGACTTAGGGGCATTGAGAAGGCGCTGCGTGCTAAGCATTCTTCCTTCCTTATTGACTTGGAAAGATCCTTGCGGGAGGAGCTTGATGAAGTGCTGGTCTATGAGGAAACTTTGTGGTTTCAGAAGGCGAGAAGCCAATAGAATCTGTTTGGTGATAGGAATTCTAAAATTTTCCATTCATGTGCTTCTAGCCGTCGACGCGCAAACATAATTTTAGTGTTGAAGAGGGCTGATAATTCATGGTGTTTGGATCAGAGTGAGCTGAGGGGCATGGCTATCAGTTTCTTTAAAGAGCTTTTTACAAGTTCAGGCTGTGATACCGCCTCTTACCCTATCAGAGGGTGCTTTCCGCCTGTTAGCTCTACAGGTCTTGCTTCCTTATCTATGGACGTTACGGATGATGAGATTCGTGGTGTGGTCTTTGGTATGAGCGCTTTTATGGCCCCTGGTGTTGATGGGCTACATGTTGGGTTTTATCAAAAGAATTGGGGTACGGTCGGACCGAATGTCTGTCGATATGTGCGTGAGGTTTTTGCAGGGCGTCCGATGGAGGATGCGATAAATCGGACAATATTGGTTCTCATTCCGAAGGTTGCTGCGCCTGAGTCGATGAGCCAGTTCCGGCCGATTAGCCTTTGTACGGTGTTGTATAAGGTGGTAACAAAGCTAGTTGTTAACAAGCTGAAGTTGTTCTTGCCTGATTGGATATCGCCTAGTCAGGCTAGTTTTGTTCCAGGGAGATCAATTAATGACAACATTGTTATTGCTCAGGAGGTGGTTCATTCTATGTGTCGGAAGAAAGGCAAGAAGGGTTGGATGGCGATCAATGTAGATTTGGAGAAAGCGTATGACAGACTTGAGTGGGGTTTTATTGAGGATACGCTTTGTGATTTGGGTATTCCAGGTGATTTACAGAGATTGATTATGCAGTGTGTTTCTTCGGTGTCTACTCAGGTGCTTTGGAACAGTAATTTGACTGATGCCTTTCGCCCTACTAGAGGTATTAGACAAGGGGATCCTTTGTCGCCATATTTGTTCGTGTTATGCATGGAGCGATTAGCTCAGGCGATTCATGGTGAGGTACAGGGTAACAAGCGGAAGGCAATTAGATTGGTGAGGCATGGTCCGCGTATTTCACATCTTTTTTTCGCGGACGATATGGTTCTCTTCGCGGAAGCTTCTTCTTCCCAGTTGGATGTGCTCAGTCGTGTCATGGGAAGGTTTTGTGAGGTATCCGGGCATAAGGTTAGTATTGCGAAGACGAGTATTTATTTCTCCAAAAATGTGGATGCTGGTTTGCGCAATCATATTAGTGGTCAGTTTGGCTTCACGGAGGTTCTGGACCTTGGTCGATATCTGGGGGTGCCGCTTTTGCATAAGAGGGTTACTAAAGAATCGTATCAGTATGTGGTTCAAAGGGTTAAAGACCGTCTGACGGGGTGGAAGGCGAAGACATTATCACTGGCAGGTAGAGTAACGCTTGCTAAGGCGGTTCTTGCGACTATTCCTAATTATGTGATGCAGACAAATGTCTTGCCGAAGAGCACGTGCGAGGAGATCGAACAATGTATTAGGCGATTTATTTAGGGCCGTAATGACAACAGGGAAGGTATGCATCTTGTTAAGTGGGATGAGGTTTGTTGTCCGGTAACGGAGGGTGGTTTGGGATTTCGTCATATTGCTGATCAGAACGAGGCTTTCATGATGAAGATGGCTTTTCAGGTTATATGCAAGCCTGATCAGCTGTGGGTTCAGGTTCTACGTACAAAGTATAAATGGGAAGGGCGAGTTCCGGTTTCGATTGAGAGGCGGAACTGCTCTCGTCTTTGGAAAGGCCTGAGTGTGGTGTGGAATGATGTGCGGAATGGAACAATTTGCACTATTGGAAACGGGAGTAATATTGATTTTTGGCGAGATCGTTGGATACATGACGTAGAACCTTTAATCACTTATGTTTCGCAGGCGATAGCGGGGAGCTTACCGTATGTGTCAGTTGTAGGTATGGTTGATCCGTTGGGACAGTGGAGTTGGTCTGAGTTTGAGAATAAGTTACCGTATCAGATTATCCTTAATATTGCTGCGATAATGCCACCGGGTGCTAGTATTTGTGAGGATGGCTTCGGTTGGGAAGGAAGCGAGAGAAGGCTCTTCACATTAAAGGCCGCGTATGCAAGTCGTAATCCGAAGGTCTTTGGGCCTCTGAATCATCTTTGGGGAGCTATCACCGGGTATAAAGGTAGTCCGCGGGTAAGGATGTTTTTATGGCTTGTTGCTCATGGGCGTGTTTTAACAAATGAAGAGAGAGTAAGACGCTATATGGCTAATGACATGAGTTGTGGAACTTGTGGTGCGGATGTGGAGTCTATGGATCATATTTTCCGATGGTGCCCAATGGCGATGGATGTTTGGATGGGGTTGGTTAAGCAGGAGCATTGGGTGGAATTTTTCGCCTTGGATTTTTGGGTTTGGTTTCGGAAGAATATCCTTTCTCCTGAATATTTTGCGCGAAAAGAGGACGAGGGCCATGTAAGCTTTGGTGTCGCATTGTGGGTTTTGTGGACGTCGAGAAATCGTGCAGTCTTTGATCCTATGCTTGTTGCGCGTGAAACGCGAGGAGAGCTTTGTGCTCGCTTGACCGTGGAAGCTTGTGGTGCTGCTGCTTTGCGGGCTGGTTGGGGCAGCAGAGGTTGGGGCGTTCAGGCTGGTACTACTGTGCGCGCTGGTGCTGGCAGTGGTGCGGGGCAACCTGCTGCTGGGGTGAGTGTGCATGGCGTTGCAGGGGAATTGGTTGGCGTGGAGCGTCGGTGGCAGCTGCCGACATGGAGCTTTGTGGCGCTCAACGTGGATGGTGTCGTGGCGCACCCGGAATCCTTTGCGTCGTGTGGCGGTGTTATTCATAATAGCGAAGGGGTGTGGGAGTTTGGTTTTGCTAAGTCGATTGGGATGTGTTCGGTGATGGAAGCGGAGTTGTGGGGAGTGTTTGAGGGGTTGCGCCATGCTTGGTATCTTGGATTTCGGCAGGTTTGGGTCAATATGGATAATTTGGAGGCGGTTCGGCTTCTAAATAATAAGGATGGCGGAGGCACATATGGACCCTTGTGGTTTAAAATTATGGAGCTTCTTCGGCGGGATTGAGATGTTCGGATTAGGCATATTTTTAGAGAAGTGAATAGGGTGGCAGATTGGTTGGCGAAACTCATGCGTGATGGTTCTTTGGATTGTCGGGAATTTCAAAGGATGCCGGTGGAGCTTGTGCGGTTATGTCATGAGGATAGGGCTCATGCTCGGTCGTAATTTTTTGATTGTTGATCTTTGCGTTTTATAGTTTTTTGTTGTAATTTCCATGTGTACTCTTTTCCTCCGACTAGGATTAGGGTTTTTTTTAATGAGGCACATGGGAATTTTTCTCGTATGTTTTTATCATTAATAAAAGCATACAATTTGATAAAAAAAGAGTAGACAACTTAGATACACCTTAATTTATTTTTATTATAACTTAAATATGGTTTTTAAAGAAATAATATATTAAACAATATTGAGTTTTCTTTTACTTTTTATTTTAGAAGTAGGACGGTTAGTAGTTTTGTTTGAGTAGAGATAATTTTATGATTAATCAGGATTTAAACCTAGGAAAATTTTACAACGTGCGACGAACACCATTAATGATGAATACCGATGAACACTATTAAATTAATTAATAAAGATTTAAAATTTCAAGGACCCATCATACAATTAATAATTATTTTAAAAAATTCAATTAAATTATTTTGTATATATATTAAAATTTTATTTTTTTAATAAGGGTAAACTATATATTTAGTACCTCACCTATTTCTGTATTTCTGTATTTCTATTGAACCCTCATTATTTAAATATTATTTCAATTTGACCTTATTCTTTATTAAAAAAATAATTTAACCCTTAACCCTCAACCTAAAACCTTAAACTATTAAACCTTAAACCCTTAAACTCTTAAACCTATACCCTAAACCATATACCATTAAAAATATTTTCACCATCATCGATTCAATTCAATGAATTGAATTAATTATGATTAATTGTGATGGCCTCTTCATCTCAAATAAGATGATAGTGTTAATTCTAAGAGATTCGAGTTTAATCAATTCAATACAGTGAAGATCGAATAAGATGTTAAATGGTCCCGAATCCAAGTAAAACGATTACAGAAAAACAAAACATCCAACATCAAAGTATATGAGTATAGGTTTAGGGTGAAATTATTTTGATGAATTGAATACTTTATCCACAAGCAAGTATATATTAAAGTATATGTGTTATGTCAGTTAGATATCTATCAATTCTTTCGCACATAAAATTCGATAATGTCTCATTCTTATGCCCCATCCCTTAGAAGAACACTGATCCCATAAATTATCCCAGTCCAGTGCGCAATAATTAACAATGTTTATTCGCGGTCCACGATAACCTCCTTGCTTCGCAAAATATACAAGAATTTTATTGAAATCATGAAAGTTGAGACGATGATAGTAGAAGATCAATTAATGACCATATAATATACTTTCATTCTTCATATGAAGATCAAAGAAACATAAATATCAGTATTCATAATTTTATTCCATAGCAAATTGCACTACATTCTACGTACAAGTATCCGTCTATAACATTTGTTTTACACAATCAATTTTATTCTTCTTTAATCGTGTTTCACAAAGGAAAACTAATTGGAGTCCTTTACGAGTTATACATTGCCCTACAGATCAAACAGTCAGAGAGGTTTCCAAGTCCTGACCGTGTTTCTCCAAGGGCCATGTTTCACTTGGAAGAAAGGATCAGGTGCTTTGAGTACCACCAAACATCTCTGGGCTGGTGCTGTTGCTGCCAGGGACGGAGCTAGGATTTGAAGTTAGGGGGGGCAAAACATAAATTTTGAAAGGTGGGAGGGGCAAATTCACAATTATCCCAATTTTTTCCAAAAAAATATAAGAAATTAAAGGATAAATTTTTTTTCTCCCCTACCGGGGGGGCCACAGCCCCACCCATGGGAGCTGTGGCTCCGTCCCTGGTTGCTGCTATGGTTTCAAGGTTTTGTCTTCCCCTGCTATTTTTCATATTTGTAATTGAGCTTTATTTATTTTTTAAATGTGAGTATGAAAAAAACGATGACGACTTGTTTGTGCCTTCAGATGGAACATTAAATGACAAAACTTTGATGGCAATTCTTTACTGTCTTAAGACTTTTTCTGTTTTAATGTGTTATTTTACAAAATATTTAATATATTTGGCCTCTTCATCTTAAATAATATTTTGCTTTATCAACAATTCATTGAATTGAATTGAATCGTTGATGGTGAAATTATTTTTAATTGTATATGGTTTGAGGTATAGGTTTAAAAGTTTAAAGGTTTAAGGTTTAATAGTTTAGGGTTTTAGGTTGAGTGTTAAATTATTTTTTATAAATAATAAGGTCAAATTAAAATAATATTTAAATAATGATGGTTCAATAGAAATACAGAAACATGTGATGTACTAAATATATAGTTTACCCTTATTAAAAAAATAAAATTTTAATATATATAAAAAATAATTTAATTGAATTTTTAAAAATAATTATTAATTGTATGATGGGTCCTTGAAATTTTAAATCTTTATTAATTAATTTAATAAGTTTTTACTTATTAATTCAAATACTAATTGATAATTAAATTGAATTATATTACAATTTTAGTAATTGAAGATTAATTAATAATAACTATTTATTAAGGAGTCTTATAGAATTAAGTATAGTCGTTACCAAGTATTTGACTCTATTAATAAATTAATATAGAGTAAGTCTTAAATTTTAAAATTATTTTTTTAAAAGATGCAACTGTTTTTATAATTTCTACAACTATCGATTTTGTAGTGAAGATGATTTTGTAATATATATAAGCCTACTTACTTGACATTAGCAACTTAGTTTTTTTTTTCTTTTTAAATAATTGAATAATACATGTCTTAAGAAAGGGTTCGATGCATTGAATCAAATTAATTTTATTAGATATAATTTGATATATTTCCAATTAATAATTGGGTTGTTTTTATTTACTATTTTTAATTAATTAAGTTGTAATCATAATCCGAGTAAACTTATTTATTAGAAGAAATAAATGACTAAAAAATTATAATAGAGTAAGAGAAAAAGATAAAATGTAAAAACTGATTTATTAAGGAAACCATCAAAGCAACGTTATTAACAGAGACATTGAATAAACAACAACATTCAAATCAAATATAGAGAAACTGATGGGATTTAATTGAACCTAAAATTATCCATTCATTTCTCTAACATACCCACCAATACATCTTTATAGGCTCCTTTAACTCTCTCTTTTATCTTCCCCTCAAATTTAGTTGCCACTCCTTTCATTTCTTCACTTTCTTGAGTTGCAAGTAATCGAGTCAATGCTTTCTTTGCATCCTCATCTGCATCATCTCTTAAAGCTGCATCAAAAACCTAACACCAAAAATAATTAATTAAAATTAAATCCCTTTATACACACATGTCGAAATAAATCATGTCATAACTCAAGCAATAATCTTACCCTGGTGAAATATGTTTGAGGGGTGCATAAGCATTCTACTGTCTCTTTCAACAACAACTCAACTTCAAGATCCTAACACATAAAGCAATAGAAATTAAGAAGTTCAGTTTTAGTTAACATATTTGTTCTTGCTTCATTTCTAATGCATTAATGCTAAAACTTTCACGTCATTAAACAAATCTGAAAATTCTATTGATCATCGACGAGAGGAATTGTTATTTTCTTTTAGTACCTCGGTGATGGTTTTGTCAGAAAATTTCTTGTATTGTTCATAGACTTCCTTAAGATGAGGCTTACTCCTTGTTGTTAGAATCCTCACAACTTCATCGTCCTCCATAGCTTTCCTTTTATCATTGTTCTTGATTGCATTCAAAAGTGCTTTGGCCTCTAATCTTGCAGTGTCTTCCTTCACCTTTGGTCCTTCATATCTGTAGGCACTCACCAGTGCCACCAATAACTGTTTAAACAACATATACATCTGATTAGTTAGAAATCATGTTCTTCCAACACGAAAGATAGAGAAGAAGAGGTTGTAATATGATTGGTTTAACATGTCAATTGCATCAATCAACTGAGTTAAACTTTATCCGGATTCAATATTGAGTGATGGATGAACCTTGCGTTCGGAGCCCTGAATGTGGGAAGCGAGATCTTCCTCGATGGATCGGTCGAAAAGGGAGTGGTAGGCTTTTCGGGCACCCAACAACACATCAGATGATCTGATGCAGGCGACTTCTACAATGACATTGTATTGCATTGGACCTTTCTTCAGTGCCTTCTTCAACAAACGAGCATCCCTCTCCCATGGATGCATCAATGAAAGCACCACAACATCCTGAAATAGTTAATGAGTTATACTATATATATTAAACTCAATTGTGTTCTAGTTGGTTAAAGTTGAAGTATATAAAAATGAATATATACCTTAAACCGCTTAAACTCAGCTTTCAGACTTTTGATGGCAGTGTGGTTCCACCGCTCAAACTGACGTTCATCCTCACAGAAGAACTTGGAACATCCTTTCCTCATGGATTTCTTGTGCTCATTGTGTGATTTTCTCAATATTGACACTAATAATTTCTCATCAACTCCAATTCCTAAGTTATTCAAGGAAAATTATTATTATATTTACGAAATTAACTAATCTATAATCCTCAATAATCATATTAGTTGCTAATGATTTATCACAAATAATAATACAAATTTCTTTATTTTTTTAGTTTCACTAACTAGTTTGATATCGAATATAAATAAAACAAAAATCATATCTATAATATGAAAGTTTATAGGAAAAGAAATTGAAGAACCTGACAAGGCTTGGTCGAGAACTTCCGGTTCTGAAGGATGAGCCATTTAAATTCCTGTGTTGAAAATGGAGTTATGGAATGGAATATGCAGAGAGAGTTGTCGAGAGGGAATGGCATTCTAAGGCTCAAATGCCTTTGATTTATATCTAACCTATGAGGTTATTTTTTGTCATTCGGTTAATAATAAACAATAAACAACATTAGTTGATATTATCTCTTTTTTTGTATAATATAAAACACAACAGCAAGTTAATGTAGTAAAAGGAAATTGTTACGAAGTTGAGTTACATAGTCTCTGCCTTTTAACCATTGATGAACTAAGTGTTATTGGGTTAGGAAAATCTTGTAGCGCTCGACGAGCACTGATCAATATCACTAATGACGAGCATCGATGAATAAAGATTTAAAATTTAAATGACTTAATATATAGTTATAAATTATTTAAAAATAAAAAGGTAAATTAATTAAAATATATTATATTATTTTTAATTTTTTAAAACATAGATCAAAGTATCCATTTATTCCTAAATAACAAAACACTAATTTTTTTATTTAAAATTTAAGTTACTGCCGCCGTATCATCCAATAACAAAATCTTGTGCAATTTTGGATACATTTCATGCAAATAAAATCTGAGGCGATTCAACATTGACGTGGACACAAAGTTCTTTAACTTCGTGTTCCTCCCATCTTTTGTCGCATTCCCTGTTGCTTTCTCACGGCTAAATCTCTACATCTTAGCAGACTTAATTTTTTTACCAAACTTTCATTGCAACCACATTTATTCTATAGATCACCACATGAAACACATGTTTTCAGGACTCCTCTGTATTCTTAACCACAAACCTCAATCTGCTTTAATTCAAGCAGCAGCGGCCGTAACAGCGACGACGGCTTCAATTTTAAATGAACAAAAATTAGGGTTTTGTAATTTAGAGGTAGATAGGTATTTTGATCTATGTTTAAAAGAAAATTAAAAATAAAATGATATATTTTAATTAATTTACCTTTTAATTTTTAAATAGTTTATAATTATAAGGTGAGTTCTATAGATTTTTTATTTTTATAAATTGAATTAATAGTGCTCATCGTTAGTGGTGCTCATCGGTACTCGTCGAGCGTGGCAGATAACATATTTAATGGCAGCTGGTTATTTTTTATCAATAAAATCTTTTTTCCTTTTATTTATATAGATAGAGACGGTTTGTATAATTTTAATTTTTGATCTTTCGGTTCAATAATAAAATCTTTTCACTTTTCCTTTTATCAGTTTTCCCCTTTTCCAAACCCTAACCAAATGATTCTTTTTCTTGAAACCTCTAAGTTTCCTTCTTCCTTTCACAAATTCTATCAAGAATTCAAAAAATAAATACAGATTTATCATGGTATCAGTTGGGCAGTCTTCCGACTCGCAATCCTCTGATTCGCGTTCTTCCTGGTACAAGTGCGATGATCCTTCTGAGGAATTTTTTGTTCATCCCAATGAGAATCCATAGTTGATTCTTACTTCCTCTCTGTTGAATGGAGGAAATTATCATGGTTGGGCGTGGTCGATGCATATGGCCTTGATTTCAAAGAATAAGTTTTCTTTTGTCGATGGATTGATTAAGGAGTCGAAAGAAGAAGATCCTCGTTATTACGCGTGGGTCAAGTGTAATAATCTGGTATTGTCTTAGCTGCAACGCGCGTTGAATCAAGAAATTGCTCAGAGTGTAATTTGGATCAATCGAGCCTATGAGTTGTGGCAAGATTTGTTTGACCACTTCAATCAGGGAGATTTGGTACGAGTTTCTGACTTACTTCAGGAATTCTATTCCCTACAACAAGGTAATCTTTCTGTTGCGGCCTATCATACGCATCTAAAAGTTTTGTGGGATGAGATTTGTAATCTCAGGTCGTTGGTTGTTTGTGATTGTTCTACTGCTAAATATAGGAGAGAAGATTTTTCACTCTGTTTCCTTAGAGGCCTTAATGAGAACTTTTCTGTGCCTAAATCCCAAATTCTCATGACTAAGCCTTTGCCTTCCGTTAATGAAGTATTTGTTGTTATAATACAACATGAAATATCTATTGGTCATGCTGTTTTTTATTCTCATGTTTTGTTGGCTGATAAGGGCGATATAAGCAATACTTCTAGGGTTGACAATAGAGCTTACAATAATAAGAAATATCCTGCAAATCTTGGTTCCAAACGACCTTTGTGTATTTTTGTGGGCTCTATGGGCATACTGTAGATAAATGTTTCAAGAAACATGGTTATCCTCATGGGTACAAGGGTAGAAATCAGGTTAATAGAGCTAACCTGGTAGGTTCTGGTCTTACTGATTTTCCTGATAAAGATGTTTTATCATCTGATAATTATGGTCCAATGATGCTTACTCGAGACCAATATGAGGGTCTTTTGAGTTTCTTGCAATAAAGAAACAGAATTGCTCATATTAATGCTCATACTACAAAAACAAATGTTTTTGGTTCCACCAATTCTTATAGTTCTATTGTCACTTCTAATGTTATACAAAGCAAGGTTAATGCCTTGTCTTCTGTCTTTGATGTATCAACTGGAGAGACAAGTATGATTCTTATTCTTTTTCACATACCTTGAAAACTCCTTGGATACTAGATTTAGGAGCTACTGATCATATAGTCAATTCCTTATAATTTTTTTTATTGTTATCATGTTCATGATAAGAGTGTTAAACTACCTAATAATGAAATTTTCAAAGTTACTCATATTGGCTCTGTTAGAATATCTGATTATTTACTGTTACATAATGTTTTTCTTATTCCCTTTTTCAATTTTTAATTTGGTTTGTGATGAGTGCTCAAATATGACATATTTCATTTGTTATTTTTCTAGCTATTGGGACTTCTTGCTGCTTAATACATGTTGTTTTCGTTATATTTTGTGCAGGGACCCAATTCTGGAAATAGCAGTGAAAATGATGCATTTCTGCAGTTTTTATTATAATTCTGTCATGACTGGCATCATGGGCACGACACCGGGCATGACGCGTCTGACGTGGCAGTGACGTGGCAGTGACGTGGCGACTTCTAGAAGCTTCTGGAACGTTCTGGAAGATGTTATCAGCTTATCCGATTAGATTCCTGCATTTAAATTTCAAAACATTTGAATTGTTTTATCTTTTGTTTATTATTTTAAATTATTTCATCACTTTATCTTTGTAAATCTAAGCCTATAAATACCACCCTTGGTAAAGGCTTAGATCATTGATCCATCAATCATTTTAGTTTTTATCTTTGTAAACACTTTTTAGTTTTAATTCAAGTTCATTTTCCTTTAATTTTCAAAGTTACTCATATTGGCTCTGTTAGAATATCTGATTATTTACTGTTACATAATGTTTTTCTTATTCCCTTTTTCAATTTTTAATTTGGTTTGTTTCGCAATTAACAAAAAAAAAAATTCTTTATGTCTCATTTTTTCTTCTAATCTTTGTTACATACAAGATCAACATGCTTCGAAGATGATTGGTTTAGCTAAAGCATCCAATGGTCTTTATGAGCTTGATATTTCTTTTAATTCTGGTGTTTCTCATTCTATTGTTAATAATTTTGTTCATGAATCTGATGTTGTTTTCAATTCTGTTGTTAATAATACTTTAAGATTGTGGCATGCTCGTTTAGGTCATCCTTCTAAGAATAAGATGTGATTTTTTGTAAAATAAATAAAGAAATTCCTTCTATTCTTGTTCCTGAATGTGATATTTGTCATCTTGGTAAGCAAAAGCGTTTACCATTTCCAATGAGTGAATCTATCTCTACTTCTCTGTTTGATATTATTCATATGGGCGTTTGGGGACCCTTTCCTGTCAATAGCTTATATGGTCATGTTTATTTTCTAACCATTGTTGATGATAAAAGTAGGTTTGTTTGGGTTTATCCTATGCATTTAAAGTTTGAAGTTAGAGGGCTAATTGTTCAATTATATAATTTGATTGAAACTCGGTTTTCTAAAAACATAAAGTGTGTTTGAACTGACAATGCAAAAGAATTTGAGATGCTGGATTTTTTTAAAGAAAAACGTATTGTACATCAAACTTCATGTGTGCATACACCTCAACAAAACAATATTGTTGAGAGAAAGCATCAACATTTGCTTGTTGTTGCTCGAACCTTAAGATTTCAATCGAGTTTACCTTTAAAATTCTAGATGGATTTTGTTCTACATGCTGCATATTTAGTGAATCTTACTCTTACACCTGTTTTGTTTAATAAAACACCTTTTGAGGTTTTGTTCTCAACTAAACCTAAATGTAGAACTAAGTGTTTTGATATAATATTTGAAAAATGTTTTGGACTAAATTGAAAAAAATTTAAAATATGTTTTTAGTCAAAAACAACTTGAAAATATGTTTCTGGGTTTTACAAGGCTTTGGAATGATTTAAAGTGCATTTAAAGTAGTCAAAACCAAGCATTTCAAGTGCCCGTACCGATACGGTCTAGTACCGTACCGATACGCCTTAGGGTTTCAACTACAAGAATTTTCCAGTAGCCAAAACTCGTACCGATACGCTTAGTCGTATCGATACGGTGTGTTTTGAAACAGCCCAACGGCTAGTCGCGTACCGATACGCCTAACTACCCCAATGATCATATTTCCCAATGATCTTTTAATTTGCAGGACCGTACCGATACGCTAGGTAAGCGTATCGATACGCATCAGCTGAAGTGCACAACGACTACTTCCTTATTAGGATCGTATCGATACAGTTTGAAGGGTATCGATACACGAAGCTGCAGAACTGCATTTATGGTGAGAAATAAAGGCTCCAACGACTCCAATCCAACCTCATCGGCTAGAAACGGCTACAAACTCAATTAGAAGTATAAAAGGGGCCTCCAAGCATCTAGTAATGGTTAATGCTTCAATTGTCAATCAACAAATGATCAAGAATTGTCTTTGTACTTAAATTGTCATTTCTTTGTATAGACAAACACTAGTGAGCCAAAATTGTTAAATTTGCTTAAGTGTTTTAGGTTTTGGGTAAGAGCTTGATTGTGAAAACAAACACCTATTAGAGGATTTGTGTTTGCTTATCTTTTCTCTTGTAAAAAGGGTTTGATCAAGGCTTTGGGTAGAAAGCTTAATCGGTGTATAAGGGTTTCTTCCTAAGCCTAGAAATGGGGACGAATCAATAGTGAATTGATTGGAAACCCTTAGTGGGAAGCTAAGGTAGTGGATGTAGACCTTGGTTAGAAGGTTGAACCACTATAAATTGTTGTGTCTTTATTCCTTTTAGCTTCCACAACCCTTCCACCCAAAATTCCACTTCCCCACCACTTGGCAAGCAAGAACGGTTGAAGGAATCGAGCACCTTAAAACTCAACAATTGGTATCAGAGATTGGTTCAATCGAAGAGGATTAAAATCCCATTGAGAAGATCCGGCAAGCTCGATCATCATTTCACACAACCGACTCGATCATCCCTTAAAACTCACTATGCTCATTGGAAGACAAAGATGAAGTTCTTTGTTGCGTGTCAAGAGTCCTATCGCAATGTAGTGCAAGTGTACACGACGCAAGTAGTAAAGTGATACTTGAAGTATCAGATATCGTCTCCACAGGGACTGGAAATAGCTTTATCCTATAGTTGATGCATGAGATAAAGAAAGAGTTTAAATTGTTGGGAAGGTAATATTGGAGAATAAGGAATATAAAAGATAAAAGATTCAGGGTTAAAAGATAGGTCGGGATTGATTTGCTCGTTAGTGCAGGTGTTGCACTAAAGAGAAATTCTTGTTCTGTCGTCGTCCCTGTCGCGGCAGCACCTGTCGCGGTATAAGTCTGTTGTTGTCGCGACAGCGATCACACAACTCTGTACTTCAAGCATGGAAAGAATCCCTGCTATGACTTGTCTTATTCCTAGGCCCAAGTGATGTTGATGAACACTTCTTAGATGATACCTCCTGGCGTTAATCGAAGGGTGAACACAAATGTTGTTGAATTCTTCCTTAGCCACATAACCTCGTACTTATCCCTAAGCCGAGATGGTTTAACCATAAACTGGAAAACTCGTATTTATTGCGTTCATATGCTTGACTCTCCCGATATCAAACAAATAGATAACCTCGCAATGCTCCCCCGATACTCTTGTGAGATGTGAAAACCAGAATAAATAAACTTGAAGTTTTTATTACTTGAACAGAAAATTCCTAAAATAGTACAATCCTTGCAACTACTTTACAGAATCAACCCTTAGCCCTAGGGGAAGTTTAGAATATGATGAGAAGGGGGAAAACGATAAGGGTTTTGGGGAAGACGGCTGAGAATGAGATCCCCTCTCCTAGTTCGAATTACATGCCTTTATATAGGCATTGGCTCCAAGTTTTCTAATATGGCAAGAATACAAGTTTAAACTAAAGTACAACTCTATTGGAGATTAAATCTTCTGAGTATATGTCTTTAATTCGTCCTCTTTTCTTGCTTTGGGTTTCTTACTTGGACTTTGGTCTTGGCCTTCATTCTGCCTCAGGGCTCATAAAAATATAGGAGTGGTCCATGACAGTCCGACTTGAATTCCTCTATCTGTCAAGCTCCACTTCATTTTCCATCTCACCAATTTTGTCGTCATGGCTGCCACGGCAGCATCTTGCTTCTCGACTCTAGTCCTATGTTCCAGCTCTGCTCATTCGTTGTCCTGAGTCTACCACAACAGATACCTGCAAGAGTAGCCAAAATCAGTAGCAACTATGCTATTTTATCTAATTGTGATGTATATGTGAAAATTTACCTAAATGTAATGAATTATGCTTGAATGCAACAGAAATATGGGTTAAATAAGGGGTAAAATATAGAACTTTTGCACACTCAACACACCCCCAAACTCAAGTTCTTGCTTGCCCTCAAGCAAATGTGACCTAACTAAAATTGAAAACCTTTTTGGTTTGGCTTAATTCAGTGAACTTTTCATTACCTACCACACATGCCCTATCACAAGCAATACCTTGTCGGACGTTTCTGGATTTCTTCAGAACCATGCTATAGGTCTTGCGCAGTGTGTGCATGTTTTGTGAACAAATATGTGCATAGACTCCTTTAGTTTACTAGACAATAGTTAAGCTACTCACTTGAATTTTTTATGCCAAATTTCATTTTTTGGAGGCAATTCTTAGGCTCCTTTAGTTTTTTCTGAATTAGATTTGGTGTTTTTCTTATTTTGAATTGACTAGAGCCTATTTTTGGGCACCTCTAGTTATCTTCCTAGAGCCGGTATTAGGCACCTTTAGGGGTATTGAGTAAGTTTTTCTTTTCTTATATTCTTTTCCTAGAGCCAGTGTTAGGCACCTCTAGGGGCAATTCAAGTGGTTGAGCTTTCCTACTCTAGTTAAATAGAAGTCTAGACAACATATAAGAGTCACAACGGGTGTTTTAAATATCAGAACTATAGTAAGGCTCTAAACAGTTCCTAAAAACATCCTAAAGGCACTGTCACGACAGCGTATGTCGCGGCAGATAAATTCAGTTCAAAGACTTAAGCCATTTTTTTGACACAAAAATAAACTAAATAATGACTAATACTTAGACACAAATTTAAGACACAACTACAACTTCATTGATGGAGGGATGCCACCCCCAAACTCGAGGGTTGCATTTCCCTCAATGCATGACAACATGGAAGATAAAACAAAAAAACAAAATACATCACAAGGAACGTATCATCCAATAACAAAATCTTGTGCAATTTTGGATACATTTCATGCAAATAAAATCTGAGGCGATTCAACATTGACGTGGACACAAAGTTCTTTAACTTCGTGTTCCTCCCATCTTTTGTCGCATTCCCTGTTGCTTTCTCACGGCTAAATCTCTACATCTTAGCAGACTTAATTTTTTTACCAAACTTTCATTGCAACCACATTTATTCTATAGATCACCACATGAAACACATGTTTTCAGGACTCCTCTGTATTCTTAACCACAAACCTCAATCTGCTTTAATTCAAGCAGCAGCGGCCGTAACAGCGACGACGACTTCAATTTTAAATGAACAAAAATTAGGGTTTTGTAATTTAGAGGTAGATAGGTATTTTGATCTATGTTTAAAAGAAAATTAAAAATAAAATGATATATTTTAATTAATTCACCTTTTAATTTTTAAATAGTTTATAATTATACGGTGAGTTCTTTAGATTTTTTATTTTATAAATTGAATTAATAGTGCTCGTCGTTAGTGGTGACAGGCTGTCTTCTCCGCGTCTGACGCGACAACTGATGACAGGCTGCGACGACATACTCGTCCGATGGGCTTTTTGGGCTACTGTGGGTATGGTGGGCTGGTTCATTCCTTCTCTTCGCCCTGTTTCCTAAAAATAGATAAACAAAATAAAATATTAATTCCTAAAATAAAATAATTAAATCTTAATTCCTAATAAATAAATAAAATAAAATAAAATAAAAACTAAGTTAAATTAGGGATGTAACTAGACCTGGCAAACTTGACCCGAGACCCGAAACCCGAACCGAATTACCCGAACCGCAACCCGATTTTGACCCGAACATGATGATTCGAAGTTGACCCGAAACCCGAACCGAACCGAATTGAACCGAAATTTTTTGTTGAACCGAAATGGACCCGAACCGAAATAGACCCGAACCGAATAGACCCGAACCGAATGGACCCGAACCGAATGCTACCCGAACCGAAAGCTGAACCGAATATCGACCCGATTTTAACCCGATTTTGACCCGATTTTAACCCGAATATCTATTGTTAACAATATAATAAATAATAAAATGAAGTATAGAAATTTGAGATCTTGGTGACCAATTTTATAATTTCATCATAAAATATAGCATAAAATTGAAATTGTAGACTAAATTGACAATTTGGAAGTGGAGAAATTTGAGAGTCCAATGATCAATTTTGTAATTATACCATATAAATAAATAGGGGTCAATTTTGGCTAAAAATTAAATCTTTGAAATTAAAATGAACGAAAATATCAATATATTAAATTAATAGACTAAATTACAAAGATTAGTCAATTTCAACTAAAAGTAAATTTTTAGAGACTAAATATCACTACGGGGAAGGGATTTCTATATCCGAAGTCTAAACCGTGAGAATACTTGTGACTAAATTAAATTAAACTAAAACTTAAAGTTGACTAAAATGTAACATTTTAAATGCAACATGACCTAAAAAGTAATTAATCTCTAGCTTAAAAAATTGGTGGCTTATTTCCCTCCAAAATTTCGTCTTTTCTCTCTCTATTTTTTCCAATTGTCTTTTTTTTCAATCTAGCTTAAAAAATTGGTGGCTTATTTCCCTCCAAAATTTTGTTTTTTCCCTCTCTATTTTTACCAATTGTCTTTCTATTTTTCTTGATTTAATTGAGTTTCAATTTAGATTAATTTAATTGAAATTTCACATTTAGTTTTAAATTATTTTAATTATGTCCGTGATTTATGCTTTTAGATTTTAGTTAATTCAATTAGATCCTAAGTTTAATAAATTAATTCATTTCAGACATTATTATTATTATTATTATTATTATTATAAACTTTGATTCAATATAATTATACAAAAAAATTATATAGATACATAAAGTTTTGATTTAAATATTTAATCAAATTCAAATGCATAGATTGACAAGTTGAATCAGAATTAATCTCATACACCAATAACTCTATACTAAACCATAAATACTAAACCTCAAACCTTTAACCCAACTCAAATCAAATTGACCTGAAAATTTAAATGTTGACCCGACCCGAAATTGACCCGAAATTGACTCGATTTTAACCCGAACCGAAAGCGACCCGAACGACCCGAACCGAAAGCGACCGATCCGATATTGACCCGACCCGAAAACAACCGATCTGATTTTGACCCGATCCAATACCCGAACCGAATCCGACTCATCACAGACCCGAATTAGACCCGAACCCGAACCGAACCGACCCGAACTGAATCTAAACCGATTCTAGATAGACCCAAAATGACCCGAACCGAAACGACCCGAACCGAACCCGAACCGAATGACCCGATTGCCACCTCTAGATGTAACACCCTGATAAATAGATATATATATTTATGTGCCAAAAAAAGAAAAGAAATCAAGGTGAGGGTGTGGAGGCTCGAACCCGCGACTTCACCCCTCACCATCTAATGTTCCTACCGCTAAACTAAGGGCTCATTTCTGTCAATGCTTACCAGATTTTATTTTTAACTTAGTTAAAAATAACTCCGAACCCATTAAACTTTATCTGCCTCTCCACCTACCCGAAATTAATTCCCTCCCATCTTCGAAATCTGTATCGTCCCCTCATCTCCCTCAGAGATCCCTCTCCCCAGATTTCGGAAACCTTTGGCTGTCCACACCGCCGTCCGGTGTGCGTCACCGCCTGTGCCGGCGAACACACCTTGCCGCTCCGGGCCTTTCGCCATCGGTAACGCGCCCCCCGTGCCGCCGTTTGCATTAAAAACCGAGCCTATGCACCGCGAGTTGAACCGCTTCTGTCCTTCCGTTTTCCTGTCCGTGCCGCCGTCGCTTTGCTTTGCCGTCGGTACGACGAAGCTCCCTTCTGCGAGCTGATCAAAACCCACCCGGCCGATCGGCGTTTCGACACCGGGAAGGGTTTCATCGGAGCTTCGAACTTTTCGACCGTTTCGAACTTTAAAGGTTAGATCCGGCCTATTTTTCAGCTTGTTTCGAATTAAAAATGTGTGGGTTGGAATTGTGGTCTAATGATTTATGTTTTTCTGGCAGAATCGCGTCCGTTGAGCTCTCCGGCGAGCTTTCCGGCCACCGTCCGGCGACGCCCGGTCTCCTAGGGTAAGAATCGGTCCGACCCGACCCGTGTCTGACCCGACCCGTGTCTGACCCGACCCGAGACTGAGTCAACTCGCTGAGTCAACTCAGTGAGTCAACTCGCCCGAGTTGACTCAGTGAGTTAACTCACCGAGTCGACTCAGTTGACTTCTGCAGATCGCTGACATCAGCATTGACCCTGTCCCCCGTTGACCTTGACCTGCTGACGTCAGCGTTGACCTGCTGACGTCAGCGTTGACTTTGACCAAAAAGTCAAAATTTCCGAAAAAGCCCTATTTTATGCTTTTTGACATCCTGAGTCTGTTTTTGAAGCCCGTTTTGTAAAATTCTAACTCGAAGACCTCCAAATCTGTCCCTAAACCTAAACCATGCATATGTGTTTAAATTGTTTCCTTGAGTTAATATAAATCGAATATATGGCTAATATAAGCTTGTATCTGTTTAAAGGTAATCAAGACTCCCCTGACCGTTCGTCTGCTCAGCCTAGTTCCTCCCGATCTGCTCCTTCTCGCGTTCCGATAGTTACTAGTATGAATCTGTAAACCTTGTAAGCTATTAGAATTTCCACGTATACCTTGTAGTAACCATGATCCTTTATTGATTTAGGATCTAGCACAGTGGCAGATCGTAGCGAGGCAGGAGCCCGATAGATTCTCTGACCACCTTTTGAGGTGTGTTCCATGTGTGCTACATTTCTGTTGTATATATACATATATGTATACGTGGGTCCTGTTACGATTCACTGAATGTTATAGATTGTACTTGTACTTGAAATGCATGACTACTGGAAAGCATGATTCCTGTTTGAAAAGCATGATTACCTTCTGTTTGAAAAGCATAATTATAATGTGATGAAAGTCTGTTTATTGTGATATGTTAGAAGGTATACCTCATGTCTGATCTGAACTAGAAATATCTGATCTCTAAATGATAAAAATGTTATCTGTCTGTTGTCTGAGCTCTGTTGATGGTATATTGAACTGAATTGCACTGCTTGGGGTATACTTTTGGGATGTGATTGAAGTGTTGCAGGTACAGCCCTGATCCAGCTGGTAAAACCTTCGGTTAAGCTCCTACGCCCAATGGGCCTAGGGTAAGACTTTCTGGGTAGGCTCCTACGCCTTCGGGCCTAGGATAAGTCCTTTGGTATGCAGTTCATGGGAAATTGCATTTTGGTGTTCGGTTGGAGGGTAGATAGGTTAAAATGGAACCTTGGTTGCTCTTATGGCATGTTTGTATTGTCTGATGCATATCTGAACTGTATATATATGTTTCCTTGCACTTATTGGAACACACTGAGCTTCCTAGCTCACACCCCCAAACTTTCCCCTTTCAGATACTTTTGGATAGGCTACCCGTGGACTTGGCACTTGGAGGATCGACACATTCTTACTATACTTTTGTTGTAATGTTCTTATCCACCATACTGTCTATTTTGGGTGACATGAGCCTATATTTTGTTAAGATATACTTTACTAGTTAGCCATGATGGCATTATTTTGTAACTCAAACTCTGAAATGGTTTTAGATTATGAACTTGATAGTTGATTCGAATGGATGTGTTTACCTATTATTATCTTGATCACTCTATAGTGATGCCTGAATTTCATGAAAACTGAATACATGTTGTATATATGTATATGTTGTGATAATTCTCTATAACTTAGGTATAACGCATAGGCAGGTATAAGGTGTTACATTTAATTGGTATCAGAGCTTTTGGTTTTATAAACCTCGGACTGTGAGTGGGTCCTAAATGCTACGTTTTATAAAACGATTTAAATATTTATATATTTTCAGAAAAAGGCCATGTCACCAAGTTTTATATGTTTAAATTGTGGTCGGTACTCCAATGCCAGTTCTAACCTTAGGTTCTTCTTTTTGTAGAGCCGAGACCAACAGATGAGTACTAGACGTGGTTCTCGACCTACTCGGAGGCGAGGTCGACCTGCTAGGTTTTCCGACCCGCTTGACAATGTAACTAATGATCCTCCGGTCTCAGAAGATCCTCCTGCCCCTAGAGGTCCTACAGCCCCGGATGATCCACCGCCTACCTCTGGTATCGATATGACGACTCCGGTTAGAGGAGCACCCGCACCCCGTACCGAGCTATCCACGATAGTGTCTGATGAGGCTCTTAGCAGGCAGTTTTTACAACTGATTCATGGTGCAGTTAGAGCTGCGGGGGTTGTGCCTGAAGTTCCTATCTCTCAGACCCTAATCACTAACGGGGCTAAGACCTTTGATGGCCCTACTGGTGGAGCCCCGACTGAGGCAGAAGAGTGGCTTCATGATCTTGAGAGACGCATGGATTCGTTGGGTCTTGAGCCGCCCAAGAAATGTTTGGGAGTTGTTTCACTGCTTTATGGGAGTGCCCGCACTTGGTGGGAGTCTGTTGTGAGTATCGTCTCTGCTACTCGTCTGACATGGGACTTCTTCAAAGAACGCTTCAAGAGCCATTTTATCGGAGAGCGTTATATGAGACAGATGCAAGAGCAGTTCAGGACTCTGACACAGGGAGATATGACTGTATCTGAGTATAAGACGAGGTTTTTAGACCTCATGAGGTTTGGATCCAGTTTGGTGTCCACTGAAAAAGAAAAATGCCGCAAGTTTGCACTCGGACTCCGTCATGAGTTGTGCGTACAAGTTATCGGCCACCTTGATAAGGATTTTGATAAGGTAACCGAGTTGGCAAAAGATTTAGAGGAAGTTGAGTTAATGGCCACAAAGAGCGACAGAGTAGATCGAGACCGATCTAGGAGGCCTTCTAGCACTGAGTTTTCAGCACGGGCAAGTAAGAATGCTCGCACTACTACACCTCTGAGGAGTGACACCGGTTCTAGGCCTCCAGCCCCTCAGCCCTCGACAGCTAGTCGAGGTGGTTTTTCAAGTTTTTCTAAGGCACCTCTTTGTAAGCATTGTGGCAAATGGCATCAAGGGGGTGTAGGAGGAAGGCATGCACATGTTTCCGTTGCGGTTCTGGAGATCATTTCTTGAAGGGTTGCCCTGTTCCACCATCTTCTTATCGAGCATCTACTCAGACTCCTGCCCGTTCACAGGCTTTTGTTCAGACTCCAGCTAGGGGTCATAGTCAGGGTAGACCTTCTGCATCTGCTGCCAGGACTGACACCAGAGCTCGATCATATCAGAGTGGAGGACCAGTTTTATCTGAGGCTAGACAGCCGGCACTTGTGTATGCCACCAGACGCCGGGATGACAGAGACGAGCCAGATGTTATTGTAGGTACCTTTACCATTTATTCTGTTCCATACTTTGCATTACTCGACAATGGTTCCACCCACTCCTATATTTCAAGATCCGTATCCCGAGACCTTCAGATTCCCTTAGAAGCCACAGGAAGTGTTGTTACAGTCATGAGCCCAGTGGGTCAGTCTGTGATTGTGGACAAAGTACTTAGGCGATGTCCTCTTGAGGTTCAAGGGGAGATCTTTCTGGCCGATCTCATGGAACTTCTGTTGGAGGAGTTCGATCTGATTCTGGGTATAGATTGGCTGGCGGAGCATCGGGTTAGTCTGGATTGTGAGTCAAAAAGGGCTACCTTGAAGACTTCAGATGACCGATCAGTGATCTTAGTCGGAGAGCGTCGAGGTTACTTGTCCAATGTAGTATCCTCTCTGACTGCTGATAGGATGATCCGGAAAGGATATGAAACCTTCATTGCTTGTTTCTTGAACACAAAGGGCTCTTTATCTAAGATTGAGGACATTCGCACTGTTAGCGAGTTTCCTGATGTTTTCCCAGAAGAGTTGCCCGGGCTACCACCAGACAGGGATGTTGAGTTCAAAATCGAGACTTATCCAGGGTCTGCGCCTGTATCCATGAATCCTTATCGTATGGCCCCTAAAGAGCTTAAGGAGTTAAAAGTCCAGTTGCAAGAGATTCTGGACCGAGGCTTTATCCGACCCAGCTCTTCACCTTGGGGAGCTCCTGTTCTCTTCGTGAAGAAGAAAGATGGTTCACTCCGGTTATGTATTGATTACCGGAAGTTGAATAAGTTGACTGTGAAGAACAAATATCCGTTACCCAGGATTGATGACCTATTCGACCAATTTCGGGGAGCCACTGTTTTCTCGAAGATTGATCTTCGATCTGGGTATTATCAATTGAAAATAAAAGATTCTGATGTTGCTAAGACGACCATCCGTACCAGATACGGGCATTACGAGTTTTTAGTGATGCCTTTTGGTCTTACTAATGCACCAGCTGCTTTTATGGACATGATGAATCGTGTGTTCCGACCCTTTATAGACCAGTTTGTTGTGGTTTTCATTGACGATATTTTGGTCTATTCTCGGACAGAGACAGAGCATGTTGAGCACTTGAGAATTGTTCTACAAACCTTGAGAGAGAATCGTTTGTATGCTAAGCTGAGCAAGTGTGAATTTTGGCTCAAAGAAGTGACATTTCTGGGACATGTTGTATCTGCTCGAGGCATTCAGGTTGATCCAAGTAAGATCGAGGCCATCACCAATTGGAAGCAGCCTAAGAATGTCACTGAGATCCGTAGCTTTTTGGGTTTGGCTGGATACTACCGACGCTTTGTCGAGGGCTTCTCCATCATTGCCACCCCTTTGACAAAGCTTTTGAGGAAGAATGTTCCTTTTGTTTGGTCTGATGCCCAGCAAACTAGTTTTGAGAAACTGAAGGCAGCCTTGACTCAAGCCCCGGTTCTTACACAACCTGAGTCTGGAAAGGACTTCTCAGTGTACAGTGATGCTTCACACTCCAGGCTCGGTTGTGTACTGATGCAGGATGGGAAGGTTATCGCTTATGCATCACGTCAGTTACGACCTCATGAGTGTAACTATCCGACCCATGACCTCGAGTTAGCTGCAGTGATCTTTGCTCTAAAGATCTGGAGACACTATCTTTACGGAGAGAAGTGTTATATCTTTACTGATCACAAAAGCTTAAAGTATATCCCCACCCAGAGGGATTTAAATATGAGGCAACGTCGTTGGGTGGAACTTCTGAAGGACTATGATTGTGTGTTTGAGTACCATCCGGGAAAAGCCAATGTCGTTGCCGATGCCTTGAGTCGTAAGGCCATATCTGACCTGAGATCCCTGTTTGCCAGGATGAGCATTTATAGCGATGGCAGTTTGCTAGCGGAATTGCAAGTTAAACCAACTTTGGCCGATGAGATTAAGGCCAAGCAACTCTTAGACAGTTCCCTACTTCCAGTTATACAGCAAGTTGAGCAGGGATCCACATCCGTTTATGCCTTCGATCAGGATGGTGTTCTATGCTTCAAGGGTCGTTATTGCGTTCCTGATGATGCTGACCTGAAGCGAGCCATACTTAGCGAGGCTCATAGTAGCCCATATGCAATGCATCCTGGTGGAGACAAGATGTACTAGAATCTGAAGCAAAGCTACCGTTGGGAGGGTATGAAGAAGGATATATCAGATTACGTATCGAAGTGCATGACTTGTCAGCAAGTCAAAGCAGAACATCAGCATCCTTCTGGTTTACTACAGCCCATTAAGATTCCTGAGTGGAAATGGGAGCGTATCACGATGGATTTCGTTACCGGGTTGCCTCTAACTCCTTCTAAAAAGGATTCTGTTTGGGTTATTGTTGATCGACTCACCAAGTCAGCTCACTTTATTCTTGTACGAGTTACTTATTCTCTGGAGAAGCTGGCTAAACTGTATATCTCAGAGATTGTCAGGTTGCATGGTGTACCCTTATCTATTATATCTGATCGAGACCTGAGGTTCACTTCTCATTTCTGGTCGGCCTTGCAAAATGCTTTGGGTACACGTTTGAATTTTAGCACATCCTTCCATCCACAGACCGATGGTCAGTATGAGAGGGTAATTCAGGTTCTTGAAGATATGTTGAGGGGGTGCGTGATAGACTTCCGCGGTAGTTGGGAAGACTTCTTGCCCTTGGCCGAGTTTGCTTATAATAACAGCTATCAGGCTAGTATTCGCATGGCACCTTACGAAGCTTTGTATGGTCGCAAGTGCCGAACTCCTATCTGTTGGACCGAGTTGTATGATAAGAAGACTTTGGGTCCGGAGTTGATCCAAGAGACCGAAGAGACTGTTAGATTAATTCGTGATCGTCTGAAGGAGGCGTTTGACAGACAGAAGTCTTATGCTGATCGGAGAAGGAAGGATATCGAGTTTAAGGTCGGTGACCAGGTTTTTCTAAAAGTATCACCATGGAAGAAAGTTCTGAGGTTTGGAAAAAAGGGTAAGTTGAGTCCGAGATTTATTGGGCCTTATCGTATTGTGAAGAGAGTTGGGCCAGTTGCCTATCAGCTTGAGTTGCCTCCCCAGCTTAACTGTATCCATGATGTCTTCCATGTGTCCATGTTGAGGCAGTACCATCCCGATCCGAGCCATGTCATTCAGGTCCAGGATGTGGAGTTGAGGCCAGACTTGTCCTACGAGGAGGAACCAATACAGATTCTAGACTCAGATGAGAGGGTTTTGAGGAACAGACGTATTCCTATGGTTAAAGTCCTGTGGAGCAATCGTAGCCCTGCAGAGGCTACTTGGGAGATCGAAGGATCCATGAGAAAGCAGTTTCCTCATCTGTTTGATTCAGGTAAATTTCGAGGACGAATTTTTCTTAAGGTGAGGAGAGTTGTAAAACCCTGATAAATAGATATATATATTTATGTGCCAAAAAAAAAGAAATCAAGGTGAGGGTGTGGAGGCTCGAACCCACGACTTCACCCCTCACCATCTAATGTTCCTACCGCTGAGCTGAGGGCTCATTTCTATCAAAGCTTACCAGATTTTATTTTTAACTTACTTAAAAATAACTCCGAACCCATTAAACTTTATCTGCCTCTCCACCTACCCGAAATTAATTCCCTCCCATCTCCGAAATCTGAACCGTCCCCTCATCTCCCTCACAGATCCCTCTCCCCAGATTTCGGCAAGCTTTGGCCGTCCACACCGCCGTCCGGTGTGCGTCACCGCCTGTGCCGGCGAACACACCTTGCCGCTCCGGGCCTTTCGCCATCGGTAACGCACCCCCCGTGCTGCCGTTTGCGTTAAAAACCGAGCCTTTGCACCGCGAGTTGAACCGCTTCTGTCCTTCCGTTTTCCCGTTCGTGTTGCCGTCGCTTTGCTTTGCCGTCGGTACGACGAAGCTCCATTCTGCGAGCTGATCAAAACCCACCCGACCGATCGGCGTTTCGAAACCGGGAGGGTTTCATCGGAGCTTCGAACTTTCCGACCGTTTCGAACTTTAAAGGTTAGATCCGGCCTATTTTTCAGCTTGTTTCGAATTAAAAATGTATGGGTTGGAATTGTGGTCTAATGATCTATGTTTTTCCGGCAAAATCGCGTCCGTTGAGCTCTCCGGCGAGCTTTCCGGCCACCGTCTGGCGACGCCCGGTCTCCTAGGGTAAGAATCGGTCCGACCCGACCCGAGTCCGACCCGACCCGTGTCTGATCCGACCCGAGACTGAGTCAACTCGCCCGAGTTGACTCTGTGAGTTAACTCACCGAGTCGACTCAATTGACTTCTGCAGATCGCTGACATCAGCGTTGACCCTGTCCCCCGTTGACCTTGACCTGTTGACGTCAGTGTTGACCTGCTGACGTCAGCGTTGACCTGCTGATGTCAGCGTTGACTTTGACCAAAAAGTCAAAATTTCCGAAAAAGCCCTATTTTATGTTTTTCGACGTCATGAGTCCGTTTTTGAAGCCCGTTTTGTAAAATTCTAACTCGAAGACCTCCGAATCTGTCCCTAAACCTAAACCATGCATATGTGTTTAAATTGTTTCCTTGAGTTAATATAAATTGAATATATGGCTAATATAAGCTTGTATCTGTTTAAAGGTAATCAAGACTCCCCTGACCGTTCGTCTGCTCAGCCTATTTCCTCCCGATATGCTCCTTCTCGCATTCCGATAGTTACTACTATGAATCTGTAAACCTTGTAAGCTATTAGAATTTCCACGTATACCTTGTAGTAACCATGATCCTTTATTGATTTAGGATCTAGCACAGTGGCAGATCGTAGCGAGGCAGGAGCCCGATAGATTCTCTGACCAGCTTTTGAGGTGTGTTCCATGTGTGCTACATTTCTGTTGTATATATACATATATGTATACGTGGGTCCTGTTACGATTCACTGAATGTTATAGATTGTACTTGTACTTGAAATGCATGACTACTGGAAAGCATGATTCCTGTTTGAAAAGCATGATTACCTTCTGTTTGAAAAGCATAATTATAATGTGATGAAAGTCTGTTTATTGTGATATGTTAGAAGGTATACCTCATGTCTGATCTGGACTAGAAATATTTGATCTCTAAATGATAAAAATGTTATCTGTCTGTTGTCTGAGCTCTGTTGATGGTATATTGAACTGAATTGCACTGCTTGGGGTATACTTTTGGGATGTGATTGAAGTGTTGCAGGTACAGCCCTGATCCAGCTGGTAAAACATTCGGTTAAGCTCCTACGCCCAATGGGCCTAGGGTAAGACTTTCTGGGTAGGCTCCTACGCCTTCGGGCCTAGGATAAGTCCTTCGGTATGCAGTTCATGGGGAATTGCATTTTGGTGTTTGGTTGGAGGGTAGATAGGTTAAAATGGAACCTTGGTTGCTCTTATGGCATGTTTGTATTGTCTGATGCATATCTGAACTGTATATATATGTTTCCTTGCACTTATTGGAACACACTGAGCTTCCTAGCTCACACCCCCAAACTTTCCCCTTTCAGATACTTTTGGATAGGCTACCTGTGGACTTGGCACTTGGAGGATCGACACATTCTTACTATACTTTTGTTGTAATGTTCTTATCCACCATACTGTCTATTTTGGGTGACATGAGCCTATATTTTGTTAAGATATACTTTACTAGTTAGCCATGATGGCATTATTTTGTAACTCAAACTCTGAAATGGTTTTAGATTATGAACTTGATAGTTGATTCGAATGGATGTTATATATATGTATAAGTTGTGATAATTCTCTGTAACTTAGGTATAACGCATAGGCAGGTATAAGGTGTTACAAGGGATGTCTTGAGGGGCACCTCCTAAAGTAACTACTTCCTGCATCCTTGGGCTTCAGTCCCCTGATAATGCTTTAGTCTCTGTCCGTTGACTTTAAATTGGTGCTCGTCCTTTAGGGATTTGATTGTAATGTCACCATGGGGGAAAACCTGGACTACTTGGAAAGGACTGGACCATCTAGATTTAAGCTTTCCTGGGAAAAGTTTTAACCTAGAGTTAAACAACAACACCTGCTGCCCTGGGCAGAACTGTCGTGGCAGCAGCTTCCTGTCGTGCCACATTTTGGTTTTATCTTTGTAGATCTTGGCATTGTCGTAGGCCATTGCTCGAGTTTCTTCAATTTCATTCAAGTCCAGTAGCCTCTTTTGTCCTGCCTTATCCCAGACCATATTTACTGCTTTGATAGCCCAATAAGCTCTGTGTTCTATCTCAACAGGTAAATGACATGTTTTCCCGTAGATTAGTCTGTAGGGTGACATTCTCAATGGTGTTTTGAACGCTGTTCTATAGGCCCATAGTGCATCATTGAGGTGTAAAGTCCAATCTTTTCGAGTGGGTTTAACCATCTTCTCATGTATGTTCTTTACTTCTCGGTTGGATATCTCGACCTGCCTATTGGTTTGAGGGTGGTATGTTGTTGCAATCCAGTGCTTTACTCTGTATTTTCTCAAGGCAACAACAATTACCCTGTTATCAAAATGTCCCCCCTCGTCACTGATGATCGCCTTAGGAATGCCAAATCTGGAGAAAATATTATTGTGCAAAAATCTTTGAACGGTTTTGGCATTATTTTTTCGAGTGGCGATCGCTTCTACCCATTTGGACTCATAATCTACTGCTAGTAGGATGTAAAGGTTCCCACAAGATGCTGGGAATGGTCCCATGAAGTCGATTCCCCATACATCTAAGATTTCGACTTCTAAAATGTTCTGCAGTGGCATCTCATGCCTTCTCGATATGTTCCCAGTCCTTTGGCATTTGTGCCAGAGTTGAGACGGGGAATTATTCAGAATCAATAAAAAGAAAAAAAGGCAGCCTCAAGCGTTTTTAGAGGTAAACAATTTGGGTAAACTACATAAATAGTCCCCCAACTAAGCTTCAATTATCTTTTGCATCCCTCGACTATCAGAAGTTACAAACTGGTCCCCCGACTTAAAAAAGTAACAAGTTGGTCCAACGCCGTTAAAAATCTAACTGCTGATGATGCGTCAGTTAATATAAATTGCTATAATTACATAATTTGCCCTCAAATTCTACACTTATTTTAATTTGACCCTAATTCTAAAAAACTAACCCACATAATTTTAATAATCTATCAATTTAATCCATCTTCTTTTCTATTTCTCCAAACCTCATTTCCTGACCTATTTTCTCCAAGACAAGGAGCGCATTCCACCACTCTAACAACGTCTAATTTTTAACAAAAATAGCTCCAAGACGAAAAGACCTTGGCCAATTACAACATCCAGAAAGACTCAACTCTCCACCTCTTCCTTCGTTTACGAGGTGGCATGAAAATCTTCATTGCAACACCTGCCACCGATAAAACCATAACCTTAGAAGTCAAAAGCTCCGACACCATCAACAACGTCAAGGCGAAGATCAAAGATATGCAAGGGCTTGTCTTCGCCGGGAAGCTACTCGAGGATGGTTGTCGAACTTTCGCCGATTATAACATCCAGAAGGAGTCGACACTTGATTCGGTTTTCACGTTTCACCGTGGGATGCAGATTTTTGTCAAGACTTTAACGGGGAAGGCGGTTAAATTGGAGGTGGAGAGTTGGGATACAATCGGTAATATGAAGGAGAAGATTCAAGACAAAGAAATGATTTCATGGTATCAACAAAATCTGAGTTTTTCTAAGCTCGGATTGTGTTATGCAATCTGTGATGAATATACATAATCCTCTAGAAATATACTCCTAATTCATGAAAATAAAAGTAAAAAGATTCAATTTCAAACGTACCAAGTTAGCAATTATGATACACTCCTAAGCAAGCATGTTTTACTGCAGCATTTTTTATGAGGAAGATACAAGTGAAGAATCAAAGTATAAATTCTTTGAAGATGAGGAAACACATAGAACTATCATGCATAATCTCATCGGAAAGAGGTAAGTTTGTTAATTTCTTTTATTTGAACTAAGTCTAAGCCTAGAATAATTAGCTTATTTCAATTTCTTGTCTTTGATTTCAAACGTACCAAGTTAGCAATTATGATACCAAGAGGTTGCTGCAAGGTGGTTATTTTTTTTAGAAAACAGGTCAAGAAATGGGGGTTTGGAGAAATATGAAAGAAAATTGACAAAATTGATAGATTATTAAAATTATGTAGATTATTTTTTTAGAATTAGGGTCAAATTTTTAATAATTGTAGAACTTGAGGGCTAATTATGTATTTATAGCAATTTATATTAACTACCACGTCATCAGCAGTTAGATTTTTAACGACGTTGGACTAATTTGTTACTTTTTTAAGTCCGAGGACCAGTTTGTAACTTTTGATAATCGGTGGATGCAAAAAATAATTGGAGCATAGTTGGGGATCCATTTATGTAGTTTACCCCAAAAAAATTCTCAACTTCGTTTGCATTTCGACTTAAAAAAAGGCAGAATAGGGATTAGGTTTTAAGTTTCTTACCCTCGTGGCCATTCGGTTTCCCCCGTGCCGTCGTGTCTCTTTGCCGGTGATAAACCCCTTGGTCTCCCCGAGACTATGTAAACGGTGAACCGGTGAAGAATTGAGCGTCAGACGGAGGTCTCATAACCATGTTTAGGCTTTATGCTCTGTTTAGGGTTTCAAAATATAGTTTCGGTTTCTGGTTTTCAAAAGGAAGGCTTTCTATCATTTTGCTTTTTAGATCTAGCTTTGGATCTAGTTGTAGATGTAAAAAGCTGGCAATTTTAGGGCTTTTGGGTTCGCCAGCCGCCTGGAGATTGGAGGGGGTGAGAGTTTTGGGGAAGATCGAGTTTCAAAACAAAGATAAAAAGGGGCATGTTTGTTTTTTAAGTGAGTTTTATAGCCATCCCTGGCTTAAAAATGGGCTAATGACCCATTATATCCCTCCGCTCCACTCTAATACCGTCGTCGATCCTTCAGCATTCTTAAACCCTTTCTGTGGTCCCTCAAAGGTTTTCAATCTTACGATTACGTTCTAAACCTTATCCGATTTTGAAAGATTTTCCCCCTTATTTAATTCTTTAATTCCAGTTTTGTTTTAATTTAGTCCCTATTCCAGTGTTTTGCCCTCTTTATCATGCATATTTTAATTATTGCCCTGCATTTTATGTTCTTTAATTTTCAGTCCTTAATTTCTAATGTTTAGTGTACTTGTTTGTTATTCTTACTTAATTATGTATATTTGTATGTGTTGTGGCCTTGATATGTGTTTACCATGTGTTTGTGTATAGTATATAGTTCATGTATAAAATATGGTTTATAAATATAATATATATAGCCTTCATAATATAAATATAATATAAGGTTTCTAAATGATATATAGTTTTTACATAATATAAGGTATACATATAATATATAGTTTTAATATAATATATAATGTAAATATATAGCATAATATAAAGTTTCTATATGATATATAGTTTTTACATAATATAAGGTATACATATAACATATAGTTTTAATATAATATATAGTGTGTATATATACCATAATATAAGGTTTTCTCATGTAACATAGTTTTTATGTAATATGTAGATTTAAAATATATACTTTAATATATGTTTTTAATGTGTACATAGTATATGTTTTCTTATGTTCTTTTAATATGATGTTTATATGTGGCATGCCTTATTGTCATTCATAAGACCTCTAATATTTTGATTGCACGGTGATTAACTTAAACTTTAAAAAGGAGGTATCTATTAATTTCGATATTTGCGTCGTAACAGTCCTGCTTTAATGGATGTTGGCCAAATATTCGAATCAATTCTCACCATCTGAAGGTAAACCTTAATTTAAAATTGGTACCGATTTCTGGGCGTGATGGGAGTGCTAACCCTTCCCCACAGGTAACCAACTCCCGAACCCTTTCAAATGAATCTTTAGTTTTTGTGGTGTCTAGCCTACCTTAGTGGCCAGTGGCGACTCCAAGTCTTTATTGTTTCCGAAACACGAATTTTCGGAAAAAAAAAATCTCCCATTTAATCGATTTTTTAAAAATGTGGGATATTTTAAAGTAATGTTTTCAAAAAACGTCGCTACGATTAAGAAAAACATCAAAGCAACATTATTAATAGAAACAACAATCTTTAATGTAGACAGTGAATAAACAACAACATTCAAATCAAATACAGAGAAATTGAAGGGATTTAATTGAACCTAAAATTATCCATTCATTTCTCTAACATACCAACCAATACATCTTTATAGGCTCCTTTAACTCTCTCTTTTATATTCCCCTCAAATTTAGTTGCCACTCCTTTCATTTCTTCACTTTCTTGAGTTGCAAGTAATCGAGTCAATGCTTTCTTTGCATCCTCATCTGCATCATCTCTTAAAGCTGCATCAAAAACCTAACGCCAAAAATAATTAATTAAAATTAAATCCCTTTATACACACATGTCGAAATAAATCATGTCATAACTCAAGCAATAATCTTACCCTGGTGAAATATGTTTGAGGGGTGCATAAGCATTCTACTGTCTCTTTCAACAACAACTCAACTTCAAGATCCTAACACATAAAGCAATAGAAATTAAGAAGTTCAGTTTTAGTTAACATATTTGTTCTTGCTTCATTTCTAATGCATTAATGCTAAAACTTTCACGTCATTAAACAAATCTGAAAATTCTATTGATCATCGACGAGAGGAATTGTTATTTTCTTTTAGTACCTCGGTGATGGTTTTGTCAGAAAATTTCTTGTATTGTTCATAGACTTCCTTAAGATGAGGCTTACTCCTTGTTGTTAGAATCCTCACAACTTCATCGTCCTCCATAGCTTTCCTTTTATCATTGTTCTTGATTGCATTCAAAAGTGCTTTGGCCTCTAATCTTGCAGTGTCTTCCTTCACCTTTGGTCCTTCATATCTGTAGGCACTCACCAGTGCCACCAATAACTGTTTAAACAACATATACATCTGATTAGTTAGAAATCATGTTCTTCCAACACGAAAGATAGAGAAGAAGAGGTTGTAATATGATTGGTTTAACATGTCAATTGCATCAATCAACTGAGTTAAACTTTATCCGGATTCAATATTGAAGTGGGGGTGATGGTGATGGATGAACCTTGCGTTCGGAGCCCTGAATGTGGGAAGCGAGATCTTCCTTGATGGATCGGTCGAAAAGGGAGTGGTAGGCTTTTCGGGCACCCAACAACTCATCAGATGATCTGATGCAGGCGATTTCTACAATGACATTGTATTGCATTGGACCTTTCTTCAGTGCCTTCTTCAACAAACGAGCATCCCTCTCCCATGGATGCATCAATGAAAGCACCACAACATCCTGAAATAGTTAATGAGTTATACTATATATATTAAACTCAATTGTGTTCTAGTTGGTTAAAGTTGAAGTATATAAAAATGAATATATACCTTAAACCGCTTAAACTCAGCTTTCAGACTTTTGATGGCAGTGTGGTTCCACCGCTCAAACTGACGTTCATCCTCACAGAAGAACTTGGAACATCCTTTCCTCATGGATTTCTTGTGCTCATTGTGTGATTTTCTCAATATTGACACTAATAATTTCTCATCAACTCCAATTCCTAAGTTATTCAAGGAAAATTATTATTATATTTACGAAATTAACTAATCTATAATCCTCAATAATCATATTAGTTGCTAATAATTTATCACAAATAATAATACAAATTTCTTTATTTTTTTTAGTTTCACTAACTAGTTTGATATCGAATATAAATAAAACAAAAATCATATCTATAATATGAAAGTTTATAGGAAAAGAAATTGAAGAACCTGACAAGGCTTGGTCGAGAACTTCCGGTTCTGAAGGATGAGCCATTTAAATTCCTGTGTTGAAAATGGAGTTATGGAATGGAATATGTCGAGAGGGAATGACATTCTAAGGCTCAAATGCCTTTGATTTATATCTAACCTATGAGGTTATTTTTTGTCATTCGGTTAATCATAAACAATAAACAACATTAGTTGATATTATCTCTTTTTTTGTATAATATAAAACACAACAGCAAGTTAATGTAGTAAAAGGAAATTGTTAAGAAGTTGAGTTAGATAGTCTCTGCCTTTTAACCATTGATGAACTATGTGTTATTGGGTTAGGAAAATTTTGTAGCGCTCGACGAGCACTGATGAATTTCACTAACGACCAGCATCGATGAATAAAGATTTAAAATTTAAATGACTTAATGTATAGTTATAAATTATTTAAAAATCAAAAGGTAAATTAATTAAAATATATTATTTTATTTTTAATTTTTTGAAACATAGATCAAAATATCCATTTATCCCTAAATTACAAAACACTAATTTTTTTATTTATTTAAAATTTAAGCCGCTGTCGCCGTATCATCCAATAACAAAATCTTGTGCAATTTTGGATACATTTCAGGCAAATAAAATCTGAGGCGATTCAACATTGACGTGGACACAAGGTTCTTTAACTTCGTGTTACTCCCATCTTTTGTCGCATTCTCTGTTGCTTTCTCACGGCTAAATCTCTACATCTTAGCAGACTCAATCTGCCTTAACACTGGCACGTATGAAGAATGTATGAAGCTATAATCTTCCACAGCCTTCACCTCCAAATGAGCACCTTCTTCCATGGGTCTCATTCTAAACCAAACTTTCATTGCAACCACATTTATTCTATAGATCACCACATGAAACACATGTTTTCAAGGCTCCTCCGTATTCTTCACCACAAACCTCAATCTGCCTTAATTCAAGCGGCGGCGGCGGTAACGGCGGCGACGGCTTGAATTTTAAATGAATAAAAATTAGGGTTTTGTATTTTAGGGGTAGATAGGTATTTTGATCTATGTTTAAAAGAAAATTAAAAATAAAATGATATATTTTAATTAATTACCTTTTAATTTTTAAATAGTTTATAATTATACGGTGAGTTCTTTAGATTTTTTTTATATATTGAATTAATAGTGCTCGTCGTTAGTGGTGACAGACTGTCTTCTCCGCGTCTGTCGCGACAGCTGATGACAGGCTGTGACGACATACTCGTCCGTTGGGCTTTTTGGGCTACTGTGGGTATGGTGGGAAGGTTCATTCCTTCTCTTCCCCCTGTTTCCTTTGTTTCCTAAAAATAGATAAATAAAATAAAATATTAATTCCTAAAATAAAATAATTAAATCTTAATTCCTAATAAATAAATAAAATAAAATAAAATAAAATAAAAACTAAGTTAAATTAAGGATGCCTTGAGGGGCATATCCTAAAGTAACTACTTCCTGCATCCTTGGGGCTTCAGTCCCCTAATAATGCTTTAGTCTCTGTCCGTTGACTTTAAATTGGTGCTCGTCCTTTAGGGATTTGATTGTAATGGCACCATGGGGGAAAACCTAGACTACTTGGAAAGGATCGGACCATCTAGATTTAAGCATTCCAGGGAAAAGTTTAAACCTAGAGTTAAACAACAACACTTGCTGCACTGTGTAGAACTGTCGTGGCAGCAGCTTCCTGTCGTGCCACCTTTTGGTTTTATCTTTGTAGATCTTGGCATTGTCGTAGGCCATTGCTCGAGTTTCTTCAATTTCATTCAAGTCCAGTAGCCTCTTTTGTCCCGCCTTATCCCAGTCCATATTTACTGCTTTGATAGCCCAATAAGCTCTGTGTTCTATCTCAACAGGTAAATGACATGTTTTCCCGTAGATTAGTCTGTAGGGTGACATTCTCAATGGTGTTTTGAACGATATTCTATAGGCCCATAGTGCATCATTGAGGTGTAAAGACCAATCTTTTCGAGTGGGTTTAACCATCTTTTCAAGTATGTTCTTTACTTCTCGGTTGGATATCTCGGCCTGCCTATTGGTTTGAGGGTGGTATGCTGTTGCAATCCAGTGCTTTACTCTGTATTTTCTCAAGGCAGCATCAATTACCCTGTTATCAAAGTGTCTCCCCTCGTCACTGATGATCGCCTTAGGAATGCCAAATCTGGAGAAAATATTCTTGTGCAGAAATCTTTGAACGATTTTGGCATTATTTTTCCGAGTGGCGATCGGTTCTACCCATTTGGACACATGATCCACTGCTAGTAGAATGTAAAGGTTCCCACAAGATGCTGGGAATGGTCCCATGAAGTCGTTTCCCCATACATCGAAGATTTCGACTTCTAAAATGTTCTGTAGTGGCATCTCATGCCTTCTCGATATGTTCCCAGTCCTTTGGCATTTGTGCCAGAGTTGAGACGGGGAATTATTCAGAATCAATAGAAAGAAAAAAAAGGCAGCCTCAAGCGTTTTTAGAGGTAAAAAATTTGGGTAAACTACATAAATAGTCCCCCGACTAAGCTTCAATTATCTTTTGCGTCCCCCGACTATCAGAACTTACAAACTGGTCCCCCGACTTAAAAAAGTAACAAATTGGTCCAACACCGTTAAAAATCTAACTGCTGATGATGCGTCATTTAAAATAAATTGATATAATTACATAATTTGCCCTCAAATTCTACACTTATTTTAATTTGACCCTGATTCTAAAAAAATAACCCACATAAATTTAATAATATATCAATTTAATCCATCTTCTTTTCTATTTCTCCAAACCCCATTTCCTGACCTATTTTCTCCAAGACAAGGAACGTATTCCACCACTCTAACAACGTCTAATTTTCAACAAAAAATAGCTCCTAGACGACAAGACCTTGGCCGATTACAACATCCAAAAAGACTCAACTCTCCACCTCTTCCTTCGTTTACGAGGCGGCATGAAAATCTTCATTGCAACACCTACCACCGATAAAACCATAACCTTAGAAGTCGAAAGCTCCGACACCATCAACAACATCAAGGCGAAGATCCAAGATATGCAAGGGCTTGTCTTCGCCGGGAAGCTACTCGAGGACGGTTGTCGAACTTTCGCCGATTATAACATCCAGAAGGAGTCGACACTTGATTCGGTTTTCACGTTTCACCGTGGGATGCAGATTTTTGTCAAGACTTTAACGGGGAAGGCGATTAAATTGGAGGTGGAGAGTTGGGATACAATCGGTAATGTGAAGGAGAAGATTCAAGAAAAAGAAAGGATTTCATGGTATCAACAAAATCTGAGTTTTTCTAAGCTCGGATTGTGTTATGCAATCTGTGATGAATATACATAATCCTCTAGAAATATACTCCTAATTCATGAAAATAAAAGTAAAAAGATTCAATTTCAAACGTACCAAGTTAGCAATTATGATACACTCCTAAGCAAGCAGGTTTTACTACAACATTTTTTTATGAGGAAGATACAAGTGAAGAATCAAAGTATAAATTCTTTGAAGATGAGGAAACACATAGAACTATCATGCATAATCTCATCGGAAAGAGGTAAGTTTGTTAATTTCTTTTATTTGAACTAAGTCTAAGCCTAGAATAATTAGCTTATTTCAATTTCTTGTCTTTGATTTCAAACGTACCAAGTTAGCAATTATGATACCAAAAGGCTGCTGCAAGGTGGTTAATTTTTTTAGAAAATAGGTCAAGAAATGGGGGTTTGGAGAAATATGAAAGCAAATGGACAAAATAGATAGATTATTAAAATTATGTAGATTAATTTTTTAGAATTAGGGTCAAATTTTAAATAAGTGTAGAACTTGAGGGCTAATTATGTAATTATAGCAATTTATATTAACTACCACGTCATCAGCAGTTAGATTTTTAACGACGTTGGACTAATTTGTTACTTTTTTAAGTCGGAGGACCAATTTTTAACTTCTGATAATCGGTGGATGCAAAAATTAATTGGAGCATAGTTGGGGATCCTTTTATTTATATAGATATAGACTGTTTGGATAATTTTAATTTTTGACCTTTCGATTTATTAATAAAATCTTTTCACTTTTCCTTTTATCAAAATTTCCCCTTTTCCAAACCCTAACCAAATGATTCTTTTTCTTGAAACCTCTGAGTTTCCTTCTTCCTTTCACAAATTCTATCAAGAATTCAACAAATAAATACAGATTTATCATGGTATCAGTTGGGCAGTCTTCCGACTCGCAATCCTCTGATTCACGTTCTTCCTGGTACAAGTGCGATGATCCTTCTGATGAATTTTTTGTTCATCCCAATGAGAATCCATAGTTGATTCTTACTTCCTCTCTGTTGAATGGAGGAAATTATCATGGTTGGGCGAGGTCGATGCATATGGCCTTGATTTCAAAGAATAAGTTTTCTTTTGTTGATGGATTGATTAAGCAGCCGAAAGAAGAGGATCCTCGTTATTACGCGTGGGTCAAGTGTAATAATCTTGTATTGTCTTAGCTGCAACGCGCGTTGAATCAAGAAATTGCTCATAGTGTAATTTGGATCGATCGAGCCTATGAGTTGTGGCAAGATTTGTTTGACCGCTTCAATCAGGGAGATCTGGTACGAGTTCTGACTTACTTCAGGAATTCTATTCCCTACAACAAGGTAATCTTTCTGTTGCGGCCTATCATACGTATCTAAAAGTTTTGTGGGATGAGATTTGTAATCTCAGGCTGTTGGTTGTTTGTGAATGTTCTACTGCTAAATATAGGAGAGAATATTTTTCACTTTGTTTCCTTAGAGGCCTTAATGAGAACTTTTCTGTACCTAAATCCCAAATTCTCATGACTAAGCCTTTGCCTTCCGTTAATGAAGTATTTGTTGTTATAATACAACATGAAAGATCTATTGGTCCTGCTGTTTTTTATTCTCATGTTTTGTTGGCTGATAAGGGTGATACAAGCAATACTTCTAGGGTTGACAATAGAGCTTACAATAATAAGAAATATCCTGTAAATCCTGGTTCCAAACGACCTTTGTATATTATTTGTGGGCTCTATGGGCATATTGTAGATAAATGTTTCAAGAAACATGGTTATCCTCATGGGTACAAGGGTAGAAATCAGGTTAATAGAGCTAACCTGGTAGGTTCTGGTCATACTGATTTTCCCGATAAAGATGTTTTATCATCTGATAATTAAGGTCCAATGATGCTTACTCGAGACCAATATGAGGGTCTTTTGAGTTTCTTGCAATAAAGAAACAGTATTGCTCATGTTAATGCTCATACTGCAAAAACAAATGTTTTTGGTTCCACCAATTCTTATAGTTCTACTGTCACTTCTAATGCTATACCAAGCAAGGTTAATGCCTTGTCTTCTGTCTTTGATGCATCAACTGGGGAGACAAGTATGATTCTTAATTGTTTTTCACATACCTTGAAAACTCCTTGGATACTAGATTCGGGAGCTACTGATCATACAGTCAATTCCTTAGAATTTTTTTATTGTTATCATGTTCATGATAAGAGTGTTAAACTACCTAATAATGAAATTGTCAAAATTACTCATATTGGATCTGTTAGAATATCTGATTATTTACTGTTACATAATGTTTTTCTTATTCCATTTTTCAGTTTTAATTTGGTTTCTGTTTCGCAATTAACAAAAAACAATTCTTTATGTCTCATTTTTTCTTCTAATCTTTGTTACATACAAGATCAACATGCTTCGAAGATGATTAGTTTAGCTAAAGCATCCAATGGTCTTTATGAGCTTGATATTTCTTTTAATTTTGGTGTTTCTTATTCTGTTGTTAATAATTCTGTTCATGAGTCTGATGTTGTTTTCAATTCTGTTGTTAATAATACTTTAAGATTGTGGCATGCTCGTTTAGGTCATCCTTCTAAGAATAAGATGTGATTTTTTTGTCAAATAAATAAAGAAAGTCCTTCTATTCTTGTTCCTGAATGTGATATTTGTCATCTTGGTAAGCAAAAGCGTTTACCATTTCCAATGAGTGAATCTGTCTCTACTTCTCTATTTGATATTATTCATATGGACATTTGGGGACCCTTTCCTGTCAATAGCTTATATGGCCATGTTTATTTTCTAACCATTGTTGATGATAAAAGTAGGTTTGTTTGGGTCTATCCTATGCATTTAAAGTCTGAAGCTAGAGGGCTAATTGTTCAATTCTATAATTTGATTGAAACTCGGTTTTCTAAAAAAATAAAGTGTGATTGAACTGACAATGCAAAAGAATTTGAGATGCTAGATTTTTAAAGAAAAACGTATTGTACATCAAACTTCATGTGTGCATACACCTCAACAAAACAATATTGTTGAGAGAAAGCATCAACATTTGCTTGTTGTTGCTCGAACCTTAAGATTTCAATCGAGTTTACCTTTAAAATTCTAGATGGATTATGTTCTAGATGCTGCATATTTAGTGAATCTTACTCCTACACCTGTTTTGTTTAATAAAACACCTTTTGAGGTTTTGTTCTCAACTAAACCTAAATGTAGAACTAAGTGTTTTGATATAATATTTGAAAAATGTTTTGGACTAAATTGAAAAGAATTTAAAATATGTTTTTAGTAAAAAACAACTTGAAAATATGTTTAAGGGTTTTACAAGGCTTTGGAATTATTTAAAGTGCATTTAAAGTAGTCAAAACCAAGCATTTCAAGTGCCCGTACCGATACGGTCTAATACCGTACCGATACGCCTTAGGGTTTCAACTACATGAATTTTCAGTACCCAAAGCCCGCACCAATACGCTTAGCCGTATCGGTATAGTGTGTTTTGAAACAGCCCAACAGCTAGTCGCGCACCGATACGCCTAACTACCCCAACGGTCTTTTAATTTTCATGACCGTACCGATACGCTAGGTAAGCGTATCGATACGCATCAGCTGAAGTGCACAACGACTACTTCCTTATCGGGACCGTATCGATACAGTTTGAAGGGTATCGATACGCCACGCTGCAGAACTGCATTTATGGTGAGAAATAAAGGCTCCAACGACCCCAATCCAACCCCAACGGCTACAAACGGCTACAAACAGTTTGAAGGGAATCAAGAATTGTCTTTGTACTTAAATTGTCATTTCTTTGTATAGACAAACACTAGTGAGCCAAAATTGTTAAATTTGCTTAAGTGTTTTAGGTTTTGGTTGAGAGCTTAATTGTGAAAACAAACACCTATTAGAGGATTTGTGTTTGCTTATTTTTTCTCTTGTAAAGAGGGTTTGATCAAGGCTTTGGGTAGAAAGCTTGATCGGTGTATAAGGGTTTCCTCCTAAGCCTAGAAATGGGGACAAATCAATAGTGAATTGATTGGAAATCCTTAGTGGGAAGCTAAGGTAGTGGATGTAGACATTGGTTAGAAGGTTGAACCACTATAAATCATTATGTCTTTATTCCTTTTAGCTTCCACAACCCTTCCACCCTAAATTCCACTTCTCCACCACTTGGCAAGCAAGAACGGTTGAAGGAATCGAGCACCTTAAAACTCAACAATTGTTATAAGAGATTGGTTCAATCGAAGAGGATTAAAATCACATTGAGAAGATCCGGCAAGCTCGATCATCATTTCACACAACCAGCTCGATCATCCCTTAAAACTCACTATGCCCATTGGAAGACAAAGATGAAGTTCTTTGTTGCGTGTCAAGAGTCCTATCGCAATGTAGTGCAAGTGTACACTACGCAAGTAGTAAAGTGATACTTGAAGTATCAGATATCGTCTCCACATGGACTGGAAATAGCTTTATCCTATAGTGCTGCACGAGAGAAAGAAAGAGTTTAAATTGTTGAGAAGGTAATATTGGATAATAAGGAATATAAAAGATAAAAGATTCAAGGTTAAGAGATAGGTCGGGATTGATTTGCTCGGTAGTGCAGGTGTTGCACTAAAGAGAAATTCTTAGATAGGCCGGGATTGACTTGTATTATCCCTAGGCCCAAGTGCTGTTGCTGAACACTTCTTAGATGATACCTCCCGGCGTTAATCGAAGGGTGAACACCAATGTTGTTGAATTCTTCCTTAGCCACTTAACCTCGTACTTATCCCTAAGCCGAGATGGTTTAACCATAAACCGGAAAACTCGTATTTATTTTGTTCGTATGCTTGACTCTCCTGATATCAAACAAATAAATAACCTCGCAATGCTCTCCCGATACTCTTGTGAGATGTGAAAACCAGAATAAATAAACTTGAAATTTTTATTACTTGAACAGAAAATTCCTAAAACAATACAATCCTTGCAACTACTTTACAGAATCAACCCTTAGCCCTAGGGGAAGTTTAGAACATGATGAGAAGGGGGAAAACGATAAGGGTTTTGGGGAAGACGATTGAGAATGAGATCCTCTCTCCTAGGTTGAATTACATGCCTTTATATAGGCCTTGGGTCCAAGTTTTCTAATATGGCAAGAATACAAGTTTAAACTAAAGTACAACTCTATTGGAGATTAAATCTTATGAGTATATGCCTTTAATTCGTCCTCTTTTCTTGATTTGCGTTTCTTACTTGGACTTTGGGCTTAACCTTCATTCTGCCTCAGGGCTTAGAAAAATATAGGAGTGGTCCACGACAGACCGGCTTGAATTCCTCTATATGTCGAGCTCCACTTCATTTTTCCATCTCACCAATGTTGTCGTCATGGCTGCCACGACAGTGGCCCCGAAAGCATCTTGCTCCTCGACTCCAGTCCTATGTTCCAGCTCTGCTCCTTCGCTGTCCAGAGTATACCATAGCAGATACCTGCAAGAGTAGCCAAAATCAGTAGCAACTGTGCTATTTTATCTAATTGTGATGTATATGTGAAACATTACCTAAATGCAATGAATTATTCTTGAATGCAGCAGAAATATGGGTTAAATAAGGGGTAAAATATAGAACTTTTGCACACTCAACACACCCCCGAACTCAAGTTCTTGCTTGCCCTCAAGCAAATGTGACCTAACTAAAATTGAAAACCTTTTTGGTTTGGCTTAATTCAGTGAACTTTTCATTACCTACCACACATGCCCTATCACAAGCAATACCTTGTCGGACGTTTCTGGATTTCTTTGGAACCATGCTATAGGTCTTGTGCAGTGTGTGCATGTTTTGTGAACAAATATGTGCCCAGACTCCTTTAGTTTACTAGAATAGTTAAGCTACTCACTTGAATTTTTTATGCCAATTTTCATTTTTTGGAGGCAATTCTTAGGCTCCTTTAGTTTTTTCTGAATTAGACTCGGTGTTTTTCTTATTTTGAATTGACTAGAACCTGTTTTTGGGCACCTCTAGTTATCTTCCTAGAGCCGGTATTAGGCACCTCTAGGGGTATTGAGTCTAAGTTTTTCTTTTCTTATATTCTTTTCCTAGAGCCAGTGTTAGGCACCTCTAGGGGCAATTCAAGTGGTTGAGCTTTCCTACTCTAGTTAAATAGAAGTCTAGACAACATATAAGAGTCACAAAGGGTGTTTTAAAGATCAGAACTATAGTAAGGCTCTAAACAGTTCCTAAAAACATCCTAAAGGCACTGTCACGACAACGTATGTCGCGGCAGATAAATTCAGTTCAAAAACATAAGCCAATTTTTTTGACACAAAAATAAACTAAATAATGACTAATACTTAGACACAAATTTAAGACACAACTACAACTTCCTTGATGGAGGGATGCCACCCCCAAACTCGAGGGTTACATTTCCTTCAATGCATGACAACATGGAAGATAAAACAATAAAAACAAAATACATCACAAAATAAATAAAACAACAAGACAACACAATATAAGATAGAGACTTAAGTTGAGGAGCTCTCATCGCTGCTGCTGCTGATCTAGAGCTGTCGGCGGGCGGTGACTTTCATAACAGGGGCCGGTAGTGTGCTGGGGGAGGGAGAGGATACCCTTTTCTTTGCTTCCTGAGGTGGCTGGAAACGTGTTGGTGAGATGTATGGGGGTTTGTCAAGAACCTCGACCTCATCATCAGAGCTGTTGTTGTTGCTGCTGCTGGCAGATCTGCCTTGGCCGGAGGGTCCTTCGCCAGTCTCGTTGAGTTTCTTCTTTTTCATTGGCGGGTAATCCTTGGAGATATCTCAGGCAACTGAGGGCTCACCATCAAAATCTTGCCAGACGGAAGAGGAGGAGAACCCTTCAAAGTATTCTGAGTCGAGTTCTGGTAGGGGTCCTTTCTCTTTTCTCCTCTGGCAGTGGCAGATTGTCTACCGCCTTCAGCTGTCGTGGTCGGTGTAGGTATAGGTGTGGGGGCAGCAAAGAACTGTTTTGGGGCCTTCAGCTGTAACGATAGGCGCGAATAACGGGGCCAGCTGCTACCGGGTTTCTGACGCGTCTGTCACGCGTTTCTTATATTCTTTTCCTAGAGCCAGTGTTAGGCACCTCTAGGGGCAATTCAAGTGGTTGAACTTTCCTACTCTAGTTAAATAGAAGTCTAGACATCATATAAGAGTCACAAAGGGTGTTTTAAAGATCAAAACTATAGTAAGGCTCTAAACAGTTCCTAAAAACATCCTAAAGGCACTGTCGCGACAGCGTATGTCGCGGCAGATAAATTCAGTTCAAAGACTTAAGCAATTTTTTTTTGACACAAAAATAAACTAAATAATGACTAATGCTTAGACACAAATTTAAGACACAACTACAACTTCATTGATGGAGGGATGCCACCCCCAAACTCGAGGGTTGCATTTCCCTCAATGCATGACAACATGGAAGATAAAACAAAAAAATAAAATGCATCACAAAATATATAAAACAGTAAGACAACACAATATAAGATAGAGACTTAAGTTGTGGAGCTGTCATCGCTGCTGCTGCGGATCTGGAGCTGCCGACGGGCAGTGACTGTCATGGCAGGGGCCGACAGTGTGCTGGGGGAGGCAGAGGATACCCTTTTATTTGCTTCCCGAGGTGGCTGGACATGTGTTGGTGAGATGTATGTGGGTTTGTCAAGAATCTCGACCTCATCATCAGAGCTGTTGCTGCTGCTGCTGCTGGCATACCTACCTTGGCCGGAGGGTCCTTCGCCAGTCTCATTGAGTTTCTTCTTTTTCATTGGCGGGTAATCCTTGGAGATATCTCAGGAAACTGAGGGCTCACCGTCAGAATCTTGCCAGACGGAAGAGGAGGAGAACCCTTCAAAATATTCCGAGTCGAGTTCCGGCAGGGGGTCCTTTCTCTTTTCTCCTCTGGCAGTGGCAAATTGTCTGCCGCCTTCAGCTGTCATGGTCGGTGTAGGTGTGGAAGCGACAGATGGAGTTCTGGGGCTTTCAGCAGGGGTAGGTGTAGGTGTGGGGGCAGCAAAGAACTGTTCTGGGAAAGAGGGGAACGACATATGTGTAAAGTGTAAATCATTATGAATGAATTTTACCGTTGCTGCCGTGAAATCCCTCATGTAGCTCATCAGTCCGAGCTGCCTTTCCTCCATTGTTTCAGCATCGACAGAATCTGGGCAGAGGTGTCTGATGGAGGTGCTGCTGCCGTCTGCTGTTGTTCTGCTGTGGCAGGTTCTGGGGAATTGGGGCATGCCGCCTGGTCTGCCATGGTAGAGGGGTTGAAGTATGATAGTGGGGTGGCAGCTTTCAACTCCATGAGGATGAAAATGTTCTGCTGCGTCCATCCCTTGCCTTTGACTTTAACATCTTTAGCAATTTCTGGTACATTGTTTCCCCTACAGATGGTTGTAATGAGGTATCGGAAGACGAGGGGACCCGACGATCTGAACGCACACTCAAGTATTCCCTCCATATGTAGCGGCCGACATTTATTGATCTTTCATTTAAAATGGAATGCACAAGAGCTAACTTTGGTTTGTCGACGGTGCTGTTGTGGAAGGATGGCATGATGCGCTTCTTCACAAAGTGATTCCACAATTTGGCCTGTGGAGTCAAATGAGTTCTCTTCACCGTCCATTGATGTCTAGGGTCGGTGTTCCATTCTTTCCCTTCCTCAGTGAGCTCTGTCATGACCGCGTCGTAGTCTGCTGTCGACAGACTATTAACGAATCTTTTGTGGGAGTCCTCCTTCTTACTCACATATAAACCGTAGAGAGTGTTGATGTGGGAAGGCTCGATGGAGAGTTGTTTACCTCGAACTGTCACTGTCGTAGTGTCTTTGCCATCGACGACAGCATAGAACTCCCTGACGAGTGTGATGTTCCTCTCCTCTGTTTGGGCAGCAAACTTCTCCCATGGGTTCTGTGTAGAGAAACCCTATTTCCTCCCACATGCCCCTCTTCTGGAAGGAGCTGTAGTATCTCATGGCGGAGTCGGTGGAGGCGAAACGGTCTAGAATGGTGTTATGGCTTGGGGTAGACACTGTTGCGGCAGAACTGAAGGCACCACTACGGCGGGTTTGTCTGCTAGTCATTTTGCAAGGACTGTAGAAAACGTAAAGAAAATTTTTAAAGATCTAAACAGAGGAAACAAGTTGAGAAAATGAGAATGAGGTGAGAAATGAATAGTGAATGGGGGTTTATATAGAAGGGCGATTTTCTGCCCGTTGGAGTTGTAACGACAGGCGCGAATAACGGGGCCAACTGTTACGCGGTTTCTGACGCATCTGTCATGCGTTTCCATGTGTGCTACGCGTCTGTTACGCGTTTGCGTGTCTGTCGCGACAGCTTGGTGACAGGCTGTCTTCTCCGCGTCTGTCGCGACAGCTGATGACAGGCTGTGACGACATACTCGTCCGTTGGGATTTTTGGGCTACTGTGGGTATGGTGGGCTGGTTCATTCCTTCTCTTCGCCCAATTTCCTTTGTTTCCTAAAAATAGATAAATAAAATAAAATATTAATTCCTAAAATAAAATAATTAAATCTTAATTCCTAATAAATAAAATAAAATAAAATAAAAACTAAGTTAAATTAGGGATGCCTTGAGGGGCATCTCCTAAAGTAACTACTTCCTGCATCCTTGGGGCTTCAGTCCCGTGATAATGCTTTAGTCTCTGTCCGTTGACTTTAAATTGGTGCATGTCCTTTAGGGATTTGATTGTAATGGCACCATGGGGGAAAACCTGGACTACTTGGAAAGGACCGGACCATCTAGATTTAAGCTTTCCTGGGAAAAGTTTTAACCTAGAGTTAAACAACAACACTTGCTGCCCTGGGTAGAACTGTCGTGGCAGCAGCTTCCTGTCGTGCCACCTTTTGGTTTTATCTTTGTAGATCTTGCCATTGTCGTAGGCCATTGCTCGAGTTTCTTCAATTTCATTCAATTCCAGTAGCCTCTTTTGTCATGCCTTATCTCAGTCCATATTTACTACTTTGATAGCCCAGTAAGCTCTGTGTTCTATCTCAACAGGTAAATGACATGTTTTCCCGTAGATTAGTCTGTAGGGTGACATTCTCAATGGTGTTTTGAACGCTGTTCTATAGGCCCATAGTGCATCATTGAGGTGTAAAGACCAATCTTTTCGAGTGGCTTTAACCATCTTCTCAAGTATGTTCTTTACTTCTCGGTTGGATATCTCGGCCTGCCCATTGGTTTGAGGGTGGTATGTTGTTGCAATCCAGTGCTTTACTCTGTATTTTCTCAAGGCAGCAACAATTACACTATTATCAAAGTGTCTCCCCTCGTCACTGATGATCGCCTTAGGAATGCCAAATCTGGAGAAAATATTCTTGTGCAGAAATCTTTGAACGATTTTGGCATTATTTTTCCGAGTGGCGATCGCTTCTACCCATTTGGACACATAATCCACTGCTAGTAGGATGTAAAGGTTCCCACAAGATGCTGGGAATGGTCCCATGAAGTCGTTTCCCCATACATCGAAGATTTCGACTTCTAAAATGTTCTGTAGTGGCATCTCATGCCTTCTCGATATGTTCCCAGTCCTTTGGCATTTGTCCCAGAGTTGAGACGGGGAATTATTCAGAATCAATAGAAAGAAAAAAAGGTAGCCTCAAGCGTTTTTAGAGGTAAAAAATTTGGGTAAACTACATAAATAGTCCCCCGACTAAGCTTCAATTATCTTTTGCATCCCCCGACTATCAGAAGTTACAAACTGGTCCCCCGACTTAAAAAAGTAACAAATTGGTCCGACGCTGTTAAAAATCTAACTGCTGATGATGCGTCAGTTAATATAAATTGCTATAATTACATAATTTGCCCTCAAATTCCACACTTATTTAAATTTGACCCTGATTCTAAAAAACTAACCCACATAATTTTAATAATCTTTCAATTTAATCCATATTCTTTTCTATTTCTCCAAACCCCATTTCCTGACCTATTTTCTCCAAGACAAGGAACGTATTCCACCACTCTAACAACGTCTAATTTTCAACAAAAAATAGCTCCAAGACGACAAGACCTTGGCCGATTACAACATCCAGAAAGACTCAACTCTCCACCTATTCCTTCGTTTACGAGGCGGCATGAAAATCTTCATTGCAACACCTACCACCGATAAAACCATAACCTTAGGAGTCGAAAGCTCCGACACAATCAACAACGTCAAGAAGAAGATCCAAGATATGCAAGGGCTTGTCTTCGCCGGGAAGCTAGTCGAGGATGGTTGTCGAACTTTCGCCGATTATAACATCCAGAAGGAGTCGACACTTGATTCGGTTTTCACGTTTCACCGTGGGATGCAGATTTTTGTCAAGACTTTAACGGAGAAGGCGATTAAATTGGAGGTGGAGAGTTGGGATACAATTGGTAATGTGAAGGAGAAGATTCAAGACAAAGAAAGGATTTCATGGTATCAACAGAATCTGAGTTTTTCTAAGCTCGGATTGTGTTCTGCAATCTGTGATGAATATACATAATCCTCTATAAATATACTCATAATTCATGAAAATAAAAGTAAAAAGATTCAATTTCAAACGTGCCAAGTTAGCAATTATGATACACTCCTAAGCAAGCATGTTTTACTACAACATTTTTTATGAGGAAGATACAAGTGAAGAATCAAAGTATAAATTTTTTGAAGATGGGGAAACACATAGAACTATCATGCATAATCTCATCGGAAAGAGGTAAGTTTGTTAATTTCTTTTATTTGAACTAAATCTAAGCCTAGAATAATTAGCTTATTTCAATTTCTTGTCTTTGATTTCAAACGTACCAAGTTAGCAATTATGATACCAAGAGGCTGCTGCAAGGTGGTTAATTTTTTTAGAAAATAGGTCAAGAAATGGGGGTTTGGAGGAATATGAAAGAAAATGGACAAAATTGATAGATTATTAAAATTATGTAGATTAATTTTTTGGAATTAGGGTCAAATATTAAATAAGTGTAGAAATTGAGGGCTAATTATGTAATTATAGCAATTTATATTAACTACCACGTCATCAGCAATTAGATTTTTAACGACGTTGGACTAATTTGTTACTTTTTTAAGTCGGAGGACCAGTTTGCATCTTCTGATAATCAGTGGATGCAAAAAATAATTGGAGCATAGTTGGGGATCCATTTATGTAGTTTACCCAAAAAAAGTTCTCAACTTCGTTTGCATTTCGACTTAAAAAAGGCAGAATATGGATTAGGTTTTATGTTTCTTACCCTCGTGGCCATTCGGTTTCCCCCGTGCCGTCGTGTCTCTTTGTCGGTGATAAACCCCTTGGTCTCCCCGAGACTATGTAAACGGTGAACCGGTGAAGAATTGAGCGTCAAGCGGAGGTCTCATAACCATGTTTAGGCTTTCTGCTATGTTTAGGGTTTCAAAATATAGTTTCGGTTTCTGGTTTTCAAAAGGAAGGCTTTCTATCATTTTGCTTTTTAGATCTAGCTTTGGATCTAGTTGTAGATGTGAAAAGCGGGCAATTTTAGGGCTTTTGGGTTCGCCAGCCGCCTGGAGATTGGAGGGGGTGAGAGTTTTAGGGAAGATAGAGATTCAAAACAAAGATAAAAAGGGGCATGTTTGTTTTTTAAGTGAGTTTTATAGCCATCCCTGTCTTAAAAATGGGCTAATGACCCATTATATCCCTCCGCTCCACTCGAATACCGTCGTCGATCCTTCAGCATTCTTAAACCCTTTCCGTGGTCCCTCAAAGTTTTTCAATCTGACGATTACGTCCTAAACCTTGTTGTTAATCCGATTTTGAATGATTTTTTCCCCTTATTTAATTCTTTAATTCCAGTTTTGTTTTAATTTAGTCCCTATTCCAGTGTTTTGCCCTCTTTATCATGCATATTCTAATTATTGCCCTATAGTTTATGTTCTTTAATTTTCAGTCCTTAATTTCTAATGTTTAGTGTACATGTTTGTTATTCTTACTTAATTATGTATATTTGTATGTGTTGTGGCCTTGATATGTGTTTACCATGTGTTTGTGTATAGTATATAGTTCATATATAAAATATGGTTTATAAATATAATATATATAGCCTTCATAATATGAATATAATATAAGGTTTCTAAATGATATATAGTTTTTACATAATATAAGGTATACATATAATATATAGTTTTAATATAATATATAATGTAAATATATAGCATAATATAAGGTTTCTATATGATATATAGTTTTTACATAATATAAGGTATACATATAACATATAGTTTTAATATAATATATAGTGTGTATATATAGCATAATATAAGGTTTTCTCATGTAACATAGTTTTTATGTAATATGTAGATTTAAAATATATACTTTAATATATGTTTTTAATGTGTACATAGTATATGTTTGCTTATGTTCTTTTAATATGATGTTTATATGTGGCATGCCTTATTGTCATTCATAAGACCTCTAATATTTTGATTGCACGGTGATTAACTTAAACTTTAAAAAGGAGGTGTCTATTAATTTCGATATTTGCGTTGTAACAGTCCCGCTTTAATGGATGTTGGCCAAATATTTGAATTAATTCTCACCGTCTGAAAGTAAACCTTGATTTAAAATTGGTAACGATTTCTGGGCGTGATGGGAGTGCTAACCCTTCCCCACACGTAACCAACTCCCGAAACCTTTCAAATGAATCTTTGGTTTTTTGTGGTGTCCGGCCTACCTTAGTGGCCGGTGGCGACTCCAAGTCTTTATTGTTTCCGAAACACGAATTTTCGAAAAAAAAATCTCCCATTTAATCGATTTTTTAAAAATGTGGGATATTTTAAAGTAATTTTTTCAAAAAACAGAAAAACATCAAAGCAACATTATTAATAGAAACAACAATCTTTAATGTAGACAGTGAATAAACAACAACATTCAAATCAAATATTTTGATTGCACGGTGATTAACTTAAACTTTAAAAAGGAGGTATCTATTAATTTCGATATTTGCGTCGTAACAGTCCTGCTTTAATGGATGTTGGCCAAATATTCGAATCAATTCTCACCATCTGAAGGTAAACCTTAATTTAAAATTGGTACCGATTTCTGGGCGTGATGGGAGTGCTAACCCTTCCCCACAGGTAACCAACTCCCGAACCCTTTCAAATGAATCTTTAGTTTTTGTGGTGTCTAGCCTACCTTAGTGGCCAGTGGCGACTCCAAGTCTTTATTGTTTCCGAAACACGAATTTTCGGAAAAAAAAAATCTCCCATTTAATCGATTTTTTAAAAATGTGGGATATTTTAAAGTAATGTTTTCAAAAAACGTCGCTACGATTAAGAAAAACATCAAAGCAACATTATTAATAGAAACAACAATCTTTAATGTAGACAGTGAATAAACAACAACATTCAAATCAAATACAGAGAAATTGAAGGGATTTAATTGAACCTAAAATTATCCATTCATTTCTCTAACATACCAACCAATACATCTTTATAGGCTCCTTTAACTCTCTCTTTTATATTCCCCTCAAATTTAGTTGCCACTCCTTTCATTTCTTCACTTTCTTGAGTTGCAAGTAATCGAGTCAATGCTTTCTTTGCATCCTCATCTGCATCATCTCTTAAAGCTGCATCAAAAACCTAACGCCAAAAATAATTAATTAAAATTAAATCCCTTTATACACACATGTCGAAATAAATCATGTCATAACTCAAGCAATAATCTTACCCTGGTGAAATATGTTTGAGGGGTGCATAAGCATTCTACTGTCTCTTTCAACAACAACTCAACTTCAAGATCCTAACACATAAAGCAATAGAAATTAAGAAGTTCAGTTTTAGTTAACATATTTGTTCTTGCTTCATTTCTAATGCATTAATGCTAAAACTTTCACGTCATTAAACAAATCTGAAAATTCTATTGATCATCGACGAGAGGAATTGTTATTTTCTTTTAGTACCTCGGTGATGGTTTTGTCAGAAAATTTCTTGTATTGTTCATAGACTTCCTTAAGATGAGGCTTACTCCTTGTTGTTAGAATCCTCACAACTTCATCGTCCTCCATAGCTTTCCTTTTATCATTGTTCTTGATTGCATTCAAAAGTGCTTTGGCCTCTAATCTTGCAGTGTCTTCCTTCACCTTTGGTCCTTCATATCTGTAGGCACTCACCAGTGCCACCAATAACTGTTTAAACAACATATACATCTGATTAGTTAGAAATCATGTTCTTCCAACACGAAAGATAGAGAAGAAGAGGTTGTAATATGATTGGTTTAACATGTCAATTGCATCAATCAACTGAGTTAAACTTTATCCGGATTCAATATTGAAGTGGGGGTGATGGTGATGGATGAACCTTGCGTTCGGAGCCCTGAATGTGGGAAGCGAGATCTTCCTTGATGGATCGGTCGAAAAGGGAGTGGTAGGCTTTTCGGGCACCCAACAACTCATCAGATGATCTGATGCAGGCGATTTCTACAATGACATTGTATTGCATTGGACCTTTCTTCAGTGCCTTCTTCAACAAACGAGCATCCCTCTCCCATGGATGCATCAATGAAAGCACCACAACATCCTGAAATAGTTAATGAGTTATACTATATATATTAAACTCAATTGTGTTCTAGTTGGTTAAAGTTGAAGTATATAAAAATGAATATATACCTTAAACCGCTTAAACTCAGCTTTCAGACTTTTGATGGCAGTGTGGTTCCACCGCTCAAACTGACGTTCATCCTCACAGAAGAACTTGGAACATCCTTTCCTCATGGATTTCTTGTGCTCATTGTGTGATTTTCTCAATATTGACACTAATAATTTCTCATCAACTCCAATTCCTAAGTTATTCAAGGAAAATTATTATTATATTTACGAAATTAACTAATCTATAATCCTCAATAATCATATTAGTTGCTAATAATTTATCACAAATAATAATACAAATTTCTTTATTTTTTTTAGTTTCACTAACTAGTTTGATATCGAATATAAATAAAACAAAAATCATATCTATAATATGAAAGTTTATAGGAAAAGAAATTGAAGAACCTGACAAGGCTTGGTCGAGAACTTCCGGTTCTGAAGGATGAGCCATTTAAATTCCTGTGTTGAAAATGGAGTTATGGAATGGAATATGTCGAGAGGGAATGACATTCTAAGGCTCAAATGCCTTTGATTTATATCTAACCTATGAGGTTATTTTTTGTCATTCGGTTAATCATAAACAATAAACAACATTAGTTGATATTATCTCTTTTTTTGTATAATATAAAACACAACAGCAAGTTAATGTAGTAAAAGGAAATTGTTAAGAAGTTGAGTTAGATAGTCTCTGCCTTTTAACCATTGATGAACTATGTGTTATTGGGTTAGGAAAATTTTGTAGCGCTCGACGAGCACTGATGAATTTCACTAACGACCAGCATCGATGAATAAAGATTTAAAATTTAAATGACTTAATGTATAGTTATAAATTATTTAAAAATCAAAAGGTAAATTAATTAAAATATATTATTTTATTTTTAATTTTTTGAAACATAGATCAAAATATCCATTTATCCCTAAATTACAAAACACTAATTTTTTTATTTATTTAAAATTTAAGCCGCTGTCGCCGTATCATCCAATAACAAAATCTTGTGCAATTTTGGATACATTTCAGGCAAATAAAATCTGAGGCGATTCAACATTGACGTGGACACAAGGTTCTTTAACTTCGTGTTACTCCCATCTTTTGTCGCATTCTCTGTTGCTTTCTCACGGCTAAATCTCTACATCTTAGCAGACTCAATCTGCCTTAACACTGGCACGTATGAAGAATGTATGAAGCTATAATCTTCCACAGCCTTCACCTCCAAATGAGCACCTTCTTCCATGGGTCTCATTCTAAACCAAACTTTCATTGCAACCACATTTATTCTATAGATCACCACATGAAACACATGTTTTCAAGGCTCCTCCGTATTCTTCACCACAAACCTCAATCTGCCTTAATTCAAGCGGCGGCGGCGGTAACGGCGGCGACGGCTTGAATTTTAAATGAATAAAAATTAGGGTTTTGTATTTTAGGGGTAGATAGGTATTTTGATCTATGTTTAAAAGAAAATTAAAAATAAAATGATATATTTTAATTAATTACCTTTTAATTTTTAAATAGTTTATAATTATACGGTGAGTTCTTTAGATTTTTTTTATATATTGAATTAATAGTGCTCGTCGTTAGTGGTGACAGACTGTCTTCTCCGCGTCTGTCGCGACAGCTGATGACAGGCTGTGACGACATACTCGTCCGTTGGGCTTTTTGGGCTACTGTGGGTATGGTGGGAAGGTTCATTCCTTCTCTTCCCCCTGTTTCCTTTGTTTCCTAAAAATAGATAAATAAAATAAAATATTAATTCCTAAAATAAAATAATTAAATCTTAATTCCTAATAAATAAATAAAATAAAATAAAATAAAATAAAAACTAAGTTAAATTAAGGATGCCTTGAGGGGCATATCCTAAAGTAACTACTTCCTGCATCCTTGGGGCTTCAGTCCCCTAATAATGCTTTAGTCTCTGTCCGTTGACTTTAAATTGGTGCTCGTCCTTTAGGGATTTGATTGTAATGGCACCATGGGGGAAAACCTAGACTACTTGGAAAGGATCGGACCATCTAGATTTAAGCATTCCAGGGAAAAGTTTAAACCTAGAGTTAAACAACAACACTTGCTGCACTGTGTAGAACTGTCGTGGCAGCAGCTTCCTGTCGTGCCACCTTTTGGTTTTATCTTTGTAGATCTTGGCATTGTCGTAGGCCATTGCTCGAGTTTCTTCAATTTCATTCAAGTCCAGTAGCCTCTTTTGTCCCGCCTTATCCCAGTCCATATTTACTGCTTTGATAGCCCAATAAGCTCTGTGTTCTATCTCAACAGGTAAATGACATGTTTTCCCGTAGATTAGTCTGTAGGGTGACATTCTCAATGGTGTTTTGAACGATATTCTATAGGCCCATAGTGCATCATTGAGGTGTAAAGACCAATCTTTTCGAGTGGGTTTAACCATCTTTTCAAGTATGTTCTTTACTTCTCGGTTGGATATCTCGGCCTGCCTATTGGTTTGAGGGTGGTATGCTGTTGCAATCCAGTGCTTTACTCTGTATTTTCTCAAGGCAGCATCAATTACCCTGTTATCAAAGTGTCTCCCCTCGTCACTGATGATCGCCTTAGGAATGCCAAATCTGGAGAAAATATTCTTGTGCAGAAATCTTTGAACGATTTTGGCATTATTTTTCCGAGTGGCGATCGCTTCTACCCATTTGGACACATGATCCACTGCTAGTAGGATGTAAAGGTTCCCACAAGATGCTGGGAATGGTCCCATGAAGTCGTTTCCCCATACATCGAAGATTTCGACTTCTAAAATGTTCTGTAGTGGCATCTCATGCCTTCTCGATATGTTCCCAGTCCTTTGGCATTTGTGCCAGAGTTGAGACGGGGAATTATTCAGAATCAATAGAAAGAAAAAAAGGCAGCCTCAAGCGTTTTTAGAGGTAAAAAATTTGGGTAAACTACATAAATAGTCCCCCGACTAAGCTTCAATTATCTTTTGCGTCCCCCGACTATCAGAAGTTACAAACTGGTCCCCCGACTTAAAAAAGTAACAAATTGGTCCAACACCGTTAAAAATCTAACTGCTGATGATGCGTCAGTTAAAATAAATTGATATAATTACATAATTTGCCCTCAAATTCTACACTTATTTTAATTTGACCCTGATTCTAAAAAAATAACCCACATAAATTTAATAATATATCAATTTAATCCATCTTCTTTTCTATTTCTCCAAACCCCATTTCCTGACCTATTTTCTCCAAGACAAGGAACGTATTCCACCACTCTAACAACGTCTAATTTTCAACAAAAAATAGCTCCTAGACGACAAGACCTTGGCCGATTACAACATCCAAAAAGACTCAACTCTCCACCTCTTCCTTCGTTTACGAGGCGGCATGAAAATCTTCATTGCAACACCTACCACCGATAAAACCATAACCTTAGAAGTCGAAAGCTCCGACACCATCAACAACGTCAAGGCGAAGATCCAAGATATGCAAGGGCTTGTCTTCGCCGGGAAGCTACTCGAGGACGGTTGTCGAACTTTCGCCGATTATAACATCCAGAAGGAGTCGACACTTGATTCGGTTTTCACGTTTCACCGTGGGATGCAGATTTTTGTCAAGACTTTAACGGGGAAGGCGATTAAATTGGAGGTGGAGAGTTGGGATACAATCGGTAATGTGAAGGAGAAGATTCAAGAAAAAGAAAGGATTTCATGGTATCAACAGAATCTGAGTTTTTCTAAGCTCGGATTGTGTTATGCAATCTGTGATGAATATACATAATCCTCTATAAATATACTCCTAATTCATGAAAATAAAAGTAAAAAGATTCAATTTCAAACGTACCAAGTTAGCAATTATGATACACTCCTAAGCAAGCAGGTTTTACTACAACATTTTTTATGAGGAAGATACAAGTGAAGAATCAAAGTATAAATTCTTTGAAGATGAGGAAACACATAGAACTATCATGCATAATCTCATCGGAAAGAGGTAAGTTTGTTAATTTCTTTTATTTGAACTAAGTCTAAGCCTAGAATAATTAGCTTATTTCAATTTCTTGTCTTTGATTTCAAACGTACCAAGTTAGCAATTATGATACCAAAAGGCTGCTGCAAGGTGGTTAATTTTTTTAGAAAATAGGTCAAGAAATGGGGGTTTGGAGAAATATGAAAGCAAATGGACAAAATAGATAGATTATTAAAATTATGTAGATTAATTTTTTAGAATTAGGGTCAAATTTTAAATAAGTGTAGAACTTGAGGGCTAATTATGTAATTATAGCAATTTATATTAACTACCACGTCATCAGCAGTTAGATTTTTAACGACGTTGGACTAATTTGTTACTTTTTTAAGTCGGAGGACCAATTTTTAACTTCTGATAATCGGTGGATGCAAAAATTAATTGGAGCATAGTTGGGGATCCTTTTATTTATATAGATAAAGACTGTTTGTATAATTTTAATTTTTGACCTTTCGATTTATTAATAAAATCTTTTCACTTTTCCTTTTATCAAAATTTCCCCTTTTCCAAACCCTAACCAAATGATTCTTTTTCTTGAAACCTCTGAGTTTCCTTCTTCCTTTCACAAATTCTATCAAGAATTCAACAAATAAATACAGATTTATCATGGTATCAGTTGGGCAGTCTTCCGACTCGCAATCCTCTGATTCACGTTCTTCCTGGTACAAGTGCGATGATCCTTCTGATGAATTTTTTGTTCATCCCAATGAGAATCCATAGTTGATTCTTACTTCCTCTCTGTTGAATGGAGGAAATTATCATGGTTGGGCGAGGTCGATGCATATGGCCTTGATTTCAAAGAATAAGTTTTCTTTTGTCGATGGATTGATTAAGCAGCCGAAAGAAGAGGATCCTCGTTATTACGCGTGGGTCAAGTGTAATAATCTGGTATTGTCTTAGCTGCAACGCGCGTTGAATCAAGAAATTGCTCATAGTGTAATTTGGATCGATCGAGCCTATGAGTTGTGGCAAGATTTGTTTGACCGCTTCAATCAGGGAGATCTGGTACGAGTTCCGACTTACTTCAGGAATTCTATTCCCTACAACAAGGTAATCTTTCTGTTGCGGCCTATCATACGTATCTAAAAGTTTTGTGGGATGAGATTTGTAATCTCAGGCCGTTGGTTGTTTGTGAATGTTCTACTGCTAAATATAGGAGAGAATATTTTTCACTTTGTTTCCTTAGAGGCCTTAATGAGAACTTTTCTGTACCTAAATCCCAAATTCTCATGACTAAGCCTTTGCCTTCCGTTAATGAAGTATTTGTTGTTATAATACAACATGAAAGATCTATTGGTCCTGCTGTTTTTTATTCTCATGTTTTGTTGGCTGATAAGGGTGATACAAGCAATACTTCTAGGGTTGACAATAGAGCTTACAATAATAAGAAATATCCTGTAAATCCTGGTTCCAAACGACCTTTGTATATTATTTGTGGGCTCTATGGGCATATTGTAGATAAATGTTTCAAGAAACATGGTTATCCTCATGGGTACAAGGGTAGAAATCAGGTTAATAGAGCTAACCTGGTAGGTTCTGGTCATACTGATTTTCCCGATAAAGATGTTTTATCATATGATAATTAAGGTCCAATGATGCTTACTCGAGACCAATATGAGGGTCTTTTGAGTTTCTTGCAATAAAGAAACAGTATTGCTCATGTTAATGCTCATACTGCAAAAACAAATGTTTTTGGTTCCACCAATTCTTATAGTTCTACTGTCACTTCTAATGCTATACCAAGCAAGGTTAATGCCTTGTCTTCTGTCTTTGATGCATCAACTGGGGAGACAAGTATGATTCTTAATTGTTTTTCACATACCTTGAAAACTCCTTGGATACTAGATTCGGGAGCTACTGATCATACAGTCAATTCCTTAGAATTTTTTTATTGTTATCATGTTCATGATAAGAGTGTTAAACTACCTAATAATGAAATTGTCAAAATTACTCATATTGGATCTGTTAGAATATCTGATTATTTACTGTTACATAATGTTTTTCTTATTCCATTTTTCAGTTTTAATTTGGTTTCTGTTTCGCAATTAACAAAAAACAATTCTTTATGTCTCATTTTTTCTTCTAATCTTTGTTACATACAAGATCAACATGCTTCGAAGATGATTGGTTTAGCTAAAGCATCCAATGGTCTTTATGAGCTTGATATTTCTTTTAATTTTGGTGTTTCTTATTCTGTTGTTAATAATTCTGTTCATGAGTCTGATGTTGTTTTCAATTCTGTTGTTAATAATACTTTAAGATTGTGGCATGCTCGTTTAGGTCATCCTTCTAAGAATAAGATGTGATTTTTTTGTCAAATAAATAAAGAAAGTCCTTCTATTCTTGTTCCTGAATGTGATATTTGTCATCTTGGTAAGCAAAAGCGTTTACCATTTCCAATGAGTGAATCTGTCTCTACTTCTCTATTTGATATTATTCATATGGACATTTGGGGACCCTTTCCTGTCAATAGCTTATATGGCCATGTTTATTTTCTAACCATTGTTGATGATAAAAGTAGGTTTGTTTGGGTCTATCCTATGCATTTAAAGTCTGAAGCTAGAGGGCTAATTGTTCAATTCTATAATTTGATTGAAACTCGGTTTTCTAAAAAAATAAAGTGTGATTGAACTGACAATGCAAAAGAATTTGAGATGCTAGATTTTTAAAGAAAAACGTATTGTACATCAAACTTCATGTGTGCATACACCTCAACAAAACAATATTGTTGAGAGAAAGCATCAACATTTGCTTGTTGTTGCTCGAACCTTAAGATTTCAATCGAATTTACCTTTAAAATTCTAGATGGATTATGTTCTAGATGCTGCATATTTAGTGAATCTTACTCCTACACCTGTTTTGTTTAATAAAACACCTTTTGAGGTTTTGTTCTCAACTAAACCTAAATGTAGAACTAAGTGTTTTGATATAATATTTGAAAAATGTTTTGGACTAAATTGAAAAGAATTTAAAATGTGTTTTTAGTAAAAAACAACTTGAAAATATGTTTAAGGGTTTTACAAGGCTTTGGAATTATTTAAAGTGCATTTAAAGTAGTCAAAACCAAGCATTTCAAGTGCCCGTACCGATACGGTCTAATACTGTACCGATACGCCTTAGGGTTTCAACTACATGAATTTTCAGTACCCAAAGCCCGCACCAATACGCTTAGCCGTATCGGTATAGTGTGTTTTGAAACAGCCCAACAGCTAGTCGCGCACCGATACGCCTAACTACCCCAACGGTCTTTTAATTTTCATGACCGTACCGATACGCTAGGTAAGCGTATCGATACGCATCAGCTGAAGTGCACAACGACTACTTCCTTATCGGGACCGTATCGATACAGTTTGAAGGGTATCGATACGCCACGCTGCAGAACTGCATTTATGGTGAGAAATAAAGGCTCCAACGACCCCAATCCAACCCCAACGGCTACAAACGGCTACAAACAGTTTGAAGGGAATCAAGAATTGTCTTTGTACTTAAATTGTCATTTCTTTGTATAGACAAACACTAGTGAGCCAAAATTGTTAAATTTGCTTAAGTGTTTTAGGTTTTGGTTGAGAGCTTAATTGTGAAAACAAACACCTATTAGAGGATTTGTGTTTGCTTATTTTTTCTCTTGTAAAGAGGGTTTGATCAAGGCTTTGGGTAGAAAGCTTGATCGGTGTATAAGGGTTTCCTCCTAAGCCTAGAAATGGGGACAAATCAATAGTGAATTGATTGGAAATCCTTAGTGGGAAGCTAAGGTAGTGGATGTAGACATTGGTTAGAAGGTTGAACCACTATAAATCATTATGTCTTTATTCCTTTTAGCTTCCACAACCCTTCCACCCTAAATTCCACTTCTCCACCACTTGGCAAGCAAGAACGGTTGAAGGAATCGAGCACCTTAAAACTCAACAATTGTTATAAGAGATTGGTTCAATCGAAGAGGATTAAAATCCCATTGAGAAGATCCGGCAAGCTCGATCATCATTTCACACAACCAGCTCGATCATCCCTTAAAACTCACTATGCCCATTGGAAGACAAAGATGAAGTTCTTTGTTGCGTGTCAAGAGTCCTATCGCAATGTAGTGCAAGTGTACACGACGCAAGTAGTAAAGTGATACTTGAAGTATCGGATATCGTCTCCACATGGACTGGAAATAGCTTTATCCTATAGTGCTGCACGAGAGAAAGAAAGAGTTTAAATTGTTGAGAAGGTAATATTGGATAATAAGGAATATAAAAGATAAAAGATTCAAGGTTAAGAGATAGGTCGGGATTGATTTGCTCGGTAGTGCAGGTGTTGCACTAAAGAGAAATTCTTAGATAGGCCGGGATTGACTTGTATTATCCCTAGGCCCAAGTGCTGTTGCTGAACACTTCTTAGATGATACCTCCCGGCGTTAATCGAAGGGTGAACACCAATGTTGTTGAATTCTTCCTTAGCCACTTAACCTCGTACTTATCCCTAAGCCGAGATGGTTTAACCATAAACCGGAAAACTCGTATTTATTTTGTTCGTATGCTTGACTCTCCTGATATCAAACAAATAAATAACCTCGCAATGCTCTCCCGATACTCTTGTGAGATGTGAAAACCAGAATAAATAAACTTGAAATTTTTATTACTTGAACAGAAAATTCCTAAAACAATACAATCCTTGCAACTACTTTACAGAATCAACCCTTAGCCCTAGGGGAAGTTTAGAACATGATGAGAAGGGGGGAAACGATAAGGGTTTTGGGAAGACGATTGAGAATGAGATCCTCTCTCCTAGGTTGAATTACATGCCTTTATATAGGCCTTGGGTCCAAGTTTTCTAATATGGCAAGAATACAAGTTTAAACTAAAGTACAACTCTATTGGAGATTAAATCTTATGAGTATATGCCTTTAATTCGTCCTCTTTTCTTGCTTTGCGTTTCTTACTTGGACTTTGGGCTTAACCTTCATTCTGCCTCAGGGCTTAGAAAAATATAGGAGTGGTCCACGACAGACCGGCTTGAATTCCTCTATTTGTCGAGCTCCACTTCATTTTTCCATCTCACCAATGTTGTCGTCATGGCTGCCACGGCAGTGGCCCCGAAAGCATCTTGCTCCTCGACTCCAGTCCTATGTTCCAGCTCTGCTCCTTCGCTGTCCAGAGTATACCATAGCAGATACCTGCAAGAGTAGCCAAAATCAGTAGCAACTGTGCTATTTTATCTAATTGTGATGTATATGTGAAACATTACCTAAATGCAATGAATTATTCTTGAATGCAGCAGAAATATGGGTTAAATAAGGGGTAAAATATAGAACTTTTGCACACTCAACACACCCCCGAACTCAAGTTCTTGCTTGCCCTCAAGCAAATGTGACCTAACTAAAATTGAAAACCTTTTTGGTTTGGCTTAATTCAGTGAACTTTTCATTACCTACCACACATGCCCTATCACAAGCAATACCTTGTCGGACGTTTCTGGATTTCTTTGGAACCATGCTATAGGTCTTGTGCAGTGTGTGCATGTTTTGTGAACAAATATGTGCCCAGACTCCTTTAGTTTACTAGAATAGTTAAGCTACTCACTTGAATTTTTTATGCCAATTTTCATTTTTTGGAGGCAATTCTTAGGCTCCTTTAGTTTTTTCTGAATTAGACTCGGTGTTTTTCTTATTTTGAATTGACTAGAGCCTGTTTTTGGGCACCTCTAGTTATCTTCCTAGAGCCGGTATTAGGCACCTCTAGGGGTATTGAGTCTAAGTTTTTCTTTTCTTATATTCTTTTCCTAGAGCCAATGTTAGGCACCTCTAGGGGCAATTCAAGTGGTTGAGCTTTCCTACTCTAGTTAAATAGAAGTCTAGACAACATATAAGAGTCACAAAGGGTGTTTTAAAGATCAGAACTATAGTAAGGCTCTAAACAGTTCCTAAAAACATCCTAAAGGCACCGTCACGACAACGTATGTCGCGGCAGATAAATTCAGTTCAAAAACTTAAGCCAATTTTTTTGACACAAAAATAAACTAAATAATGACTAATACTTAGACACAAATTTAAGACACAACTACAACTTCCTTGATGGAGGGATGCCACCCCCAAACTCGAGGGTTACATTTCCTTCAATGCATGACAACATGGAAGATAAAACAAAAAAAACAAAATACATTACAAAATAAATAAAACAACAAGACAACACAATATAAGATAGAGACTTAAGTTGAGGAGCTCTCATCGCTGCTGCTGCTGATCTAGAGCTGCCGGCGG